>OX336391.1:565925434-566561543 GCA_946902985.2 Meconema thalassinum | reverse complement strand
TTCTACATAATATGAGTGGCTACGACGCAAATTTCATTGTAAAGCAATTGGGATGTAGTACTGAGAGAGTGAATGTTATCGCGAACTCCAAAGAAAAGTACATTTTCTTTACCAAATATGTAGGAAATGTTAAGCTTAGATTTGTGGACACGTTTCGGTTAATGCCGAGTAGTTTGGAAAACTTAGTTTCCAACTTAACATCATACCCTGAAACAGACAAGTACTTTGGAAAAGAAAATGCAATGCTCATGACTCGTAAAGGGGTATTTTGCTATGACTACATTGACTCAAGGGAAAAGTTAAGTGAAACGTGTTTACCTCCGAAAGAGGCATTCTTTAACAAATTAAGTCAAGAAAATGTTAGTCAAGAAGACTATGAACATGCCAAAAATGTCTGGAAACAGTTCAACATTAAAACTCTAGGGGAATATAGTGACCTCTACCTAACTTCAGATGTACTCCTTCTTG
Organism: Meconema thalassinum; assembly: GCA_946902985.2. Classification (NCBI taxonomy): domain Eukaryota; kingdom Metazoa; phylum Arthropoda; class Insecta; order Orthoptera; family Tettigoniidae; genus Meconema; species Meconema thalassinum. The sequence continues at coordinate 566,561,075 of OX336391.1, read as the reverse complement.
CAGACAGCTTTGAAACGTTTAGAAACAAAACTCTAGAAACACACCGAGTGGATGCTGCACACTTTTTTACTTCGCCTGGTTTAAGTTTCGAGGCAATGCTCCTTTACACAGGAATTGAACTGGAATTGATACAGGATTATGATCAGATTCTTCTAATCGAGTCTGGAATACGCGGAGGCATATGCCAGGTGTCTCATCGGTATGCTGAAGCTAACAATAAATACATGGAAACCTATGATTCTGAGAAACCATCGCAGTTTATTACCTATGATGATGCCAACAACCAATACGGGTGGGCTATGTGCCACTCCCTTCCTTATGGTGGATTTCAGTGGGTTTCTCCAGATACTGTTGATCTAGAAAAACTAAAGGAAGACGATCCTGTGGGATACATTCTAGACGTTGATGTTGATTACCCATCTGACCTTCATGATCTACACAACGATTTACCTTTCCTACCAGAGTGTACACAACCAAAGGATTCGACTCTGAAAAAACTAATTCCTCATCTTGGAAATCGAAGGCGATATGTTGTTCACTACATGGCATTAAAACAGGCTTTAGATCATGGAATAAAATTGATAAAGATTCATCGTGTGTTAAAGTTTAAACAAAGACCTTGGTTAAAGGCATACGTTGATTTTAATAACAACCTTCGAAAACAAGCCAACAATGATTTTGAGAAAAATCTGTACAAATTATTCAACAATGCCATTTTTTGGAAAAACAATGGAAAATATCCATAAAAGAATAGACATACGTCTTGTGACTGACAGCAAAAAGGCAGAAAAGCTTATAGCAAAGCCGACATTTATTGACAGAACAATTTATAGTCCTAACCTAGCTGCTTTTCACATGGCTAAACGTAACATTGTATTCAATAAGCCTATATATATTGGAATGTGTATACTGGATATTTCAAAAACTCTCATGTATTCCCACCACTATGATGTCCTGCTACCCTATTATGGCATGGACAATCTTAAACTCATGTATATGGATACTGACTCGTTCATTTATTTGGTTAACACCCCAGATGTATATCAAGACAAGTTGGACTTCCTAGAACACCTGGACACATCAGATTATCCTACTAATCACATATGTTACTCTACATCAAACAAGAAAACGTTGGGGAAATTTAAAGACGAGGCTTGTGGACAAATTATAAAAGCATTTGTTGGACTTAGAGCTAAAATGTATGCTTTATACATAAATGGTAAAGAAATCCAAAAGATTAAAGGTATTAGCAGAGGTGTTGTCAAAAATTGTATAAGCTTTCAAGATTATAAGGATTGTGTCATGAAAAACAATGTAAAAAAATACCCATGAACATTATCACTTCTAAACAACATGACATATCATCTATAAGACTAAACAAAATTGCTTTGTGTCCTGGTGATGATAAAAGAGTGATTGATGCTAATGGTATAGGTACACATGCCTATGGTCATTACTCAATCATTAACCATGCTTAATGAGTTAAGTTATGAATATCAAAATCTTCTGCCTGCAACTAGCAAATACATAAAACAAAACTATTTAGTAAATAAAACCATGGCACTACAAAAATAAGAAAATGGTATTCATAATCAAAAATAAATAAAATAGAAAACAAAATAAAAAGAACTGTACAATTTATAACAAAGAAAGAATAGACTATATATATAAAAATGTATTATGTGTAAATAGCGTACATGTATTTAAAATAAAAAATATTGCATGGACCCTGCTTGTACATTTTTAATTACTACCCACCTCTCTCCACTCCTAATGCAAAATGAACATGTAAAACACAAATTGGAAAATCTATGTTTCCATATTGACAAAATAGAAAAAACATTAAACTGAAATTTTAAAAACTGTAAATGGTAATTTGGTAAATTGACAAATGTGTAAACAACAAAATGCAAAATCCATGTTTCCATATTATGAAATTGAAAAACTTAAAACTGGCATTTAAAAAAAATATGAAAATGGGAAATTGGAAAATTAACAAATGTGTAAACAACAAAATGCAAAATCCATGTTTCCATATTATGAAATTGAAAAACTTAAAACTGACATTTTTAAAAAGCTGAAAATGGGAAATTGGAAAATTGACAAATGTGTAAACAACAAAATGAAAAAAAAAATACCCGGTTGGGGTAGTGATTATGTTGTACAGTAGCCTATAAGACTATATCATAAGGATAGTTGCATGTGCCCTTATATTCTTTGTGTATGTGCATTAGCCTTTGGATTAGCTTAAGTTAGGTTTGGTAAAGTTAGGTTAGGTGTGGTTAGGTATGTGACCTTGTAGTTTACTCTTTTCGGAAAATGTAAATTGTAAAATCTAAAATCAAAAAATATTATATTTAAAATGTAAAATCTAAAAAACTAAAATCTAAAATACAAAAAATCAATAATGTAAAATCTAAAAATAGTAAAATGAAAAAATCAAAATCTAAAATATTAAAATGTAAAATCTATAATCTTTAAATGAGGTTTCTGTGGGTTAGGTTAGGTTAGGTTATAACTACGTTTATTATTGTAACTATGATGAGTGCATCTGTGAACAAAAAGTGAAGGATTCATTATCAAAAGCAGTCTCTAAGTTAGTAAGAATAGTCTTAAATATATTTTCTGAGCGCTTCAATGACGGCAGTGAGCATAGCAGCAAGAAAAGAAAACTTCAGACATTGGGACATGAGGTCCAGTACAGACTTTTATTATTACCTTATCGGCAATTGACAGTACATAGCTTGATAATATGTATCCTTTATTTGTGATATTTGTGTGTAGATTTAGCGGACGTTATTTTCTGTTGTATTTTCGGAAACATTTGGCGTCAAAATCCATGTGTTTACACAGTGTTAGCAATTTTTACCATGTGCTTGAGCTAGGCCTCCCATATGACAGACGGACAGTGTTGCCTAACCTTATGACACGGCTTGAGAATTGTAGACGGCGTTGACTGAACTGATCATGTAGGGGGGAATGCAGCGCCTCTAGCGGCAAACATAGCATATGCAGGGCGGACAGCTCCCAGAGGCTATTGGACAGGCTTTTTTTTTAATTATTATTGGAGGCTAAGGTTTAACATACTAGATACGCTGTCGAAAATTTGTCGAACATGTATTTCCTTGTGAGATGAGCAATAAATAAAAACACATATTGACGTAATTTAGCACATATCCGATGCAGTCGGTGCAGAAGTGACCAAGGTTAGTTATTACAATATTCATAATGTCCCCCAAGGAGATGAAATACGGTATGAAAATCATTATATTATCAAAAAGAAAGCGAAATGAAAAAGACCGTTGATTCATAATTAATGCTGAAAGCAAGTGTAGGATACAATACGGTATACCATCTTTTTGGAAGCCTTCATAGGGAGTTTATGGCTGCTTGAGCTTTTAGTTCTCGCAGTAAAGATGCGCAGGGGAGCGTGATGGCGCAGTGGCTTAGCTGCTCGTATTTTACCCGGACGGCCGGGGTTCGAATCCCGGTGCCAGCAGGGTGGAATTTTCACCTGAAAAATCACGTGACGTCAGGAAGGGCATCCGGCCTTAAATCCCCGGCCAAAACTAAAATGAGCCTGGTTGGTTCCGGCGACCCCGATTAATTGGGAAATGTCAAAGAAAGAAAGAAAGTAAAGAGGCGCAGGTGCGCTTTATAAAAAGGGAGGTAGCGCGCAGTTCGCTACTTCTGTAGGGATCCGGGTGAGGACACCAACAGTCCACTAATGAGCCAGCTTGGTGTCCTAAGTGAAACTCCACACAAGACACGGCACAATCCTAGAGAAATTGCCGAGTTTTAATTCACTGGCCGTGAAAGTCAATATACCATCTTTTTGTAGGATACGTGGCCGATTATAACTTGTCAACGAAATATTTTTTTGTTGAGAATGTGGTATATCCGTAGTGGACACAAGATTGGGAAGTATTGCTTTGAACAACAATGGAACGAAGTGACGCTATCATAACATCAACGATTATCACCTTATACTTCACAGATGTAAATGCTTATAGGATGCCATCTTCTGTCGTCCATGTGCGCAAATTACAACTTTAATGGTGGTTAAAACAACTCAGATTTATTGACGTAAATTCATTCAGACAGAGGACAGCATTCATGTCGATTGAACTTAAATAAAACCTTCACTGCACATGAAATTGCCGCTAGCATAACAACCCATAGGGTAATAGACAAGTAGGGTAGTACAATACAATGAAATAACTTGGAGAATAGTTGATACACTGTGTGCTGAAACTAGCTCAGTGGGAGATGGTTCTTCCGGATGATCACCATTTAATTCCATCTTGGTTGGCATCACTCGGACTCAGTCTACCGGAAAAGCACAACAGGAACAATAAATAAGCTCCTTTGGTTGAAGAAGCCTACCGTAGAACTATTAGCAGTTTCATTCTCGATTTGCCCATTTTATATTTCCAGATGTTCGAGCATCCACTGCATTTAGTGCTTCTTGGAACGGGAAGAGAAGGATGAAATGATGAAGACAGTTACACCGACAAGACTAAAGAAAAGATAGAGGAACAGAGCAAGAGGAAGTTGATCGAGAAATGAAAGATACTCCTGAAGATCCATTGAAGTTGCTCGTGATCGTAGACCTCAGAGAAATCGACGATCACCTGATTCCTTACTTGGCCGATAATAACTTGTCAACAAAATATACTTTGTTTAGAATGTGGTATATCCGTAGTGGACACAAGATTGGGAAGTATTGCTTTGAACAACAATGGAACAACACTAATAAGAAGTGAAGCTGCCATAAAATCAATGATTATCACTTTCTTATTTCGATCTTCAGCTGTTAGTTCTTACTGCACTCTGGCGTGTAGGGCAGTGCAATATCATAGCAATATGGCGCGGCAAAAAGGCTTTGGGAAAATATTAGCAGTGATGGCTGAGAATATAATGGAGATGAATCCTTATTCGGAATTGCATTCCATGAGCTCTGCTCCTGAGGAAGCAATACAGTAGTTTAGTGTTTCGGTGATGGTGCTTTATGTTTCTCTCGGTTTCACTGCATAGCGCTGTAGGAAAATAATCAGGGCACTTCAAAAACTTCGCTTGGGCAGAACACCTCATTGTTCCTCTCTTTAAAACAACAATAACTATAAGTAATCTATATATATAAAAATCAATGTAACGTGATAGTTTGTCTGTGGGTATGCCTCCTATGCGTTCATATACCATTCGTCCGATTGCGATGAAACTTGGGTGAGATGTTGAGTACACTCCAAGGAAGGATTCTGACTTAGTAAATCCATTTTACAATAGGTAGTGCACGCGTAGATTCAACAAATGAGCGACGATGCGCGAAGCATTTCAACAAAGTCCCGTATGTGTTCATATACCATTCGTCCGATTGCGATGAAACTTGGGTGAGATGTTGTGTACACTTACGTGAAGGTTTCAAAATTAGTGAATACATTTCACAGTAGATAGCGCACAAGTAGATTCAACAAATGAGCGACGACACGGAATGCGTTTCAAAAGTCCCGTATGCATTCATATACCATTCGTCCGATAGCTATGAAACTTGCGTAAAATGATGTGTACACTGCAGGGAAATTTTCTGGCTTAGTACATCCGCTTTACAATAGGCAGCGCACGAGTAGATTCAACAAATGAGCTACGACGCCTGAAGCATTTCAACAAAGTCACGTTTGCGTTCATATACCATTCGTCCGATAGCGTTGAAACTAGGCTGAGATTTTGTGTGCACTCCAGGGAAGGTTTCTAGCTTAGTAAATCCCTTTGAAAATAGGCAGAGCACGAGTAGAATCAACAAATGAGCAACGGCGCGCGAAGCGTTTCAACAAAGTCCCATATAATTTCATATACCATTCATCCGATAGCGATGAAACTTGGGTGAGATGTTGTGTACACTCCAGGGAAGGTTTCTGGCTTAGTACATACATTTTACAATAGGTATCGCACCAGTAGATTCAACAAATGAGCGATGACACGCGAAGCGTTTCAACAAAGTCCCGTATAAAGTCATATACCAGTCGTCTGATAGTGATAAATGTTTGGTGAATTGTTGTGTACACTCCAGGAAAGGTTTCTGGCTAAGTAAATCCATTTTACAATACGAAGCGCACGTTTATATTCAACAAATGAGTGACTACGCGCGAAGCGTTTCGACAACGTCCCGTATACGTTCACATACCATTCATCCGATTGCGATGAAACTTGGGTGAGATATTGTGTACACTCCAGGGAAGGTTTCTGGCTGAGTACATCCATATTACAATATGTAGCGCAAGAGTAGAATCAACAAATGAGCGACGACACGCGAAGCGTTTCAACCAAGTCCCGTATGCATTCATGTACCATTCGTCCGTAGCTATGAAACTTGGGTGAGATGTTGTGTACACGTCATGGATAATTTCTGGCTTAGTAAATCCACTATACAATATGCAGCGCACAAGTTGATTCAACAAATGAGGGACGACGCGTGAAGCGTTTCAACAAAGTCCCGTATAAGGTCATATACCATTCTGCCGTTAGCGGTGAAACTTGGGTGAAATATGGTGGACACTCCAAGGAAGGTTTCTGGCTTAGTAAATACATTTCACAGTTGGTAGCACACGAGTAGATTCAACAAATGAACGACGACATGCGGAGCGTTTCAATACAGTCCCCTAGGTCTTCATATCCCATTAGTCCGATAGCGATGAAACTTGGATGAGATGTTGTGGACACTTACGTGACGGTTTCTAACTAAGTAAATACATTTTACAGTAGGTAGCGCACGAGTAGATTCAACAAATGAGTGACGGAGCGCGAATCGTTTAAACAAAATCAGGTATGCGTTCATATACTATTCATCCGATTGCGATGAAACATTTTCAGTTATTGTGTACCCGCCAGGGAAGGGGACTTAGTAAATCTATTTCACAATAAGTAGCGCAAGAGTAGATGCAACAAATGGGTGACGACGCGCGAAGCGTTTCAACAAAATCCCCTATTGCGTTCATATAACATTTTTCGATTGCGATGAAACCTTGATGAGTTATTGTGCACACGCCAGGGAAGGGCTTCGACTTAGTAATACATTTCTCAATAGGTAGCGCACGAGTAGATTCAACAAATGTGTGACAGTGCACGAATCGTTTAAACAAAACCCCGTATACGTGCATATACCATTCATCCGATTGCGATGAATCATTGATGAGTTATTGTGTACACGCCAGGGAAGGGTTTCGACTTAGTAAATCCATTTCACAATAGGTAGCGCACGAGTATATGCAACAAATGGGTGACGACGCGCGAAGCGTTTTAACAAAATCCCCTATGCGTTCAAATAACCTTCTTCGATTGTGATGAAACCTTGATGAGTTATTGTGTACACGCCAGGGTAGGGTTTCGACTTAGTAAATCAATTTCTCAATAGGTAGCGTGCGAGTAGATTCAACAAATGAGTGACAGCGCACGAATCGTTCAAACAAAATCCCGTATACGTTCATATGCCATTCATCCGATTGCGATGAAACTTTTGCAAGTTGTTGTGCACGCTCCCACGAATGGTTCTAAATTAGAAAATCCATTTTACGATAGCTTAGAGGCAGTTAACGGAAATTGAAAAAAATGTTGTGTATCCAAAAGCACTTCAAGAAACAGAATTTCAACGCCAACACTTTCTTTGATTGGCATTGCGGGTACAGCTTGTATAACTATAAAAACATCGGTTGACCTCGACAAGATGGCTTTGATTGTCGTTCGTGCAAAATTCGGGCGACAGATGAAAATATTTTCCCTCTTTTTTCCGCGCTCGTGTTTGCCACGGTGACATGTTATAGCCTATATTTAGAGGCGTAGTGGCACAGCGGTCAAGCTGTTTGCCTCTCACCAAGGTGGACTGGGTTCGATTCCCGGTCAATACCACGTGAGATTTTCGAAGTGAAATGCCATGTCCTGTGGTTCGGATTCCATGTAAAAAGGACGTCCCGTGGCTCATGATCGTATGATTAACGGTCACGTAAAACTAAAAGCTTCTTTCCTTTTTAAATTGTTTTTGTTATGTTCTTTGATTAAATAAATAAGTTGTAGGCCTATTTAATTTAGAGAAGATTGATCACAGATTACCTACTACTACAGATAGCCGACAGCCATGCTAATTCTTGGCACCTAAGACTTCAGCGCTGTCTGGTGTTTGGCCGTGGTACTAGTTGACGTGTAGCACGGCCGTGCGGGTAGCCTACCCCACCCCTTCCCCTCGTTCCACTAAATATTCTCGTCCTAAATTCTCTATCCACTTCAATGTTCCGAAAATCACAATCTTCCCAATACTTATAGCACGTTTTTAAGTGAGGAGATAATCATATGATCAACAAGAAATAAATCACAATCAAAATCAAAATACCAATAACATTTTTTTTTTAATAATACCTAAGTGGGAAATTGTGAATTCCTGAACTCTGAAATGAACAATCACAGCATTTAGGACATGTTAGTTAGTTATTGTTGTTTAAGGGGCGGAACTACGACGTCATCTGCCCCTATTTTAGGACATGACCTCATCAATAATTTACATGTTTACATTTCTTTCAGTTGCAATTGGAGCATATTGCATTGGTGACAAGAATTAGGCTACTAAAAGGCCTGCAGCATATTACTACTCACCTTAAAAATAGGGTCCCTTCCAATTAACCACATTAGGCCTAATTAGGCCTATAACCAATCAGTTATTAGAATAAACTGCAAAGGAAAAGTACTGGGAAGGGAGAATATTCATATCTTAAAATGCTTGATGCTGTTAACAATAACAGTAAAATGTTAAGAGAGAATACTAAGTAAACAGGTGGTGTAACCAGATCACACTAAAATTGTTAGTGCACTTAGTGCCAAATTCATTGGGAGACTGAAATTTCAGAAAAATAATTGGATATTACAAAATGTCTATACAGTAGTTCATTTCATATTCCCTTTTAAAATATATCCAGTTCACCAATTTTTACAGGGTGAAATACAGTAAGTACATCAAAAAAAATCATCGCACACTAATACAGTAAATTCTATGACATCCTGTGAAGGGGAAAGGAGAAATAGGACTTTCAATGAAAAACAAGAAAAACCTCAATACTGCTAGAAATCATCGTTTTATTTAAAAAGTTGTCAACGAAGAAAAATAACAGCGAGAGCCAAGATCACACTTAGCAAAAATACAGAAATCAAATCTGGTCTCCTAAAAGTACGTGTTGAGGCATGTTCCTTTCTTCTTTCTTGCCAAGGCATAACAGTAGGCTATAGCACAGGATAATGAACCTCTTCCCTCCTTTATGCCATGGCTAACACTGATGAACAGCAAATTCCTACAACACATGCAAGTTTGTATGTTGAAGCAGTAAACTTAATAAAATATGTAATGCTTCAAATGGAGAACTTGAATTTGCTGATATGTGTATAGTTGCACCTACTATAACTACATTTTAAAAGAATCACTTATTGTAGAATCATTGTATTGTTGATATTAATTCATTTAGCCCCATGTATTTGGAAGTATGTAGGATTTGTATGATAATCTGTGTTATTGTAATACCTGTAGTAGTGTGTACTGCTCGGGTCTAAGCTGCGTGAACCTGAGAGAAATGTCCATCGCAGTGGTGTTGACGAGTGATGAGGTTCCTTGGTCCGTGCATAGTACAGAACCAAATACATTGGTCGGTGGCTCACTCACTCATTTGTAACACCACAGTGTTTTGAGCAACAGCCCTAAGTTAGCATTATTGGAATAGAAAGGAATACCAGATATCACGGCGGGCAGTTGACAGGCCCTTCTCTTCTCGCCTGACCCTCCCCTGTTCTTTCTCCTCACCCCGCAAGTTCACAGAACATGGAAAATGAACCCGAGCAGTATAGCCTACTTTTTGTAATTCAGGTGACGAGTGGAAAGGAGGCAGCCATTGCCTTAAGTTAGGATCAATCCCAGCGTTAGCCTGGAGTGGAAGTGGGGAAACCACGGAAAACCACTTCTTGGATGGCCGAGGTGAGAATCGAACCTACCTCTTCTCAGTTCTGGCTCACGAAGCTGATTGTGAGTCGTTCCAACCCTCAGACCAGAATTAAATTACTTGGAAACTAGCCCAGGACCTTAGGAGTGGCAGCTACCACACCACAAGGTGGTATTATGGTAGCACTGAATGAAAGTAGCACGAGTGATAACATTCTCCATAAGGGGCAGATGACCTCGTAGTTCCGCCCCTTGAAAGAACAATAACTCACTACCTATAGGTGTATTTTCCAGAGTTGGAATCTGACAATTCAGCATCACTGGGCAAAAACAGCTGACGACTAGATCGCCCGCATGGCTTGTTGCCATGGAAACTATACAGCGCTGCCAATTTGAATGATGCTATTTCACCACTTGCTTGTCGCCGATCAGTCGCTTGTTTGGTTGCCTCCAGTGCACACTCACCTTGCTGCGTTTCATAATCTGTTGTTTAAATGAGTTATAATTGTTTGAGTTATACTTATTTATACTTTATACTGTTACGTGCCACCCCCCTAGTGGCACTTTTGTTAACTGGATTACGGTGGGGTACAAAGCACAACACCAATTACTGCTTAAAGAAATAATTAACTTTATTGTGGCCAGAAAATTACACGAATCAGCAAATACAAGCAATTAGGAGCCTTACTCCAGTTTCGTCAAGTCTCTTCCTTGAGCGCTCTTGGCCCTTCCACTTGTCAACAAACCACAGAAGTTAATCCTGCCGCTAATGGGCCTAGTGGCCTTGACAGAACTACATGCAACTTCTTTCGAATGTGCGCCTACTACAGTACTTACGAGCACTTGCTGCGCGCTGTTCACCAGCTGGGAGAAACAATGTCACTTAATTTCGACACCACAATATCTGACACTCAGTGAAAGCACACTTACTCAGAACACGGCAGTCCCCTGTATGTTCCTCACTTCGCCGCTACACTAGGGGTTTCGCAAGTCACCACACTTCTGTCGCTCAGAATAAACGCTCACACTAGCTCGTAAAACACACTCTTATATAGCAGGCCGGTGACTCAATAAATGGTTCTAGATCCATCCAGAGTCCACGGCTTCTCGAGGTTTCCACCGCTGGTCCAGTCACGAATCTTCTGGACTATCCCTTTGTCTGTAGTAGCCCTGTTGCATAAGGCGCGCGCAATACAGGAGGCAAGCCACAGCCCAGCCCCTGGGGCAGTTGTGACTCAAGCGGCGAGCGATGACACAAACTCACAGCCGTAACACCACCCCCTTCCTAAAAAGGCTGATCGTCCCGATCAATCATTGGTCCGTCTGTGTCCCTCCGTAGGCTGCCAGGCGATCTCGATGCACGATCTTCATCTTCGCCCTCGGGCTCCGCTGGATCCTGTAGACGACATCGTTGATCCGTTTCACGACTCGGTACGGGCCCTCCCAGGACTTCTGCAGTTTGGGTGACAGGCCTTTCTTCCGTAATGGGTTGAAGAGCCAGACATCTTCCACTATTTCTCCTGGCCTACCGCGCCGCCGTGCATGAAGCCACCGGGTGCACACCAGCCCGGGCCACGTTTGGGAGGGAGCTCCGACTACCTGTCGATCTTGCCTTTGGCCGACCTGGGAATGATCCGATCCCGGTAAGCCAGTATTGTCAAGAACTGGTCGACCAACTGGAGGACGTGCACGCGTTCGCGAGGAGGAAACTGCGGATCGAGACCGACAGAATGAAGACCCGATACGACCAGCAGACGGATGCCGGCGGATTCCACGAGGACGACCTGGTCTGGCTCTTCAACCCATTACGGAAGAAAGGCCTGTCACCCAAACTGCAGAAGTCCTGGGAGGGCCCGAAGAAGATGGAGGACGGCCAGAAGAAGATGGAGGACGGCCAGAAGAAGTTAGCCGAGGACCTAACTGCCAAACTAGAAGACGGACAGAAGAAGATGGAAGACGGCCAGAATAAGTTAGCAGAGGACCTAACCGCCAAATTTCTGGATGGCCAGAAAAATCTGGAAGAGTGTCTGCTGACGAAATTAGAGGAGAGCCAAAGGAAATTAGAACAGGGCCTACGTGAGGAAGTCACGGCAGTGGAAAAGAAGTTCGACGCCTTACAAGTGGAAGTTGCCGAGCTGCGCCAACGCCCGCTGATGGGGGTGGAGGAGAAATTCAACGCCTTACAAGTGGAAGTTGCCGAGCTGTGCCAACGCCCGCTGATGGGGGTGGAGGAGAAATTCAACGCCTTACAAAAGGAAGTTGCCGAGCTGCGCCAACGCCCACTGACGGGGGTGAAAGAGGAATTCAACGCTCTACGAGAGGAAGTTGCCGAGCTGCGCCAACGCCCGCCCACCGTTACACCGGGAATATCAGGAACGGGACATAGCAGAGTGACGCCCCCAACCTTCGACGGAAAGGTCCCGTGGAGCACCTACTTACGTCAGTTCGAGGCAGCCTGTTCCATAAATAACTGGAACAACACAGAAAAGGCTACAGCTCTCATTGTAGCGCTGAGAGGCGACGCCCTTAACGTCCTTCAGGCCATCCCGACTGGATCCCAGGACTACGCCGCACTGATCGCCCATATGGAGTCCCGATATGGAGATAGCCATCTTCAGCAGGCCTACCAGATGCAGCTCCGGACCCGGGTACAGAAGAACGCGGAAACCCTGCAGGAGTTCGAGATGGACATCGCACGCCTCGTAAGGCTCGCCTACCCAACAGCGCTGGCCGACTTTCTGGAGCAGATAGCGACGCAGACTTTCACCGACGGGCTACGGGACTCGGACACTCAACAGGCGCTGCGACTCGCGCGTAATAAGACCCTGGCAAATGCGCTGAGCCACGCACTTGAATTCGAGACAGCAAAACAGGCATCCAGAATGCACGCGCGGGTGCGTCAAGTGGACGTCGACGAACCAGCAAAAACCAACGAGACCAAGCCCCTGGCCGACGAATTGATGGAGGTGCTAAGCCGTTTCTTCGATAGTCGCGGCACCACCAGCAACGACACAGCCGGAAGACAACCGGAGAGGCGGCCTGGAAGAGGACTACCGACCTGCTGGGCCTGCGGTAAGAAAGGCCACCTGAGCAAGGACTGCGGTGATCGCCGCCGCCGAGGGTATCCGACGGGAAATCAGTCGTCTGAAAACCGCGCGGCCCAGGGAAACGAGTATTAGCCAGCCTTGGGGGGCAAAGGTTGGCTTGTGACAGTCGTCAAGCCCCGGCAGTCCAAGTGCGTGTGACGAAGTTACGGAGGGACAATAGCAGCCTGATGGTCGACGGAGTCATCAACGGAGTGAGCTGGCCCATGCTGATCGACACGGGAGCATCGAGGACCATCGTCAATACCACTTCTGACACCAGTTGTTACGTGCCACCCCCCTAGTGGCACTTTTGTTAACTGGATTACGGTGGGGTACAAAGCACAATACCAATTACTGCTTAAAGAAATAATTAACTTTATTGTGGCCAGAAAATTACACGAATCAGCAAATACAAGCAATTAGGAGCCTTACTCCAGTTTCGTCAAGTCTCTTCCTTGAGCGCTCTTGGCCCTTCCACTTGTCAACAAACCACAGAAGTTAATCCTGCCGCTAATGAGCCTAGTGGCCTCGACAGAACTAGGTGCAACTTCTTTCGAATGTGCGCCTACTACAGTACTTACGAGCACTTGCTGCGCGCTGTTCACCAGCTGGGAGAAACAATGTCACTTAATTTCGACACCACAATATCTGACACTCAGTGAAAGCACACTTACTCAGAACACGGCAGTCCCCTGTATGTTCCTCACTTCGCCGCTACACTAGGGGTTTCGCAAGTCACCACACTTCTGTCGCTCAGAATAAACGCTCACACTAGCTCGTAAAACACACTCTTATATAGCAGGCCGGTGACTCAATAAATGGTTCTAGATCCATCCAGAGTCCACGGCTTCTCGAGGTTTCCACCGCTGGTCCAGTCACGAATCTTCTGGACTATCCCTTTGTCTGTAGTAGCCCTGTTGCATAAGGCACGCGCAATACAGGAGGCAAGCCACAGCCCAGCCCCTGGGGCAGTTGTGACTCAAGCGGCGAGCGATGACACAAACTCACAGCCGTAACAATACTTATATTTATACTTATGATTCATTAGAGACCGTTATTTATGTATGTAGCAGTGTTAGTGTCAGTTCTGAGCATCAGGCGAACCATTAATTCCATTCAGTCGCGCGCAGGAACGTAGGCTACCGCCTCTGCTCTTGTAATTAGTAAGACTACTGTGATTAGCTTCTGTCTTCTAAAGGGTGACTTAATAGTCTACACAATGAGCCTATATTTTGTAATGCAATTGTGTGTTACTTGTGACTTGAAACTTATTCTACAGGAAATATAAATAACTAAAAATCACGGAAACAATCACGTGTTGTCGTTTCGCTTTGATCATTTTTGCTTTATGATAGTATTCGTAATATTGTTATTGCTATTCATTACAATAATTTAGGTCTCTCCTCAATTTGACGGGCTAATATTTTGTTTTACAGTTTGCACCGAACAGATTTAAGCATTGGTTTGTTTAAGATTTTGAAAACCATCTGAATAAAAAAGTAATAAATGTAATAACGGTGCTAATGATATTATGAGCATGAGGAAAAGAGCGGGAGAATGGAAGTATGCGCGTGGTGGACAGCAGCATTCGTGGCACCGCTGCCTTTAGTTCAACAGTTCTCCGCCGAACTGTCAGATCCCAACTCTGGATAATACACCTATAACATTCTCTATAGTACATAAATTAGCCAAAATACCTTATGAAACGACGAGAAATAAATCAGGGAATGAAGTTTAAATAGATGTTTCCTCCTCCGCTCTCTGTGACCCACCCAACCATCCCAAAAAGAATCACGACTTATATAGGCAAAATTACAGCTGTGGCTGCCATTGTTCACATCAACTATCATCAAAACAGTACTACCAACCTCGCCAACACCTGACCATTCTAACCTTCGTTTCGTCCATTCCAATGGTTTTTGAGAATGGTTACAGCCTAACGCGTCCAGATCAATGATTATTTTATCAACAGTGATTTTGTATGCCACTTTTTATTATCAACAGTGATTTTGTATCCCACATGTTGGCAACAATTTGTGCGCCTCAGTGTGTGCCGCTAGAGTGGACTTTGTTGACAGTTGAATGAGATGCAAGTGCTGTCGGAACATGGCAGCCGTTTTTAAAAGAGCAAAATATAGAAACACATATTTACATACTGGGCGCCAGGGAATGTTGTCCGCAGTGATTACAAGCTGCTGCGAGAGATTAAGTCACCAGTTACGTTGGTAGCACGGCTGTCGCTTGTATCATAACAAACAGTAAACTTTATACTCACCCAGCCATTCATAACATACTGTTGCACTCTTCCAATAATCTAACTATACGCACTGACGATTTCGACAGCTCACAGCCCACACACGTGGCCTTCGCCCTATCAGGGAGACCGTGCTGCGAACTAAACTGATGACGCAACCTCTCGCATCTGCAGAGAACATTTCCTGGCGCCCCGTACTTTAGCACATATATGATGTGCAGTAGTGACCAGGGTTCCTAATTTCAATAGGCCTACGTAATATCGCCCAGAAGATGAAACAAGGAGACAAGGTATGTAAAAGTCACATTCATGTCTGATGCAAGTGTATAAGCTGCGTTCTACTTTCATTCAGAATTAATACCTAGGTAAAGTAACATCATCATCATCATCATTTCCCCTTATCCAGCTCCTGCCGGGTCGGGGTATTTATGGCACTTCTCCACTTTCCTCTTTCCTTCCACAATTCTTCTTCCACGATCTTGTCCCAGTCCAGATTCCTTTTTCTCACGCTGTTCTTCACTGAATCGATCCACCTTGTTCTAGGTCTTCCCCTTGCTCTCTTACCCTTGTACTTGGCCTCCAGCACCTGTCTTGGTATTCTATTTTCCTCCATCCTCTTTACATGTCCAAACCACCTTAGTTTATTCTTCTCAATTCTCTCATTTAGTTTTCCCATCCCAACTTCCTTCCTAACATCTTCATTCCTCACTCTGTCTTTCCTTGTCTTACCTATCATACTTCTTAGGAATTTCATTTCACTGGCTTGGATTTTACTCTCATGCCTGCTTGTCAGGGTCCAAGTCTCAGCTGCATAAGTTAATATGGGAACATAGTACATTTTATACATTACCTCCTTGCTTTTCCTTGGTACTTCCTTATCCCAAACAAGTTTTCTTACACTTTGATAGAATGCATTGCTCTGCTGTACCCTCCTGCCAATCTCCATGTCCAACCTACCCGTTTGCATCAATTCACTTCCTAGGTATTTGAACGTGTCCACAATTTCCAAACTCTGACTTCCAATTTTCACAGTGCCCTTTCCTTGTCTTTCCCCTCTTGTCATCACCATGGTCTTGCTTTTCTCTATACTGATTTTCAGGCCATACTTCTGAATATTTTCGTTCAGTGCATCTAGTTGTTTTTGCACTTCTTCGGTGTTCCTTCCCCAGACCACAATATCGTCTGCAAATAATAGTAACTTCATTTCTTTATGTCCATATGCTTCCTTTGTTTCCTTTACAATTTCATCCATTACCATTATGAATAAAAGAGGTGACAGCACACTCCCCTGTCTTAGTCCAGTCTTGTTCCTAAACCAATCTGTCTTTCCAACTGGGGTCAGTACCCTGCTAACACAGTTGCTGTACATTGCTTGCACCATTTCCAACATTTCTCTTCCCAGTCTCTTCTTAACCGTGGTTTCCCATACCTTCTCTCTGGGGACACTATCATATGCCTTTTCTAGATCTATGAAAGTCATGATCAAATCCTCTCCATATTCCCAGTTCTTTTCCATCACCTGCCTCAAGCTAAAGATTGGGTCCACTGTGGATCTTCCACTCCTGAAGCCATGCTGTTCCTCTTGCAACTCTCCTTCCACCTTTCTTCTCATTCTTCTTTCTAATATCCTTTCCAGTATTTTTACTATCTGTGATATGAGGGTGATCCCTCTATAGTTATCACACACTTTCTTGTCCCCTTTCTTAAACACTGGTATTATTAGCCCTTTCTCCCAGTCTTCTGGTACACATTTCCGTTTCCACACACACTTTAGCAGTCGATACAGCCATTGCATACCAACAGGTCCAGCAGCCTTTATCATTTCTACACTGATTTCATCCACCCCTGTTGCTTTTCCCATCTTCATTTTCTGTACTGCTAATTCCACCTCCAGCATTGTTATATCATCTTCTGTTATAGAGTCGTCAGGCTGTGTCACTTCGATCTCACCAGTACAATTGCTCACATTCAATAGCTTATCGAAATACTCCTTCCATCGTCCCTTTATCTCTTCTGGGTGTGCTAACAACTCTCCATCTTCCTTTTTCACCAGCTTTGTAGTAACTCTTTCTTTCCTCTTACTTCTTAGAAGCCCATACAGCATCCTTTTACTGCCACTTACATCTGTTTCCATTCTTCATGTAAATTCTTCCCAACTTTTCTTCTTTTCTTCTCCTACCACTTTCTTACACCTCCGTTTGCTGTCGTGGTACTTCCTTTTGCTTTCTTCTGTTTGATCTCGGTTCCATTCTTTCCATGCAGACTTCTTTTCTTTTACTGCTTTCCTCACTTCCTCATTCCACCACGGTGTCTCCTTCTCTTTCACTCTTGTTGCCGTCCTACCACAAGCACTCTCTGCTGCACCAGCAAATGCCTTTTTAAAGTGGGACCATTCCTCTTCTACATTTTCCACTTCAGTAACTGGGATTTGTTGCTTCAATCTCTCCTGAAAATCTTCCTGTACAGCTTTGTCTTTCAATTTCCATACTTTTATTTTACTTTCTCTGATCTCCTTTAGGTTTTCCAATTTTTCCCATCTAAATTTTGCCACCACAGCTCTATGGTCCCCATCAAATGCTTCACCTGGTAAAGCTGTCACATCCATCAGCTTTCTGCGATTTGTCCTTTCCACCAGGAAGTAGTCAATTACTGATTTTGTTCTTCTATCACCCCAACCATATCTCGTAATTTTCCTGCTGTTTTTCTTCCGAAACCATGAATTACCCACTATCAGTCCATTCCTTTCACAAAAGTTTACAAGTTCCTCTCCTTCCCGGTTCTTTTTCCCATATCCATATGGTCCAACGACTTCTTCCTTTCCTTGTCTCTCAATTCCGACTTGCGCATTCATGTCTCCCATGATCACCACTTCTACATCTGAGATTACTCTTTCTACATCCTCCAGGAATACTTCAATATCTTCTTCTCTGTTTCCAGTCTGTGGTGCATACACTTGTATGAAGTCCATCACGTCATTCTTCATCTTCATTCTAATTTTCATTATTCTGTCACTCACACACTCTACCACTTCAACATACACCTCCAGTTGTTTCGAGGTTATCAGTCCCACGCCATTTTTTGCCTCTTGGCCACCACTCCAGTATAATGTATATCCTTTCCTCAATTTCTTCCTTCCTTTACCTTTCCATTTCACTTCACTCAGCCCCATCATTCCAACCTTCTCCCTCTCCATGAAGTCTACCACCTCCTCCACCTTGCCTGTCAGGGTCATGACATTCATGATTCCCACTTTCATTTCGGTTACTGGTCGCCCATTTCTCACAGTTCCCCCAGTACCAAAGGAACCGCGCGTCGCCTGCAGGGTACGCCCTAACCTTTTCCGAATCATTGGAAGTGCCATATCCATTTTAGGCTATTATTACGATGGGGTCGCCACTCCCAAAGGCATTTTATGGAGCTACTGCCAGCTATTATTCAGGCCGCCCCTAACATGGAGAACAGACGCCCTTGCAGCCGCCTCTAACATGGGAAACAGACGCTGCCGATTGATGCTGTACTCATACTATTCCCTGAGTACTGGGTTGCCTCTTCCGCAATCTCCACCGTTCTGAAGTCCATCTTCTCCGCTGTAGATTCCGTTGAGGTCTTCGCACGTAACCCTGTGCACGGGGCCTATGTTATACCCCATAGGACTGGGTCCTCACCAGAACTTAGCCGGTACTGTAGTTCCATGGTCTATTACAGTACCGTTGCCCACCCCCGCGACATGGACGCGCCTGGCAAGAATTATCCATGTAGCCAATTAGGATTGACTCATGGACCGGGTTAAGGAGCTGTCTAAATCCAGCCTCCTAGGTAAAGTAACATGTGGGAATAAATATACTAGCTAGCCTATATCAACCATTACTTTGGCATACAATAAACCAATTATATTTGTCTTGTATCCATCTCGCTGTTACAGAAAATCATCGACACTAATTACCAAGAATATAATTGGCCCCTTATAGAGAATGTTATCGCTCGTTCTACTTTCATTCAGTGCTACCTTAATTCTGAATGTAAGTGGAATGCGGATTATACTTGCAGCAGACATGAATGTAACTTTTACATACCTTGTGTCCTTGTTTCATCTTCTGGGCGATATTACATATTAAAATTAGGAACCCTGATCACTACCAAACCTCATGATGTGCTAAAGTACGTAAATATGTTTTTCTATTTATTGATATTTTAAAAACGGCTGCCATGTTTCGACAGCGCTTGCATCTCGTTCAACTGTCACCATCGCTCACTCTAGCAGCACGCACCAAGGCGCACACATTGCTGCCAACATGCGAGATACCAAATCACTGTTGATAAAAAGAACTGGGATACAAAATCACTGTTGATCAAAAAAAGAAGTTCATCGGGATGCGTTAGGCTGTAACCATTATCAAAACCAATGTTGTACGAAAAAATTAATACATATTTATTACAGCGGAGCGATATACTGCATAATAATTACAGAGCATATAACAAAAATAACTCATTTCAGCCATGGGGGAAAAAAATCATTACAGAGAAGTGAAAATATTGCACACACTAGCCTAATTAAGAGCAGTGAACGAGTGCTGCGCACTAGAGACTAAACTGGGCACTTCTTTGTTTGGCAGTACTGTTATGGTACTGTTTTGAAGATGATTGATTTGAACAATGGCACCCACAGCTGTAATTTTCGCTAGCCTATAGCCTATATGCTGTGATCCTATTTGGGATGGCTGGGTGGGTCACTGACGGCAGAGGAGGAAACATCTATTAAAACATCGCTCCTTGATTTATTTCTCATCGTTTCATAAGGTATTTTGGCTAATTCATCTATTATAGAGAATGTTATCGCTCGTTCTATGTTCATTTAGCGCTACCTTTATTTTAGTAAAACACAGAAGCTATTTATGTAATGGACAACTATGATTGATCCAACCCATAGGACTGCCACCCTCACCTTTCAATAAATAACTAAAATTTTAAGCCTATGATTAATGTAACTAATCCACATGTGAGTCCACATGGGTCACTAATACCCAAAATTCCTCCAGCTTGATATTTGGGGAGTGGGTGTAGGTGGGAGGTATACCTCACCCCACACAAAAAACAAAATTGAACCACATGTCTTATGCCTCTTCCGATTTACTCTTTCTCGTTTGGTTTATGAACTCTCAAGTGAGCTTCCCTTTGTTGAAGAACTGAGACTGCAGATGCTTTTGCCAACAACACATGGTTTTGAGACACTAGTTCAGGAAATGAAGTCTAAGAAAGATAGCATCTGGCAAGAATTTTACGCGACTGATGCGATGACATCACGGGACTGGACAGAGAGCTCCTACGAGCTGAGGCACCTGGTAACGAGATTCTCGGTACATGGTTTCCACTTCAAAGTGTGTAATACCGTAACAGAAGATTTCATCAGCCAGACTTAAATTGTGTATGTGCCCTATGTGGTAGAAGATGTGATCGATACCACGTGATGTGGTGTGGGCAGAGGAGGTTATCTCTGTCTCAGTTCTGTTCAAACTAGTTGTAATTTCATACTGCATATTTTGTGCTTTAATAAATTTATTATTATAAAAATAACTAGCTTCATTAAGTCAGGTTTTGGATCAAGAGATCTTACTAAAAAAAATACTTGAAACATGGCAGTTTTCAGATTGGCCGAGTGAGTAGACCTAATTAGACAGTAATTACAAGTTTCGAACACTTCAAGTCGCTTACAAATTGATTAGGTTATGTTAGTCGCATCGTAGTCATTGTAGGCCTACATGTTACAGCCCACATGCTGTACGATTAATTCAAGTGTACAAAATTAATGAATGAATTAATAAAACAGTGCATTCTACTCCGGGCGGTGAAGGTCACACTTCACCCATCTAGGGCTGAGATGTAGAACTACAGTAGTTACAAGTACTGCCAGTGACAGCGAGACAGAGGTTATCGAGAGGGCGGGCAAGGTAGTCCCAAAGACTATTTTACAAAACAATTAATTTTCTTTTTAAACAGTTACAGCTGAGTGCTGACTGTAGGATGATCACAGCATTGCTGACTGTTTCTGAACGCACAACAGCGGTATAGTGCTCAGAGCGAGGGGCAGAACAAGATGCGTCACATTTTCAAGCTTTAGCACGCTTCCTTTTCAAGATCGTATTGTTTGTGGAGTTTTCATGTGGACACTGCCGTGAGTATAGAAATGTGGGAACTCGAAACCAAGATATAAACTGGGAGCATAGCGCCCCCAATGGGGGGCTGCAGCAACTCTGGAGGTTGGAGATTTGATTCCCCGCACTGACAGAAGCTGTCCTGAGCGTTGTTGTTCCATACTCCCTCCCAGTGGCGATTACTCCATGTAGGACGTGAGGATCATCACATTAAATTTAATTTAAAAAGTGCCATCAAAGGAATCTGACTAAATAATTACAGAATAGCCTAATTATTGATACATACCTTGAGTCATCGACTGAGAAGCGATGAAAGGAGCGTATCTCCAACCTCTACTTTTGCAGTCAAGAACACAAGATTCTGAGTGATGTTTTCCCATAACCTACATACAAAATATACAGAATGAGTTACAGAAAACATGAAATACAAAATCTAACAAAAAAATAATTAAATTAGGCTAAAGTCATTAAATCTAGCTTTCTACGACTACCGAAGTCCACAAATAATAATGCATGGCTCTCATAAGAATCCTATCGATAATATCAGCACTCTCTTAAGAAATCAATTTAATAATACATAATGCATTATCGGTACTTACAACAGAAATGGAAATACCGGTACTGGTTTACAGGTTACATCCAATTGAAAACGCCAAGATTACGGCACTTCTTTTTCACAGAACATCAAGAAACACATGTATTTAAGGTGATTGATATTGATAATTGTTGCTGTAAGGGGCCTAACATCTACGTTATCGACCCCTATTTAAGGCGAAATCAATCGAAAACTCTGGGGAAGAAATATTGCTGTAATGTACAGGAAATGTAAATACACCGCCATGTTTGAACAGAACAGAAGTAGTGTGCGGGAAGGCAATGCCGCCAACCGACAAAAATAATGTTTATTTAATGATAAGTGCCGTAATTATCGTCTGTGAGCAAGATAATTGCAAGGAAATGTCAATTAGGAATTATGTGTATATTTATTGACTAAATATAGTGATATGTTTGCAATTTAATTACAACGTTGTATCATGCATATGTTGGCAACACGATATACACGATATACAGCGCTCCATACGACTGGCACGTGCTACTACACCGATGGTGCCAAATGATCCCTATCTGGTTGACACCCCCTGAGATTGATACAAGGGTGCTGGGAAAGACTTCAATCAATTACTAAGAGATGTCGACACTGCTATGTGACTGAGAGGCCTTGACCAATCTCCTCCTATCACGTATTTGCCTGACAATCCGGACGATCTCTTCCCTCTTAGACCTGCAATGTTTCTGCAAGATGACATTTTAGTAGGAACTCGTGATTTGGATTGTGGTTTTTATTATAATCAACCACTTCGAGTTATTTAGCGTTATTTTATTTTATATCCATGACCAATCTTACTGAAGGTACACAACAACAGAGCTGAGAGTTCATTCTCAGAATACATACGAAAACAACAAAATAGTAAGTAAAGGTACGGTTTGGCTACAACGATGATCGCTTGGCGCACAAAGTCAGAAAAGCGATTTCCCTAGTCGGCGAGCATCGTCCTTCGTCCACTGTCTCCTACAACAGGATCACTTTCACTTTTCAACAGCTCAGTAGCCTACTCTTTGCTTATACAGGTTCGTGGGGGTAAATAATAATCAGCTGATTATAGTCTATATATATATATAAATCAATGTAACGTGATAGTTTGTCTGTGGGTATGTCTGTGGGTATGTCTCCTATGCGTTCATATACCATTCGTCCGATTGCGATGAAACTTGGGTGAGATGTTGAATACACTCCAAGGAAGGTTTCTGACTTAGTAAATCCATTTTACAATAGGTAGCGCACGCGTAGATTCAACAAATGAGCGACGATGCGCGAAGCATTTCAACAAAGTCCCGTATGTGTTCATATACCATTCGTCCGATAGCGATGAAACTTGGGTGAGATGTTGTGTACACTTACGTGAAGGTTTCAAAATAAGTGAATACATTTCACAGTAGATATCGCACGAGTAGATTCAACAAATGAGCGACGACACGCAAAGCGTTTCAACAAAGTTCCGTATGCATTCATATACCATTCGTCCGATAGCTATGAAACTTGCGTAAAATATTGTGTACACTGCAGGGAAATTTTCTGGCTTAGTACATCCGCTTTACAATAGGCAGCGCACGAGTAGATTCAACAAATTAGCTACGACGCGCGAAGCATTTCAACAAAGTCACGTTTGCGTTCTTATACCATTCGTCCGATAGCGATGAAACTAGGCTGAGATTTTGTGTGCACTCCAGGGAAGGTTTCTAGCTTAGTAAATCCCTTTAAAAATAGGTAGAGCACGAGTAGAATCAACAAATGAGCGACGACGCGCGAAGCGTTTCAACAAAGTCCCATATAATTTCATATACCATTCATCCGATAGCGATGAAACTTGGGTGAGATGTTGTGTACACTCCAGGGAAGGTTTCTGGCTTAGTACATACATTTTACAATAGGTAGCGCACCAGTAGATTCAACAAATGAGCGATGACACTCGAAGCGTTTCAACAAAGTCCCGTATAAAGTCATATACCATTCGTCTGATAGTGATAAATGTTTGGTGAATTGTTGTGCACACTCCAGGAAAGGTTTCTGGCTAAGTAAATCAATTTTACAATACGAAGCGCACGTTTATGTTCAACAAATGAGTGACTACGCGCGAAGCGTTTCGACAACGTCCCGTATACGTTCACATACCATTCATCCGATTGCGATGAAACTTGGGTGAGATGTTGTGTACACTCCAGGGAAGGTTTCTGGCTGAGTACATCCATATTACAATATGTAGCGCAAGAGTAGAATCAACAAATGAGCGACGACACGCGAAGCGTTTCAACCAAGTCCCGTATGCATACATGTACCATTCGTCCGTAGCTATGAAACTTGGGTGAGATGTTGTGTACACGTCATGGATAATTTCTGGCTTAGTAAATCCACTATACAATATGCAGCGCACAAGTTGATTCAACAAATGAGGGACGACGCGCGAAGCGTTTCATCAAAGTCCCGTATAAGGTCATATACCATTCTGCCGTTAGCGGTGAAACTTGGGTGAAATATGGTGGACACTCCAAGGAAGGTTTCTGGCTTAGTAAATACATTTCACAGTAGGTAGCACACGAGTAGATTCGACAAATGAACGACGACACGCGGAGCGTTTCAATACAGTCCCCTATGTCTTCATATCCCATTAGTCCGATAGCGATGAAACTTGGGTGAGATGTTGTGGACACTTACGTGACGGTTTCTAACTTAGTAAATACATTTTACAGTAGGTAGAGCATGAGTAGATTCAACAAATGAGTGACATAGCGCGAATCGTTTAAACAAGATCAGGTATGCGTTCATATACTATTCATCCGATGGCCTTGAAACATTGATCAGTTATTGTGTACCCGCCAGGGAAGGGGACTTACTAAATCCATTTCACAATAAGTAGCGCAAGAGTAGATGCAACAAATGGGTGACGACGCGCGAAGCGTTTCAACAAAATCCCCTATTGCGTTCATATAACATTTTTCGATTGCGATGAAACCTTGATGAGTTATTGTGTACACGCCAGGGAAGGGCTTCGACTTACTGATATCGCGTCAGGAGATGGCAGTCCAACACGCTGTGACGGGGTGCGGGGGGTCTTGCAGTACGCATGCGCGGCCCTCATATTCCAAACCTAAATATATCGGCTCCGCGCATGCCAATCGCTGTTATTGCAGCACACGACACGCAGCCAGTGAAAGAAGGAATGTGCTGAGTGAGTGAAACAAGTAGTGACTAACTTAATGTTTTTGGAATGCGCGATACGCAGTGAGCGGGAAGACATCTGCAGTTCAAACCCAACTGCCAACTCCTGGCGCGATATCAGTAGTAATACATTTCTCAATAGGTAGCGCACGAGTAGATTCAACAAATGAGTGACAGCGCACGAATCGTTTAAACAAAAACCCCTATACGTGCATATACCATTCATCCGATTGCGATGAATCATTGATGAGTATTGTGTACACGCCAGGGAAGGGTTTCGACTTAGTAAATCCATTTCACAATAGGTAGCGTACGAGTAGATTCAACAAATGAGTGACAGCGATGAAACTTTTGAAAGTTGTTGTGCACGCTCCCACGAATGGTTCTAAATTAGAAAATCCATTTTACGATAGCTTAGAGGCAGTTAACATGTTGTGTATCCAAAAGCACTTCAAGAAACAGAATTTCAACGCCAACACTTTCTTTGATTGGCATTGCAACGCATGCCGGGTACAGCTTGTCTGAACTAAAATAACGTTGCCAGATTGACCTTGAAGGCTTGGTTTCTCAGAACCGACGCATGCGAGGTGCAAGGCCCACCTCGCACTTATCCAGACTACACTAGCTTGTGGCAGTGGTTTCTCACGCTGCGTAGTGCAAGGATCATGTAAGTATAAGAGATTCGTCACTTTTGGTTATAGAATTTACGAGAGAGAACACCGCCTGAGGCTATGGATTGTACTGGCAAGTCTGTCAACATAAAAAGTAAAAAGCCATATGAATGTAGCCTTTATTACACGTAAATAAACAGTATGTTCTGCGATGAGTTATTGATTATAGATGAAAATAACACAAACATAACTGCGCCTTTCGTTAGGCGCTGAAATATACGTCCAGATAGGAAAATAATACATTTTGATATATATCAATGTTGGCAATAAATTTTTCACGAAGGACACAGTTATGCCGTTCTAGAGCTTAATTCACCTCTAGGCTAATTAAAAATGCTCTCATAATCTACAGAATTGTTGGGATATTTGATGAATATAAAGAAAACTGTCCAAATGCACACACTACATTGCCATAACCTCACTTTTGGCCTAGCATGCCCGCTCCTACCCACCCCTCCCCGTGGCCCTAAACCACAAATTTTATTGCAATGCAAAGGAGAATGGGTAAGAAAACAAACAAGAGATGAAATGCACACATTTATTCTCTATATATTCAAGACCAACTACAATACTCAGACCTTAATGTAGAAAAAACATGGCGGCGATGGTTGCCCTACCAATAGCTAAGATCATGTCATCGGGGTTGTCACAGTTCATGTAAATTATTATTTTAACTCACCTAAGAACATTAAAGATATCACAAGACGAGACTAGGTTCCGAAGAAATATGCATCAATAGTTTAGACTTACCTGAACTAATTTATCTCTATAGTACTGGCCTCGAATTATAGGTTTCTTCGTCTTCACCCAAGGGGCAGCTACAATAGTCTCACTGTTTCTGTGGTTGAATAAGAAGATTTTTGGCGAGTTATCACGATTTGTATTTAAGTTCAGTAATTATAGATCAATATCATTAGAATAAAATCAAACAGATTCTGAATTAGGAGAGAAGAAAGTACCCGGTTACTGAAGTGCTGTCCCAGCACATGCAGAGTATTTGTGTACACAATCGGAATGAGAATATTAGCCTGAAATAATCGAACCAACGCTATAGAGATACAGTTAAATTAAGGCCTCTCGTGGAATTGTCTAAAATCTCGGGTAACATCACACCGAATTAGTTGATTGAAATATGCAAAGAAGTCGTCGTGTGGATATATGAACATAATTATGGAGATTACCACACACAAAGGACACGATAATATGTTACCATCTAACCTATTAAGCATTCGCTGTTACCGTTTGGAATAGTTGTACGCTGGAAATAGTTGATTTATTAAAGTAATGTAGGTAGGAAAGTACCATCTCCCTCTCACGGAGTTATAGCGGCACACCATCTCGCAATATAAGTCCATAATTGGCAAGTTACTCACAGCACTTTTTTTACACACATCATAATAAAAAATAACTTGCAAGCTGTAAGAATCACATAAGTATGAATAATAACGGAATACAATGAGTTCACTGTTTGGCACAGGGAAACATCTTCCTTAACCAATAAAACAGAAGTTCACTGTCGTATTTGGCGTGTATACAAGGCAGAGTAGAACATCTGCCAGACTGGTAAGGATTTAAGGAGGCACATGAAGCTGAGCGTTCAAGATAGCGTCAACGGTTTGGTCTTGTCATAGATGCTCATTGCGTTTCCTTTACGTACTTTAGTTTGACACTACCGGTACTGAAGTGTACTAAGCTATTATTATATTGTCACTAACAAGCAAATCATTGCGGTGTATATTCTTGAGACACTTCTATTAATGCTTTAGTCTTAGGTACTTCAACATCTGCAGTAAATGACACAATGAAGTGTCGACTGAAAAATCATCACACAATCGAACCAGTCCATAATAAGCGTATTATCACATATTTACACACGATTGCAGTACATTAACGCGAACTGGACTTAACAGACACACTGAAGACACTAAAAATTACAGATGAGCAATAGTTTATCCTAACTTTCACCAAACGAAACTGATCAAAGCTAATATTGTATCCCAGCAACGAATGTAAACAAACAATATCTAGGGCTTCCGCATACGCCATTTTCACACTTTCGATACCTGCATTAAGGTCTGAGTATTGTAGTTGGTCTTGATATATTTTTATTCGAGAGTAGTCCATATTGCCCACTAGTTTTACACATGGTCAACACCAGGATGATGAAAATTGCCGTATTGTTCTTACTATCATCATAATTCTTACATCCCGGTGCTTGGCAATTTTTCCTCCCTTGCAGTGGCATGATTGACTCTCAATTCAATTCAAATAAACAATCAAAATACTGAACAAATCAAAACAACCAACAACACCACGAGGAAAATCAATCAAAACAGACTATTCCCGCTTTCGCCAGTCGGTTTGATGTGAACGTTCATGAGTGCCAACTACGGAACTTTAGTGCTAAAATTAATTCTTCATTGATTGGCAGAACATCCAGTACATGGCCTTACTCCGACCCACGCGCTCCCTATTAACTGTCATCCCCCTGGCGTAGTGCGCAGTCTGCGCAACTTCGCAGTGAGATCTCGCAGCGTCACCCTACACTGATTCATCCCGCCAGATTTGTGCGAGGCGACATTGTTTCTGTCCTTATTTCCACTGTTTTTCATACTTGTAGTAAATATTTGGCAACAATAATCTGTTCGAAATTCCAAATTAAAATATAGGCCTACTCGTACTTTTGAAGTAGACAAATTCATTTTCTTTGTGGAATTATTACCTTAAGATTTACTAAATAATTACACTCACCTTAGAGTGACACAGAATTTCTCCTCAGGTGATATGGTGTTTTGATACCTGTTATTATTCGGTGACTTCGTAATATCTTCTTTGGTAAAATTTAAAATCCTAGGAAAAAGGTCCCTTGAGACCCGAAAATAACTACTGAATTTAGTTTCACTGTCAATCAAATGGCATTTCACAAGAATATCTGTTTTTCTACTTTTAAAGACATCCCTTCCTTCTCCGCCGAAACAACGCAGGATAATTTCTTCCTCATCATCCGCTTCCTCTTCCAAGACTAGCACACAGGCTGCGAGATCCATTGGACACAAAGCCTTTTTTACGTATGGGTTACCACCTGAAAATGTTCATTGCTATGAAAAAGAACTGTAATTCTGTAGACTTGTGCTCGGCAACTGATCCGCTTCGCAGCGTGGGAAACCACAAGCCTCGCATGCGTCGGTTCTGAGAAACCAAGCCTTAAGCAGAATTACATCAGCGTCAATATTGCTTCTTTTAGAGGACGAAGAAGAGATGATGATCGAATCTATGTACATGGAGTGAAAGAGACTCCAAACTAATAGTGGTGAGCGATGTTTGTAAGGAGGAGGGGGGGGGGGGGGGGGCGTGGTGGCGCAACGGTCAAGCTGTTAGCCTCTCACCAAGGCGGACCGGGTTCGATTCCCGGTCAATGCATGTGAGATTTTCGATGTGAAATGCCATGTCCTGTGGTTCGGATTCCACGTAAAAAGGAGGTCCCATGGCTCATGATCGCGAGATTAACGGTCACGTTAAACTACAAGCTTCCTTCCTTTCGATGTTTGTAAAGGGAAGTCCCCCCTTGAGGTCGGTCCCGTGGTGTTGGAGTTGCGCACCTGACTCTCACCCGGAGGCCCCAAGTTCGATTCCCGGCTCCGTCGCATTTTAGAAACTGACGTGAGGGCTGGAGCGGAGTGCACTCAGCCTCGTGAGGACATTTGAGTAACTGTCTGACAGTGAGCCAGCGCCCCGATCACGAAATCCAAGATTAACGGCCGAGGAGGCCCGATGCGCTGATCACGCGTCACCCCAATATCTGCAGGCCAAATAGCTGGGCAGCGGTCGCTTGGTAGGCCTAGGCCCTTCACAGGCTGTAGTACCAGGGGTTGTTATTATATATAATTACTAGCAACCCGACCCGGCTTCGCTCGGGAACAGTTATGACTGCATTACGTGATAAGCACTTTTTTTTTAATGTCAATGAACAACGACCAATATCTGTTTTACGTCTCGGCATGATGGGTTAAAATCACTGACTGTACTATTAATTATATTATCATGGAGATGCATGTGCAACAAATTCTTGTCAGACGTAATTTAAGAATGGCGAGGTGCATGAAACACAAATCCCCCTTCCGTCCAATCTTAACTTGACTGTGAATTTTGCGGAACGAAAAGTTCACAGGCGAAATGAAGAAAAGCCGAGTTGCACTTCCAGGGAAAATCCAAACACAACCACTCTTCTCTAAATGTTTTAACTCAACACGACTCGACAGTTTGCTGCTGGCTGTATCTGGGGCAATAAGTTCGTCCGCTAGCTAAGCTGTAACTGGGGTGATAGTCTCACCCCTAGCTAGCTCGTAAACTGTCGCCTCAGTAAATGAATGGAGATTGTTGGAAGAAATGAAAACATAAAAACACTTATAGTAGGCGATGTATTGAAGATAAGGATATGCTCTCCGGACTTTTCTTTGTAGAACTTCTCATGCTGAACAATTCCTAGACTCATAGTATATAGATATTTTTAATGGTTTGCCCAGCGTAAGCTTAAAAAGCGCACGGACATCAGGTTTTTTCGACCTTTTCACTGAAATCGTTAGTGCTTGACTTCCTTTGGTCATAAATAAATTATTTTCTACAGAAACCTTCCGCGAGATATCCTTTACAGAATGGTGAAAACCGCATCAAAATCCATTCAGTGGTTCTCGAGATTACCCGTGACATCCAAGAATCTGGGACTTAGTTTTATACCAAGTACAGATTATATGCCAATCAGTATAATTTAATATAATATAATCCCCCTTCCGTCTAATCTTAAATTGACTGTGAATTTTGCGGAACGAAAAGTTCACAGGCGAAATGAGACTTGCACTTCCAGGAAATGGCGAGGTGAATGAAACTCAAATCCCCCTTCCGTCCAATCTTAACTTGACTGTGTTTTACAGGTGAAATGAAGAAAACTCGAGTTGCACATCCAAGGAAACTCCAAACACAACCACCCTTCTCAGAAGTCTTAACTCAATGGTTTGCTGCTGGCTGTATCTGGGGCAATAGGCTCGGCCGCTAGCCAGGCTGTAACAGGGATGATAGACTCGCCCTTAGCTAGCTCGTAAACTGTCGCCTCAGTAGTTGAATGGACATGGTTGGAGGAAATTAAAACGTAAAAACGCTTATGTGGGCGATGTATTTAAGATAGACATATGCTCTCGTGGACTTTTTTGTAGAACTTTTCATGCTTAACAATTCTTACTCTCATAGTATTTAGATACAGTATTTTTAACGGTTTGCCCAGCAAAAGCTTACAAAGCGCTCAGACGCCAAGTTTGTTTTTAGACTTTTCCACTGAAATCGTTACTGCTCGGCTTCCTTTGATCATAAATAAATTATTTTCTACAGATATCATCCTCGAGATATCCTTCACAGAATGGTGAAAACCGCATCAAAATCCATCCAGTGGTTCTCGAGTTGACCCGTAACATCCAAGAATCGTGGACTTTGTTTAAACTGAGTAGAGATCCCTTGAGGTACATCCTGTACCCAATAAATAGGCTAATAACATGTACAAAACTAGGCGTACAGAAGGATGTTTTAATGCACTGATTCATAGACACTTGCTTAATGACCAAATAAAATTTAAGGAATACTCAAGGCCAGTGGCGTAACTAGGAGGGGGGGGGGGGTGATCAGGGGTATCAATACCCCCAGAGCCAATTAATGAAAATATTAAACTTATGAAGTTTTCAACTTTGAATAGAACCAATCTTTGGATTGATGACAAATGATTAGATAACATCTATGAATAAAGGCTATGAAATCATCATACCGTGTGTTCCATGATAACCTGTGTTACCGTGTGTCTGTCCTAATTAACATGTATTAAAATACAGGTAAACAAATAAGCATCAATAAGCGACAAGTTGCGTGTTTTATAGGTCTCTTGTTTAGTCAGATAACACGTGTACGGGAGAATAAGCGTCTTGGTTGGATAGCGTTAGTATAATATACTCAAAATATTATTCACAATAGGCCTACTTGAATAAATCCATTCATTCATTTAATTTTAGACTTGTTGTTTGAGTTTAAGGGGTGATTAGACAACGTGGTCATTTAGACTCGAGTTTTCTGGTGGGTGTGTGTGTGGATTTTGTCTGATAATCTGTCTCATTGGATAGCTCTAAGTTTATTTGTTAATCAGGTGAGGATTATGAAGGAGGCAGCCATCCCGGCTTTCTTCTGGAGCAGAAGTGGGAAACCGTCGGAAACCGTTTCCAGGATGGCTGAGCTGGGAATCGAACCCATCTCTCCTCACTCACTGGCCATATCGTGAACAAAAGAATAACGATAAAGTTCTCATCTCTTTGGGAAACAGTATCATGGCTTCCATACAGACACACAGACAGTATTTTGTAATTTCTCAAAATAAACTGATGATGTTTTAATAAATTATGTTGTTTGTAACAGAAACGTGGTCAAATGATAAGCAAGGGTAGTAAGTGTGTTCACCTGTATTTTAATACATATTATTTAGGACAGACACACGGTAACACAGGTTATCATGTAACACACGGTATGATGATTTAATAGCCCTTATTCGTTGATGTCATCAATCCAAATGTTGGTTCTATTCAAAGTTAAAACTTCATAAGTTTAATATTTTCATGAATTAATTGGCTCTGCAGGTATTGATCCCCCTGATAACCCCCGTAGTTACGCCACTGACCTTGAGTATTCCTTAAATTTTATTTGGTCACTAAGCAGGTGTCTATGAATCAGTGCATTAAAACATCCTTCTGTACGCCTAGGTTTGTACATGCTATTATGTATTTATTGGATACAGAATGTAGCTCAAGGGAGGACTACCCTTTACAAACATCGCTCTCCACTATTAGTTTGGAGCCTATTTCGCTCCGTGTACATATAATTAATTCGATCATCATCTCTTCTTCCTCCTCTAAAAGAAGCAATATTGACGCTGATGTAATTCTGCTTAAGGTCATTCTGGCAAAGTTATATTATTTCAGACTACATCAGCTGATTATATTTACCCCACGAACCTGTATAAGCAAAGAGTAGGCTACTAGCCCGGTCAAGTTAGCCCAAAAAAAAAAAAAAAAATAGGGGTAAGGTTACAAAAATTCGTATACAGCTGAAAATTTGTACAAATGGTCTAAACACCATTATAAATGAAATGTGAAAAGTCCCCATCGGTCCGACAACGGCAAAAAAAAAATATTCAAGGTCAAAGTTCGCAAATATATATTTTTTGCGTTTTTCAGCCAAACGGTAAGTTTTATCATAAAAATAGATCAGACTAAAATTGTAGATCATGCCATTATCTATAAGAATTGTCTTCTCACTTTTTATACTAAGCGTCACCGGTTTTTAGATATAACGATTCAAAAAGTTGAAAAAGTTGTATTCTTCATAATATGCACACGTTTCCACGCCACCTGTGAGGTAGTGTACTTGGCGTTTTTTTAATGTGGTTTCTCCGATAGGCATATTCCACTATCTATTGTGATCCCATTTAATTCCTATTTAATTCAATAATATTTAATCATATATATTATTTCAGTAGTATAGATCCCTCCTCCGGTGCTTACAAGAGACCGATCGTGACAAATGAACATTCTAATGAAAGAGAATAGACATTAGTAGTGACGAATTGAACTCTAATTTCATAAATATCTATACTTTCCTTAAAAAGTGACTTTAAAAAAATGTAAGAAGTGTGCGATATGCATATACTGTTGCTGTAGGAAAATACGCTGCATAATTGCTGTCCACTTCCCATTTTAACCGCCGTGACGCCTGTTTCATGTCTTTTTTAACATCTGAGGTCTTTCCTTTATCATTGTTCATGGATTTTAGAAACTGTAAATCAAAGAAATGAATACTCAAATCGTATAATTTCATAAATATCGAATAACCGGTGAGTGCTATGATGATCCAATTTTCAGTGATTGCCTTCTTAAGTTAGGGAACGTAGAACTTGGAATTCTAACTGAAATTTAAATAGTGTTCTATAATCATTTGGTTGAAAGAAAATCATAACAACCTTTCTCCTTAAGTCTCTCATTATAAACCTATTGGGGAAAGTTTCTCGCATGGGTCCGCTAGTAATTTAAAAAATGGTACTATTGGAAATGATGAAAGCGGTGTGAATTTTAATAAATTGGGGGAAATTATTCGGAATCAGCTAATATTTCTGCTTCCTCATGTTCTTGTTCTTCATTTACTTCTTGTTCCTCTTCTTCTTCTTGTTCCTCCTCTTCTTCCTGCTGGATGCAGGTAAATTGTTCTAACAGCGACGAATCAAATGTCTCCTCGCTGATATCGTATGAACACTCTTCTGATGGCAATCAACATTGGAGCATGACTGGCCTTGACAACTGGTACATGCTAATGAACAAAATAATCCAACTTTTTTGCAGCCGCAAAATTTTACAATTGCTGATGTCCTGAATTGAAAGAGTAATAGAACAGTTCAACTTGACAAATACAACTATTGTTGTTGGTGAAGACGTTTACTTACTGATATTACTTACTGCTTCTGCTCATCAACATCTATTTCGGGTATATTATCAAGTTCAAGTGTGGCTTGGTAATCAACTAGACCCAGAAGTTAATATTGGAAGTTAATCGACATTACATTGGAACCAATCCAGATTTTACTCCCACCTGCACCGGAAAACTCCTCAACAAAGTGTTTTGCAATTGTTAAAAGGGATGTAATGCTAAATGCGGCTGCAAAAAAGTTGGATTATTTTGTTCATTAGCATGTGCCAGTTGTCAAGGCCAGTCATGCTCCAATGTTGATTGCCATCAGAAGAGTGTTCATACGATATCAGCTTGGAGACATCTGATTCATCGCTGTTAGGACAATTTACCTGCACCCAGCAGGAAGAAGAAGAAGAAGAAGAAGAAGGATAAGTAGAAGAAGAAGAAGAAGAAGAAGAAGAAGAAGAACGTGAGGATGCAGAAATATTAGACGATTCCGAATAATTTCCCCCAATTTCTTAAAATTCACACCGCTTTCATAATTTCCAATAGTACCATTTTTTAAAAATGCTATTGAATTAAACAGAATCACAATAGATAGTGGAATAGGCCTACCGGGGAAACCACGTTAAAAAAACGCGCCAAGTACACTACCTCACAGGTGGCGTGGAAACGTGTGCATATTATGAAGAATACAACTCTTTCAACGTTTTGAATCGTTATATCTCAGAAACGGTGACTCTTAGGGGAAAAAGTGTTGTAACAATTTTTATAGATAATGACATGATCTACAATTTTAGTCTGATCTATTTTTATGATAAAACTTACCGTTTGGCTGAAAAAACGCAAAGAACCCATATTTGCAAACTTTGACCTTGATTTTTTTTGTTGCCGTTGTCGGATCGAAGGGGACTTTTCACATTTGATTTATAATGGTGTTTCGACCATTAGTACAAATTTTCAGCTCTATGCGAATGTTTGTAACCTTGCATGTCTAAATTGACCGGGCTATACTGAGCTTTTGAGAAGTGAAAGTGATCCTGTTGTAGCAGACAGTGGACGAAGGACGATGATCGCCGGCTAGGGAAACCGCTTTTCTGTCTTTGTGCGCCGAGCGATGTGCGCCCGGCGATCATCGCCGAAACCAAACCGTACCTTTAGTCGTTCATGGAATAATTATTTTGCTTTATGTCCAAACGGTAGAGTCGCCACAGTCACCACATACTTCCTCCCCAGTGACAACGGAGAGATACTTACTGAAGGTGGAAAGTGAACAGTTCGTCCGGACCGAGTTTGTTGCTCCTTGATTGGCAGAGTTGGTAGCAGTGGCATGCAGGCATCGGGATTGGGGCTCTTCTTAGCAACTGGATGCGGGGTAGTAGAAAATGTCCATTATCTTCGTGTAATAAAAAGGCAGGTTTTAGCCTGTCAATTGATACTGTATGCTGGCCACGAGCTGTTTCAACGACATAATGCTTCGAAGAACGTGAAACAACCTTTAAAGGTCCATCATATATTGGTTTCAAAAGTTTGAGAACTGCATCATGCCGAATGAACACATGTGAAGAATGTAATAGTTCAGAATACACGAATGGATTTTGGGATGAATGATTGGTGGATAGAAGGGGTCGTAACGATTGAGCATGTTGCCTGAGTTTGATAATGAATGAAGGAGCATCGGTTGTTGGTGTTACCTCAAAGAAAGCTGCTGGGAGTCGAACAGGTTCTCAATAGATTAACTCATCTGGTGAGGAATCCAAATGAGGTATTATGAGGGTTCTCAGGCCAAGTAAAAGTGTTGGAAGTTGAGATACCCAGTTATCCGACAGTTTCACACGGAGTGCAGCTTTCAATTGATGATGCCATCGTTCAATCTTCCCATCGGCAGCTGGATGATAGGCGGTTGCTTTCATGTGCTGAATTCCAAGAAGTTTTATCAGACTGTTGAATAGTGAACTGTGCCTCGATCTGTGGTTATGATGGATGGTACTCCAAACCTCGCTATCCAAGAATGTAGGAGAGCATGGGCTACTTTCTCTGCTTTTATGTCGTTTGGTGAGGTTGTTTCTGGCCAACTAGAAAAACGGGCGATGATTGTGAGTGGCCTAAGTAGTTGGTTGGTTCCTCAGTTTAGGGGCTGCGACAACGTGGTCATGTAGCCCCATGTACTTTGGGTATGTGCAGAATCTATCTGATAACCGGTGTTAATTAGTGTGTGTTATCATCATCATATATATTATTTCAGTAGTATGCATCCCTCCTGCGGCGCTCACAAGAGACCGATCGTGAAAAATGAGCATTCAAATGAAGGAGAATATACATTACCAGTGACTCATTGCACTCTAATTTCATAAATATCTATAATTTCCTTAAAAATGACTTTTAAAAAACTGTATAAAGTGTGCGATTTGCAGTTACTGTTGCTGCAGGAAGATACCCTCCATAATTGGTGTCCACTTCACATTTTGGCCGCTGTGACGCCTTTTTTATTTCATTTTAACATTCTAAGGTATTTCCTTTATCATTTTGCATCGATTTCAGAAACAGTAAATCAAAGAAATGTGTACGTTTTCAGAATCAGTAGGCTAAATCAATGGATTGGGTACTCAACTCGTATACCCGGCGAGTGTTACTTCTAAGTTTTCAATCAATGGACTCAGCACAAACATAATTTAAGCCCATCCGTCTAAACAATGGATTTATTATATTCCAGGTTTGTTAATATGCCGCGATACAGGTTTTTCTTCTGCATTCTTATTCCATAAATATAGATTTTTGTAAGAATTGTGCTTTTTGCAAATACTGTTGCTATAACATGCTGCAATTCTGAGTTGTCGTCTAAAACCTTGAAACATTGAACGTTAATTCTCTACCAGCTTTTCTTCTATCTGATTTTCAGAATCAGTAAATCAATGGATTGGGTACAGGTTTTTCTTCTGCAATCTAATTCCATAAATATAGATTTTTGTAAGAAGTGTTCTTTTTGCAAATACTGTTGCTGTATCATGCTAGAGTTGTCGTCTACGACCTTCAAATTATCATCATCATCATCATCATATAGGCCTCATAAATTAGCAGTGAAGAATTGCATTCTATTTTCATAAATATAATTTTTTGTAAGAAGTGTGCGATTTGCAAATACTGATGCTCTAACATGCTGCAATTATGAGTTGTCGTCTAAACCGTTAAAACTATTAAACGTTAATTATTTTACCGGTTTTTCTTCTGCATTCTAATTTCAAAAATATCGATCATTTCGCATGGTTTTCAGAAACAGTAAATCAATGGATTGAGTGCTCTAAATCGTATAACCGGCGTGTGTTACGGCGTCTAAAACCTTAGAACTATTAAACATTATTTATTTTACAGGGCTTTCTTCTATCATTTCCCATGGTTTTCAGAATTACTAAATCAATGGATTGGGTACTCAAATCGTATAATTTCATAAATATCGAATAACCGATGAGTGTTATGATGATCCAATTTTCAGTGATTGCCTTCTTAAGTTAGGCAACGTACAACTTGCAATTCTGACTGAAATGTATCGAATAACCGTTGTGTGTTACGGCTAAGCTCTTAATCATTGGACTCAGCACAGACATGGAATCAACAGTGACGAATTGCATTTTAATTTCATAAATATCAAAGAAAGAAACCAGCCACAGCAAGCTCTCATGCTGACGCTCCATTCGGGAAAGCGAAAGCACCCCTGTAGGTAACGTGCAAAGGAGTTTAGCGTTGAGCACTACACACAGGTCAAGGAAAGCACCCCTGTAGGTAACGTGCAAAGGAGTTTAGCGTTGAGTGCTACACACAGAACAAGGAAAGCACCCCTGTAGGTAACGTGTAAAGGAATTTAGCGCTGATCGTTGCACTTAGGAACAAGGAAGCCTCACTGTAAGCTGGGCGTGAAGAAGATTTCCAACTAGGGTTGTCCTGATAAGGGAGAAGGACGCTCCTCAGCCATGAAGTTAAAGCTGGAAATCTTGCCCAAGATGCTTTCATAAATATCGAATAACTGGTGTGTGTTATGATGATCCAATTTTCAGTGAATGCCTTTAAGTTAGAGAACGTAGAACTTGGAATTCTAACTGAAATGTTAACAGTGTTCTATAATCATTTGGATGAAATGAAAACATAACAACCTTTCTCCTTAATTTTCTCATTATAAACCTATTGGGAAATGTGTGGTTTATGAAGAAGCGAGATTTTCTAACTTCATAAATGACTGTAATTTATACGAAGTGTGTGATTTTCAGATACTGTTGCTGTAGGAAAATACGCTCCATAATTGCTGTCCACATCTTAGCCGCTGTGACGCCTGTTTAGTTTCATTTTAACTTTCTGAGATCTTTCCTTTATCATTCTGCATGTATTTCAGTGACAGTAAATCAAAGGAATGTGTACTCAAATCGTATAATTTCATAAATTAGCGGTGACGAATTGCATAATTTCATAAATACCATTTTTTGTAAGAAGTGTGCTATTTGCATATACTGATGCTCTAACATGCTGCAATTATGAGTTGTCGTCTAAACCCTTAAAACTATTAAACGTTAATTTATTTTACAGGTTTTTCTTCTGCATTCTAATTTCATAAATATCGATCATTTTGCATGGTTTTCAGAAACAGTAAATCAATGGATTGAGTACTCTAAATCGTATAACCGGCGTGTGTTACGGCAACTAAAACCTTAGATCTATTAAACATTAATTCCTTTACAGGTTTTTCTTCTATCATTTCCCATGGTTTTCAGAATTACTAAATCAATGGATTGGGTACTCAACTCATATAATTTCATAAATATCGAATAACCGATGAGTGTTATGATGATCCAATTTTCAGTGATTGCCTTCTTAAGTTACGGAACGTACAACTTGCAATTCTGACTGAAATGAATCGGATATCAAAGAATGAAACCAGCCACAGTGGGTAGATTATTGGCTGAGGAATAACCTAACCACCAAGGGAAGATGCCTAAGAAAAGGAGGTAGGTTTCGGACTGGAGAAAAGGGATAGAAAATAGGAGGAGAGTCCCACAAAAGTTATGAATTTAACTTTAAATGCACTTAGAGGCGGTTGCCACTGCAAAACCGTTCTCTGATATCTAAAGTGAGTAAGAACTTGGTCGAAGCTGACGGGAACCGCAGCTAGAACTTGGGCGGTTTGCAAGAGAGTGGCTTTAGTGTATTCCCTCTCAAGCCTGCATATGCCTACTATGGGGAAGGGTGATGGTCTGACAAGACTGAGAGTAACAGATTTATTGTATGTCTGTTCAAAGAAATTCGTTTTTGCAAGGTAATTCGAAGAATGCCAATAATTTGAATCAGGTTTGGTATTTCCAGTTTTCGAAGTTATAGAGTTCCTGAAAAAGCGACCAAATGCTTCCAAGAAGGATAGTGATAAAAAATTATACATTGGGGAGTAATTTTGGTAAGTGAACCAACGGTTGCATTTGGAAATGGCTAAGCTTTTACTCAGCAAGGAGCCGGCTAAAAGTTTAGACAAAGAGAAACACTTATCTTTTGGAAAACCAACCATAAGTTTTCGGAGAGGATCTCCACAAGCAGGTAGCTGGCGTAGCGAGCTTTACTTGCCTTACTGGCCAGTTAGAATTAGCTATTAAAGCTAAGAGAAACTTTAACAAGATTACCACTAAGAGTTCTTGCTCAAATGCAACTAGTGGTGAAAGCCCTATCAATAGATTTAATGGCATTGAGTAGGGAGAGCCAAGGAAGACAGTATCTTGCCTAACCTTTGTATTTTCGAAATGATAAATCCAAAAACAAGTATTTAATTTATTTAACAAGGCAAAAGAAGTTGATAACTTTAACAAATATATATTTTCAATTTGGTTAACAATTTTGGGGTCACAGACCTCAGAAAGCATTAAACGTTTGCGCCAGGCAGTTAACAATTTATGAGGTTTCAAACCTTATATAAATTATGTTCTAAAATCTTTGTAAGATTAAAAAAAATGAAGTAATTAAAGTTTAAACATTAAATTGAGTGCAAGGAGTGTGCTTTAAGAAATTCCTGAGAGAATATTCTAGAGAGAGTGACAGCTTCGAAAATAACAATAAGAAAAACATGAAGAATAAGATAGAAGTTCCTACAACTTCTTATATTTAAGCTGAATTACTGTTGGTTATTATACAAATAAGGGCAGGTCACTTACTGTGAAACCTGAAGAGAAAATCAAAAGGAAGGTTCTCGACCTCCTATGTTTAAGTAGGAATCACGAGCCAAATGGGGCAGTTTCCATTTCGTGAGACCTAGAAATGACTCACTCAAGAGTTGAAAGAATTGTTTTCCCTGATTATAAGGTAGAAACAATGTAAGCTTGAACCGTGTATAAAACACGTAATTATGCAGAAATTAATTAATGAGATATAAGCAAAGGTGGGAGGGCACATCTTTAGAGTGATACCTCATTGCGATTAACCTTAAAGTAACAATTTTATTAACATGGTTTGTTAGTAGAAGGTTTAGGAAAGATCAATTGGGATTTAGGATGAATGTTCATGGCCTTATTTAATGTAAACGGACGATCGCGACGCGGTAGAAAAGTTGAACAAGCACTAGTTTTCACTATAGTCTGTTGAATAGATGAAAGGTTCACTGTAGAAACACGAAAGTTTATGGGAAAGAAAGTTATTGCAATGATGAAAAATAACTGGTTGCACTAGGTAGGCGAGAGTCTATTTCTTGAGAAATTTGTGAATTACAATTAAATACGCCATAGAACAAGCCAACGGTGGAAGAAAAGTTAGCTATTGCAGTAATTTATAAGGAAGATTCCTCATTTTAAATAGTATTCCCACAAGTGAGTGAAAAATACATGACGGCAAGACTTGTAGATAGAGTACAGAATCTGGAAGGTTCCAGAACAGTCCTAATAGAAGAATGGGGTCAAAGTTAATCCAGCGGTGGAACGAGCTTAATGATTTATAGACAGCGGGTATTAGATAATATCCCACGTAGTGAGAAGATTTCTCATTTAAATAGCTTAAGAAACGCTACTTTCTATTAGGGTTGGCTTAGACAGACAAACGCTCAACATGGCAAATCCCGCGAAGAATGATTTTTGCCCCAAATAAGTAATCTCACGCTGTCTATAAAATATCGTTAAAAGCATGTAGAAGTTAAAACGGATGAAGATGAAGTTAAAACTTGAAGTAGGTACTTATCTTTGTTGCATGTCGAAGGTGAAGTTTCCTTTGACGGATGCCTAATGTGCCAACATGGCGTAGAACGTAGAGAGTGTCTCTTGGTTTGAGGAGACTGGCTCTGGTTGAGCCTTGACTTACCGAGTCAACTGCCGACTTACAAGTGAGACCCACTCAGCGAAGCGCGGAGGGCCCAAGGAAGGGAAAGAGTGGGGGTAGGAGACAAAAGGAAAACATATAAGCATGACCAACATTGTAAACTTAAATTCTCTTGAGGAAATGGTCTTCAAAGAGTTGATAGCAGGCGATACTAGCACAGCATGGTGAGTGAAAAAGTAGACGTAGCTCTCTTGATCACGGAGATAATAGCTGGCGATGGCAACGAGATCTGATGGCCAGATGGATAAGGAAGTCCTCTTGCACCAGGAAGAATTGAGGAGTTTCAGAGATTCGCTGCTAGATGACGCTAGGTGGGTCATGGAATATATATATCTAGAACAGACTTACAATGACATAAGAGACATGACCATCAAAGAGAAAATAGAAGATCACTGTTGGTGTTTGATAAAGAGGAAGGAATGAACAAGCAAAGAGCATTAAACTTTATTCTCTCGTACCGTGTATTCCAAGAATACACCATACTGGGAGGCACAAACACCAACAGAGAACAAAGAAGCAGTTAAACATTTAAAGGTAATGGAGCGATCAAAGACAGTGGTCTTGTGATCGAACCATTAGTGGTCAAGATTTTGGCCACCCTGACTCTCCCATCTCTTCCAGGATAACACTCGGTCACTCTACCAGAAGTCCAAACTAGGGGGGGGAGAAACATCCCTAACCAAGACCAAGTCCCCCACTTTAATGTCGGGACTGGAAAGAAACCACTTCTGTCTCCGTTGCAAGGAAGTTAAATATTCCAAGTTCCACCTCTTCCAAAAAGAATTGCGGAGGGCTTCAAGTTTACGCCAAACAATAGGCAAATTAGAATCCCTGTAAGAATTGGGAAGAGGAGGAGGGGCAGAAAGAGAAGTGCCG
Source organism: Meconema thalassinum (assembly GCA_946902985.2). Taxonomy (NCBI): domain Eukaryota; kingdom Metazoa; phylum Arthropoda; class Insecta; order Orthoptera; family Tettigoniidae; genus Meconema; species Meconema thalassinum. Next base: position 566,518,487 of record OX336391.1, on the reverse strand, counting down.
ATAAGGAAGTGACCAGGTGTGAGTGGAAGCAAGTCATCAGGGTCATTGGAAAGAGGAGTTAAAGGGCGAGAATTAACAACACCCTCAATCAGAACGGATAGTGAATTGAATTCCTCGTAAGTCAAAATGCGATTGCCTGACCTTTCTTAAATGACGTTTAGTGAGCTTTACGCAAGATTCCCACCTACCACCGTGATGAGGAGCGTAGGGAGGTATAAAGCGCCATTTGAAACCCTTTGAGTAGGAAAAATTAGAAATTTGTTCTATGGCAGGAGAGGAAGTGAGAGCTTTCTTCCACAGGGAAGCTGCGCCCTGAAAAGTGGAAGCGTTATCAGAGAACATCTCTGAAGGAACACCACGTCTAGCAGTGAAGCGAGAGACAGCTGAGAAAAAGTAAGAAGTAGAAGCATTCGTTACTAGTTCCAAGTGGATTGCGCCAGTAACCATGCAAACAAAGAGAGAAACATAAAGCTTACCAAACAATTTGCGTTTAGCTTCAGGAGAATTTCGTTGATATTGGAACGGGCCCATATAGTCCACACCAGTTAGAGTAAATGGGCGTATAGGAGAGGAGCGAAAAGAAGGCAGATCGCTCATTAATTGAGTATTGATTTTAGGTTTCGCTTTGAAACAAGGAATGCACTTGTGAATTACAGAAGAAACTTCATGAATTCCATTTATAATCCAGTACTTTTACCTTAAGAGGCAAAGCAGAGTGCGTGTACCAACATGCAGATTACGATAATGAAAGTCACGTATAATTAAGGAAGTTACGTGATGTTTGGAAGGCAAAATAACGGGATGCTTTTTGTCCTCAGAGAGCAGAGATTGCGAGAGCCTTCCACCTACCCTGAGTAACCCATGGTCATCAAGGAACGGGGCTAAAGCACGTAGACGACTGGATTTGGGAAGATCCCTTTTAGAAGAAAGTAAAGACAATTCAGAAGAAAAGGCTTCTTGCTCTGTCAGTTGTAAAACCTTAATGGTAGCGAGATTCAATTCGTGATTGGTAAGGTGTGGTTTGGGGAGAAGAGGTTGGTCAACCACAAAATATTTCCATCTAAGGAGATAGGCGACAATTCGAAGTAATTTATGAAAGGAAGAATAGCGGGACAGCAAGGGATGGGAAGCGTTGGAAACAAGACACGAAGCAATAGATAGAGGTACTTTAGCGTCAGGCAAGTTGGAGTTTGTAACTGGAGGTTTAGAAGGCCATGAAGAAGAGTCTTTGATTAACCACGAGGGCCCATGCCAGTACAATTGGGAAGCTGCCAATTGAAAGGGTAAACAACCACGAGAGATGATATCGGCTGGATTATCAGCACTGGGCACATGCCTCCATTGACATCCAGAAGAAAGAGTTTGAATTTTGGAAACTCTGTTTGCAACAAAAGTTTGCCAGTGAGAGGGGTTCTTGGCGATCCAAGAAAGGGTGATCATGGAATCGCTCCAGAGATAGATTTGCGAGAATTCGACTTTTAATACTTCCCGTAATTTCTTAACAAGTTCTGCAGCCATGAGTGCAGCGCACAATTCAAGCCTAGGCAAAGTGATAGTTTTAAGAGGAGCGACCTTCGATTTGGCACAAACAAGGTTGGAAACTGAAGATCCATATAATGAACTGTGATAAACTAAATATGCGCAGCAACCGTAAGCTTTTTCGGAACTGTCCGCGAACACATGAAGGAAAAAAGATGAATTAGAATGAGAGCTAATTAAATTCCTGGGAATTTCAATAAGGGAAAGATCCAGCAAATTGCTGCGAAACGAGAGCCAACGATTAAGAAAAGAAAGAGGGACAGTGTCATCCCATTCATATTTGAGCGACCGCAGCTCTTGCATGAAGAGTTTGGCTATAACGATAACTGGGGCAAGGAATTGAAGCGGATCAAAAAAATTTGCAATTTCAGAGAGAATTTGTCTCTTTGTGTTAGGAAGCTCTTCAGCGAGCGAAACTTTATAGATGAGAGTGTCAGTGCTAGTGCACCAATGAACTTCTAGAGTTTTTATGGATTCGGAGTTTCCACAAATTTCGACAGAAGAAGGATCTACGTCTTCGATGGGAAACTGGGCGAGAAACTCAGGGGAGTTGGAATTCCACTTATGAAGTGGGAAGCCTCCATTCCTCAGCAATGCCTGAAGTTCTAAAGACACAAAAGAAGCTTCCTCCAAAGTGGGGAAGGACTGCAAATAATCGTCAACATAGAATGACGTAGTTAGTGCTTCAGAGGCTTTGGAATTAAATAAATGACCATCTTGTGAGGCTAGCAAGTATAGGGATCGGATAGCAAGGAAAGCAGAGGGTTTTAAGCCATAAGTAACCGTTTTTAAGCGAAATACCTTAATGGGCTTACTGATTTCATCACGCCACAAGATTCTTTGGAGATCTCGTTGTTCCGGTTGAATTAACACTTGACGGTACATCTGTTTTATATCAGCTATAACAGCTATGGGAAATAATCGAAAGTTTAAGAGTATAGCAGATAGATCTGACTGAATAGCAGGACCAGAGTAAAGAGTGTCGTTAAGGCTGTTGCCATTAACGTCGGGTGATGAACCATTGAAAACAACTCGGATTTTATCTTTTACAAGAGGGTTTTTCCACACGGGATGATGATTTAAATAAACCGTTTCAATTGGGGGGTGCAATTCATCATCAGATTTGTTAACAACTTCCATATGATCTAAGCTTTCATACTCATCCATGAAATCAGTGTACTGCTGTTTAACAAGAGGTTCTTTCTTGAATTTGCTCTCGATAGCAAAGAGAGCTTTTCGAGCTTTGGGCTGAGAGTTAATAAGTTTAGGAGGATTATGTAATCTTGGCATTTGAACAACGAACCGGCCATCAGAAGAACGAGTGGTGGTGTTCAAAAAAAGTTGCTCACAGAATTCATTTTCTGAAGAGGTTACATTAGGAGGATCAACGCTTTCAAGCTTCCAGAACTGTTCCAGGTCAATATTGGAGAAGTAGCATTGCGATGCGGGTTGGGGAGAATAATGGGGAAGTTGACCTGTGACGATCCATCCAAAATTAGTGTTTCTGGCGACCACGTTTGAGGATAACTTGCGAACCTGTTTACGAAGGCAGTTCCAGAAAACATTGGCACTAAAGAGTATGTCAATAGGGTTTTGCATGTTGAACAAAGGATCGGCTAGCCTTAAATGCGAGGGAATGTTTAACCCTGAAATATCCACAGAGTGACTTGGAGTGTCTTCTCCAATGCTATTGAGAATTAGACAATTAAGTTTAAGAAAGTTGTTTCTATGACAAATATCTCTCATGGTTAGCTTTGAGAATTGTAAAGCTTGCGATTTTGAGCTGTTGATGCCCGACACGTTGATAGAAGTGGGGTTTACAGGTAGGCCTAGTTTTCTAATCAAGGAATTAGACACAAAATCATGAGTTGCCGCTGAATCTAGAAGACCGCGTGCACGGACCCAGTTGCCAAAGTTATCCTGAACTTCGATTTGGACAGTAGACAACAATACTTGGGCACTGCGAATGGACTAGGCATTTTGAATATACGATGAAGCATTAGAACTGTTAGCACTATCATTTTTCGGAGAAGTAGATGCTGTCGATGACCTTGCCTGATCATGACGATGTAGCAAAGTGTGATGAGCCTTTTCACAATGGTAGCAAAGTCTTGTGGACTTGCAATTAGAAGCAGAATGCGTGGGCGCTAGGCAGTTGAAGCAATGTTTGTTTTGAGCAACTAATTTTCTTCTGTCGTCGACTGACATTTCTTTAAAGGATTTACAGAGGTATAGGGCATGGGGATCTTTACAAAGTATGCACTTTAAAGGTTCGTTTACACTCTTGCGGGGTTCGCTTTGAGTATTTAAAACCATAGAGCTAGCAACACGACGTTCACTAGACCTAGTTGGGTAACCAGGAGTGTTTGATTTAAATGTAGATGAGCTGGACCCGGGTTTTTGGGTATTAGACGCTAAGCGTTCGCTTTTAGGTTTGATAGACATTAATTCAAATTTGGAACTCGGGGAGGAGGGTTCACTTTGATTAGCTAGAGCGGTTAAGAGTTGGCATCTGGCGTTTATGAAAGTGACTAAATGCTCGTAAGAGTAGTCGTCTTCTTTAGAAAGTTCAATTTCCCAAGCTTTAAGGGTAGCAGCATCAACTTTAGAAACCACTAAATGTATTAGGAAAGTATCCCAATGTTCAGTAGGTTGATCTAATTGGGACAGAGCCTTAACGTGAAGTTGTGTAGTGTCAACTAGAGTACGCAAACTAGTGACGTCATTGTGCTATGACACAGGTAGGTTGAATAGAGCCTTCATATGGCGTTGAATACGTAACCGTAAATTTCCATATCTTTCTTTTAATAAGTTAAAGGCAATGGGGTAGTTTTCGGCACGTAGAGGAAGTGCTTCGACTAACTGCAAAGCTTGACCTCGGAGGATAGATCTCAAGTAATGAAACTTGTAAATGACTTGAATGTCTTCATTGTCATGAACAAGGGAGCAAAATAATTCATAGAAAGAATCCCAAGTAGATTCATCTCCAGAGAAATGGGGTAAATCAATTTTAGTTAAAATTGGTTTGGGCTTGTGAGTAACATCAGGGAAAGAAGTTTGTGGTTCGTGAAGGAAACCAAGAACAGAAGCGTCCTTTTTCTGCTCCTCTTCGAGTTGGCGTATTATTTTGAAAGCAGAACCTATGCCTTCGTAATATTGGTTTTCTACTTCGACTCGATCTTCGGTTTGATTAAGCATACAAGTTTCTATTTCAGTTTGAATGTTACAATAATTTTCATAAGAACGTTCAAAATCCCTTACACGATGTTTCAACAAGTCTAATTGAGCTTCTGAGGGATCTAACTCTTTTATGTACTTTCTGAATCGGGTAATTTGCCCTTTATAGGATGCTCGTTTAGAAGTAAGTTTTTAATCCTTATCCTTTTCAGTAGGAGCCATGTTAAAGAAAATAGATTGAAATGTAACTCACGAAACTGTGGAACCTTGGAAATGCTGTCAAGCTGGCAGCAGCAAATAAGTTGAAAGAAAGGGACACACCACGGGAGACAGGAGCGGCCTCTTTCCCCTTCACGGGCTTTGCTCGATGTAGTTATAGCTGAAAGATTCAAAGCAGATATTAATAATTTGCAAAGTATTGTCAAATAATCTTTTAAACAGAAAAAATGACAAATGGACTCTCCCGGGTTTCGGCACCACATTTTGGGTAGATTATTGGCTGAGGAATAACCTAACCACCAAGGGAAGATGCTTAAGGAAAGGAGGGAGGTTTTGGACTGGAGAAAAGGGATAGAAAAATAGGAGGAGAGTCCCACAAAAGTTATGAATTTAACTTTAAATGCACTTAGAGGCGGTTGCCACTGCAAAACCGTTCTCTGATATCTAAAGTGAGTAAGGACTTGGTCGAAGCTGACGGGAACCGCAGCTAGAACTTGGGCGGTTTGCAAGATAGTGGCTTTAGTGTATTCCCTCTCAAGCATGCATATGCCTACTATGGGGAAGGGTGATGGTCTGGCAAGACTGAGAGTAACAGATTTATTGTATGTCTGTTCAAAGAAATTCATTTTTGCAAGGTAATTCGAAGAATGCCAATAATTTGAATCGGGTTTGGTATTTCCAGTTTTCGAAGTTATAGAGTTCCCGAAAAAGCGACCAAGTGCTTCCAAGAAGGATAGTGATAAAAAATTATACCTTGGGGAGTAATTTTGGTAAGTGAACCAATGGTTGCATTTGGAAATGGCTAAGCTTTTACTCAGCAAGGAGCCGGCTAAAAGTTTAGACAAAGAGAAACACTTATCTTTTGGAAAACCAACCATAAGTTTTCGGAGAGGATCTCCACAAGCTGGTAGCTGGCGTAGCGAGCTTTACTTGCCTTACTGGCCAGTTAGAATTAGCTATTAAAGCTAAGAGAAACTTTAACAAGATTACCACTAAGAGTTCTTGCTCAAATGCAACTAGTGGTGAAAGCCCTATCAATAGATTTAATGGCATTGAGTAGGGAGAGCCAAGGAAGACAGTATCTTGCCTAACCTTTGTATTTTCGAAATGATAAATCCAAAAACAAATATTTAATTTATTTAACAAGGCAAAAGAAGTTGATAACTTTAACAAATATATATTTTCAATTTGGTTAACAATTTTGGAGTCACAGACCTCAGAAAGCATTAAACGTTTGCGCCAGGCAGTTAACAATTTATGAGGTTTCAAACCTTATATAAATTATGTTCTAAAATCTTTGTAAGATTAAAAAAAATGAAGTAATTAAAGTTTAAACATTAAATTGAGTGCAAGGAGTGTACTTTAAGAAATTCCTGAGAGAATATTCTAGAGAGAGTGACAACTTCGAAAATAACAATAAGAAAAACATGAAGAATAAGATAGAAGTTCCTACAACTTCTTATATTTAAGCTGAATTACTGTTGGTTATTATACAAATAAGGGCAGGTCACTTACTGTGAAACCTGAAGAGAAAATCAAAAGGAAGGTTCTCGACCTCCTATGTTTAAGTAGGAATCACGAGCCAAATGGGGCAGTTTCCATTTCGTGAGACCTAGAAATGACTCACTCAAGAGTTGAAAGAATTGTTTTCCCTGATTATAAGGTAGAAACAATGTAAGCTTGAACCGTGTATAAAACACGTAATTATGCAGAAATTAATTAATGAGATATAAGCAAAGGTGGGAGGGCACGTCTTTAGAGTGACACCTCATTGCGATTAACCTTAAAGTAACAATTTTATTAACATGATTTGTTAGTAGAAGGTTTAGGAAAGATCAATTGGGATTTAGGATAAATGTTCATGGCCTTATTTAATGTAAACGGACGATCGCGACGCGGTAGAAAAGTTGAACAAGCACTAGTTTTCACTATAGTCTGTTGAATAGATGAAAGGTTCACTGTAGAAACACGAAAGTTTATGGGAAAGAAAGTTATTGCAGTGATGAAAAATAACTGGTTGCACTAGGTAGGCGAGAGTCTATTTCTTGAGAAATTTGTGAATTACAATTAAATACGCCATAGAACAAGCCAACGGTGGAAGAAAAGTTAGCTATTGCAGTAATTTATAAGGAAGATTCCTCATTTTAAATAGTATTCCCACAAGTGAGTGAAAAATACATGACGGCAAGACTTGTAGATAGAGTACAGAATCTGGAAGGTTCCAGAACAGTCCTAATAGAAGAATGGGGTCAAAGTTAATCCAGCGGTGGAACGAGCTTAATGATTTATAGACAGCGGGTATTAGATAATATCCCACGTAGTGAGAAGATTTCTCATTTAAATAGCTTAAGAAAAGCTACTTTCTATTAGGGTTGGCTTAGACAGACAAACGCTCAACATGGCAAATCCCGCGAAGAATGATTTTTGCCCCAAATAAGTAATCTCACGCTGTCTATAAAATATCGTTAAAAGCATGTAGAAGTTAAAACGGATGAAGATGAAGTTAAAACTTGAAGTAGGTACTTATCTTGGTTGCATGTCGAAGGTGAAGTTTCCTTTGACGGATGCCTAATGTGCCAACATGGCGTAGAACGTAGAGAGTGTCTCTTGGTTTGAGGAGACTGGCTCTGGTTGAGCCTTGACTTACCGAGTCAACTGCCGACTTACAAGTGAGACCCACTCAGCGAAGCGCGGAGGGTCCAAGGAAGGGAAAGAGTGGGGGTAGGAGACAAAAGGAAAACATATAAGCATGACCAACATTGTAAACTTAAATTCTCTTGAGGAAATGGTCTTCAAAGAGTTGATAGCAGGCGATACTAGCACAGCATGGTGAGTGAAAAAGTAGACGAAGCTCTCTTGATCACGGAGATAATAGCTGGCGATGGCAACGAGATCTGATGGCCAGATGGATAAGGAAGTCCTCTTGCACCAGGAAGAATTGAGGAGTTTCAGAGATTCGCTGCTAGATGGCGCTAGGTGGGTCATGGAATATATATATATATATCTAGAACAGACTTACAATGACATAAGAGACATGACCATCAAAGAGAAAATAGAAGATCACTGTTGGTGTTTGATAAAGAGGAAGGAATGAACAAGCAAAGAGCATTAAACTTTATTCTCTCGTACCGTGTATTCCAAGAATACACCACACAGCACGCTCTCAGGCTGATGCTCCACTCGGGAAAGCGAAAGCACCCCTGTAGGTAACGTGCAAAGGAGTTTAGCGTTGAGCGCCTCACACAGGACAAGGAAAGCACCCCTGTAGGTAACGTGTAAAGGAGTTTAGCGTTGAGCGCCTCACACAGAACAAGGAAAGCATCCCTGTAGGTAACGTGCAAAATAGTTTAGCGCTGATCGTTGCACTTAGGAACAAGGAAGCCTCACTGTAAGCGGGGCGTGAAGAAGTTTTCCAACGAGGGCTGTCCTTATAAGGGAGGAGGAGGCTTCTCAGCCAACAAGATAAAGTAGGAAATCTTGACCAAGATACTTTCATAAATATCGAATAACTGGTGAGTGTTATGATGATAGAATTTTCAGTAATTGCCTTCTTAAGTTAGAGAACGTACAGCTTGGAATTCTAACTGAAATGAAAATGGTGTTCTATAATTATTTGGTTGAAATAATAACATAACAACCTTTCTCCTTAAGTCACTCATTACAAACCTATTGGGGAAAGTATGACTTATGAACATGCGAGATTTCTCGCACGGGGCCGCTAGTCTGTTTTTAATTCAAGTAACAAGTGCAGACATTCGATTTTCAAGTAGTTCCAACTTTTGCTACCAAACGCCACCATCAACGACCAGCTAGTTCTGAAGTTGGTTACTAGATGCCACCGCAATCGGCTCCTAGCGACGAACGTTGGAACCTAAGAGCGTTAGTCAAATCTAACCTATAATTTAGCTTACAAGTGTAATTAGTGGAAGGTTCTTTATCATGCCATGACTCTTGGGACTGCCGGATTTACTTCCCCTCCGAAGGAAGGCATACTCAGGGATTTTTAACGCTCTTATAATCCGATGACTTTGGCTGGGTTTGAACCCGCGACCTTGGGCATAGAAGCTCAGCATGCTACCAACTACGCCACCAAAGCTGTATCCTTCAGATGGTGGAAGTGGGCCCACCATGTCCACGTTAATATGGGAGAAACGACATCAACTGGGTCGTAACTACCAATGGCACTGGTAGTGTGTCGGATAACCTTCGATCTTTGACAGGGCACACAAGTTTTTGTCCAAAGTTTGACATCCTTTTTGATTGATGGCCATACATAACGTTGCTGGACGAGCTTGACCGATCCATTAAGTCCCGGGTGAATATTATGTAATGCGTCAAATGCAGACCTGTGAAATTTATCTGGTAAATAGGGCCTAATTTCTCCTGTTGGAACATCGACAGTTAATTCAGCACCCGATGGCAAGGTGACGGTTTTGAATTTAACAGATATCTCTTGGGATTGTTGTTAGTGATGAAGTTCACTGTCAGCTGTCTGAGATTTAGCTACTTCTTCGAGGGGATAATTGTGATGGTATTGAGCTAGATGCCAGACGAGAGCAAAAATCTGCAGGCAATTGCCTTTTCCAGGATGGTATTGAAGATCTGTTATACACTGGCTAATGAAGTCGAGCTGTCGTAGTTGCCTAGAAGCTTTATCTAGGCGTTAGTTATTGTTGTTTTAAGGGGCGGAACTACGAGGCAATTTGCCCCTCTTATCCAGACGTTGTTGGAATACAAATTGTGGTCTGTGAAGTTCCTTCCTTCTAACAAGTGACAAAAATGTTTGATAGCAGAATAGACTGCTAACAATTCACGATCATGAAAATGAAAATCCACAGCCTTCTTTCAGTCGACCGATCGGGTCAGGAATGGAATGAATGAAGCCCCCATCTAGCGGCGAGGATATGAACAGTGCCGGCTGCCGAAACCTGTCGCACTCCTCTGAGGCAATGGTTAAGTGAATGGCAGATGAAATGAAATGATAGTGGAGAGTGTTGCTGGGATTAAATTTTGACAGGGAAAACTGGAGTACCCGGAGAAAAACCTGTCTGCCTCCATTTTGTCCAGCACAGATACCACATGGAGTGACCGGGATTTGAACCACGGACCCAGCGGTGAGAGGCTGGCGTGCCGCCGCCTAAGCCACGGAGGCTAATTCACGATCATATGTATTATAATTTTTCTCTGTACGACTGAGAGATTTTGAAAAATAAACAGAGCTTCTAGTATTTCATTGCCAGCTGCTGGAGTGAGGTGCCTACTGCAGTGTCAGATGCATCAACCGACAGTGCCAATGGCAGGTCACATGAAGGATGTGCTAAGAGGGTGGCATCCGCAATTTGTTGTTGAAGCTGTTCAAATGCTTGCACTGCTTCTGGGGTCCATTGTACCTCTCTTCGATCACGTCTGCGAGTATCTTTGCAAAGGCTGAAGAGCAGGAGTTGAGTTGAAGCTGTGTTTGGCAGTAAGCGGCGATAGAAATTCACCAACCCAACGAATCGTCGGAGGTTGTTGGCTGTTTCAACGCGTACTGGTAGTGGTTTGATTCCTGCAGATGTAATGGAGTATCCTAAGAAAGACAATTCTGAGGCACCAAAAATGCACTTGGAGAGATTTACATTCATACAGTACTTATTTAAGCGTTCCAGCAGTATCTTCAGATGATGTTCATGTTCTGCTTCATTTTCAGAGGCTATACGAATATCCACCAGGTAGTAAAAAGCAAAGTCCAACTCACTGAGTATGGAGTCGATTTACCTCTGAAATGACCAGGCTGCAGTTCTAAGTCCTAAAGGCAATTTGAGAAATTCAAATATGACAAAGGGTGTTATGACAGCAGTTTTAGGTACATCCTCTTCTGTAATAGGGGTGTGATGAAATGCTCTTATCAAGTCAGTTTTGGTAAACACTGTTTTCCCTGATAAACGGCTATTGGAGTCCTGTAGGTGATGAATGGGGTATCGATCAGGAACTGTAATGGCATTGAGAGCTCTGTAATCACCCCATGGTCGCCGGGAGCCGTCTTTCTTGGGAACTAGGTGGAGAGGGCTATCATTTAAGTCTATCATTTCTTGAAATTCTATCCTGGTCTGAGCCAGCGTATCGGGTGCTAATCACCTTGCCCTGGCCGTAACTGGTGGACCTTCGGTGGAAATAGTATGAAAAAATTGAATATTTGGTGCAGAAAAGTTTGGTCTGTCACGGAGTAAATTAGTCAAGTCCATGAGTACAGATGAATATTTGTCTTGAGGATCAAGCAAATGGCTTCAGTGAGCCTATAACATGGTTGAATTTCGTAAGCTCTCTTGTGTTGTTAGCTGTAGACAAGTGGGCCTCAATCTGTACTAGCCAAATTTAACATTTTACGCCAAATTGGTGGGATTTTAATTGACACTCGTAAAATTGCAGGTTCATTATTTGTAGGCATATCTGATATATACACTTTTCTGGAATAGTAAATCTTTATTCCTACGCCCTGTCAACGCCGGGAACAAGAGATAGCTGGTTTATTGAATCGTTCATATGAGGTCCTAAATATCTATTACATAATTTCCTTATGCAGCATTGATAATCACTAAATGATATGCGTGCTAAGTGCATCATTACTGATAACAGTGACATTTAGCGTTCTGGAAGAATGCCGTAAGTAGAATTTACTGGCATCATTAGGCTACTTTATTAGATGATGAGCAAAGGTACAATTTATCCAGGAATTTCTATTACTGGTACATATCTTAAAATACGTGAATCTTGATATTTTGATGTGATGTGTACCGCTATTTCAGTTTTTTCATTTACAATTCACTTTAATGGTACAGACTTAACGCCATCGTTTGTTCAGAGTGTAGTTGGCGTAATAAAGAGGGCGACAATAAATCGAGGTTTCTTTATCAAACATTAATTTCAATGGCCTATGCTACGTTGTGATAGTCGACACCAGGCATTCTCAACCTGACAATCTTTAAATGAAGCGTAGTGCTCTCTTCATACGAGCCAAGAAGTGCTCGCGAGCATAAGCTACCCTGAGATCCGTTCTTCAATTCAAATTCTGTTGCACGAACCAGAATAATAGTGTTTTCATTATAAGTTTTGACAGGCGTCTTCAGTGGCGTAGTTGGTAGCATGCTGAGCTTCTATTCCCAAGGTCGCGGGTTCAAACTCGGCCGAAGTCATCAGATTTTTAAGAGCGTTAAAAATCCCTCAGTATGCTTTCCTTCGTAGGGGAAGTAAAGCCAGCGGGCCCATGTCATAGATTTATGCCATGTAAAAGAACCTTCCACTAACTAAACTTGTGTGAGAAAATGTGTACGTTAGATGTGATGAATGCTCTTAAGTTCCAACGTTCGTTACCTGGCGCTGGTTTCGATGGCATCTAGCAGTAGCTAGGTGTGGACGGTAGCATTTGGTGGCGAAAGTAGGAACTACTTGAAATTATCGTCTGCAGCCCTTACTTGAATTAAAAACAGATATCATACACTAATACAGTCATCACAATTAACACCGGTTATCAGACAGATTCTACACACACCCTAAGTACACGGGGCTACATGACCAAGTTGTCGCAGCCCCTAAACTAAGGAACCAAGTAACCAACAAGTTTTGACAGGGTCAGAAGTTTTATCATTTTGTGAAATAGGATTTTTAATCTACTGTAAATATAATAATGCACATCCCTGTTTTAAGATTAACACGAAAGATGCTGATTCGACTTGACTCTCCAGATAAAATAATAATAATAATAATAATAATAATAATAATAATAATAATAATATTGTATGGCCTCGGGTGCCAGGTACAAGCTTTGTTATTTGACAACCAGACGGTAGCTTGCATGTCGAATTTCGTTGTTCCTTGAAGCGCTATGAAAGTCAAGGAGGTTAGCTCCATGAACACTATAGGCCTAGCGCTTTCTAGTAGAGAAATTAGGAACTTTGTGTTGGCGGAAACTCCCGAGATTAATTTTGCCATTATGATCACGGCCTACTGAATTCAAATGGGTTCTTTAACATGCCAACATCGTATGACATGCGTGTCGTAATTTTTGCCGCCTTTCAAAAATCACTTACCCTGGCCAGGAGTGAACCTGCAAGCTTGGGGTTAGTAGACCGACACGTTAACCACTCACCCACCGTGGCAAGCACTTTCCACATACTGTATACAGTTGACGCGACAGTTTTGGCCGGACAGTCCCTGTTGCACGGTCGTTCAGAGGACAGGTGGCGAACTTCAAGCATGAGCAATGATACATGAGTTGCTTTCAGTGCAACTGGCCACTTTCGTATCAATTGCACATGCCTGAGGTTCACCGACTGTCCTCTGAACGACCGTGCAACAGGGACTGTCCGGCCAAAACCTGTGGTGTAAACTATAAACGTATCTTATCTGCATGAGTCATATTAGCAGTTGCAGCTATTTCAGCAATTTTGAGGGAGAGAGATAGAGGCAAAGGAAAGAGAGGAGTAAGTTTATTGCATTATTATTATTGTTTTATACAGTGCATGTTACACATTGCTGGCAGGGCCAGATATAAGAGTATGACGCCTATAGGCTTAAGTCCATTTGCCACCCCCTCTATAGTTCATATTTGCTTAATACATTTCTTTTATACAACAATAGGATAGTTTTGTTTTCAGCACCATTGAGTCTCTTCCTACCGTCACTCATAGTAGCTAGTAGGGAGTAGCCTAAAACTGTCGTTATGTATTGGAATACTCTAAACTACTGTATAGGGCAAAATCATAACAAACAACACTAACACGCCTCGCTCAACACAATCATCAACGATCCGTTGTGCACACCGATAGACACGAATGGCAGCGTCTGACACAGGCAGACTAGACTGACACAACACTACTGACAGCGGAGCCACTGGGCCAGTTCGGCTACAGTGTTGTCAGATTGAATCGCTGCGCTTGTGCCAGTGTTGTCAAACCAAATTAGATTACACTACAAGTAATTTATAATACAAGATTACGTGATGAGAAATTATATTATGTTATAGTTTTAGAAAGTAGGCTATGTAGAAGGACTAAATCATATTTTTAATTAACATGTATTCTTAAATTCGTATGGAAAATATTATTAACGTCTGAAATAATTTATTAACTTTAAAATAAATTGCCAAACTGCCGCCACTGAAAATTTGCCGCTCTAGGCTGCAGCCTACTTAGCCTATTTAGAAATACGGCCCTGATTGCTGGTACATTACAGCATAACTATACGGGAATAAGGGAACCAAAGTATAGTTACTGAAACAGCAACTTCTAAGCTGGAATATCGCTACCCATGAACTTCCGGACGATTCGGGTTGTTGAGAGAACTACTGCCTTCTGCATTAGTTTGTACTGTTGAGTATCCAGATCCAGTTCTTTAAGGTCTTGGAGCATGGGATCATGCCCGTGCTTGAGACGATGATAGGTATAGTATTTACCCCCTTCTATATTCCATTGTCTTTTGATAGGGCCGATCAACTCGCTATATTTGCTGATCTTTTCTATGTGTTTTGACTGGAAATTCTTGTTGTTAGGGCATTATTATTATTATTATTAACATTATTATTATTATTATTATTATTATTATTATTATTATATTCGATTTAATGTTCGAAAAATAAAATGATTAGGAATCTTTTTGACCATTTTTTGACTCCACATCTCAAAGCTGAAAAGAAAGATCAAATAAAGACATACACTCACTATCACAGCGAGCACCAATACTCAACATCATAACTCCAGAAGACTTCAATGGGCTGGTCATTTACTAAGGATGGGAGTTGATAGGATGGTCTTACAAATCTTTAAAGAAGAGCCAAGAGAGTAGTTGGTATGTCATGAGGGTGCCGGGTGGTGCTCACAGTCTCAAAAAGGTTGAGAATGCAATGGTACGATGGTAGTAAACAATCGGCTCAAATTAACACTAAGCCTCTATTTAAATCGATTGAAAAGACGCAGAACAGGGAGTCAGCGCGTGGAAATGGAAGGCTGGCTGTTACCTGGTGTCGGTGGTAAGGTCCTCGCCTGCCGTTTCCAAGGGTTTGAATCCCTTCTCAGTCAGTTGGCATTTAAGGTTGCTTAATTACGACAGATCCGAGCCAGTGCATTGACTGGCTCGTTTAAGATCTTCTTCAGGGCAAAATTCATAAACCCCGGCGGCTCTAACGCCGCTGTTCCACGCCAGTTTCTACAAGTTCTGCTAACGAGTGCTGCTTATTGATTGGAATGGCTCCAATGTAATTTACCTCGCGCAAGCGTTCTGCGTATTTAGGGTACACTCCCTTCTTTTCAATTATAAATATTTTCGTTGGATGTCCATGTAAGCTGACGACCTAGTGGTCACCAATGAGGGCCGGGATCTACCAACTAACAAGAGAGGTCTCTCATTCAGGACAACTAAATTTAGCTCATAGTGCGAACATATCACTAAAAATTGCGGCTTACGTTCGGTGCTCCGTTTCTTTAAACTCAGGCTGTATTTCTAGATCACTTATAACCAGGCAGTGGAATTTACTCAAAATTCCTTTTTTTTCTCTCTCAGACACCAATGAGATAAGTACTTAGGCAATTATGTCTAAATAATGGAGTTTTATAGAACTCATAAATCCCTATCTGGCCGTCAGGGCCTATTTTAAACTTTTTATTAACTTCAGGGACCACTTATAAGCTCTTTTATATTTCGCATCATACTATTTTTCTCAACAGTCATAAAGCTAAGGATGGGAGATGATAGTATGGTCTTTCAAATCTTTAAAGAAGAACCAAGAGGGTGGTTCTCATAGTCTCAAAAAGGTTGAACGATGGTAGTAAATAATCGGCTTAAATTAACATTAAGCCTCTATTTAAATCGATTGAAAAGACGCGGAACAGGGAGTCATTGCGTTGTCATTGTTTCATTTGAGGGACTTGGACATGTACTTGGGAGTGTGCAGAATTTCTCTGTTAACCTATGTTATTGTGGTGTCTGTAGCCTAGTAGTGTAGCCGATTTTTAATTCAGGTGAGGATTGGGAATGAGGTGGCCCTTTCCGCATTTGCCTGGAGTAGAAGTGGAAACCCACGGAAAACCACTCCCAGGATGGCTGAGGTGGGAATCGAACTCACCTCTTCTCAGTTTTTGTCTAACGAGGCTGAGTGTACCCCGTTCCAGTCCTAACACCATAATGACATTACTTAGTAGACCCGGGGATCGCCCGGCCCCGTTGTGTTGTGATTCTCACCCGGAGCCGCGGGTTCGACTCCCGGATCCGTCAGGGATTTTAGAAACTGATGTAATGGCTGAAATGGTGTGAACTCAGCCTCGTGAGGACAATTGAGTAGTTGTCTGACAGTGAGGCAGCGCCCCGGTCACGGAAAACAAAATAAACGGCGAAGGGACCTGACGCACTACCTCACGTCACTCTACAATCTGTAGGCTGAATGACTGGGCAGCAGTTACTTGTTAGACCAGGATCCTTCATGGACTGTGGTGTCACGTGGATTGGTTTTGGAGGCAGGAATCGAACCCGAACCTCAGGGTGTCAGCCAAGAATGCTAGCCACTACGCCACGAGGCGTTTATTCAGCGTGTGGGAAGTGGCCTTGGTTGTGTCTCCTCCTACGCCCTTCTGGGACTTCTACTGGACCTAGTATCCTCCTCAAGATATTTCGGCCTCATCGGGGAGGAAATAAGAGTAGTAATATCAATCACAAGCAGCAGCAATAGGTATCCATACATCATCAATAAAGGTGAGAACCATTGAAGTTAGGCTCGTTAATACAACCACAGTATCATTAACATCATCCTGTTACTCTGCTGCCCAATAGCATTTCTCGAAAAGAACTTGGATATTTATGGAGATAATTTGTTTGTGTTAAATAATAAGTGCTTACAAATAAGTATATAAATATATATTTAATCGCTTATCCTCCCAGCTTGCCTTCACCCACGGACTCTGCGAGGAATCATTCCTCTACCGTCGCAAGTATGGTGTCAGGGAGCTGGACACACTTTGCCGGCAGATACAACAGGGTATAGTGACAGGCCGATCACCCAAGCGACCGCTAAGTTGGATCTAATTAAGGAAAGAGTTTTTGAAGGGAAGTCGGCTTGGACCTGCTAAAACTAGCCATCCCTTCATTTGCCTGGTGGGGAAAATGAAACAGAAAAAAACGAAAACAATTTTCAGGACGGCCGCACTGCGATAAGTGCGTGCAAATATATAATTTTGATATTATTCTACCTTTATTGACGACTACACACAAAACAAAACCGACTAAACAGAATTCTTTATTTAAATAAAATATTTTTATTTTTATTGTAACAATTCCGGGATAATTCGTCCACTCGAAAAAGTCCATGTTAACATTAATTTGGCCCATATAAAATGGTCCAAGTTAGATAATTCTACCAGGTTCGTCCATAGATACATTAGGGTCATACCGAGTGTACACAGTCCTTGTAGACTATACGTAAAGAATTACATACATTCAATTCTGTATAAAAATACAAAATTACTGTAACTTTAAATAAAAAAATCAAATAAGATAAAGAAACAATATTTACAAAATTAAATCCTTTGAATAAAATCCAGCTAAAAGAGGCATTCCTCATAAAGCAAGACATTAAAACAAATGACTGTTAAAAGTACATTTGATCCGTGAATATATAATAAAACGTTCGCATAGTTATTTTTGTTGAGTAATACTTGAATTAAAATTAGCCTAGAACCCAAAACTGCTGCTGTTCGGGCTCGAATCGTGACTTCGGACACATGTTCAAGTTTTACGCAATGGATATGACCATTACTAGGAGAAGCTATGCTTATTTTTTTTAGAAATGAGTATTACATGCGCGATTTTACATTCGTCTTCATCTTGGCTGTGTCTTCAGTCGATAGGAAATCGCTTTCAAGTGTGGTCATTTGCTTTATATTGATAACATTTGTTCACAATAGGTCTACTGTATTGCAGTGGCGGTTATTCAGGTGCAGCTAGTGATGTACCTGTTCACTGATTTTCAATGCATTTTAGTGCTTTAGTTTGTATTATTAATCTCAATGTTGATGTGAACTGAGGGATATTTGACACTCTCAACTTTGGGGCATAGTGATCTAGGCGGGCACGTTAACCACTGAGAATCAGAAACCTATCCGACCAATTACCCCAGCAAGTACCCTCTTGTTGTAGATAAGTTATTTCGGAAATTTATTGTAGTATTGAGTTTGGTCGTCAAGGATGAGGATTCACCGTTCACATTCACCTTGGCTTTTCTAATTCCCACGTTCATAAACAAATCGTCAATAATTTCCCACTCTCAAGGGAATCTAATTTAATTTTGGGACAAAGTACCACCAGTCCATCACCTGTGTTTTCTATGTGTTCTGACGAAATGCATTCTATGATTCAGAGAGATTGACAAGTTCACTTTCGTGTGATCTACAGTAAGTTATTTTGATATTCATATTAAATAGTCTAGCCGGTCAGAAAGTTTTTCTCTCCCCGATGAACGTGTAACACACTGCCTCTTGTCTTGATTTGGCGAGGAAATACGTCCATCAGTTTATGTAGCTATGCCATTGAGGCCATTCATTGATGATTTGGTCTCGTACAGCCACAAAACTTCGGGGATACTGATGTCTGCGTTTCACCCGGTTTCCAAATTACATTTTATGGGATTAAGGGGCTCCTGGACTCTTAAAATCATCAAATGTTTCAACATTTAATATTATGCTACGGACCCTTGTTTTCTTCGTTGCTAATTTTTAAGATCACCTTCCTTATACTTTCCCACAACCAAGCGCAAACCCACAAATTTCATTTACTCTCTATTTGTCCCTAGATTTCACTATAGATTATTAGTTTCCTCCCTATTAGACAATAGACGTAAGAAACATATTTAAGAAAACAAAACGGGTGTTGCGATGTCGGAGCTTATCTCATCTTAAAACCAAAATTGTTTTCTCAGCTAGTGGAAGAATTTTCGATTCCAGTTACTTGATAAAATACATTTCTTAATGTAAAAATTTCATTTTTTCGCAACTTTTCAAAATGCAAAGCAGAAAGTTTTAGAATAATTCATCCTTATGTGTGTTATATTTCAGCACTCTCCTCTTTCAAAATGTACTTCATATCATGAAAATGCTGTTAAAATTACGTACTTTTTTAAATCCATGAAAAATAAAAAATAAAAGCTTATTTTCTAAAAGCCTGTGCTAAAATAAGATGAGAACATCAAGGAACATCCCTGAAGAAATGCAATTGGTTCATGCTAATATTTTCTGCTAAAATGGTAAATAAACAGTTGAACATTAACATGGTCGGCATAGGAGATTCCGGCTCCCCTTAGACTCGGCTGATATAGTGGACCAATCAAGGTGTTACAGGTTGTCTGAAGCTATCGGCTCGAGGACGAGTGATAGATGCTTTCTTGCTTCGTGTTGGCAAGAGAAGTTAGAGGAACATACGCATAAATAAGGCTTTGGTTTGAGAATAACATGAAGCTCTTGCTCCAAAACCCATGTAGCCCCACCACAACCCACACTCATTTTCCGTTACAATTGAACCACAGAACTCTACAAAGGTTATTCACCGACTGTGCCTTGAGAGAAATCCCAATGATGATCCATTATTCTACGATCAAAGCAGATAAATAATACGATCATTTTGTGGTCGCTTGATGAACAAATACGAAAGTTGTCTACTGCTTACTTAAGAAAAATAAGTTCATCTTCATTTGAGAACGCGAGCCGCCACTGCAGTATTGGATATATTGATTTTATTTTCTCGGTACTGTACCTCCGTGAAGTTGGAGGCTGCACTTTAGTATGACTCATGGACTAAATAGCATGGCTATGTTTGAGTGGTTCAGCAGACTTTTTTGAATGGACGAATTGTCCGCTATTCAAAACAAGGACTAGGTGTAGGGAGAAGCTGCCACAGCAAAGGTGCCGTTGTAACAAGCGAAGCGCTCCCCTTGGTATGTGATAACCACCTTAATCTTGTAGCTGCCCTCAAGTAGGTTCGTCGACGGGAGGCGAGGGACCTGGAAGAACGCCTTGGTCACGGCGTATGATCCCTGCAAGAAAAGAACAGTCACATTCAGTTAGATAACAATTAGGTTGGTAGTCGTGGTGAGGTTTATGGAAGAACTCCTTATTCACGGCGTATGTTCCCTGCCAGAAAAGAAGAGTCGCATTCTGTTAGATAACAAGTAGGCTGGCAGTCTGCAAGAAAATCGGTTAGATTACAAGTACGAACGCCTTGCCCACGGCGTATGTTCCATGCAAGAAAAGTACAGTCTCGTTCAATTAGATAATAAGTAGGTTTTTCAACTTGATTTCTTCTTCTCCATGTGAGATCTGTGCTGGACAAAACGGAGGCAGACAGGTTTTTCTCCGGGTACTCCGGTTTTCCCTGTCAACATTTCATTCCAGCAACACTCTCCACTATCATTTCATTTCATCTGTCATTCATTTAGTCAATGCCCTAGAGGAGTGCGTCAGGCTTCGGCAGCCGGCACAGTTCATATCCTCGCCACTAGATAGGGGCTTCATTCATTCCATTCCTGACCCGGTCGGAGACTGGAAGCAGGATGTGGATTTTCATTCATTTCTTCTTCTCCTTCTTTTCCCCCGCTAATACGGGGTCGATAGTTTTGACAAGTCTTGTCCATTTCCTTCGGTCCCAAATGGTGTTTTCTGTTAACTGTTTCCCTGCGAGGTCCATCCATCTTCTTCTAGGTCTGCCTCTTTCCGTCCTGCCTTCCACCTCCAGGTCACGCTCTCTTCTTACTACATAGTTCTCATCCCTGCGCTTAATGTGACCATACCAGAGCAATCGTCTGGGACCCTTTTGGATATTTGAGTCACCTTAACGATGCCTCGTATGAAGGTGTTCTTGATGTTGATGTTTTTCCTCTTAACACCCTACATCCAATCACAATTAACACCGGTTATCAGACAGATTCTACAGACATCCAAAGTACACGGGGCTACATGGCCGCGTTGTAGCAGCCCGTTAACTGAGGAACCAACCAACCCTACATCCATCTCAGCATTTCATTTCCGCTACATCCAGTCGCTTATTTTGCGACTGTACCGTTGTCCAACTTTCTGTCCCAAATTGCATGGTAGGCCTCACCGCATTTCATAGGCTTTCCCCTTTACTTGGACATTTAGTCTCCTGTCACAGAGAACAATAGACAACTTTTTCCAGTTTAACCAGACAGCCTGGATTCGGTGGGTCTTGATTGCCATCATCAGATACAGTGGATCCCAGGTACTTGAAACTATATATTTGTTGCCTGGGGCTGATTTCCATCCATTTGCAAACTTTCATTTCCAGTTCCTTTCTGAGGGGGACGTGGTGGCGCAGCGGTCAAGATGTTGGCCTCTCACCAAGGCGGTCCGGGTTCGATTCCCGGCCAGTGCATGTGAGATTTTCGAAGTGAAATGCCATGTCCCGTGGTTCGGATTCCACGTAAAAAGGAGGTCCCGTGGCTTATGATCGCGAGATTAACGGTCACGTTAAACTACAAGCTTCCTTCCTTCCTTCCTTCCTTTCTGAAGCTGTTTTCTAGTGCTCTCCTCCAGTTTTCTAGTTTGAGTTCAAGTTGTTCTCTCTTTGCGCTACGTGTTACAATGCCATCTGCAAATAGCATGCACCAAGGAGCTGGTTCTCTTAGGCAATCAGAGAGAACATCCATTATCAGATCAAAATTATAGGGACTCGAGACAGATCCTTGATGAAGACCAACTTGAACTGGCATAGTTTCAGTTACTCCTACACTGCTTCTAACTTGTGCCTTCGCTCCATGGTACATGTCCTGAACAATACGTATATACTGAACTTACCTGAAGCTCCCTTGGTTCTCATGCATCTCCATACTTTCTGACAGGGCACATGATCATAAACCTTCTCTAGGTCTTTAAACAACATGTGGGTCTTTCTTCTTTTCCTTATGCTTTTCCATAACCTATCTAAGAGCAGAAATGGTTCCTTTCCCTGGCATAAATAAGAACTCTTCTTCTCCTATTGTTGCCCTCACCCTTTATCTACCTTCAATTACTATCTCCCAAATCTTCATAGCGTGAGACATAAGTTTTATTCCTCTGTAATTTGCACAATCCTGCATGCCCCATTTTAGGTAGATTTCGTCAGAAATGGGTACCATGTTGCGACTGCCGAAAATGTCGACAACTTCGCTTTTCACATTCCCCAGGATCACGTGACGTCACGAGGGGATTCCCCAAGGTCACGTAGCTTCATGAGAGAATGCCTCAAGGTTATTGACTCCTGATGGCACATGGTGACGTCATCAAGATGGCTGCGGGACCAGTGGTGCCATCAAGAGGAAGGCGCCCTTCCTCAAGGTCATGGGAGGCACGTGGGGCTTCCCCAAGGTCACGTGATGCACGCGGTGGTTGGCCTATCACGCACCATGTGGCCAACGGAAGGGAGGGAGGGGGGAGTGGAGAGTGAGGAAATTGAGTTTTATAGACCATCCCTGAGTCTAACCCGAGACCTCTAGACTGTTAGCATTGTCCATCAATAAGTAGATTTAGTACCGGGATAGGACCTCATTTCAAATACCGGGATACTTTCCTCATCCCCTGTCCCTAATACAGTTACACGAACTACCACAATCATCACATCGACATAGGTTATCAGAGAAGTTCACCACTTAGCCAACTACACGAGGTTGATGGCCAAGATGCAAATGAGAAGGTATAGTTCCTCAGTCCCTCACTAGTGACCCTATAACTTCTATATCTTGAAGACGGTATTTCTCTTTGTAGAAAGGGACTGTAGGTTCGTAAATCAATAAGAGGTTAAACTACGAAAACGGCAGTAAAGTGTATATCTGTCAAGGGGGTAGATCTTGATAACTCGTGTGACCAAATTGGTTTCAATGACAGAAGCAGTGAAAGAGTGTGTGGCAAGGCTAAGTGTTCATTCATAACTCCAACTTTAGGTAGTAACTTAACCTACTCTGGTTACTCTCAACGACCACAGGGTCTTTTCAAACAGGTTGCATTCATCCGGTTAGCATTTCTGAGAGTTCCGTCACCAACACTACTCGTTCAACCACCATTGTCTCTGATGAGAATCAAAGATGGGTGCGGTGCAATACGGTTGTGTTAGAGGTAGATATGCCTTTAGGAATTAAATAACCTATCCTGTTGAATGGCGGTTTCAATAGCTATTTTAGACCTGTATAGCGCATCATTTTACGATTCGTGGTTTCGGAGTTATAGATTTTTTAAATTTGGAGGTTGTTTTCACCCATACACCATTTTTTTAAATTATCATTTTGAAGTGTTTAATACCTATTTGCACATGTGTTAGTGTGTGTGTGTGTTTGAGTCTTCGGACTTTTGACTGGTTTGATACAGCTCTCCATACCTCTCAATCCTGAGCTAATCGTTTCATCTCTACATAGCTACCACACGTACATCCGAGTCAATCTGTTTAACATACTCTAACCTTGGCCTACCCCTACAGTTATGGTTTTCTGCTTTTGCTTTTTTTAAATTTGCTTTTTGCTTTGTGTTTCTTGTTTTTGTTTTCTGCTCTTGCTTTTGTTTTTGAATTTTTCTTTGTGCTTCGTGGTTTTTGTTTTTGGTGTTATGTTTGTTTTTTGGAAAATCAAAATAAAACAAAATAAAATAAAACAAAATAAAAAACAAAATTAAAATAAAACAAAACAAAATAAACATAACAAAATAAAATAAAACAAACAAAAAACAAAAAACAATTTTAAACAAAAAAAATAAAACAAAACAAAATCAAAATAAAACAAAACAAAATGCGATTAAATTAAACAAAACAAAATAAAACAAATAAAATGAAGTAAAATAAAATAAACTAATTAAATAAATAATTTTACGACATGATCCATATTCACAAGTGGATTAAACGATTTTTGCAACTGGACGACTTAAGTATAATATAATAAGTCAATATATGATGTAATTTTAATGTCACATTGTGACCTTCCTCAGCGCAAATTATAATAAGAAAAGGCACAAGAACTTACATTCAACAAATTTACCACAACAGAAGTTGTTATCAAAAATAATTCTAAGAATATTAATCGTCTAAAGCAGGGATGGCCAACTTATTAACCCTAAAGAGAGAACAAAACAAAAATCTTCAGAGAGCTTTAAATTCCTGCATTAGGTTTATTTTCTCCTTAAGATTTTCCTCACACGTGTCTCCATTTTATGATCTACTTTCCTGGTTAAAAGTAGAACAACAAAGAAACCATCTATCGACTTCTCAATGAAAGTACACCTCACTATCTCTCTTGTAATTTTCGTTTTCTTTCTTCCTTTCATGATCGTCACACGCGATCTGGATCTATAATTGCAATTCCTCTACATCATTCATCTGCCTTCAGTAACTCTTTCCAACTTGTCGGGAATTAGAATTTGGAATAATTGTCCTCGTGACGTTAGAAATTGTACATCCCTAACAACTTTCAAACGTGCATGCAAAGATTTCCTTTTGAATTCGTAGGCCAACTAGAAAAATTTGTGTATGAATGTGCGAGTGAATGACCATAGTTTAATTTTGTTAAAAATGTATGTCATTTAAATTGTATAGCTTAGTTAATATCACGCAGTCGCCAATTAACTATAATTTAATTTAATTCTAGTATTTAAGTTTTCCTAGTATTTAAAGTTTGGTAGGTTAAGAATATCATATGTGAGTATTATTAACAGAAAAGCGCACGAATGTGCATAACATAGATTTACACTAGTAAAATAAACATGTTACTAAAGAGTTAATAGATGTGAAAAACATCACGATCCAGTAATCAATCAGGAAAGTGTGCATTAAAGCATTCATTCATGACCAGTCATTATATTGTGAATTGAATGTTATTTGTGAAACAGAGCAACACTATTAAGATGCTTTGTTAAGTTTAAATGTTAGTCCTTGCCATAATCACAGGGTGATTTCTGGTTGTTTTTACATCGTGTGATGTGATATGTGTCACATAACAGGTCACATAACGAGCACACGCAGAGTTCATTTGGGGCGTGGTAGGACATGTTTTTACATATTTTATGGTGGTACCCATGCACTGCTAACTTTATCACCACATGTCTTATTAGTTTCTGATTGGCGCTGGTCCAGTTCCGGTTGATCATGGCATCTGTGCTGTAAAATTCTAGCGGAATGTCTTCTCTCTTCTCTTTGCTAGGTGCGCTTCAGCATTCTTCGTTAATGGAAGCTGTATTTTTGTCCTTATTTCTTCGACGAGGAAGGGTTCCCGTGCTAATTCATAGGTTAGGCGGGAGCGCGTGTATTTTGAGATGCCCATTAAGGTTTTCAGGAATTGGGCTTTAACTCTTTCGATGGTGGCCAGATCTCTCTTCTTTAGTCGGTCCCATATCAAGTGGATCCCGTACGTGAGAATTGGTAGGATCTTTGCGTCAAACAGATGCATAGCTGTTTTTAAGGATAGCTGCTGTAGATTGATAATGTCGTACATGGCTTTCAAGCAAGCCACTGTTCTGTCTTGGATGTGTAGTCTGAATGTTCCGGTAGTCTGAAAAGTGATCCCAAGGTATTTAACTGCATTTACTATTTCCACTTTGTCCTCTTCATATTGCAAGTTGTCGTTTGCTGCTACACGCCCACCTTTCCGAAAAACCATCTGTTGGGTTTTTGTCCAGTTTATTAACAGACTGTTATCTCCTGCCCATTCTACCAGTGCTGAGAAGGCGTGTTGGAGTTCTTCCTTATTTGGTGATCCTAGGACCATGTCGTCCGCATATATGTAGATCACTGCGTCCTTTGATTTCTCTCGGATTGCTGCTGTTACATCGGCTGTGGCAATATTGAACAGTATGGGACTGAGGGGGTCACCTTGAAACACTCCATTAGTTTGGGTGATTCCCTTTGTTTTGCATACTGCATCATCTATGGTGATCTGGATGTATGCCAGGATATTTTTTACTAAGATTGTTAAAGGGTTGTGATTTCCGATGATATTTTGAAGTTTCGATGTGAGCTTTCTTCTGTCAATTAGGTTGAAGGCCTTTGTATAGTCTATAAAGACTGCATATGTGAGTATTCATGTAGGTTGCACTGTGTGTGGTTAAGTGTGGGAGAGGGCCTAGAGCCCTAACTTCGCCACAATAAAGGCACCAATAAATAAATAAAATAAATAAAGGGGCACTTCAATATTTTCCAGTGAAGACGAGGGCCGCACAACTAATTCCACACATACATCAATAAGCCAAATAATATAGGCAGTATGTTTATCGTATAGTATGCGTCGTATATGAAATAATATGAATCAATAAACGTTACGCAAAATATTTCCATATACATTTAATATCAAGCTCAATGAACAAAGGATCAAAACAAGTATAATATTAAATTTTGGATATTTAATCATGTTGTTTACCCTTATCAGAACACATTATTTGATTAAAAAACTCTAATTTAACTAAATTTAAAATCATCCATAAGTATGTACCTACTTATCTTAATGAGAACACTGTGCGCGGGCACAATCGTTCAACAATTCATCAAAATCAATCTGAATTGAAGTGGTTGCAACCTTTAGCAGATCTCGAAAATGGTTGTCTGTGAGTCTGTTACTGTGAGTTGATTTTATAAATTTCATTGTTGAAAAGGTGCACTCACAAAGTTATGTGCTTCCAAACATTGAAACTATTTTCCTACCGAAGTCACGTAGTTTGGGATATTTCTCCTCAGGCAATAGACTCCAAAATGCAGTACCAGTTTCCGACCTTGTCACAGAGCTCTAATTGAATGTTGTTATCTTGCTGTGAAATATCACAAGACATGGGGTTGTTAAATAAGAAAAGATGCGGCCGCATTTCATTAAAATCCAAAAACGATCATTGAAAAAATCATTGAACGACTCCAGATGCTTATCGAAAATAGTTATGCAAAAACTGAAATCACTGGTTGGGCTTACTTCCATGATTTCTTTGCATGATAAAAATGTACGAGATTGGCTTTTTTAAAGCTGGATTGGAAAATCTTGAGTCGGCTTACAAATCCGTCTAAGTGCCCAACTAACTTAGGTATGGTTTGATTTGGACCCTGTAATTTCAAGTTTAGTTCATTCATGCGGTGGCTTATGTCTGTTATAAAGGCCTTACTGCATAAAAAATGTGAATCGAAAAGCTTTTCTTGCATTTCCAAGGAGCTAGGTGTTTTGACATGTACATTGAGGAACTCAGTTACCTCTTTTCTCAAATTAAAGAATCGTTTTAAGCAGTTTCCCTTGCTTAACCAGCGCACTTCCGTGAATAGTGTCAAATCACCATACTCTGTATCTAGTTCTGACAAAAAAAAACATGAATTTTCTATGGGTCAACGAGCGATTTCCCCTTCTAATCATAGTTATACATTTCATAACAGTTTTCATAGTATCTTCCATTTCCAGAATTTTTTCGCACAGGGCTTCCTGGTGTATAATACAATGCAATGCTGGACAGTTGATTCCAGCCTTTCTCAGTAAGCCAACTAGGCCCTTCGAGCATACAATAGGATAGAGAGGCCTTGGCCAGCGGAACATGGGGCCAGAATAAGATCAGCTGATGTTGGTATAAAATGGCGCCTATGCCCAAGTTGTCAGCGCGAGCGTAAAGATTATACTTAATAATTATCGATATAGGAGCCAATTTTTGCAGTATAATATATTACGAATATGTAAAATACGCATTTTCCTTTATGTAAGAGGCTGAATGTGAACTTATATAACGAAAATGGTTATATCTTGCGCTGCTAACAATTGCAGTCAGAGGTTTGAAAAAGGGAACAGGCTATCTTTTCACGGGTATGAATTAAAATATATGACCTAAAATACACAGACTTGATTACATACATTTCCCCAATACAGCTGGCATCCAGCGGCGTAGCCGTGCTCGTTAAATCATGCAGCACGCTCGGATATCGCAGGTCGAATCCCGGCGCTGACTGCTGCTATCTCGAGTGTGGTTTATCCCCCAGGATTTTCCTCACTCCCCCCAGGCAAATGCCGGGATAGCACCTTAGTTCAAGTCCCGAGGCACCCACCTCATCCCTGTCCCTAATAAAGTTACACACTACTACAATCATCACATCAATACAGGTTATCAGACAAGTTCAACCCACACCCAACTACACGGTGCTGATGACCAAGATGTCACAAGCCCCTTAAATGAATTAACAACCACCAATGCAGCTATACACACTACTGCAGTCATCACAGAAATTTAAGTTATCAGACAAGTTCAACACATAGGCCTACTCCAGTACACAGGGCTGATGACCCGGAAGTCCCTAGCCACCAAAAATGAATTTACTAAATATGGAAGGGAAGGGGATAACATTAGGATATGTGTAAGATTTATTGCTGTAGGTGATAAATATTTGGAGTGGGGATATCATTGGTTTTCTTTTAAGATGCAGTGCTGGATATCACTTTGTACGCATAATTAAATGTATTCGCTTATTTCAGATTCCCTTCAGACCCTGAATTGCTTAATATATGAACCATAAATATGAATTTTAATTGATGATTATCGGCAAACTTTCTTGATTTATAAAGGAAAACCAGCATAATAGAAGCATAGGGCCTACATGTTACTAAAAAAGTAAGCTAGTACTAGAATGCTTTGTAGAGTTTATTATTTTAGATATGTAAAAATATTACAAATATAACCAAGTCGGACAATTATTACGGATAAGAATTATACGTAAACGTATTTTATTCACCATTTTATAATTTCCTAACCATGTAGGTCCTACACAAGTTACCTATGCATTCCAACACTGATATGTCAACACACCAAAATATCGCATATAACGATTATACTTCACACTTTTCATACAGAAAAGAACAGCAATATTCAGAAGGAATTGTAGTTATCGCCACCTTCAACAGAAATAGTCTGTTAATCACAAGGAATACGCTTTAATCGGGATTTTAAGTCACTTCATAATGCTATTCTTATGGGAGACATGCTTGTTTTGCCCAACATCAGCTGATCTTATTTTGGCCCCACGGTCGGCCGGTAGAAGCATAGCTGGCGCCCTCTCTATCCTATTGTATGCTCGAAGACTAGGCCTACCTGAGAGCCAACCATAGCTTTGGCGCCATCTGTTACAATAGCCGATAGGTTGTTCCCCCACGGCTGTTCAGTACTTTCATAACTGCAACAAAAATGTATTGACCTCTGGTAGTACCATGCAGAGACTCTAATGCCAACAACTCTTCATTGATTGTAAAATCCTTGTCCACAGTTCTGATAAAAATTAGCAACTGAGCAGCAGCCTATATGTTATATCAGTGTATTCGCCCAAGGCCAGAGAAAAGTAAGCAGCCTCTGAAATAATAATACTTATTTTATTTGTTACATGGTTACTTATTTCTTCAACCCTCCTAGTGAAAGTCTGTTTCGAAAGTGAAACGTTTTTGAAGTCATTAGAGATTTTTTCATCACCAAAGGTTGGAGCCATTTCTACACAGCATTTCTTAACAAACTCACCATCAGAAAATGTTTTTTTTAGCCTTAGCTATCTCTGCACTTACAATATACGAAGCTAAGAGTGTTTTTTTTTTGCAAAGATGTTTATTTATTAAAAAAGCATTTTTGAGCACTAACTTTTTTCTTCAAATCAGATACAATAGTACGCCGAACTTCTCCAGTGTAATCTTTGTACTTGGCAGCAAGGTGCTGAGTATAATGACGATTGAGGTTATATTCTTTTTGCACAGTCAGTACAAGCAAACCCACTAAACACTGAGGTTTATTGTCCTTGTTATTTACAAAAAGGTACTCTGTTTCCCACTTGTCCTGAAACATTCTGTTCTCTTCTGACACTTTCCGTTTTTGACTCATTGTACAATAAACTGAATCATTTCCAAACAAAATGCAGCGATAAGCCACTGACAGGTTAACGTTGACAGAACGGCGTGTGTAACTCGACTGGACGGGGATGTGCAAAGCAAGCTGCGCAGATGGCGCATCGAGCTGGCGCCTTTGTCTGTCCACTTATTGGAGGTAAGAGCAGTGCTCAACCTATAGCCTACAGTATATACACTGAAGAAAATGGAAATTGCAACACCCAGAAGGTGTGGTGTTACATTGCTGCAATTGAACATGCAGGACGAGTGTTCGGTTGTGATTCGATGATTACACTTTCAGGTCCCTCTGACCACAAGTTTGGACAACAATCAATACAGGATGTGCCCACCACGAGCTGCAATACATTGATGAATTCGGCGAGGCATGGAGTCAATTCCCTGAATCGCTTCCTGAGGAATTGTGGCCCATGCTTGCTGCACTGCACGGGTCAGTTGTTCCAGAGTTGTGGGTGGCTGAGAACGGTTGGCCAGTTGTCGATCCATCATGTCCCACACATGCTCAATAGGACTGAGGTCAGGGGATCTGGTGGGCCATTCTAAGGTTGTGATGCCGTGGAGAGCTTCTCTGGAGATGCGTGCAGTGTGAACCCGGGCATTGTCCTGCTGAAACATCCCATTAGCAATGTTCGCCATCATAGGGACAACCACTGAATTGAGTACCCTATCAACGTACTGTCGAGCAGTCATAGTGCCCTCAACAAGCACTAATTGTGATTTCACATTAAAGCCAATAGCTCCCCAGACCATAATGCTTGGTGTTGGCCCTGTGTGCCTCTCAACAATAAGGTCTGGGCGGCCCCTCTCCCCGGTACGTCGGCGCACACGATTCCGGCGATCATTGCGGGCAAGACACAAGCGCGATTCATCACTAAAGACGACCCTATGCCATTCGTCGACCGACGTCGATCGTTCTCGACAACAGGCCAGCCTCACACGTCGCTGTTGTGGGGTCAATGGAACACCTTCTGCAGGGACACGGGATCGTAAGCCAGCTGCACGCAGGCGATTACCAACTGTTTGTTGTGTAACGTGGGGTGCCACAGCTGCTCGAATTTGCGCTGCTGTTGTATGGGGTTCCATCCGGGCCATCCGAATGATGCGGCGATCCTCTTTCACAGTTGTCTGTCGCGCTGGGCCTGTGCCAGGTCTACGAGTGTGGGTACCTTTATTTGACCACTGCTGCCAACACGTGCAGCGATAGTCCAGCCTCACACAGCCCAATTATCCGAGCCCTCTCACTTCACTGCACAGACTGCAAGTCAACTACGCTACACCAGAGTCCGTATACTGGAGTTGATTACTCCGCGACCAATCACGTGGGGAGACCTGTATCAACAATCCAATGGGTCTGAAACTTTGATCTTTTACATACCTACATGGCATCGTTCCATATCTTGAAAATCAACACAAACGACCAATGCCTTCATGGTGTTGCAATTTCCATTTTCTTCAGTGTACCAAACTATATTTTTATGTTTTCCATTTATTAATAAATCAATAACCTAATGTTTTTAAAATTGGTCTGGGGCGCATACAACCAGGCCGCTAGATGGCCATCCATGGTCTAAAGGTTAAAAACAACACATTAAAATTTAAAAAACCAGATCTGTTACAAAAATATATTAAATAAGCAAGATGTAAGTCTTGACACAAAACCATCTTGAACTGATGTGGATTTAATACTGTATGTGGAATTTGGTAGGTTAGGATTAAGTTCATAGATGGGCACGAATATGCGTAATTATGAAGTAACTATGGAATATAATAGTTGGAAATAAGTAGGCCTAATCCAAGGTATGGTATAGATAGGGCAAGGAATGTTAGGGGTTGCCCTATCTATACCATACCTTGGAATACTTATTTCCAACGATTATATTCCATTGTTACTTCATAATTAGGCTTACGCATATTAGTACCCATATTCGTACTGTCCCCGAATTCGTATAAAGAGATACGAGGAATTGATATGAAAGGCAGCCTTAAAAAAAAGAGAGCATTTAATTAATATTGGAAGAATGAATTTTGGAACAGGTCCATTACACAAGCTTTATGTCATGTAGTATTGCCCAACAAGAATCTTGTTAGCTGAATGTAATCTCCTCCTAGAAAGGGCGGTTTTGATTGGATCATCCATTCGAGATAGACCATAGCCGGTTCTTGAAGAAAAAGGAATGGGATTGGAAGATCCGGTGAGCGAAGTTAGAAATGGAATGTTTTATTTTGTCTAGTAGGCTATTTAATGCATTTGGAAGCATTGACCTTGGGAAGTAAATTGAAGACATTAATTAAGTTATAATAAGGAAATGTCTTCTGTGGATATTAATGCCCGAAGTATGTATGAGGATATTCATGTCCGAGTTTGGGTAGGCAGCATTGAGTAAGGAACAAATGCTTCGAGAAGGCGAGAGAAGGATGACGTCAGAGTGTGTCAGGTGACGTGAGGGAGAGTCCACTTGGTCAGAGAGAGGGGAGCAGAGGGCTGCGGAAAGGCATTACGACAGTGGTTGTTCGTGTGGGATGTTTAAGGAAGTGATATGAACGTGTGAAACATCGTGTCTAAATGTGCTAATGTATTGTGAAGCACGGAAGTCTGTGTGATTTTGAGTGGGTTTTGGAATATTCCACGGTAAAGACCGGTGGCATGGGAAGAACGAATTGTCAGTCAGTACTGTGTAACGTATTCGTGGAGAATAGGGAAATGTGAATATACTTTTTGAAAAGTACTGAACGTGTATGTTTGTAAGGAAACGCCTTGAGACACGTTACCGGTACTTCGGAACGATATGTTTGAGGAGGTAGTGGTGAGCAATAAAATGGAGAACATTATGGACACGTGGCCGGAAGGAGAATGTGATTTATCAGAGGAAGTCATGGTATTTTGTTAAATTATGCTGAGGGAAATGTGGCCTACATCATGAAAGTGAGAATTCCTTCGAGTGGAGTCACTTAGAACGATATGAGGAAAAGCAAAGTTCACGCAGCCACTTCAAAAATGCACAATCGAATAGAGAACATTATGAATTTTGGCCCACAATTATGGAAGGAGACTACACGATTTTCTGGAGGGACGAGAAGAAGAAAACGCCAGGACGAAGACCAGGGATCGAACGAGGTGTCTGTCAGGGGGCGAACCGGATGCCGTGGCAATCAGGCCTTCTCGATCTCGGATGGCCGATAGCAGGGAACGAGCAGTTTCTAGGCGGACTCGGGAAGAAGGCTCGTGGTTTGAAGCGAGGCTACCCAGATGTCAGCCGTGTGAAATGGA
Organism: Meconema thalassinum; assembly: GCA_946902985.2. NCBI lineage: Eukaryota > Metazoa > Arthropoda > Insecta > Orthoptera > Tettigoniidae > Meconema > Meconema thalassinum. The sequence continues at coordinate 566,485,413 of OX336391.1, read as the reverse complement.
AACCAGCGCCTGTTCTGAACGTGAATGGATCTTCACATTGTTCGTCTCCGATTCAGCTGAATGTAAGACAAGTCTTTCAATATTTGTAGCCCCAGTTCGTAGTTCTATGTTCTTGTAGATGCTTTGTGTGATCATTTTATTTCAGTAGAATTTTTGTTAAGTAGTTGGTTTAGATCTTGTGGTCAGTAATTTTATTCATCGAAGCAAGTTACGGTGTGCCTTTAGTGGGCTAGTAAGCCTCAGTTCCAGCATGTCTGGGGATCTTTGCAGGCGAGTTAACTCCTTGCTGACCGTGCTTGGGTTAGTGGAGTCCTCGTTTCGATGTTTATCGCTGGCTTTTTCCATTGTAAGTTTTTTTCCCCTTCAGATTTTTTGAAATTTTCGACCTTTTGGGTTTCGCATTTAATTATTTTGGATTTAAGAGTGTCCCGGGATGAACAGTTTCTTGCGCACTTTGCTTCTTGGCAGTTTTCTTATTTCCGTACTGTTGCCACTTCGCAGCTTCAGAGGAGTTAGTTTTTGAAAAATTGCTTTCGAAAATTAGATTTTCTTAGATTTTGAATTTTGAGATTTAGCTATTTGATCTTCGATGATTCTTTTCATATTGTGTTGTTGCACTATTATCTGACTTTACCATTTGAATTATTTTCGGTGTTTTCAATTTTGGATTTTGAAATTTTCACTCTGAAAATTTATTTCATTTAGATATTTGAATTTGAATCAAATCTTTCCTCCGATTTTCAGAAAATCCCGATCAATTTTGATTTTGAGAAATTTGGGACTTCAATCCTGACTTGAGATTTTCCAACATATTTTTTTTTCTTTCTTTCTTTCTTTCTTTCTTTCTTTCTTTCTTTCTTTCTTTGAAAGTATAATTAATTTTCAGTTTTGACTTTTAGAAAATGTCTCGTTGATTTAAAGTTGGTTGCAATTCTGATCGTTCAGATGAAGAGTTCTTTCGAAAACAATTTTGAATTATAAAATGTAATGATGATTCGAGTATTGTTCTCGACTGTTGTTATTGAGTGACACAGTGTATATACATAATTATTTATTTAAAAGTTTACTGAATATAGTGCACACATAAGTGGAAAATGTTTTTGAGTTGACACTCACATTCAATGTAACTTGAAACGGATTATAGTTAGAATTATATCGAGCTTAGTTAACACGCACTAGGAGATCGTCATTCGATCTGTAACTGCTATCGCTTATGAAGCATATTTAAAATTAGTATCAACGTCATTGAATTACTTTTAACTTGAGGGAGAGATGATCATTTTTTTTGTTAGTGTTGGATGGTGGTGTTTACATTGAAGAGGTGTGCGATAATACCAATCGTTTTTGTTGTTGTTGGTGTTTCGAAGGTCGACCCCTGTAAGGGACGTTATGTCCTGGGAACCTTTCCTCGGTCAATGGTTGTTGTTGTTATTTGGGCTGCGTTTAGTATGTGATTAGGATTGCAGTCTTGTTAGTCAGCTGTGAGCTGCGATTGCCGTTCGTTGGAACGCTGTATTATTAGGGTTTGTGGAGTTTATTTCGACTGCTGTTAGATTACTTTTACTGTGTTTGATGACAGTATTTCTTTATATTCGTATTGTAGGACCATTTTGGTTGTGTTTGTTGTTTGTCTGGTAGACTGTCGCGTTCATGTAGATCAGCTGGGTTGGCGATACCGGGGGCTCCTAAAGTATGGTGTTCAAGACGTTGATGCTAATTCAGTTATATGTTTATTGTTATTGTTTTTGAAGACTGGATAAAACAGGGGCTCAGTGGATAGCATTCTCATCTTCATTGGTCGGAACGCTAAACCATAGTTTGCCCGTTAACCTCGATGTTGATCACCGTCAGTTAATATTGATGAATAATAGGTCTATGTAGATTAGTGGAGGAACATTGGTGTAGATACTGCCCTAGAATGACACATATATGATTATAATTAGGTATTTCTTAAATTTTTGTAATTAGAATTAAAAGATATTTCGGTAATCCAATGAAGAATAAAACTCAGGATTCTATGTATAGCGTAATATTTTGATACTGTAAATAGTGAGAGGCCGTCACTGTTTAATTCTATCAAGGGGGTTGTTTTTTTTTCCTCTTCTCGCTCTTCATAAATATTTTTTTTTAATAATCCTGAAAGAAAGGGCATTGCGATATGTTGCCATTTTATTGTTGATCTTTAAGTCGTTATTTTTTTGTGTATTTTAGCTGACGTTATGTCAGAGTGTGTGCCATAAGACATCAATTGTAATTACATTCAGTTATGGATTTTCGTTTTAATTATATCCATTTTTGCGGTGTCTTCTCTTTTCTGAATAAAATTTGGGCACGCATTTGCGTATGCTTATACCATTTTCAACTTACTCTTGCGTTGTGTGTTTTTATAGATAGTGGGGAGGGTAGGAACATGCCATGGTTATTATAGCGGCTTGAACCATTTTATCCATTCCTTTGTCCCTGTTACGCCCGTGTGAATGAGAGCCTTGCGCTCAGGTGTGTGTTGTCGCTGATCCTGTGGAGGATTAACCATTGCGTGTTGAAAATATCACCTGATATGTGTCCACGATTTGCAGAGTGTGTGATGCCGTGTATTACGGTAAGTATTATTAGCCGGGGTACTGCCGTTGATATTTGATCCGCTGTCTTCTTGGATTGTGGCATTCACGACACTGCTGAAATCGGGTACATATAGGATGGATATTTATGGCTAGCCCATACTAGTGGGGCCCGAGTATACTACATATACCCAATGGAGGAAATGTGTATTCAAGCCATGTTTATGTAGGAGTACGACTTCGACCATATTTGAGGCCTGACGAATATGGTAGTGTCGTTTGGTTTGTTTTGATTTGATGAGGTTCCAGTTAGAGGTGTTGACACAAAGATACAATTGTATTATGTGGGTGCAGGAAGGCTAAGAATTATGTACGATTAGCCGACCTACACTTATAAAGAAAATGAATTATGAAAATAATGAAAAGGATTCATTTGACTGTGAGACGTCTGACTAGGATAGTTAGCCAGTACAGGTGTAGCCACGTACGGTTGATACTGGATTAACATAGTTTAGAAGCCGGTTGAACGACTTTGGGAGAGCGTTCATTAATATAGGGTGTTGTTTACTAAATGTTTCGATGGCGTTGAGTTTTGATAGACCCACTATCGTAAAGAGTAACGGTTCATGTAGGGATAACTGGATTTTTAGACCAGATTTAAAAATGGGTAAGCTTTCGTAAACCAGTATAGGGTGTTAATAAAGCGGAAAACTGTTCATCGGGAACCACTCTGAAATAAAATGATCACAAAGGTATTCTTATAGACATATGTAGTGCTGCATTTCCCCACGTTTATCAAGAAGAATATGTCTGCTGACTTGGAATCAATCCAAGCAATGTTTAAGGTGTTGAGGGAGACACAGAGTAAAATGGACAAGGATATTGAGCCTTGCACCAAGGAACTCATCAAAATAAGAAAATATTGGAAATACAAATTTAAAAAAATGCCAATGAATTAAGAAAAGAGATAGCTCAAGTTCGGGAGGATTGTAAGAATAGTAATGATAGCACAAATAAGTCTTTGAGTGTGTTACAAAATAATTCAATATGTACTCAAAACACTTTAGGTGAAATACGAACGAGTTCAGCTGCCATGAAGGAGACGTTGCAGACAACACAAAACACTTTAAAGGTAACACAGGATACTCTTGCTACATTGCAGGCTTCCATAGGTTAACTTCAAACCAGTGCAGATACATCACGTGATAACTATGTTCTTACTCAGCACACTTTAAGAGAACTTCGAGAGAGTGCAGCTACCACATGTAACACGTTAGCCGAACTGCAAACAAGGTCAGTTGCCACAAAGGAGGAGTTTGTTAAGTTAAGACAGGAAATGTTGCAACAATTAAATACAATCCAATCAAACAATGATGAAAGATTGGAACAGATAAAGGCTACTATAAAATCACTACAGTTAGAGGTAAGAAATAAAGCTGAGCTGGTGAGAGGAGAGATTGAAATAGAAATTGGTAAGGTTGTCAAGGAAAACATAGAAGTTTTAAAGGTAGAACTAATTAGTGAGGATAAAAATCAATGTGAATCCGTTACAAAAGAACTGTCAAATAAGCTAGTGTTAGCGGAATATCGTCTCAATAAAGACATTAACAATGTTAAAGAGGACTATGATAAACAATTTAAAAGTATGCAAACATATCATGATAAGATTATTGAGGAAATTAGGGAGAAAACGGAATCCGAATTGTCAGATATCGCAACCAAACTTAAGAAAGCCGATTTAAAGACGGAAAATATTAAATCGGATTTGCAGTCGCAGGTTAACAACTTAAAGTCAGATCTTCAAGTGAAGATAGCCGAATCTAGTTCTGGTTTAGAACGGAAAATGGATCAAATGGTAAACGATAAAGGTAAAATAGAATTAGAGATAGACATTATAAAAACTAAATTGCGTGAGGTTACTATAACTGGGAACACAAACATTACGAGGGACGAACCCGGCATATTTACCGCAGAGAGGAGCGAATGTCGATCCACACTGGAACGATTGGAATCGGGGGATAACTTGACAGAAACTCGACCTATTGGAGGAATAGGAACAGAAGAGGATACCCAAAACAAAACAATTCGAACTATACTTCAGGATCGGACTAGTCGTGTGAGATATGACGCTCCAGAATTCTTTCCAAGCAGTGGAAGACCACTTGTTAGAGCAGAAGGAAACAATAGGCAGAACGTTACTATCATCCATAATATTGACCCAAAGCCTAGGCACTTTTCGGGAAATAACCAATTCAAGCCCATAGAATTTATCAACGACGTATCCGAATACTTTCTGGATAACCACATAGGAGAGGAAAGGCAACTACGAGTAGTTGACAGGTTTCTGGACCATGATTGTTTAGAGTGGTTTAGGGCATTCTGGTGGACGTTCAGAACATTTGAAGAATTTGCTGAAGCATTGATAAGACGGTACTGGTCAATCGAGGATCAACAAAGTCTTAGGGCAGAGGCGTACTCGAAGAAATATGCAAGTACTCATCCAACGAGATACTCGACTTACTTTACGACACAGCTCTCAAAATTGCAGTATCTTCAACCCCCTCTATCAGAGGTAGAATTAGCGCAAACGATAGCAAGACAACTTCCGGCCGATATACGTAGATATTTGGCATCGTCAGGAGTTAGTAATTTGAAGGATATGGATGAACTTCTTAGGAAACTGGACCATACGAGGAACAGTATCAATCCGACAGGAAGAAACACTCGCGGAGAACACAGAGAGGTTAATGCCGTCATGATTGATCAAGTCCAACAGACAGAAAATTAATTGAGAAGAGAAGGACCTATTCGCGACAGATATTATGAACGTCGAAACTTCAACAGAAACGATAATGGATATGGAGATTATAGACCCTATCGGCGATACCAAGGCAATAATGAGTCGTATGAGAGCAGACGTTACAACAGAAACGATCAGTATCCACGGAATAACAATGGAAACTTCCAGAGCGATAATAGAGATAATAGGGGATATAATCGTTACAAGAATTGGAACGATAGAAGTTACAATAGACCAGATTATGAGGAGAGGCATCGAGAATCGAAGGAGTACATACAGAGTTTGCGAGGGAAGGACGAAACAAAAAAGGTAAACGAAGATAGACCCAGAAATGATGATTCGCGACCTGGTACTAGTCAACAGGGGGGCAGAGGAGAAGGCCACCCTGAAGGAAAAAAAAACGCCGATAAACCGACAGAAGTAGGAGACAAGGATTCTGCACCAACTGACCTCTACATAATAAATGAAATCTACCAAACTACGGACGACGACTTATTGTTTGAGGAAGAGAATTGTAAGAAGAGAACGGCTATAATATTACCCATAGTAGAGATTGCTATTGAGGAGAAGAAATTTAAAGCTTTATTGGACACGGGAGCGTCTGCTTCGGTCATGTCGACACAGACGTATGATCAGATAAAAGATAGTGAGGAAGTTACTTCGATGCCTGTATCAGCTGTGAAAGTCAGGGGAATTTTCCAAGATAAATAAGTCAGATGCAAAATACAAGCTTTTATTGAATTTAAGATTGGAGATCGTAGATATGAACACATCTTCATTATTATGGATAGGATAAATTTCGACGCAATCCTCGGGATGGACTTTATAGTCAAAGTGAGAGCCATCATCGATATGAAGAACAGGATGATTAAGTTCAATGGGAATACTGATACTGAAGAGCCCGGAACGAAGGAAGAGAAAATCATTCCAGATGAGGAAAACCGACGAGAGATGCCAGGGTAGAAACAGCGAGGGAAAACCTGCAGAAAGCAGCGGACAAGAGAAAGAAGAGGACAAAAGGAAAACGATTTAGTAATCCACTCAGAAGAGGAGACCTCGTGTTGATAAGACGTCCTACCAAAGCGAATGATTCCAAGAAGATATATGTGAAATTTATCAGACTGTTTCGAGGCCCATTTAAGGTAGACTTTGTCTATGGGAATAACTGTTATCGTATTGTGAAGATTGAGGACGAGCAGTTAGTTGGAAAGTTCAATGCAAAGAACCTCAGGAGATTTTACAAGAAGATAAAGTAAAGTACAAATTCGTGTCCAGGATGATGGTTTATTGAAACTGAAGTTGAAAAGTATTTTCACACTTTTGCAACCTTGGTTAGGAGGGAAATGTCCCCGAATTCGTATAAAGAGATACGAGGAATTGATATGAAAGGCAGCCTTAAAAAAGAGAGCATTTAATTAATATTGGAAGAATGAATTTTGGAACAGGTCCATTACACAAGCTTTATGTCATGTAGTATTGCCCAACAAGAAGCTTGTTAGCTGAATGTAATCTCCTCCTAGAAAGGGCGAATTTGATTGGATCATCCATTCGAGATAGACCATAGCCGGTTCTTGAAGAAAAAGGAATGGGATTGAAAGGTCCGGTGAGCGAAGTTAGGGATGGAATATTTTATTTTGTCTAGTAGGCTATTTAATGCATTTGGAAGCATTGACCTTGGGAAGTAAATTGAAGACATTAATTAAGTTATAATCAGGAAATGTCTTCTGTGGATATTAATGCCCGAAGTATGTATGAGGATATTCATGTCCGAGTTTGGGTAGGCAGCATAGAGTAAGGAACAAGTGCTTCGAGAAGGCGAGAGAAGGATGACGTCAGAGTGTGTCAGGTGACGTGAGGGAGAGTCCACTTGGTCAGAGAGAGGGGAGCAGAGGGCTGCGGAAAGGCATTACGACAGTGGTTGTTCGTGTGGGATGTTTAAGGAAGTGATATGAACGTGTGAAACATCGTGTCTAAATGTGCTAATGTATTGTGAAGCACGGAAGTCTGTGTGATTTTGAGTGGGTTTTGGAATATTCCACGGTAAAGACCGGTGGCATGGGAAGAACGAATTGTCAGTCAGTACTGTGTAACGTATTCGTGGAGAATAGGGAAATGTGAATATACTTTTTGAAAAGTACTGAACGTGTATGTTTGTAAGGAAACGCCTTGAGACACGTTACCGGTACTTCGGAACGATATGTTTGAGGAGGTAGTGGTGAGCAATAAAATGGAGAACATTATGGACACGTGGCCGGAAGGAGAATGTGATTTATCAGAGGAAGTCATGGTATTTTGTTAAATTATGCTGAGGGAAATGTGGCCTACATCATGAAAGTGAGAATTCCTTCGAGTGGAGTCACTTAGAACGATATGAGGAAAAGCAAAGTTCACGCAGCCACTTCAAAAATGCACAATCGAATAGAGAACATTATGAATTTTGGCCCACAATTATGGAAGGAGACTACACGATTTTCTGGAGGGACGAGAAGAAGAAAACGCCAGGACGAAGACCAGGGATCGAACGAGGTGTCTGTCAGGGGGCGAACCGGATGCCGTGGCAATCAGGCCTTCTCGATCTCGGATGGCCGATAGCAGGGAACGAGCAGTTTCTAGGCGGACTCGGGAAGAAGGCTCGTGGTTTGAAGCGAGGCTACCCAGATGTCAGCCGTGTGAAATGGAAACCAGCGCCTGTTCTGAACGTGAATGGATCTTCACATTGTTCGTCTCCGATTCAGCTGAATGTAAGACAAGTCTTTCAATATTTGTAGCCCCAGTTCGTAGTTCTATGTTCTTGTAGATGCTTTGTGTGATCATTTTATTTCAGTAGAATTTTTGTTAAGTAGTTGGTTTAGATCTTGTGGTCAGTAATTTTATTCATCGAAGCAAGTTACGGTGTGCTTTTAGTGGGCTAGTAAGCCTCAGTTCCAGCATGTCTGGGGATCTTTGCAGGCGAGTTAACTCCTTGCTGACCGTGCTTGGGTTAGTGGAGTCCTCGTTTCGATGTTTATCGCTGGCTTTTTCCATTGTAAGTTTTTTTCCCCTTCAGATTTTTTGAAATTTTCGACCTTTTGGGTTTCGCATTTAATTATTTTGGATTTAAGAGTGTCCCGGGATGAACAGTTTCTTGCGCACTTTGCTTCTTGGCAGTTTTCTTATTTCCGTACTGTTGCCACTTCGCAGCTTCAGAGGAGTTAGTTTTTGAAAAATTGCTTTCGAAAATTAGATTTTCTTAGATTTTGAATTTTGAGATTTAGCTATTTGATCTTCGATGATTCTTTTCATATTGTGTTGTTGCACTATTATCTGACTTTACCATTTGAATTATTTTCGGTATTTTCAATTTTGAATTATTTTGGATTTTGAAATTTTCACTCTGAAAATTTATTTCATTTAGATATTTGAATTTGAATCAAATCTTTCCTCGGATTTTCAGAAAATCCCGATCAATTTTGATTTTGAGAAATTTGGGACATCAATCCTGACTTGAGATTTTCCAACATATTTTCTTTCTTTCTTTCTTTCTTTCTTTCTTTCTTTCTTTCTTTGAAAGTATAATTAATTTTCAGTTTTGACTTTTAGAAAATGTCTCGTTGATTTAAAGTTGGTTGCAATTCTGATCGTTCAGATGAAGAGTTCTTTCGAAAACAATTTTGAATTATAAAATGTAATGATGATTCGAGTATTGTTCTCGACTGTTGTTATTGAGTGACACAGTGTATATACATAATGATTTATTTAAAAGTTTACTGAATATAGTGCACACATAAGTGGAAAATGTTTTTGAGTTGACACTCAAAATCAATGTAACTTGAAACGGTTTATAGTTAGAATTATATCGAGCTTAGTTAACACGCTCTAGGAGATCGTCATTCGATCTGTAACTGCTATCGCTTATGAAGCATATTTAAAATTAGTATCAACGTCATTGAATTACTTTTAACTTGAGGGAGAGATGATCATTTTTTTTTTGTTAGTGTTGGATGGTGGTGTTTACATTGAAGAGGTGTGCGATAATACCAATCGTTTTTTTTTTTGTTGGTGTTTCGAAGGTCGAGCCCTGTAAGGGACGTTATGTCCTGGGAACCTTTCCTCGGTCAATGGTTGTTGTTGTTATTTGGGCTGCGTTTAGTATGTGATTAGGATTGCAGTCTTGTTAGTCAGCTGTGAGCTGCGATTGCCGTTCGTTGGAACGCTGTATTATTAGGGTTTGTGGAGTTTATTTCGACTGCTGTTAAGATTACTTTTACTGTGTTTGATGACAGTATTTCTTTATATTCGTATTGTAGGACCATTTTGGTTGTGTTTGTTGTTTGTCTGGTAGACTGTCGCGTTCATGTAGATCAGCTGGGTTGGCGATACCGGGGGCTCCAAAAGTATGGTGTTCAAGACGTTGATGCTAATTCAGTTATATGTTTATTGTTATTGTTTTTGAAGACTGGATAAAACAGGGGCTCAGTGGATAGCATTCTCATCTTCATTGGTCGGAACGCTGAACCATAGTTTGCCCGTTAACCTCGATGTTGATCACCGTCAGTTAATATTGATGAATAATAGGTCTATGTAGATTAGTGGAGGAACATTGGTGTAGATACTGTCCTAGAATGACACATATATGATTATAATTAGGTATTTCTTAAATTTTTATTATTAGAATTAAAAGATATTTCGGTAATCCAATGAAGAATAAAACTCAGGATTCTATGTATAGAGTAATATTTTGATACTGTAAATAGATAGAGGCCGTCACTGTTTAATTCTATCAAGGGGGTTGTTTTTTTTCCTCTTCTCGCTCTTCATAAATATTTTTTTTTATTAATCCTGATAGAAAGGGCATTGCGATAAGTTGCCAATTTATTGTTGATCTTTAAGTCGTTATCTTTGTGTATTTTAGCTGACGTTATGTCAGAGTGTGTGTCATAAGACACTCAGTTATGGATTTTCGATTTAATTTTATCCATTTTTGCGGTATCTTCTCTTTTCTGAATAAAATTTGGGCACGCATTTGCGTATGCTTATACCATTTTCAACTTACTCTTGCGTTGTGTGTTTTTATAGATAGTGGGGAGGGTAGGAACATGCCATGGTTATTATAGCGGCTTGAACCATTTTATCCATTCCTTTGTCCCTGTTACGCCCGTGTGAATGAGAGTCTTGCGCTCAGGTGTGTGTTGTCGCTGATCCTGTGGAGGATTAACCATTGCGTGTTGAAAATATCACCTGATATGTGTCCACGATTTGCAGAGTGTGTGATGCCGGGTATTACGGTAAGTATTATTAGCCGGGGTACTGCCGTTGATATTTGATCCGCTGTCTTCTTGGATTGTGGCATTCACGACACTGCTGAAATCGGGTACAGTACCCATCTATTAACTCAATCATAACCTAACAAATTCTACATTTACAAAATTAAATCCTCATCTCTCCTACTTCAAACTGGTTTTGAATCAATTAATAGTTATTTAGTTAATTATTGTTGTTTTAAGGGGCGAAACTACGAGGTCATCTGCCCCTTTCAATTAATATATATTAATATATATTTTAATATTATTTGTAACAGATCTGTTTTTAATTTTTTTAAATTTTAATGTGTTGTTTTTAACCTTTAGACGAGAATATGTTTAGAATTATTTTTGACAACAACTTCTGTTGTGGTTGGTGAATGTGTTGAATGTAAGTTCTTGTACCTTTTCTTGTTATAATTTGCGCTGAGGAAGGACACAATGTGACCGAAACCGATACAACATTAAAAGTACATCATATATTTACTTATGGTTTTAATCTTATTATTATATTATTGGTAAGCTTTGTCAGTAATGGAAGCCTTATAATCAAGGAAGCAATAAATAATAATACCTGCATCTGTCATCCTGAATATGCCAAATATTAAATTCGACACTCACTTTAATTAATTTTAATTAACTTAGCAAAAATATAGTATTAGATTGGAAATTAGGAAAGGTGATTGTTACTTTAAGGGACGTATGTTCCCCTAATGGTAAGATATTGACTCTGCCGAAGGGGAAAGTGCATCTGATTCATACACCTAAGTTGGTCACCATTTGAAATATTAAAATCGGTATATTACGATCAAGACTACCAGACTGAATACTCTGTATTATGCGCAACAATCATCTTGAATATATAAAATATCAAAATCGATCTGTCCCCGTCTGATAAACTTTAATACCTGACATAAATATATTTAATACCTATGTATAAGAGATTTATTTTACTGAGAGCGAATGTGACTAGACTATATTCAACAAGATGACAGTCTTGCATACTGTTAAAAGAAATAAAAATGATAAATTAGGATGCAATGGCGCAAGTTTCTCAAACCGTTGTGAACATGAATTGTCTTTAATACACCTCAGTTGCACGTGCAACAAGGTTATCAGACGGAATATTACGCGCGACCACCATCGTGAATTAGATAAAATATTATATAAAAATACAGGGAAAAACATACTGTTTACAAGTCACATTAGAATGTGTTTGAGTGTAAAATAACGTACAGCATTTACTGGACAGCGGCAGGGTAGTCCGTTGTCGGTAATGAAGGGGATGGGACACACTCTGGCACCCAGTTTACAGAAGTCTTCGTAATTACAGGAACCATATCCTCGGAAACACGGAACAGTTACCCAGACTCCCAGCATTAGCTTTTGTACATCAACGAGAACCTGAAACAAGAAAGACAAGATATTAACACAGAAGTCTTCATAGAGACATTAAACTGGTACGCAGATTCCTAGTATCGACTGTAGATCAGAATTAGCCTGAAGCAAGACACACGAAATATTATCACAAAAATTATTCATAGAGACGTTGAACTGGTAAACAGACTCCTAGTATCGACTGTAGAACAGAATTAGCCTCAAGCAAGAAACACGAGATATTATTACAAAAGTCTTCATAGAGACATTGAACTGGTAGGTACGCAGACTCCTAGTATCGACTGTAGAGCAGAATTAGCCTCAGGCAAGAAACACGAGATATTATCACAGAAGTCTTCATAAAGACATTGAACTGGTAAACAGACTCCTAGTATCGACTGTAGAACAGAATTAGCCTCAAGCAAGACACACGAGATATTATCACAGAAGTCTTCATAGAGGCATAGAACTGGTAAACAGACTCCTAGTATCGACTGTAGAACAGAATTAGCCTCAAGCAAGAAACACGAGATATTATCACAAAAGTCTTCATAGAGACATTGAACTGGTAGGTACGCAGACTCCTAGTATCGACTGTAGAACAGAATTAGCCTCAAGCAAGACACACGAGATATTATCACAGAAGTCTTCATAGAGACATTGAACTGGTAGGTACGCAGACTCCTAGTATCGACTGTAGAACAGAATTAGCCTCAAGCAAGAAACACGAGATATTATCACAGAAGTCTTCATAGAGACATTGAACTGGTAAACAGACTCCTAGTATCGACTGTAGAACAGAATTAGCCTCAAGCAAGACACACGAGATATTATCACAAAAGTCTTCATAGAGACATTGAACTGGTAGGTACGCAGACTCCTAGAATCGACTGTAGAACAGAATTAGCCTCAAGCAAGAAACACGAGATATTATCACAAAAGTCTTCATAGAGACATTGAACTGGTAGGTACGCAGACTCCTAGAATCGACTGTAGAACAGAATTAGCCTCAAGCAAGAAACACGAGATATTATCACAAAAGTCTTCATAGAGACATTGAACTGGTAGGTACGCAGACACCTAGTATCGACTGTAGAACAGAATTAGCCTCAAGCAAGACACACGAGATATTATCACAGAAGTCTTCATAGAGACATTGAACTGGTAGGTACGCAGACTCCTAGTATCGACTGTAGAACAGAATTAGCCTCAAGCAAGACACACGAGATATTATCACAGAAGTCTTCATAGAGACATAGAACTGGTAAACAGACTCCTAGTATCGACTGTAGAACAGAATTAGCCTCAAGCAAGACACACGAGATATTATCACAGAAGTCTTCATAGAGACATTGAACTGGTTCGCAGATTCCTAGTAACGACTGTAGATCAGAATTCCGCTTCGTTGCGTAGTGGACTCTTGGTTGTCACCGGGTTCGATCACCGGCTCTGCCAAGAAATTTAATTCTGGTCGTAGAGCTAGAACGGGGTACACTCAGCCTCGTGAGGCAGAACTGAGAAGAGGCGGGCTCGATTACCACCTCAGCCATCCTGGAAGTGGTTTTCCGTGTTTTCCCCACTTCTATCCAGGCAAATGCTCAGAAGGTTCCTAAATTAACGCCTCGGCCACCTCCTTCCCAATCCTCAACTGAATTGCAAATACACACACAAATACATCCAGCAAAATAACACAGGTTATCAGACGAATTTCACACACACCCAAGTGCACGGGGCTACACGACCACGATGTCGCAATGCCACTAAATGAATCAACAACATCTAGTCGAAGGATGTGCCTGTCATTGTTTCATGTATGTATTACTTGATCTTGAATGGCAAAAATAATCCCTTATGTTCGCTAAACAATCTGACCGTGTGAAGCCATTATTATTATTATTATTATTATTATTATTATTATTATTATTATTATTATTATTATTATTATTATTATTATTATTCAGATTCATAAATTCCTCACTGTACAATGGTACAATGACTGAATATAAGGGCTGATGTCTAGCATTTTCAGAGTTCATTCTTCATTTAGGAATCATCGCACTGTATGGCAAGTGTCCAAGATCACCGACTATTGGATCTGTCCCGGCTTGTGTGCCATTCCGAGAGCCTTTAGTTGGTCCACCAGTCTTGGAGGTACAATTTCAGTTGCAGGCGGAATGAGAAGTCGGATGTACACCTGCTTTAGTTTCCAAATTTGTTTTACTTCAATGGCCAGATTGGTGTATTTATTGACCTTTTGGGCATAAGTTGTGGTTGAGTGGTACGGGAATATCGATTATCACAGCTTCTTTCTTCTGTCAATCAAGGAACAGAATATCAGGTCGGTTGGCTTTGATGGTTTTATCAGTGTGGCGGATTTCTCTGTCTCAGTAAAATATGAGTTCCATTGTCAAAAACATATTTTGGTTGGTACTTACTGTATAATACGGAAGCGAGGAGTCATCTAGTCCTACAGTTTAAGCCAGTATTATTATTATTATTATTATTATTATTATTATTCGTAATTATTTATTAATAATTTAATTATTATTCTTTTAATTGTTTCACCCAGCTTTGGGGATACATTAAATCAATCACTTTTTAATATTCTGTGCTTTCCTTGTAGCCCAGTATTGCCTCATTCTTTGTGATCTTGTTTTCCTTTCTTCATCAGAGATTTGGATCTTTCTCTTGGGGTTGACTTTGACTTTGAACCGTTGTTTCTTATCCATCCTTGGTTATGGTTATGGCTGTTTTATACTGTGCCCAAATGAAGTTTTGGCCCAAGGGTCGAACGCTGGATATATAAGATGAAAGGATGGTCCAAGCCATGCCAAGGAAGGAACATTGTAAAAGGTTATGCAAGCCCAGCGTGACTCACATCACCCAGCTGCTCGATTAGGAGTAATTAAGGAAGCAATAAACATTGTAATCAATGATAAGTGTCAAGAAAATATAAACAGATAAGTGAGGTTCTGCAAACTCATGAGCTGTTAAGATATCAACCAGGAATCATTAAAAACCCTCTGGGCAAGCACTATTTATCAAATTTATGAGGGTATAACCGACAGATTTAAAGGGATTGAACCTAGTGATTAACGACAATTGCATGATTCAGGCGGGCCCCGGTTAGAGCTGAGGCCGCGATAAATTATCATACCGAAGTTACAAAAGCCCCAGACAGTAGCGAATTAGTCTTAGGGGACAACATGACTAAGATAAAATACTATACATTGATATCATGCGTTAAAACATTCACAGGGACTAGGTCTGTTTAGAGGTTGGTAATTCTAAGTTGCTGACACAGGTTTAAATCGCGACGTCAACAGTGGCGTCATTGTCAATTAAAACGCAGGGATACGGAGGTTGGATATACCATTCCGCTGGCCACGGAGGGAGCATAATAAACTTTTTAATTAATTAAAAATAAGTAGACGATTAAATGGGATTCCGCACGAAATGAACGTCAAAGTAAACATGTTTTACATATGCAAATAAAGTTTCAAGCCAATAGAGGCTCAGACGTGGAGAATAGACTCCGCACTTGCGTGAGGGAACTACGTTTTGATAAACTAGTATAAATATGAGGCCGAACGAGAATCAGTCGCTCAGTTCTACAACGGACCTTTGAGAGGTCGGGTGTTGGTCGTCATTTTTCAGCCCACGATTTAGGAAGAATGCTGGATCACAGCATGAGAATATTAAGTACATCATATTCACAGTAACAGAACCTACGGGTCATCGTATCGTTATTAGTTGATCACTATAGCGCTTGGCGTTGGATCAAGTAGGATTCGCGACGAGAATAAGTTACGCCACGTCAAGTAAAAGAATCACTAATACCGTCAAAAAGTGCGGGCTAGTATACATAAAATACGCAAAGTCGAAAGTATACATAAAGACTCGAAATAAGAGTGATAGTTACGGAACTTGAAGTTTGGAAGAGACAGAACTTAAAAATTAGAAATCGGTGTCTTAGGAACATGAAATATAAATACATTGCGTCAAATAAAGACAGTATAAAGCAGCGAATCCTAGAAAGGAATAATATCAACAAGTATTAATCCAGAAGTACATGAGTAGGGACCTAGAAGACTGCGGGTTCGAGACTCAAGATAAAAAGCGTCAAAAATACGAGCTAGACAAGTTAAGGTTCTCGAACTAGAGACCAAGCTAGGAACTATATCATTAAAGTGAATAAAGATCACGGAACGAGTGAGGGTGAACACGAGGAACATTTATATTCAGGATTAAGTAGGAGCGAGTGAGCAGGAACGCGGATTTAGAGACTTTCACGGAGGACAGGAAATCAGGAACTTCGATGAGCGAGGAAGGAGCAAATTAGCACGTTCAAAGCAGACACGCAAGGTATCGTCAGGGATCATCCAATGCGAAAAATCATCGCCAAAGCTCTGAGATAGGGGTGCGTGTGAAGAAGAAAAGTGCTATAATGTTAAAGTGTTATAATATGTTTTTATGTGTCAGTGTAATAATATCTAAGTGTAATATAGAAATGTCAAGGAAAAGTGTTGTGATGGAAGATTAGATATGCAGCATGATGGGTGAGCCTATTAAGGAATGGAGTCAACGCCTGGGTGAGTTGATGAAACGTTATTAATATTTCTTTGTTGTTGTGCTGTGCGTGAATATCAATAGAACCATTCGCCGACTAGGGAGTTTGACGAATGATTCATTGATGAAATGAATATGCAAATAATTGAAATGTTGAAAAAGATGATGGTTAATCACGAGGACCGCCTCGGTGGAAATAAAGCATGGTTGGGATCAGTAAAAAATAAATAAATGGAAGCCCGATAACGAAATACATGATACATAAATGAATTTGAAAGAAGGAATAAAATAATGACTTAAACGGCTTAAATTGTTGCCTAGTTATGAAGTAAATACGCACCATAATATAATTATAAAAATCGAAGGGATAAGTTAAAAAATAATGGTTAAATTGTACACCAAATAACAGATACCAAAAGAATAGAGCGTCATAATGAGATGAGTTAAAATATGGGATAATGAGAACGCAAATAATAATAATAATCAAGTTAAAGAATAAAGTTATATTTAAAGATCCGTGTCTAGGAACTCAAAATGAAAATTCGAGCGAGAAATAATATGTTAATAAATTAAATAAATGATAACTATCCAAGTCAATGGTGAAATAAAACATCCAAGAACGAATGTATTACCTTATAGGCTACTGTGCCAAGGTTGTGAAATAAATAGTAGGAATGCCGAAATCAGGCGAATGTCGTAAAGTATCCAAGAAAGTTGCATTGCCGTAAGGGCCAATAAAAATAAAGTATAATTTCAAGTTGAATATAAATATGCGTTAAGCCAGGATAGATTTATTCGTGAGATGGAAATGTAGTAAAAATCGTCGAAATGCGTGGAGGTAAATTCCCACCGAATATATTGTTGAAATGTAGAAGCCTCGTATATTTTGCCTAATGAAACGTTGTGTATTGTTGAGTATTGTGGAAGAATAGATTCCCACCGAATGTAGTTAAATGAAGCGTCGAATATTGTTTAATGAAGCGTCGAAAGTTGTGTATTGTTGAGTATTGTGGATGAATAGATTCCCACCGAATCATTTGTTTAATGAAGCGTCGAAAGTTATGTAAATCCTGCTGCAGGATGGGTATCGAGCTAGGTATTGTTATAGGAAGATATTGTAGTGTAAAAGGCATTGTTGAAATATTTGTAATGTTGTCAGAGGCATTATAAGCGTCGTAATAAGTTGTAATAATAAACTACCGTACAGCCTCTCCGAATCAAATACTAATACCCTGGGAGCGAAAGATAAATAATAATAATTAAATAAGAACGGAACAAATGTCCGTAGTGAAATGAATTGTAAGTCTTGGAAATCATATGTTTAAAAGCTACTCTAGCGTGAAAGCAAGGAGTGTCGGCCAGCCATCGTAAATCTAGTTGTAAAGTACCACAGGAGGAGGGGGCGGCTTGTGTACGCGACCTTGCCCTTGTGGGGGAGAAAGAAGAAACATCTTAATGAGTCCGGTCGTCCAGTAGGGTCGAGTCGAGACTGGTGGAAAGAGAAACTGTTACACGGAAATTCTAAAATTTTAAACAAAAGGTGCAAGCAAAAAAACTAATTGTAGAATTATTTTATGGGAATGAAAATTTCATCCCAAGTCAAAGTTTGAAATGCTATTTACAAACTTGACGGATTTGTCAAATAATAGATTTTTGATAAAGAAAATTCCTTCTTTCATGAATAAATAAATAATGGGTTAAGTAATAATGGAATTTGTTATAAATAAATATCCCACAGTAATAAACAGTACAGTGCACAGTACAGCTCAAAGAAAATCACCTAGATGCATGGAGAGTAACTGGAGAGTTACGGGTTCGATCAACAGACATGGCATGTTTTTGTACAGTATTGTATTATGTTTAAAATCTAAGGCTTTGTGAAGAAATATTATTAAGATCCAAAGGACTTAATAAAAGATAAATAAATAAATATTGAAGTAAACATAAAGAATAAAGGAAACCCTGAAGGGTAAATGAAATGAATGTAAATGTCCAAAGCCTTGAAGAAATTATATGATTTAAATGGTAGGCGCGCTCGACGCCTGAGTGAAATGAACAAAAAATGGTAATAGTTCAATTTAAGCAAGACAAAGTATTCACGAAACTTCACGGAACAATGAAATGACATTAGAGTGAGTTTTGATGATTTTTATGGTGATTTTTATTTTATGAGTGACACTTGAAGAGACAATATCAAGTGATTTGATTTTTGTGTGTTTTTGAGTTGATTATTTTTGACACTTGAAGAGATAATATCAAGTGATTTTGATATGTATTGAGTGAATTTCTTTTTCTTTTAATGAATAAATAATTATTTTAAATTGTAATGTTGAGTTTTTCCTAAATCTTGTCAACCTGATTGTGCCTACATATCGGATGTTAAGTCAGTGGTGGAGGGAACGTTACGCGCCCCGATACCGCAGTAGCCAAGCCGAGTACTGACTAAGCATCCTCCGCCAAGCGGGTACAATACATGAGCATTTTTTCTGTGAATTTAGAGTTTTATTATGCCTAAGTCTTTCTACGTTTCCTTAAGCCGAAGTGGTTTGGTTCGTTTGTTAGGAAGTAGTCAAAGATTTTTTGGTTAGCCTATTTAACTTCATTCTGAGGATGTGTCCATAAACACCAATTTTTCATTTTTTGTTTGCGTCTGAGAGTTTTTCTGTACTTTGATAAAGGGTTTCATTTCTGATGTGGATTAATTTGTTGTTACAGAATTTGGGCCCTACGTTCTTTCTTTCTTTCTTTCTTTCTTTCTTTCTTTCTTTCTTTCTTTCTTTGTTCGTTCTCCAGCCTTTCAAGTGCGCCCTGGGTTGTGATAGACCATGTTTCGGCTGCATATACGGCTTCTGGTTTAATTACCGTGTTATAATGCCTTATCTTTGCATTCCAGGAGAGGGACTTCTTGTTATATGTGTATTTCGTAAGTTGGAAGGCTAATTCAATTTTTTTCTCCTAGATTCCATTGGTTTTTACTCTCTTGGGCATTCCAGCTGATCCATTCTCCAAGATATTTGAATTCTTTGACGATGTCTATATATTGTTCTACCAATTGAATAATTATTGTTATTGTCGAACACACCTATTCCCAGTCACTGAGTATGCTCCGTTCCAACCCTCAAACCGTTATTAAACTTCTTGACATATCAGGGAGTCGAACCCCGAGACAATGAAGGTGGCCCTACAACTAGAAGACTGATGAGATCTATTTAAATATGCTTTCAGAGACATTCTTGCTAGGGAAATTGTACAGTACTCCCAAGTAAACGAACCCGCGACCCATTGTAACGAGGGCACTGGCCTTCCGTGCCTTATCACTCACACTGACTGCAGGTCAGTCGTAAAATATATACACGCGTCTTGCATTCCATCTCCTGGATGAGTCAAGGAAGGGCACGGTAGTGTTGCCTCCCTTAGGACTAGTAGGTCATCAACCCCGTGTGGTGTCGGTACTAGAGGGTGTTATGGCGCAGCGATCAAGCTGCTTGCCAAGGTACTCGATTCTCGGTTAAAATTCGTGGGATATTCGAGGTGAAATGTCACATCCGCTACTTAAGATTCCACATTAAAAGGAGGTTCCGTGATTTATGGTCATGGAAAACTTGTTGTTGTTGATTCATCAACGGGTTTCGCGTCATCGTAGTCATGTAGGCCCGTGTACTTGGGTATGTGTGGATTTTGTTTAGGAAATGAAGGAGAGCATTTCCAGCAACTACTCTGGAGTTCATGTAAGTAAATGTGATTATTGAATACGTTAAAAGTGTTAATTAGTTGAGCTAATTGGGCGCTACGCTGCTGCTAGCGCCAGTGTCTTGCTCGGCACGCTGCAATACACAGTGGCCCGGCCGTCACGGCGCAACAGCGAGGCCCCGTTTTATAGGGAATGCTCTCACTGTAGAAACAGCGACGACGTGAGAGAGGGGTGTTTGGAGAAGTTGTAGCCCAGCTGAAATGAGAAAGAGGGCTAGAAAGACGAAGCAAATAGAAGACTCTCCGAATGTTAGCAGCCGTCATGAGACGTAAATATCGAAAACGAAAGAGAGAAGGATTGTCAAGGACTTTGAATGAGGTAAAGTCGTCCCATGCTTGCTTAGGGCCTTGTGCATTGAACATTAACACCTCTACCTCAGGCAAAGTTCTTAGAAGTACGGACGGTATGTGGTGAGGCTCATGATCAAGTTATAAACTCTGGGCAAACAGATTTCCAGCCAGGCTTCAGCGGTGAGAGAACGGCGACAGCAGCCACTTGTCTCATTAACGTGAGGGGTGTCTTCTCCAGTGCTCCAGCTCTCCACCACTCCTACTGTGCCGCGACCTTAAAGCCTCACCACATAACGCCCGTACCCTACCCCATCGCTGACAGCAGTCATCATGAGAGTGGTTTCCTCCGGATGTTTCCATACACACTCAAAGCAAATGCTGGAATAGGAACCTGAGGTACCTATCCCAACAATAATGACAGCTGTGCGTACTACTAAAACTGACGTGAGGGCTGGAACGGGGTGCACTCAGCCTCGTGAGGACAATTGAGTAACTGACTGACAGTGAGGCAAGGCAGCGCCCAGTCACGGAGACGAAGATTAACGGGGAGGGGACCCAAAGCGCTGACCAGAATCTGCAGGCCGAATGGCTGGGAACCGGTCGCTTGGTAGGCCTAGGCCCTTCATAGGCGGTAGCACCACGGGGTTTGGCTTTTGTACTCACTACAGAAACACAGGTTAAGAAACATAATAAGGATGTATAGAACTAGCACCGATAGAGACACTGCTGTTGTACCGGGTAAGCGCAAGGCGCTCTTCATTTGTCTCCTGTGTTCTCATGCCGCTGTAAGCTTGCCACGGTGGGTGAGTGGATATCGTGTCGGTCTACTGACCCCAAGATTGCAGGTTCGCTCCTGGCCGTGGTAAGTGATTTTTGAAAGGCGGCAAAAATACGATACGCATGCCATACGATGTTGGCATGTCAAAGAATCCATTTGAATTCAGTAGGCCGAGTTCATAATGGCAAAATTAATCTCGGGAGTTCCCGCCAACACAAAGTTCCTCATTTCTCTACTAGAAAGCGCTATAGTGTTCAAGGAGCTTATATATCTAACATCTAACCTCCTTGACTTTCATAGTCAAGGAACAACGAAATTCGACATGCAAGCTACCCTCTGGGTGTCAAATAACAAAGCTTACACCCGACACCCGATGCCATACGATATTATTATTATTATTATTATTATTATTATTATTATTATTATTATTATTATGCCGCTAATATCCACGAATTTAAGTTGTTTAAATGGTTATTTTCGTGGCTATGCCGAGCTATTGCAGTGTTCCTCTTTGCAAAGATCAGGGAAGCTCGTTTTCGTTGCACCAATTTCCACAAAATAAAGAAATGAGGAGAAATGGTTACATGTTATTAGAAGGAAACATTTCGGTGAGAAAAATCTAACCGAAAATATTAAAGTGTGTTCCCATCATGTTCAACCCGATAACTTCACGAAAACTGTGTTGGGTAAGTGTGATTTACAAAGGGAAATAATTCCGATTTTTTACCTATAAACTGATTAGAGATTTCGATAACAACCACTGAATTTATGCTCATGAATTTGAAGGTGAGAAAGAAGATTAAAACCGGGCGCTGTTCCATCGCTTTTTCTTTGTAACTTACCACGAACACAACAGAAACAAGGAAGAGGCCATACAAAAGTAAATTGCCGGATTACCACGATAAGACTACAATATCGGAATCTGCAGAAATCATCTCCATTGAAGTACGGGAAGTAATCGTCAATATATCCGAAGAAGTGAATGTAGTGACTCCCGTTTTCAAAGACATCACAGTACTCGGACAAATACTACAGTACAGGTATTTGGTTGTTGAGCAAATAATGGATAATCCTGATGCCATATTGCTTTATACAGGGTTTGTAGACGTCGAACATTTTAATTTGGTGTTTGCTGCTCTGGGAGATAGCAGATACAATTTACAGATATTCCCTCTTGAACCCAGACTTTGTTTTATCTTGACAGTTATGATGTTATGAAGTTAAGGAGCAACAAATCTAATCAGAAACTAGGCCTTACCAAACATGTTCAATAATGTGTACTTACAGTGCTCATAGCCGATGCTGAAAATGTCCTCCCTCTCTTGTAACACACTCCTGACATCTTCTGATGGAAGAATGTCTGTCAACTCTTTTATTATTTACGGAGCCTGTTTCCTTGAATCGTTCAGCGAGCCTCCTAATTTTACTGGTATTAGGCACAGGTCTTCCTGGAAACTTGATTCGAAATTTTCGTCTCGTTTCAGAACAAGATTTTCTGCTTTTCCTATACGAATTATGGATGTACACAGGTTTGCGCAATGTGAATTGGTGTCTAGGCATGATCAACAATCACAGTAATCACAATACTCACTGAACATGCAACACTAACGTCTAAGCTTTGCAGATACATCTCTCTCTATATAAGAATGAAAGTTTGTCTGTTTTTACTGAATTTCTACGGAAATTTGCGTTATTAACGCGTTTCAGACTGTTCTTTGATGGATTCGCGCAAAAAAAAAATGTCTGTCTGTATGTCTGTTTGTTTGTCTGTCTGTGGACAACTTTGTTCCCTTATAACTCGAGAGTGGCCTGGTGGATCAACGTAAAATTTGGTACTGATATCCATCAGAGGCACGGCTCCCATCATTGATGTATCCCATCTCCGTACCTCTCTTAAAAGAGGGCCTACCCCCTTAAAATACATGAAAAATAGGCTATAAAGGCCAGACATAGCTCATTTTCAGCCCCTGAATATCAGAAACAAGACTCGGAAGGGCCCCGAAAACCACATTTTAAGGCCCTAAAACCAATAGTTTTTGAGTTATTCCCAGAAAACTAATTTCATTTAATAAAATAATGAAAGTATGCAACCCGGTAACTATGGCAACAGAATCTCACAGGTCCATCTATTGCTGTAAGTCGCAATACAATTCCAATTATTACATTACTGTGAAAGTTTGCAAACGACTATAAGGTTATCACGGAACCAAATTACGCTGTAAAATTCATCAATACATACAGTATACTGCGCTTGAGGGGGTCAAGGGGTACTCTAGAATTTGTTCACACGATTTACACGTGTGGGTGTGGTACGGAAGATCTATTTAATCCCTATCTGTATATAATTATACAATTATTATTATTATTATATTATGGCACACAACGACGAGACAAAGCTCATTTTCAGCCCCTCGGTGTCCGAAACAAAACACGGGGGCCCTAAAGGGTCCCCGAAAACTACATCTTAAGGCTCTATACCCCACAGTTTCTGAGATAATCCCTGAAAACTAATTTTATTTAATAAATTAATCTAGAAATGCAAGCCGGTAACCATGACAACAGTATCTCAAGAGATGACATCCAACTTTCCATCTCTTTCTGTAAGGAGCAATGCCACTCCATTTATTATATTTGTGTGAAAGTTTGCAAATGGCTATAAGGTTATCACGGAACCAACTAAGACTGTAAAATTCATCAATGCGCTTAAGGGGGTCAAGGGGCACTATATAATTTACACCCGACTTACACGTGCGATATGTTGTACAGAAGGTCTATCATATCTCCAAACAGCAACATTATTTTCTAAAATTCCTGAATTGAAATAGTATTTTTCCGGCTTTTTAGGAATTTGGGCAATTGGAGGCTAAAAAACTGATTTTTCGTGCACCACAAGCCGATATAAATTTATTGAAGGGGACTTCCTGTGGATGGGGACTTTACAGAACGGTGAGGGTCAGTTTTTATGAGACGTGTATTGCGTTTCGTTTATGAGGTATTCAATTTTATTTTCACGTCAGGTAGTACACGTTAGGTGAATTTAGTTTGAGAGCACATTTTAACTAATAATTCATTTTTTGTCAACAAACGGGTTCATCATAAGGATGATTTTGTTTGAGTTAGTTAGTTATTGTTGTTTTAAAGGGTGGAACTACGAGGTCATCTGCCCCTTGAATTTGTTTGATACTCTGTGGTTAATATATCCATATTTGGACATCTGGATGATACGTTGTAGTCAATATAGTTTGCCTCATGGCCACTAGCTGCCTTTGCTCTTGCATAAATACACCTATCTATAAATATATATATCTATATATATATATATATATTAGCGTATGGCTTTTAGTGCCGGGAGTGTCCGAGGACATGTTCGGCTCGCCAGTTTTGTAGCTGCTTCGAGACGGACACCCAATGGGTGAGCTACAAGTACCGTTGGGGAGGAAAGTTGGAAGGGAAGGGCGAGGAGTTGGAAGGTAGCGGCTGTGGCCTATAGTTAGGGACCAACCCCGGCATTTGCCTGGAAGGAAGATGGGAAACCACAGAAGACCATCTTCAAGGTTGCCGGCGGGGGGATTCGAACCTCCTCGCCTCCCGAATGTGAGCGACTGCCATTAGTCATGCCGTAACGACCACGGCTAACTCACCCGGTTATAAATATATGATTGTTTGTTTATTAAAATTTCAATTTTGTTTCTTTTACGCGTTTCGGTATGTTTTTTGACGGATGCAAGCAAAACGTGGATTTGTGTGTCTGTCTTTCTGTGTATCTTTTTGTACGCCTATAACTCGTGTTCGGATGTTTGGAGCATCGTAAAATTAGGTAGGTATCCATGAGGGTCAATACACTAATCATTTATAAAACTCTTCACTGTACTTCTCATAGAAGGGTGGGTGTAGGGTAAAACGTTTCAAAATACATGCTTAAATAGGCGAAGTATAAAAATTGTCCTAGAAGGACGACCAAAGCATATGTTGCGCTTCTCAATGTGCGACACAAAATTCGAGAGTCTATGAAGGGTCTCCGAAACCACATGTTAAGGACCTTAAATTAACAGTGTCTGTGATATTCCCAGAAAACTAACATCGCTCTGATATACTTATGAAGGAATGACAAGCCCCTAACCATTGCAACAGTAGCTGAATTGATAACGTCTGGTTATTCATACCAAAGACCGTTCGAAGAACGGGTACTTCTGCTAGTGTCCATATAAATGACAAAACACGTGTGAACTAACGATATGAATCAGTGGAGCACGCCCACCACCGGCTAAACCGCCTACGCGGGTCCGCGATCTGCGCCAATCACAGCCGGCTTAGCTTGTCGTTTTTATCGGGGCGCACATAAATAATGACCTTGTACATGACCACAGTCTTGCGAAGCCCCTAATGAATCAACAAGGTGCAAAATTCGCTTCTCAAGGCCATTCTTATGATAAACTAGCTATTGTACCCGGCGTTGCCCGGGAGGTGTCTTTATAGTTTATATAAAGATATAAGGTGCGTTCAAAAAGTAACGAGCCGGAGGATACCTTTCCTGCACTCGTGTAGATGGCCTTGCCTTTTTTGGGTGGTGGTGACCCTGGATGCTTCCACTGGAGGCTTTGTCGTTTGGATTCAGGTTCGAAGTGATGACACCATGACTCATCTCCAGCCACCACTCGTGCCAGGAACCCATTCCCTTCCCTCGCATAGCCATGCAGATGACCAAGACAGTGGGCCATTCGACATGCTTCCTGGTGTGGTTGAAGACTGTGGGGCACCCATTGGGCACACACTTTGCGCAAGTGCAGTCGTTCCTTCATAATGCTGTGCACACCGACGCTCAATCCGACCACGGCGGCTTTAGTGTTCACTGTCACTCGGCGGTCCTGGGTAATGAGTGCATCAACCAGCTGGACGTTGTCGTCGGTAATGCAGAGGGGTGCCCCAGACCGGGCACCATTGGCTAACGACACCCATCCTTCCCTGAAACGCTTGTGCCACGCCTTGACCCTTGCAAGGGACATGCAGTGTTCGCCGTACACTCGTGACATTCGGCGATGCATGTCCGTTCCCCCTACTCCTTCCGCTGTCAGAAACAGAACAACACCTCTTTGCTCTTCGTTTGACACCTCCATGTCACTGTTTGCAATGCGACTGGCAGCGTTGGACGATTGATGCATGCTGCTGCTCGCTTTGTATCGTCACGTAACGTGCACGCGTGCCCTCTAGCGACGGGCTGTGACCTTCCACGCTCTGGTCGGAACCACACCTCGTTACACACGCCACGATTAGCCGATGTCGTCACCGGTTTGCGCATTCCAGCCTCCAGCTCGTTACCGTACTTTTTGAACGCACCTTATACATGCCGATATATTTCTCAGAGTATATACATTTTCCCCTAAGTGAGTTTAGGACATAGTTCTCCTCGATTCTGATGTTACTCAAATTCAATATTAACTCACTGTAAACCTAGTCGAAAAGTACTGTGGAGTATGCAACAATATTAAAATGGGATGTATATGCAGAATTCCTCGAGAACTCAGGCTCACAATTACTTTCCTGATAGTGCTTATTTTTTATTTAAAGGGGTAATTAAGACGTCTTATAGCAGTGTTCACATAGTTATCTCTAATATTTTTAAAATGTTGCAACTACCTTCTTGATAGGAAATAATATTTAAATTATTCAATGTTTGGAGGATAAAGTCATCATTGTGGAATGAAATATACTAATGATTTTCAATCCCGCATGAATGACGTGGTTAATGAGAAATGACTTATTCCTGTGCATACAGTACCCAGGAATAGCATGCTTAGTTATGGAAGGAAGGGTCGAGGACAAGAACTGTAGGGGTAGATTGCCTCGGATGTAGGGTGTGGTAGCTATGTAGACATGGAACGATTAGCTCAGGACAGGGAGGCATGAAGAGCTGCATCAAACCAGTCAAAAGACTGAAGACTCAAACAACAACAACAACAGTAAGTAAGTGTGTACTATAGCTGCATATCAAGGGGCAGTATTGCTGTGAAATATTTTACATGCATATTATCTCATCCTCATCAAGTTAAAGTAAATTAAGCAACGTATATTGTAATCCCGGTATAATGTCAAATAAGATGCTTATTTTGTGAACACATTAGGCTTCCTTAGCTCCTAAATTATTTCGTAAGATAAATAATAAATTCTCTAAACTCACCCGTCAATGGTCTCTAAAATGCTATAGCGGAATCCAGAGTGATTAGAACTCATGACAATTATAACATCATTCAATAACATTGTCAGTAAGCAATGGCTAAAGATACATACACATAGGAAAATCGTGTGGACGAACAGAATCGAATTATATAATAATGTCCGCTATTCTTATGTAAAAGTATCATACTATCATTAGGTCTACTTACTGTTTGGTCCTTATCAACCGATCGCATAATAATATATATTTGTAGTTTAATTTGTAGTTTCTAACATGTTATCAACAAAAATCACAATTTAACATCCGTTCCATTACTTAATAATTTTAATATCGTATGGTATCGGGTGCCGGGTGCAAGCTTTGTAATTTGACAATCCCTCGGTATGCCTTCCTTCGGAGGGGAAGTAAAGCCGGCGGTCCCATGTCATTTCGTTTTTCCTTGAATCACTATGAAAGTCAAGGAGGTTAGATATCTACGCTCCTTGAACACCATAGCGTTTTCTAGTAGAGAAATGAGGAACTTTGTGTTGGCGGAAACTCCCGAGATTAATTTTGCCATTATGAACACGGCCTACTGAATTCAAATGGATTCTTTGGCATGCCAACATTGTATGACATGCGTGTCGTATTTTTTCCGCCTTTCAAAAAAAATATCACTTACCACGGCCAGGAGCAAACCTGCAATCTTGGCGTTAGTAGACCGACACGCTATTCACTCACCCACCGTGGCAAGCTAGTTCCATTACTAATTACTATAGTCATAGAGCAGGATAATTACCAATTACAACATAACCCAAATCACAAAGACAAATACTAATCATAGAACAATCTGGCAGCTTCGGTGGTGTAGTTGGTAGGATGGTGAGCTTCTATGCCCAAGGTCGCGGGTTCCAACCCGGCCGAAGTAGTAGGATTTTTTAAGAGCGTTAAAATCACTCGGTATGCCTTCCTTCGGAGGGGAAGTAAAGCCGGCGGTCCCATGTCATAGATTTATGGCGTGAAAAAGAACCTTCCACTAACTACACTTGAGTGAAGCCAAAATTTGTAGGTTTGAATTGACAACGCTCTATTAGTTCCCACGTTCGCCACCAGGTGCTGACTGCAATGCCATCTAGTAGCCATCTAGCCAAGTCCGCAAGCTATGAACTACTTGAAATTATTGTCTGCAGTCCTTACTTCAATTAAAAAACAGATAACTCACACTAATACAGCCATCATAATAAAATTATCACCGGTTATCAGACAGATTCTACACACCGCCAAAGTACACGGGGCTACATGACCACGTTGTCGCAGCCCCTAAACTAGGGTACCAACCGACCAACCTAGAACAATCTGCAATATCACGCATAAGTTACCGTATTTCTGATTTATAATACAAAAGGCGGCCGGTAGAGACAAAGACTGTCAACAATTAAAAAAAGTAGCATAAAGGCAACAGAACTAATAAACATATACGTCAACTATCAGTAGTAGAACAAACATTTTTAAGAGCGTTAAAAAATCCCTCAGTATGCCTTTCTTTGGAGGCGAGGTAAAGCCGATGGGCCCATGTCATAGACTTACGGCATGTAAAAGAACCTTCCAATAACTAACCCTATATCAAGCAACAGTTGTAGGTAAGGTTTGATTAATGCTCATAAGTTCCAACGTTCGTCACCGGGCGCTGGTTGTGATTGCATCTAGTAGTAGCTAAGTTCACAGCTAGGTGTCGTGGACGGTAGCATTTGGTACCGAAAGTAGGAACTACAGTACTTGAAATTATCGTCTGCAGTCCTTACTTGAATTAAAAACAGATAACACACACTAATACAGCCATCACAATTAACACCGGTTATCAGACAGATTCTACACACACCCAAAGTACACGGGACTACATGACCGCGTTGTCGCAGCCCCTAAACTAAGGAACCAGCCAACCACCACTACAATTCTACTAGATATTACATACAATATATCGCTCATGTTACCTTCCGTCATAAGGTAGAGATTCAAAATCTCCCGTAGCAGCAGAGGCATAAAGAGTATAAAATTAGACCCAAAATATCATACAGGTTTCGATGCCCTAAAGACAATAAAAATTAAAATCATATGTATAAAATGCAAAATTTGACGACCACGTGCATTAGCGGTTAATATTCTCGGCGGTCGCCATGGAAGTCCGAGTTTGAATCCCGGCTCTGCCAAGAAATTTTAATTCTGGTCTGAGAGCTGGAACGGGGTAGGTCTACACTGCGCTCCCGAGGCAAAACTTGGAAGTTGTTTTCCGTGGTTTCCCACTTGTACTCGAAGCAAATACCGGTATAGTTCCTAACTGAAGGCCACAGCAATCTCCTTCCCAATCCTCATCTGAATTACAAATACACACACTACTACAGCCATCACAGTAACACAGGTTATCAGAAAAATTCCATACACACTCAAGTCTCTAAAAGCCTTAGTAGTTAAAAGGGATGTAAAACCAATAACATTATTATCTTCAGACCAGGGTTTTATTTATTGGCATAGCCGGGAATCTAACCAGGACCTCCAGGTCGACAGCCAAGAATGCTAGCCACTACACCTCGAGGTGGTTCATAGTCAAGTGACTAAGATATCCTGATTCCCTAAAGTGAATTAGTAAAGACGATCAGTGTTGTGTAGCTGTCTAGCCACGCTGCTGATGCGAGACACACCTTGTTTAGTCTAGCGCTGGCCAGAGGGCTATGTTAAGACAAAGAAGCTTTATCGCACAAGCCAACAACAGCTGTGGCATGACGATCCCATTGTATAGGCAGGTCTGCCCTTCCCATACTCCGTTTGGTTTCCATTATCTGATCAGAAACGATATTTCCGTTTCTTAGCAGGTAAACATTAAGGTCCGTGAATATCAGCAAGACGAGCCATGATGATAATAAATTAATAATTAATGTTTTTTCGGAGTCATTTTACCCTCCAGGGTTAGCTTTTCCCTTGGACTCAGCGAGGGATCCCACCTCTACTGCCTCTAGGGGCAGTGTCCTGGAGCTTGACCCTTCGGGTAGGGGGATACAACTGGGGAGGTGGGACTAGCACCTCGCCCAGGCGGCCTCACCTGCTAAGCGAACAGGGGCCTTATGAGGGATGGGAAGAGATGGGGTGTTTGGGAGGGAGACACAAGGAAGAGGGAAGGAGGCGGCCGTAGCCTTACGTTAGGTATTTGCCAGGAGACGAAGTGGAAAACTATGGAAAACCACTTCGAGGATGGCTGAGGTGGGAATCAAACCTCATCTACTCATTTGGACCACCCGAGGCTGAGTAGACCCAGTTCCAGTCCTCATACCACTTGTCAAATTTCGTGACAGAGCCGAGAATCGAACCTCGGTCGTCCGGGGTGGCAGCTAAGCATGCTGACACCACGGAGCCAACATAAATAATAATATTAATTAATAATAATATTAATTATTAATAATAATTACATGGAACAGGTATAATAAGAAATCCACTTCCCGTAAAGCACATTTACGATTCCAACACGGTAATCAAACCCGAGGCACTATACGCCACTGAAACACTGATCATTGGGGGAAGATCACTAATTCAAGATATACAAAAACAAGAAAGAAAAAGAAAAAGAAAAATCTAGAGGAAGATTTACGGACCAATTTGTACTGAGGGAATTTGGATGCAAAGGAAATCCCTGGAGCTTTATCAGCATTCGGAGAAAATCTTGGACACATTCAAGAAAGGACGTTTGAAATTTTATGAGCATATTCTCAGAATGAGTGATCACAGGCTGTTAAATACTGCGGCTTTTAGGGACGCCATGGTGCCGGAATTTCATCCCGAAAGGGATCTTTAATTGCCAGTAAATCTACTGACACGGCTTCCTTGCGCACCCTTAAATGCCAGCATACTGTGTCTGGATTCGATCCTAAAACCTTGGGCATAGCAGGCGCGGATTCAAGGGGGGGGGGGGTGTCACGGGGGTCTTGACCCCCCCCCCCCCCCAAACGGAGACCAATTTTTTTTGCAAACTCAAAAAACGAAAACACAATAACCAGACAAATAAAACTTAACGAATTTTAACTGAAAAACAGTTTTTCATTTTTTTTTTCATTTTATTCAATACTGAATATATCTTTATTGCAATTATTATGTTCTGTTACAACTGTACATATTTACAACTTCATACCTGTTATATAAAAACGATTAATTATATAACAAAATCAACTCGTCTATTTTGTTTAGCAAACCTTGTGATTATCGAATCGATATCTATAGTGATGTCACGATGAATGTGCAGCAATGCATGGCTAGGAATTTGGGGCTTTTTTCGCACCAAAAAATTTTGCCGACGTCCAAACTGCAAGCTTGGTTGGCAATTTAAGCTGTGACTTTCTACCTTTGTCGGTACCAACTCGACTTGCCGAAACTGTAACGTACATTGATACTTGTCTCGAAGCTCGATGTAAAAGTCGCAAAACACGCCGTTGCAATTTGTACGAATATTTTTGGTGCGCTAAACGCATCAAATTTCTATCCATGTAGCTTGCAAAAAATTGGTCTGGTTTTGTACGTTTGGTTATTTTGTGATTGCGTTGTAAGTGATACCATTTTTCTTAACAATTTCGATTCTGTGATCCCCTTCCCCCAAAGCGAAACTCTAGATCCGCGCCTGGGGCATAGCAAGCGAGAATGTTACCGCTGAGCTACGCAGCCAGCCTACTATAATTTCTGTTTGGCTTGTTACTTATTCCTCTCTATTTCTCACTACTATATGTGGGGCGTGGTGCCGCAGCGTTCAAGCTGTTGACCTCTCACCGTGGCGGCCCGAGTTTGATTCCCGGTCAATGCATGTGAGATTATCAAAGTGAATTGCCATGTCTGTGGTGCGGATTCCACCTAAACAGGAGGTCCCGTGGCTCATGATCTCAAGATTAACGGTCACGTAACTCTATATTTTTCCTTTTCATTCCTATGTGATCACATTTTTAACTAGTGATCTTCTTGTGAAAAGAAGATTGTAGTTTTACGTGACCATGAATCTTGTGATTATGAGCCACGGGGTGATCTTCTTGTACCTTGATATACAGGGTAATTCAGCTAAGATTACCACCTCAAATATCTACAGAACCGTTTATGATATCGTCATTCTGTTTTCAAATTCTTAAATCGTACTACGGGGCTCATACGACACGGTCATTTTGCTCCCAGCACATACTTATACCGAGAAACCGGTAGCAACTTTCGTTTTTAGCCTACTTTTCACATTTTGGAAAAGTGAGGAAAAAGTAGACTTATGAGATCGATCTGGGAAAATGTGTGTCTGTCTGTCTGTCTGTCTGTCTGCCCTTCTGTCTGTCTGGCTGTGTGTGTGCCCCCCCCCCTATCAACCCCTAAACGGCTACAACAATCGAAACCAAATTTAGTATGAGTAAAGATGTATACCGGAATATCTCAAGCTCATATTTGAAAATAATGTCAGTGCTACCAACTGCTGAAGAAAAGCATTAGAAATTTGAGCTCCATGTTGGATATCTTGGAAGGTATGCAAGGGAGCTTTTCCAAAATTGACACACATGTAGATAATACTATTTCAGTTTAATTTCCCGGAGGCCATACATGACAGTGTTGCCAAAATAATTTTAAGCCTTCTGATAGGAAAACACCGCAATAAAGAGAATAAATAAAGTACGGAATTCTTTAGTGCTGTCACCAAGGCGGTCCGGGTTCGATTCCCGGTCAATGCATGTGAGATTTTCGAAGTGAAATGCTATGTCCTGTGGTTCGGATTCCACGTAAAAAGGAGGTCCCGTGGCTCATGATCTCAAGATTGACAGTCACGTTAAACTACAAGCTTCCTTTTTTTTCTTTAGTGCTGGCGGACCTGCGACAATAACTTAATGTACAGTACATAATTATTAAAATCAGAAATGTAATAAAACTCGTCCATTTAGTTCATTGCGAACGTCTCGTCTAATGTTAAGATGGTCGCTGCGCACAACCACACTTTTAAATGACGGGCTTTATAATCATTATATTATCCCCTTTTTTCCAGTCTTCAGGAACTTTCTTCTCTCTCCACACACACCTGAGAAGTCTGCATGTCCACTGCAGTCCCACTGGTCCTGCCGCCTTGATCATTTCTATTGCCACTTCGTCGATTCCCACAGCTTTCTCCATCTTCATCTTCCTAACTGCCCATTCCACTTCTGCCATAGTAATGTCTGGTTCTTCTTCTATTTTTTCCTCCACCGTTTTGGCTGTTGGTGTAACTTCTCCGCATTTCTGGCGTCTCACATTCATCAGCTCGCTCAAATATTCTTTCCATCTGTCCGTTATCTCTTCTGGTTTTATCAATATTTCACTTTCTTTGTTTTTCATGAACCTAGTGTTCACCTTTTCATTTCTTCTACTTTTTTATAATTGCAAACAGCAATTTCTTTCCACAATTTAAATCCTCCCTTATTTTCTGAGTGAATTCTTCCCAGCTTTTCTTCTTTTCCTTTTTATGCCGGCTTTTGTGTTGGCTTTTGTGTTGGGGTTTTGTATTGGTTTATGTGTTGTCTTTTGTATTGGCTTTTATGTTTTGTTTTGTGTTGGCTTTTATGTTGGGTTATGTGCTGGCTTTTGGGTTGGCTTATGTACTGGTTTTTATGTTGGCTTTTGTGTTGGCTTTTATATTTTGCTTTTGTGTTAGCTTTTATGTTGGCTTATGCATTGGCTTATGTGTTGGCTTATGTATTGGTTTATGTGTTGGCTTTCACGTTGGCTTTTGTGTTGGCTTTTGTATTGGCTTATGTGTTGGATTATGTATTGGTTTATGTGATGGCTTTTGTATTGGCTTTTATGTTTTGCTTTTGTGTTGGCTTATATGTTGACTTTTGTGTTGTTTTATGTGTTGGCTTTTTTATGTTGGCTTTTGTGTTGGCTTTTGTGTTGGCTTATATGTTGACCTATGTATTGGCTTTTGGGTTGGCTTTTGTGTTGGGTTTTTGCATTGGCTTATGTATTGGTTTATGTGTTGGCTTATGTATTGGCTTTTATGTTTTGTTTTTGTGTTGGGTATTTGTATTGACTTATCAATTAGTTTATGTGTTGGCTCCTAATCCAACCGTTAACCTCCAGTAATCTTGAGAAATTGCCCTTAGTAAGCTAAAACTAGGTAGCCATAAGTATAGTATAAAAGTATAGTATAGTTTTGGGATAAGGTATCCAGTCTTGTAAAATGCTATGGTAGGATAAACAGCGTAAAGAAAGGTGCCACTCTACCGCATGTTAACTCTGGCCTTGTACTTATGATTGAGAAACCTTTGGTGTGAGAATAATTTCTCTGTAAGCCTGTGTGTGTGTTAACTTTGCCTATAGGGTTATGCCCTAGTGCTAGTGTTAAACATAGGAAAGAAAAAAAATGAATAAAGCTTTTAGTTTTTAAAACTTAACTGACTTTGTAATTCTAAGCTGGTTGTGAGTAGTGAACACCTTGCACAGTAGCCGCAGTGCAGGTGTTAGCATAAAGATAGTTGCGTGTGCCCTTATATACTTTGGGTGTGTGCATTAGCCTTTGGCTTAGCTTTAAAGGTTAGCTTAGGTTAGGTTATGTGAGGTTTGTTAAGTTAGCTTAGGTTAGGGTATGTGAGGACATGTTTGGTTAGGTGAACTGAGGTTATATTAGGTTAGGTTAGGTGAGATTTGTTAAGTTAGTTGAGGAGAAGTTAGATTATGTGAGGACATGTTTGGTTAGGTGAACTGAGGTTATGAAAATAATGCAATAAATATAAATCTTCTTCCGTAAGGTTAGCTTAGGTTTGTTAAGTTACCTTAGGTTAGGTTAGGTGAAGTTAAGTTAGGTAAGGTGAAGTTAGGTTAGTTGAAGTTAGGTTAAGTGAACTTAGGTTGGGTTATGTGAAGTTAGGTTAGCATGCCATTGATGTAAGTGGTTGCGTGCAGTGACCATCTTGTTCATTAGCCCTGTGCAAAAAATAATAAATTAAATATTAAATTAATAAAAATGTTTATGTTAAAAAAACAAAATTTAAAGATAAAATCAAAAAACTAAAATCTAAAATATAAAATTTAAAATTTAAAATCTAAAAACATGTAAAATTTAAAATGTAAAATCTAAAATGCAAAAATAAAAAAATCCTACATGCATTAATTTAAATCTTAAATGAGGTTGCTGTGGGTTAGAGAGTTCTTGGGTTAATGACCTTGCAGTTTAGTGCTTTAACAAAATAAAAATTAAGTATTAAAATAAAATAAAAATATATATAAATAATAAATTAAATTTAAAAAATAAATAATCAATAAATAATAGTCTACATAATTTATAGTTAATAACAAATAAATAATGATTATAAAGCCCGTCATTTAAAAGTGTGGTTGTGCGCAGCGACCAACTTGCGCATTAGCCCCTGCGCTAGCTATGAAACTCCCTCTATAAGAATAACTTAGGGTGGTTGCGCGCGGCGGCCATCTTGCACATTAGCCCCTGCGCCAGCTTCGGCTTATATTACCTACTCAGTTGGAACCCTTGATATCCACATGACCCATTTTACTTGCTAACATGTACAAGACGTGTATGTATAGCGTTTGACACTAACTTATCACCCACATTATGTCTGGTAGAACAAAATGTAGGCATTTCAACAAGTAAATTAATTTTTATTGTAAGAGGATAACAGTAGCGTAATCTAAAAAAGAAGAAAGAAAAAGTCACTTATAACTCATAACTTTTTAAAATAATATGTACAACGAAATATAACGAACTTTGCAGAACATTATACAGTATACTAGGCTATATATTGGTCAGTAAACTATTAGATCTTGTTTTCCAAAATCTTAGACTCGCCCGAAACATAATCCTATATACGCCACTGCACTCATATATACAGTATTTATCCTTTTATATACACTGCTCAGCAAAAGTTAGGAATAGCATAGACTACAATGACTTCTTATAGTAAACCCATTGAAGTTTATGCAATAACTTATTAACAAACTAAACATCAGTCCTTCTGAAAATAATAACAATCCTGGTTAGATAACAATGAGACGGTAGAAAAACAAAGCGAACTCGCTTCTAAGTGTCCCCTTTGAAAACAAAAACCTTGAAAATCTGTATCTCATGATGATCAGTATCAGTCTTTACTCTTTAGTAGTCCTCCCCGCACACGGGGAAGGCATGCTCTGAATGAGACCATCAAGTTTATCTTGCGGTAAGAGGACCTCTATGGCAGCGTCAGCGTCAGCAAACAATTGATTACGGTAGTCCAATAGATACCATTTATGTTTACACTAGCAGTAGTGCCCGGCTTCGCCCGGTGGATTTATTTGTTTTACAGAACTGGAGCGCTCAAGGATGAGGATCGGAATAAACGAAAGTAAATTTGAAAGCACCAACGCTTATTGCAGCTGATAACCTCAGTATACTGCACCAACACCATCGCCCTTATACAGAGGCATACAATTGTCATGATGATAACTGTTTTAAGGGGCCTAAGAAATCTTTTTGCACTAATTACTCCCCGTGACTGCAATTTATAAGCAGCTCGCAATTCTGCACCAGAACCTTGGTAGGGGCGACGTGATGCGGCCCGCATTACATGGCAACAATAGACTTCGGTATTATTGAAGCCGTTCTGGAGCGCTTGTTCTTCCGACTTAATGAACAAAAATCAATCTTTAAGGTTACCTGAGAGGCGTAGCCTAATGCTACATAGCCTAAACTATTCCTCTTGAATCAGGCTATCATATACAAAAATAATTTTTCGAATCCGAATGGTAGTTCCAGAGATTAGCGTGTTTAAACAAATAAACACACAAACAAACACACAAACTCTGCAGCTTTATTATATTAGTAGGCCTATAGATTACCAATAAATAACGTGATACAGAGAGTTAAAGACGTTGAAAATGGAAGTAAAATGATGAGCAGTTTACTAGCAGAATCTCGAGGCCGACCCCAATACGTCAAAGCGCTCTAAAGTTTGACTACTCGAAGATAAAGTAGAAAATGTATATATATTATTGAAGGAAATATGATGCTCTACAACTTCCTTCCCCACGAGGTTGCTGTAAAATTGAAAGCAATTGGGTAAGAAGGGCTAGTTTGACGAGAAACGTGAGGCACTACAATTTCTTTTGCAAATTTTTCATGTTCAGTGGCTGATACCTCGGAGATGGTAACAAACAGAGGTAAATATGAATATACCATTTTGTTTGTAATTTAATTATCTTTAAGTTTGAAAAGTATAAAAGTTTCTGTGAGACGCACCGTTTTAAAGGTATGCACCAAAATCTAAAAGAAAGGTACCTTTGAGCCCCAGCCCCCGCCTTCCCAAGGCACCTGAAATCGACGTAACTGTATTAGGCGTTGTTCAGGTGACCTCCCACTACACATTCCTGAAACCTTTACATGATTTAATCCGGGGAACCTAACAATTTTGGTCTAATTTTCCCTATGAAATAATTATTTAATTTCTTGGAAAAAGAAGTCGCCACAAGCAATGAACTTTAGAAGATATTCTACGATCCTGTATAAGGACAATCAATGGCGTCATGAGGGTTGGTATGAGTTGACCGGAGCAATTGCACCTTTGGGTAGGGGAGGATGTAGTTGGAATGATGGTGAGCCCAGGATCGTTATCATAAACTATAACGTTATTCACTTTTGCGGTAGAATGCGGGCAGAAAGGGGATAGGTTGGACTATGGAGGACTTACCCGATGGCTCATGACGCCTCTGAGGATATCAAAACATTACCTGAATTGGAGATACGATTTTCACTGATGTAGTTCCCGACGCAGTGACGATAGCATCCCCTGTGCTGGTAGGGGCTATCTTCAGTTCCAATAGTTTACCCTTGTCATTGGGCGTGCCACAGTTCTCATAGAGGAGTTCTGTAAACATAGGTTTCTTCCCCTGAAACAGCATAGTTCCACTAAAAATTGAAGGGCTAAACATTAGAAGGGCAATAACTTCAGTCCTTTTTTTCTTTACTCTCCAGAAGAGAAGAAAGGAAAAATAGTCTGTATTTTGTGACAAAATTTGTTTATAGAAATTAATCTCTATAAAAATACTCGTAATACGCCTTTCAATAATTATATTGAATTAAAGTACATGTTTCGACTACGGTTTGGTCATCATCAGCAATCCTAAGTTGTCGGAAGAAATTATGAAAATGTATAAAGTTGTGAGTAATTGAAACTATATGGTAATTTTGAGATTCTCTTAAAAATTCCATAACTATCGAAGTCATATCTGTTACAAAGTAATTTATACAAGAATAAAACCAAAAAATATAAATTATCTTCTAATAAAACTTATAACAGTGTCATTTTGTAGTCAAGATTTAACATCAAAAAGAATTTGTAATTCTTACAAATAAAATGGATTTTTATACGTTAACACGTCATCACACGCCCCCACGGCAATTTGCCGCGTTTGAACAATAATGTAATTATTTTCCTTATGTGTTTCCAGGAAGTAGAGGGCAGTCAGGTATTCCTCACCCCACACCTATGTATATAGACCGTGGCCTAAACCGGGTTGTCACTGAGTGCTGTCGACGTCAGTTCACACTTGTGTTGGTGTTGTCACATTGTGTGAGCAGTTTGCTAACGCGCGTGCTATCACGTACAATAATTTTCGAACCAAAGTGAGCATATTGCTAACGGGCGTGTTCTCGCGTATATTTAATATGAAAGAGTTGTAATATTTCTGTTCTCTTGTTTCTGTATGAAGTACAACAAACTACAGTGAGAGATTTAGTGGACAGTGTTCCAGAATGTCATTCAAGTGAATTAGGTCAAGACAATTCTGATTACATTGACGTTGATGAAAGAGAAATTTTAGAGCACGTTGTTTGTGACTCAGAGGAGAGATGTTTCAGAAGAAATATTGCAGCGGTGTGAAGATGGTGTCGATCAACACCCCCACCATCCAATGAAGAGGCACTGAACCTCTCAGTAGGCCCTCAGCAACAACCTCACCATCAGTGTCGTTTGCTTGAATTTGCATTCCATTACTCTATATCCTAAATATTAACATTTTTACTGCAGTAAGTCATTTGTTACTTGTAATACTTATCGTGTAATGGCAATGGTCTTGTGTTAAATTAATGGAATTTATTTGAAAATCACCAATTATAAACTTTGCGGCAATTTGCTAACGGGGCGTGCTTTGATGTCACATCAAAGCCTTGGAATTGCGGCAGTTTGCTTACATAGCGTGCTCTCGCGTTTGTAAAATACTTTATAGTACTTATAAGGGTTTAAAGTTCTAAATAGCTTTTTATGGTAAGTAAATTTTGTTTCTAAAGATGATTTTAAAGTTTTTGGATTGTATTTTTCACTTTAAAATTATAGCTACAATTTATCACGTATGTGAGCAAATTACCGCGAGGCGTGCTCTCGTGAAAAAAAGAGGGGGCGTGTGATGACGTGTTAAAATCAAATATAAATGTTCTTCTAATATTTGTTCATTGTGTGTGCTTCTTGAGATGTATTAATACTTCTTGAATGCCCAATCTCCAATTCACTCGAAAAACTTACTTTGAAGGCATATGGCAAATTGATATGCACAACCTTAAATGTGCCCTGGCTCTTTTTAGGATAGAAAGCTATTTAATAATCAGTAGATGTTGCATGAAATGTTGGTTATCATTCTACATGTATCCCTTGCCGCCTTCATAGAAGAATTATATATAATTCTGTTATTTGGGAAGCAAAATTAGCAGTGAATGACGCAGCAAAGAGGATATAAAAATCAGATTAGCACAGGCGAGCTTTTGTCTGGAACCTGGCGCTCTATGGAAGTGAAACATGAACTGTTGGTGCAGCAGAAAAGAGGTGAACAGAAGTATTTGAAATGGAGAGATACAGGAGCATGATGAAAATTAGATGGTTAGATAAAGAGGAATTAATACGAGTGGAGGAGGAAAGATGTCTGTGAAAGAAAAGAAGGAATAGATTGGTAGGGCACATACTAAGGAACCTCAGAATATGGAAGTCGGGGATAGATCTGTAAGGCTAGGCCAAGGTTAGAATATGCTAAATAGATTGCCTCGGATGGAGGAAGTGTTAATATGTAGAGATGTAACGATTAGCTCAGGACAGGGAGTCATGGATGGCTGAATGAAACCAGTCTGAAGACCGAAGACTCAAACGCACACACACTGCCTCAAATGACTACAATGTTCAGTTTGAAATTAATGCCCTATACTTAAACACAATGTAGGTATTGTTTTTTGGGAAATATAATTTAATTTATTAGACCTACACTACAGATTAATTAATAATATCTTACCTCTTTATTTTCCAGTAGTTCTCTGAAGGTGCCTTCCGGAATGCCAAAATCAATCGCTCCAAACTGAAACAACAAA
This sequence comes from Meconema thalassinum, assembly GCA_946902985.2. Classification (NCBI taxonomy): domain Eukaryota; kingdom Metazoa; phylum Arthropoda; class Insecta; order Orthoptera; family Tettigoniidae; genus Meconema; species Meconema thalassinum. The sequence continues at coordinate 566,444,494 of OX336391.1, read as the reverse complement.
TTACATGTTATTAGACCAGCCATCCTAGCAGGGATTCTACAAAACTTAACTTACCATCAGTGAATCTTTCTTGAAGTGTTACTAGATTACAAATGAACAACGATGCTAAATGAGGGTGTAAATTATGCTAGATTCCTTAAAATTATGCAAAATAACTAATTATTGTTATTATTATTATTATTATTATTATTATCAGAAAATACGTTTAAGGAAAACATAAGAGTGGTAATATGTCCTTGGTTTGTGAATACAAGTTCTAAAATATTTCCTGTTGATGGGGTTCGAATCACCTACTCATTACTTTTTTTAATCTCTGATCCTCCCACCTTGGCTTCACCATAGACTCTGCGAGGGATCATTCCTCTACCGTCGCAAGGATGGTGTCTGGGATCTGAACACACTTCGACACAGATACAACTGGGGATGGTGACAGGCCGATCACCCAGGTGACCGCTGAGTCTAATTAAGGAAGGGTCAAGGAAGGGATTTTGGAAGGAAGTCAGCCGTCGACCTGTTGAAAGGAACCATCTCGGCATTTGCCTGGTGGTGAAATTGAAAAACTACGGAAACCATTTTCAGGATAGCTGAAGTGGGACTCGAACCCACGCTCTCCCGATGCCAGCGAGACTCGACTCATTACATTGGAATTGAATAGACATTGAGCGTTTTAACTTGGGACCGAAATATCCCCCATCATCTGCTAGCTCTTTGCTCTGCCTGTATTGCGGCAACTGCTCTTGGCAGGAGCTGACACCAAATACAAATCACGAAAGGGAAAAACTGAAGACAAATGTAATGAAATCAGGAGGCCACTGGCCTGCAAAGATGAATGCACTTGTTGTTAAATATGTCAAATTCTTTAAGATATTTGTACAGAGTGTCAATTTTGATAACCTGATGTAGTGTAACGATTCGATCCCCAAGCTTTTATATTTATAATAATTAATCTTTTTCGTTATATTTATATATATATTAATTTTTTATTAAGTAGTATTCCATGCTACAAGATTTTATCTGTCTGTAAGCAGCTCAAATCATTCTGAACAGATTTCCATTTACGAATGGTTGTAAGGTTAGTTGTCAGAGAGACGTGGGAAGTGACAGGTTCGCTTACATTTCTACAATTGATGTTATGTCCTAAAGAAGGTCCTAGCGCGTGACAAAGGCAGGCGATGCGGTGTCCGGTCACTATTAGTGCCGGTAGTGGGAAATCTATTCTCTACCCCAAATGAATGTAAGAAACCCTTGCTGTTGTGGAGAAATAACTTAAGAAATGGCATTATTCAATAATGGAAATGTCAGTATTCCTGATGAGTATTGTTCGTGAAGGAGCAGTGACTTATAGACTGTGTTTAATTGAAAGGGTTGGACTTAACATTCGCACCCCCAAATGAATGTAAGAAACCCTGGCAGCTGTGTCGAAATAACTGAAGACATGGCATATTCTATAATGGAAATGTCAGTATTCCTGATGAGTATTGTTCGTGAAGGAGAAGTGACTTATAGACTGTGTCTAATTGAAAGGGTGGATTTTAAGAACCATATTATCGACAAAAACTTGAAGATGATATAAATACAGGAGCTCAAGCCAGAGAAGAACACTTACTATTATTCATTCAGTTACGCCAGTAGTCCTACGTACTGGGAGTCAGTTTAACGTGAGTGGGGAGTCGCCATCAAGCCATCGTTCCCTGAGCATCGACCATCCAACTTTATACATTCAGAGGAAAATATTAGCGAGGCATCATGCTGAAGTACTACAACATGTCAACTACGGGACGGATCAACGAGGACATCAGTCATATTATCTATATATATGACAATACTTCAAGAGGTGAGCGAAGATCATGATTTATCTCACGTCTCTCAGGCCATGTAAAATCAAGCTTGTATTCATTTTAGTTAAATCCATTCATTATCCTTTATCTGTTGAGCCGCAGTAAATTTTCTTTAAATTCAAATTTGTAACTATTCTTATTGTGTTTTTCTTTTTATAATTGTTACCTAGATTCATTAAATTCATTTAAGTCAATGTCAGGACCCTCATTTATAGTAGTTAGTAATATTATATAAGGCAAACCCAACTATCCTTCATAATGCTGAATCGGTTTGAGTACTTCGGTTTCACTTCGACCGGGGGTAAGATATCGTGTTTTCTGCCAATGAGTAGCTGTGCAATCCCCTTCTTTTGACTATCTAATTAGTCTGGCGCCCATACCAAATCATATCATTTTTAGTGTACAATTCAAGGTAAGTACAAAACAAAAGTGCATATTTTAATTGTGTCTCATTTTCATTTCATTCATCATTTTATGTTAATTTATTTCCCACATATCTCTCATAACGCCCCATTACAGTAGGACATAATTATGTCAAGAAAGAAAACTTAAACATATTATATCTAGGCTAGACACACTACAATCAACCATGTAGATATAGGTTACATAATGTAAAGAAAGTTTTATCATACTTGCATAATTATAAGATCACTAATGCATGTAGTATTACTTGAATTATAATGGAGCATGCAGTTAATAAATGTGATGTTTAATAAAAATAAAAAATACGAATAAATACCACAACAATGCAATATAATAACACTTGAGTGGTAAAATAAAAGTGTATTCTCTTGTATTTTATAGGAACAGTGAGTTGTAGTTCATAAATTGTTAATACAAGGACGAATTGATGTTGTTTAACATTAATAATATCAAGTTGCACTGCAAAATATTCACCGTAAAAGAAAAAAATTGGTTGGTTGGTTCCTCAGTTTATGGGCTGCGACAACGCGGTCATGTAGCCCCGTGTACTTTGGCTGTGTGTAGAATCTGTCTGATAACCGGTGTTAATTGTGATGACTGTATTAGTGTGTGTTTCTGTTTCTTAATTCAAGTAAGGACTGCAGACTTTGGATTTTTCAAGTAGTTCCTTCTTTTGCCGCCAAACGCCACCGACAACAACTACTAGTTCAGAACTTGGCTACTAGAAGCCACCGCAATCGGCTCCTGACGACGAACGTAGGAACCTGAGCGTTGTTTACATTTTTAACCTAATTTAGTTTCACACAGGTGTAATTAGTGGAAGGTTCTTCAACATGCCATAAATCTATGACATGGGACCGCCGGCTTTACTTCCCCTCCGAAAGAAGGCATACTGAGGGATTTTAACGCTCTTAAAAATCCGATGACTTCGGCCGGGTTTGAACCCGCGATCTTGGGCGTAGAAGCTCAGCATGCTACCAACTACGCCACCGAAGCCGCCCAATAAAAAAAAGTTTAAAGTGCCGGGAATATAATTTAAGCTTTGAGATATCGAAAAATTCTACTTAAAGAGAAAATAGAAAATGAACATGTAAATTATTATGAACTTTGTTTGGGATATCTACGAGTTATCGAAAAATCGAGTAATGGAGTTTTGAGATATCGAGGTTCACTGTAATAATATTAATAAAAATAATAATGATGATAATAATAATAATAATAATAATAATAATAATAATAATAGTCGCCTCCGTGGTGCTTAGCTGCCACCCAGACGGGGACGTGAAAAGCAAAGTTATGTCGAAATCTTCCGGAAGTCACAACGGTAACCATTACACACTAGTAGGCTAGTACAACCATTACAATGGCCAACTACACGGGGCTACATGATTACGCTGTCGCCAAGTATCTTAATGAATCGGAAACAACAATGCTGACGAGAGGATTGAAAGGCTGAGTTATGTTTCCCAGAAAATCGTTACTTTCCTGTGACATATTTGGCAACACGGCGGCTACTGCTGCACAATGAAGTAAAGAACAGAACAGAACCGGTATTATGTAAGCAAACAGACCGTTGAGCCTATAGAAACCAACAACAATAGCATTTACAGCGAGAGATGTGGGTGAACCCTGCTCAGCCTTCCAAGTAAGACCCACGCGGCAGCCCATCTGGGTTACTTCATTTAGTATAAATCGAATTGCAGTTTGGTTGGTTGGTTGGTTGGTTCTTAAGTTTAGAGGCTGCGACAACGCGGTCATGTAGCCCCGTGTACTTTGAGTGTGTGTAGAATCTATCTGATGTGTTATCTGTTTTTTAATTTAAGTACTGCAACTTAGAATTTTTCAAATAGTTCCTACTTTTGCCGCCAAGCTCCACCGTCAACGACTACTAGGCCAAGTTCAGAACTTAGCTACTAGACGCCACCGCAGTCGGCTCTTGGCAACGAACGTAGAAACCTAAGAGCGTTGTTTACATTCTTAACCTATCCAATTTAGCTTCACACAGGTGCAATTAGTGGAAGGTTCTTTAACATGCCATAAATCTATGACGTGGGACCGCTGGCATTACTTCCCCTCCGAAGGAAGGCATACTGAGGGATTTTTAACGCTCTTAAAAATTCCAACGGCTTCGGCCGGGTTTGAACCCGCTATCTTGGGCATAGAAGCTCAGCATGCTACCGACTACGCCACCGAAGCCGCCCGAATTGCAGTTTGTTGAAAGGATGATAATAATAATAATAATATTTTAATCACTTATACTCCCAGCTCGATTCACCCACAGAATCTGCAAGGGATCATTCCTCTACCGTCACAAGGACAATGCCTGGGAGGTGAACACACTTTGTCAGCAGATACAACTGAGTGTGGTGACCTGCGACCGCTAGCGCTAATTTGGGTCTAATTAAGGAAGGGCCAGGGAAGGGATTTTGGAAGGATGTTGGACGTGACCCTGTTGGAAGGAACCATCCCGACATTTGCCTAGTGGTTAAAATGGGAAATCGCGAAAACCATTTTCAGGATGACCGAGGTGGGTTTTGAACCTACGCTCGGCGGCTTCGGTGGCGTAGTTGGTAGCATGCTGAGCTTCTATGCCCAAGATAGCGGGTTTAAACCCGGCCGAAGCCGAGGGATTTTTAAGAGCGTTAAAAATCCCTCAGTATGCCTTCCTTCGGAGGGGAAGCAAAGCCGGCGGTGCCATGTCATAGAATTATGGCATGTTAAAGAACCTTCTTCTAATTACTCCTGTGTGAAGCTAAATTGTATAGGTTAGGAATGTAAACAACGCTCTTAGGTTTCTACGTTCGTTGCCAAGAGCCGACTGCGGTGGCGTCTAGTAGCTAAGTTCCGAACTAGGCCTAGTAGTCGTTGACGGTGGCGTTTGGCGGCAAAAGTAGGAACTACTTGAAAAATGCAAAGTTGCAGTCCTTACTTGAATTAAAAAAACAGATACACACACTAATACAGCCATCACAATTAACACCGGTTATCAGACAGTTTCTACACACACCCAATGTACACGGGGCTACATGACCGCGTTGTCGCAGCCACTAAACTGAGGAATCAACCAACCAACCTGAATCTACGCTCTCTCGATACCAGCGAGGCACGAGGGAGTGCGTTAACACTCGCGGCTATCGTGGTCGGAAAAATAATAATAATAATAATAATAATAATAATAATAATAATACTGTACTTATAATAATATTAATAATAATGTGTGGCCACCGAGGAGGCCTGGTGCAAGTTTCTTAGTTTGACGCTTGGAGTCGACCTGTGTGTCGTGATGAATGACGAAGCTGTAATAAACACCTAGACCCAAAAACAGAGGTGAGGAATCAAACCCTAGGGCCTTAGGACCTGAGACAAGCGTCCTATCCACTGAGCCATGAAGCCAAACATGATAATAATAATGCCTTTTTGCCCCTTATTATTCCCGTTTCTATGACACCTGCGATGAGAGGAGATGAATATTTGAGTGAAACATGTGTTTTCCGGCCGGATGCCCTTTCTGACACCAACCTCATCGGAAGAGTTAACGAGAGTTGAATGAATGAAGACGGATGATATTGGGCAAGGTGTTGGAGGTGATCATGAACTATTTTATAGCACCACTCCGGTATTTGTCTCGATCTCAAAATAGAGAATCATGGAAAACCATTTCATGGACGCCAACTCGTTCATCGACCGAGTGCGGAGACAGCAAGCGTTAACGTACTGAGCTAACTTGGGTGATAATAATAATAGAATTCATCTGCAGTGTTTGGCCTTTGCAGATGATCTAGCTATTCTTTCTAACAATAGGCAAGAAGCAGTTCAGGCCCTTGAAAGACTTCACGAAATTGCAGCAAAGACCGGGCTCCAAATGTCATTTGAAAAAATACCCAATATATATATATATATATTTTAGTCGTTTACCCTCCAGGTTGGTGGAACCCACGGACTCAGCGAGGGAACTCACCACTACCGCCTCTACGGGCAGTGTCCTAGAGCTGGGAACATCGAATCGGAAGGGATACAACTGGTGAGGTGTGATTGGCACCTCACCCAGGCGGCCTCACCTGCAAAGCGAACAGGGGCCTCATGAGGGAAGGTAAGGGAAGGTGAGGATGGATAGGCAAGGAAGAGGGAAGGAGGTGACCGTGGCCTTGAAGAAGGTACCATCCCGGCATTTGCCCGAAGACGAAGTGGGAAACCACGGAAAACCACTTCGAGGATGGCTGAGGGGGAATCGAACCCCCTCTACTCATTTGGGCCACCCGAGGCTGAGTAGACCCCGTTCCAGTCCTCATAGGCCTACCACTTTTCAAATTTCGTGGCAGAGCCGGGAATCGAACCCAGGACCTCCGGGGCGGCAGCTAACCATGCTGACCGCTACGCTACGGAGGCGACGTTTTATTTATTTATTTATTTATTTATTTATTTATTTATTTTCAATTGGGGTGTGTCCCCCGGTGACAAATTGGGTATACATAACTAGGGCTAGGATTTTTAGGTAAATAAATATTTTTTTTATGTAAATACATATTATAAGCATTTTTTCTATAAACACATAAATTCCTGCTTTTCACTTATTAGCACATAAAAATTCATTTTTTTATATCAGTATGCTAGATTTTTCAGTTTATTGCATTTTTGTTCTGTGTTACTTCAACGCCGAAGAACCTGTGAGCTATCTAATCTTCATGCAAAGCTTATATTAGCGTGCAACTGTGTTATTCTTAACTTGTCGCCCCGTGCCACTCACTGTGGAAGCTGGGGATTTCCTTGTCCATAGCCATATGCTAACCTCCCCCCCCCCTGCCCCCCTGCCCCCCCCTGCCCCCCCCCCCCCCCAGCTACCTGGAACCAGTGTCACTCACAAGCAGTTCATTTCTGTCACTGTGAAGTGTAAGGCAGTTCTACGATGCCTAAAATAAATACAACTATGTACAAGTTATTGTCTGCAGCAGTATTTTAAAGAATTTAAGGATAATTTTACTCCTGATGGGGGCGTTCTGTTCTGCCAACCGTGTGGGAAAGCAATCAAGTCTGAACAGCGATCTCAAGTTACACAACACCTCAAGGGCAACAAACACATTGCCGCAGTTTCGCGTCTTCAGAAGAAGTGATTCGCGATGATCAGGGGCGGATCTAGGGGAGAGCGAGGAGGGCGATCGCCCAGGGCCCCGCGCCATGGATTGTTTAAGATTTAATTGATTAGTTAATTATACTTTTAAAAATAATTTATAATTCATATTACTTTTTCATTGCAGCTATGACCTCCCGTAACCGTTTAGCAAGTTTAGATTTCAGTGAAATAATAGAAGACTTCAGCCGGGAAAAAAGTCGCAAAGTAATATTTTAATATTTCATAGTTTGCATAATCTTCTTCAAGGGGACTTAAAGATTTCTTTCATATTATTAAACAAGAAGTTCCGTGACGAACTAAAGAGCCTACTTTTCTTAAAATTTAAGATTCATGACAATGATTAATCTATATGGACCTATCTAGAATAATGACGAAATTAAGTTGGTACCGTAATATCCAAATTTCTAATTAATGTAGCCCAATAGAGCACTACAGCCTGGTGACTGAATATATTCTAAGTTCCATCTTTTAAGGTACAGAATGCACATATAAAATTCGGTTGAAGTCCAATTGATAGCATGGACATTACATGCAGTTAGACATTGGATCTATCAGCCCGCGTAAAATCATGTTGGCTACAATGTCATGCATATGAGGTCAGAAATAATCTGAATTATCATGATCTCTTGTTGTGCCAATTTTGGATGAAATACATTTGTTAGTATAGAAGTTACATGTATTTTAAAATTGGACCAATCAGCAGGCTTAGAATCATGTTGGCAGCACTGCCGTATATTTGTTACTTCAAATTACTCTAGAATGTCAGGTACTATACGTGTGCAAAGTTTAGAGCGGTTGGCTTGCATACTTTCTGATATATTGATATTAGGGTAAAACATAGAGACAGCATTTATTTACAGTTGGTGGCCCTGGTTGCTCTTGAGAATACGCATAGTCATATCTGTTATGGTACATATAGCACATACGAAATTTGGTTGACATCCAATTGATAGTATAGAAGTTACATGTATTTAAAAATTGGTCCTATCAGCAGGCTTAAATTCATGTTGGTAGCACTGACGTATATTAGTTACTCCAAATTAATATAGAATGTCATGCACCATACGTGTGCATAGTTTAAAGCTGGCAGCTTGCATACTTTCTGATATATTGGTATTTGGATAAGTAAATAGGGACAAGATTTATTAACAGTTGGCAGCCCTGGTGGCTCTTAAGAATACGCTCAGTCATGTGTGTTTATGCACACATAGTACATACGAAATTTGGTTGATATCCAATTGATAGTGTAGAAGTTATATGCATTTAAACATTGGACTTATCGTCAGGCTTAGAATCATATTGGCAACACTGCTGTGCATGGCCTCCTGAAAATTAAACTGAAATTTTATTATCTATATGTGTGCCAATTTTTTAATAGCTCCCATGCATACCTTCCAAGATTTCCAACATGGAGCTCAAATTTCAATAACGTTTTTTCAGCAGTTGGTAAAACTGACATCATTTTCAAATATGGGCTTGAGATATTCAGCTATAGATCTTTACTCGTACCAAATTTGGTTTCGATTGCTGCAGCCGTTTAGGAGTTGATAGGGGGAGACACACACAGCCAGACAGACAGACAGACAGACATTTGCCTGGATCGATCTCATAAGTCTACTTTTTCCTCATTTTTGTAAAATGTGAAAAGTAGGCTAAAAATTGTAATGTAGTGTGTTCAAAACATTGTAACAATTCTTTATTTTATTATTATTATTACAAAACTCTTTTACATTTGATTTGATATATCTTTTTTTTCCTATTGTTGTGCCCCCCCCTTATCATATCGCCCAGAGCCCCGCAAGGCCTGGATCCGCCACCGGCGATGATCGTCGGTCATTTGTGATGGACAACCTGAAGATGTATCTCGTTGTGAATTGTAATGCTTCAGCAGTCAGTGAGGCATAGCATAAATTGCATTCGTGAGTACTGCATATTGTTTATATTCACATTAATAAACTAAATTATAATTAAATATTTTTACTTTTTGGTCACATATTTCATGTATTTTAAATACATAAAGAAATAATTTTTTCCAGATTTTTAACACCTAAAAATCCTAGCCCTATACATAACAAATAAACAATTATACACAACAATATTCAATAACAATTAAACTGGAGTATTTACACAAATCATCTGTCTTCTTAAACCCACTTATAGCCTATATTTGGGAAAAGGTTCTAAGAGAATGCGGCAGATACGGTTCGAGTTATCAATGGCACGGTTTACGAAAGAATGAAAATGAAAATCCACAGCCTGCTTCCAGTCTCCGACCGGGTCAGGAATGGAATGAATGAAGCCCCCATCTAGCGGCGAGGATATGAAGTGTGCCGGCTGCCGAAGCCTGTCGCACTCCTCTGGGGCAATGATTAAATGAATGACAGATGAAATGAAATGATAGTGGAGAGTGTTGCTGGAATGAAATTGTGACAGGAAAAACCGGAGTACCCGGAGAAAAACCTGTCTGCCTCCGTTTTGTCCAGCACAGATCTCACATGGAGTGACCGGGATTTGAACCACGGACCTAGCGGTGAGAGGCTGGCGTGCTGCCGCCTAAGCCACGGAGGCTTACGAAAGAATATTTACCATAATTTGTACGGTGTGGTCGGGCCTTAACATTGAAAGGATGATCACTCCTACTCATGTGAGCTATCCCTTACGTTTGCTAAGCTCACCCCATGCTGGTTGATTTCTATACGTGTTGTACATAGCGCAGACTTTTGTTTTTGTGATGTGATGTGTACCAGGCAGGGGCGTAAATAAGGGGGATGCTGAGGGCGCTCCAGCCCCCCCCCCCCCTGAAAAAAGCCAATACAAATTAAGAAAGTGTTTCTTTGGTAAGAGCATACAATAATTGTAAATTTGGTTGTACCCTAATCTTAACTTATTGGCTAAGTTTTAAACAATATTAAGATTGAAATTAGACTAACTCATGGTGTAGTGGCTAGCATTCTTGGCTGTCGCCTCGGAGGCCCGAATTTGATTCCCGCCTCTGCCAAGAAATTTTTATTCTAGTCTGAGGGCTGGAACGGGATACACTCAGCCTTGTGAGGCAAAACTGTGAATTCCACAGAAGTACTGTACTTTTGAGAAATAAATTATCAACTTGTAAAAAAAATATGTTTACCTTTCTGCTTAGTAAATTGACAAATACCGGTATTTAGATATTTGCCATTCATACTGCATAGGCCATAATAGAAAAAACATTAAGTATACTTTTTATTTGTATGTTGTGTTGTATTTTACAACTTAATTTTGTATTGCCAGTAATTGTAGGCTATATAAACTTTGAATCTTATCTAAAAGAAATACACAAAGTTATATGCTCTAAGGTATTGGTTGATATTTCTGGGTATTTTGCGGTGACAATCCCCTGAGAATACTCACAATTATCCAGGATAGCCAGCCCCTCCCCCCTTTGAAAAAATGTATATACGCCCCTGGTACCAGGGGATCCAAAGGATTGTCTGGTAGCCTATGATGTTGCTTTCTTAGCACCACCCAGGGGCCAGGTAGGCTACTTGAAGGTTAATCCTATGGACGCGAAGCAACTGTGACCACTCGAAGAGAGCAACTTTAACTTGCTTGATCGTTAGAAAGCAATGTGGAATTCATCTGCTCCTCCAGAGCAGCTTAGCATGCCGTGTATTACCGACCAAACCACCAGGATTTGAACTGAATCGGAAAATTTGGTCTTCCTTAAACAGAGTAAGGACAAACTGTGGTAGATGTTCAGATTTGATGCATAAATGGGACAAAGTTCAATCTCCAAAATGTGATTGCGGTGCAGACTGGCAAACAGTTCAACATATCATCAAATCTTGCCCAATGTCAGCCTTCCCCGGAGATCCTTCCGAGTTCCTGTTGGCGACTGATCGAGCTGTTGACTATCCACGGACATTGAAAGTTTCAATATGACCTATTTCTGTATAGTGTATTGTAAATATCGTAATCTTGTATCTGATATTATCTTGTTATACTTGTTTATTGTTCTATGATGTGATAGTAGCCAAACGCTAAATAAATAGCGCAGAGTCTAGATTTCATCCTCCTATAGCCACAAGTGATACCCACCCAAGTTTATTTAACATGCGGGTCACACTGCTCCTGGGATTAAACTCACTGAGCACAAATTTAGCGGCCTTTCTTTGTACCATTTCCAACTCATTGATGAGCCCTACTTGATATGGATCCCAAACCACCGAGGTGTATTCCAGAATAGGTCTTACAACTTACAAATATACTTCACCGGTTCACAATATATCCGATATTATTTAATCGATCGAACTGAAATTTGGTACGGTAATAGAAGACTATTAAGTAAATAGATATACTATATGTGACTTACAAAAGCCTTAGAAACTCAAAATATTTGATATTTAAAATGCTTTCTCCGGCTATCAAATCACGCGAGTGCAATGAGAGTAGGCTCAGCGAATCTACAGTGAGTCCGGGAATGATCTCCGCAGCGCCTACATGCGTCTGCGAGAGCAAGCTACAGCAGTTATGTTGGTAGCACGACTGCCGCTTGCATCATAACAAATAAACAGTAAACTTCGTACTCACCAGAGCCATTCATAACAGATGCTGGAACCATTCACAGTGCATCACTCATTTTCCGTAATCAGTTTGTTTTAATTCATGAACCACGGTTATAAGGGAAGCTTGTCTCTTACAGCTTTATATGCTGTCGACTTAGAGATTCCTGTTTGTTGAGCTAATTTTCGTGTTGATTTACTTGGACTACGCAGCATTACATCGGAGATTTCATCACGATTTTTGGTCCGTTAAAAGCGAAGGCCTGCCTGTTCCCGGTACATCGTGAATTGAGCCTGTCACACGAAATGTACTTATCATATCCCGAACGGTATCACGGTTTGGATACTTTGTATTAGGAAACCACGCTTGAAATTTTGATTTTACATTTTCTGTAAACCGATCGCCTTCGCGAAAAACGTTTTCCACCAAAAAAACTCTCTCTTCAGTTGTAAACATTACCGCCTGTATACTATTGCACTCTTCCAATAATCTATCTGAACGCTCGCTGACTGTAATACACACTGAATACATGAAGGCTCGCTCGCTTATCGCAATACACACTGACAGCCCACACGGGGGAGTCCCGCTCTCAAGGACACAGTGCAGCCAACTAAACTCATGACTCAACCACTCACAACTGCACGTACCCACTGTGGAGAACATTCTCGGGTGCCCTGTATATTCAGGGCTTAGTATAGAGACACCTTCGCGGGCGTGCGCACAGCCACTCACCAAAGTTTAATAGCAATCGTATGATAGGAAAATAAACGCATGCGGGACTTTTTCGAACGATTCGCGTGCCTTAACACTTTGGTTGAAACTACTCATACGCGACCAACTGTAAAATGGATTTATTAATTCAGTAACCTTCGCGGGAGTGTACACAACAAATCACCAAACTTTCATTGCAACCGGATGAACGTAGACGGAACTATTTAGAAACGATTTTGTAATTTTTTAAATCCATTTTCTGTAAATATCAAAGATTTTAAACATCAATAAAATATTTTCTTGTACAAGCTACTGCTTACAAATCCATCCATTAAAGTATATGACACTTACACGAAAATAATAGCCACATTTGTTGAGTAAGACATGAAAATGTGGCCACAGTTAGGATTCGCAGCTGAATATGCTGCTGTCCGGATTGGGATGTATAGCCACTGCGGCCACCTTATCCCCCACGACCATGTTGGGAAGCTGCAGCAAGTCTGGAGGTCGGAGGTTCAAACCACAGAGCTGACGAGCTACAGTAGAACTTCGATATCTCGAAGTGATAGAAATTACTTCAAGCTATCAAAAATTCGAAATATAGAAATACATGAAGAAAAGGGGTCTATTATCATAAATACATTAATATTCAACTGTTGGCTATACCCACTTCCTCTCTCTATCTGACCGCAACCCGTCTTCCAGCCTAAATAATCTACTTACAGAGACACAGTCCAGGTGCCCTACTCAACTGAATACATATAGTAATTCCCATGTCACACCTAAAGAACGTCATTCAACTGCATTTTCACCCAACTTCAGAATAATGACACATATTTAATGTCTGGGGAACGAAATATTCGAAGTAGACTTCGAATTATAGATTTTTTATTTTTTTAAATAGTCGGTTTATCCTCCAGGTTGTCCTTTCCCTCGGGCTCAGCAGGGGATCCCACCATTACCGCCACAAGGGCAGTGTCCTGGAGCTTGAAACACCCAGTCGGTGGATACAACAGGGGAGGTGGGACCAGTGAGAAACCTTGTAAACCACTTCGAAGATGGCTGAGGTGGGAATCGAACCACTTCTACTCATTTGGTCAACCCGAGGCTGAGTAGACCCCGTTCCACTCCTCAGACCACTTTTCAAATTTCGTGGCAGAGCCGGGAATCGAAAGGCGGACATCCAGGGTGGCAGCTAAGCATGCTGACCACTACACCGCGGAGGCGACTACAAAAAGCACGACCTATAAATTGTCTAAAACTTCGCCAGGAAATTATATTACTGCGAGATACCGTACTTCAGGCTGTTCCAAATCCATGAATTTGAGTATGCGTACACGCGAGTACTCAGCAGTAATGCTCTGAGCACGGTTGGAGAGGGACTGGGGGTGAGAGCCAATACGTCACTGGGCGAAGGTAATAGCACGAGTCTATGCGTTCCTGCCAGTCTTGATGTATCCACCGGGAAGTGACAGCAGCCCCACACAGCAGAGCTGTATTGCATGTTGCAGGTTTACTCACGAAAGGCGGCGAGTACTCTGCTGCTCACGAGCGAGCTGCTCGGCTGGAACAGCCTGCCGTAGTTCGACTGTTGCTTTCAGATGTGCGGGATGGAGAGGAACTGTTTCGGCGCGGCCTCTTCAGGAACAACCTGGAGATAGCCTCGATCAACTAGACGACACACGCAGAGCCATCTGTTCGCCAAAGTTTCAACCTGACATGAACTTTTTGGAGAAAAAAAAAATAGAATTTTCCGTAGGACATAGCTCTCCTTGGATCGATCTTATCTCTTGAGCGAGACTTCCAAATACAGTCACAATTGATACGGTACTTAACTTGATCTGGTTGGTTCCTCAGTTGATGGGCTGTGATAACGCTGTCATGTAGCCCCGTTTACTTTGGGTATGTGTAGACTCTGTCTGATAACCAGTGTTAATTGTGATGGCTGTATTAGCGTGTGTTATCTGTTAGGTAGATTTCATTAGAAAGCTAACTATTGCAATGGGTACCATGTTTCGACTTCCGGAAAATTTCGACATATCTTCGCGTTTCACATCCCCCAGACCCCAAAACCACCGTCAGTTCAAAAGTTTATATATAATTTATGTATATATGTATCTATCTATCTATATATATATATATATATATATATATATATATATATATATATATATATATATATCAGTTTCTTGTGGACACGATAACTGCCGTAATTGTGCACCAATTACTTTGAATTTTTTACAAAACATGTATCCCTATAAAATCTCGGTCGAGTTCGTTAATGGGAAAAATCGGTCGAAGGGGGTGAAAATGGGGGGCTTTTTTCGAAAAAGTGAAATTTCGCTATAACTCTCTTAATACGTGAAATATCGAATCCATTCAAAGTTCATAATATGTGTCGTATAAGTGCCAAAAATTTATGTCAAATAAGTTTTTTGATAGCACCAACCATTGACCAAAGGGGTGGAAAAAAGTGGGGTTTTCGGGAAACATTAATCATATCTCTCCTAATAGGCACAATATCAAAACCGTACAAAATGGACAATATTCCTCCAATAATTACTTAAAACTTTTGTCTGAAAGAATTTTCGATATGACCCACCATTACTCCACGGAGTGAGCAAAATGATTTAAATTATAAGAAAATTCCAAGTGCCAAGAGTGGTTGCCATGACAACTTTACTTTTAATTGATACGGGTTGAGCCATCAGCAGTTGCTATGACAACGCCACTGCACGAGATCACATTCTGTTTTCATATGTCTGTGGGAAGCGACTTCGGTATCGGAACTGGTAGCATGCTGAACTTCTATGTCCAAGGTCGCGGGTTCAAACCCGGCTGAAGTCGTCGGATTTACTAAGAGCGCCAAAAAACCCTGAGTATGCTTTCCTTCGGAGGGGAAGTTCCAACGTTCGTGGCGAGTTGATGGTTCCGGTGGCATCTAGTAGCCAAGTTCACAGCTAGGTGTCGTTGATGGTAGTATTTTAAATTATGTAGCCTATTTTAGGTAGATTTCATCAGAAAGCTAACTATTGCAATGGGTGCCATGTTTCGACTTCCGGAAAATTTCGACATATCTTCGTGTTTCACATCCCCCAAACCACCGTCAGTTCAAAAGTTTATATATATGTGTGTGTATATATATGCATATATATCAGTTTGTTGTGGACACGATAACTGCCGTAATTTTGCACCAATCACTTTAATGTTTTACATAATATGTAACCCCTTAAAAAATCGGTCGAGTTCGTTAATGGGCAAAATCGGTTAAAGGGGGTGAAAATGGGGGGGGGGGGCTTTTTTTTCCGAAAAAGTGAAATGTCGCTATAACTCTCTTATTACGTGAAATATCGAATCAATTCAAAGTTCATAATATTTGTCGGATAAGTGCCAAAAATTTATGTCAAATAGGTTTTTTGATACCACCAACCATTGACCAAAGGGGTGGAAAAAAGTGTTTTCTTCGGGAAACATTAATCATATCTCTCTTAATAGGCACAATATCAAATCCGTACATAATGGAAAATATTCCCCTAATAATTACCTAAAACTTTGTCTGAAAGAATTTTTGATCTGACCTACCATTACGCCAAGGGATGAGAAAAATGATTTCGGAATTAAAGAACATGCCAAGTGCCATCAGAGGTTACCGTGACACGCTTCTAAATTGATGAGGGATGAGCTATCAGAGGTTGCCAAGACAACGCCATTGCACGAGATCACATTCATTTTTCCATCTGACTGTGGGAAGTGGCTAACTGGTAGCATGCTGAACTTATATGCCCAAGGTCGCTGGTTCAAAGCCGTCCAAAGTCGTCGGATTTTCTAAGAGCGCTAAAAAACCCTCAGCATTCTTTCCTTTGGAGGAGAAGTTCCAACGTTCGTTGCAAGTTGCTGGTTGCGGTGGCATCTAGTAGCCAAGTTCACAGCTAGGTGTCGTTCACGTTAGGATATGGTACAAAATTAGGAACTACTACTTAAAATTGACCGTCTGCAGACCTTACCTGAATTACACACTAAAACAGTCATCAAAATTAACACCGTTTATCAGATTCTACACACCCGGGGTTACATGACCACGTTGTCGCAGCCCCTAAACTGAGGAACCAACAAAAATCTCTGCGGGAGATAAAATTTTGCGAGAAGAAGTAACAGACTGTCAGATAGTTACACATCAGTTCCAAACCTTGCATAAGGACAGTGTGATCAGAAGTATAAAAATGAACCCCGAATGACAAGAAGGTTACCATCCCCATAGACAATAAAATGATAAAAATATGCATACAAAAACGAAAAAAAAGTTGATTTTTAACCTCCAAATGTAAAATACTTTCTTGCAATCAATGAGGTCTGATCCTCCTACGAAAACCTGCATATTTTGCCTATTATAGCCAATCCCCTAGTTTGCCCGGTGAAATCTACCTCCGCCTTCCGGCGTGCCGAGAGGATATTTTTTTAAATTCAAGTAAGGACTGCAGCCATTGAATTTTCAAGTAGTTCACACTTTAGCTACCAAACGCCACCGTCAACGACCAACTAGTTCTGAACTTGGTTACTAGATGCCACCGCAGTCCGCTCCTGGCGACGAACGTTAGAATCTAAGAGCGTTAGTCAAATATAACCTATACTTTAGCTTCACACAAGTGTAATTAGTGGAAGGCTCTTTTTGATCTATTAGTCCCCTTAAAACAACATTCTTAGTTATCATCCTCAATCAATCGTAAATTTATGTAGCACTCTGAGATGGCGCTGAATTCACAACAGAGGGTGTTGAATAAGTAATTTTTAGCCTACTTTTCACATTTGGCAAAAAAGAGGAAAAAGTAGACTTATGAGATCGATCCGGGAAAATGTGTGTCTGTCTGGCTGGCTGGCTGGCTGGCTGGCTGTGTGTGTCCCCCCCTATCAACTCCTAAACGGCTGCAGCAATCAAAACCAAATTTAGTATGAGTAAAGATGTGCACCGGAATATCTCACGTCCATATTTGAAAATGATGTCAGTGCTACCAACTGCTGAAAAAACGCACTAGAAATTTGAGCTCCATGTTGGATATCTTGCAAGGTATGCATGGGAGCTATTCCAAAATTGGCACACATGTAGATAATACTATTTCAGTTTAATTTCCAGGAGGCCAACCATGACAGTGTTGCCAAAATAATGTTAAGCCTTCTGATAGGTCCAATGTTTAAATGCATATAACTTCTACACTATCAATTGGATTTCAACCAAATTTTGTATGTAATATCTGTACATAAACAGACATGACTGAGCGTATTCTTAAGAGCCACCAGGGCTGCCAACTGTTTGCTCTCTCTATTTTTTTTTTATCCAAATACCAATATACCAGAAAGTATGCAAGCCAACAGCTTTAAACTATGTACACGTATATTCTGACATTTTAGATTAATTTGGAGTAACTTATATACGTCAGGTCTACCAACATGATTATAAGCCTGCTGATAGTACCAATTTTTAAGTACATGTAACTTCTATACAATCAGTTGGATTTCGACCAAATTTCGTATGTGCTATGTGTACCATAACAGATATGACTATAAGTATTGTTAAGAGCAATCAGGGCTGCCAACTGTTAATAAATGCTGTCTATATATTTTTTACCCTAATATCAATATATCAGGAAGTATGCAAGCCATCAGCTCTATACTTTGCACACGTATAGCACCTGATATTCTAGATTAATTTTGAGTAATTAATACAAGGCAGTGCTGCCAACATGATTCTATGCCTGCTGATATGTCCAATTTTAAAATACATGTAAATTCTATACTAACAAATGGATTTCATCCAAAATTGGCACAACAAGATATCATAATATTTCAGATTATTTCTGACCAGCACACGCATGGTATTTTTGGCAACATGCTTTTACGCGTGCTGATAGATCCAGTGTCTAACTGCATGTAACGTCCATTGGACTTCAACCAAATGTTGTATTCTGTACCTTAAAAGATGGAACTAAGAATATATCAGTCACCAGGGCTGCCAATTGTAGTGCTCTATTAGGCTACATTATACCAGGTATATTTTGAACTTATTAGATATTTCGATATTACCAACTTAATTTCGTCATTATTCTAGATAGATTCATATACTGTCGAATAATCATTGGCATGAAAAGTAGGCTGTATAGTTCTTCACGGAACTTCTTGTTAATTATTATTTACAGTCAAACACATCAAAGTAATTCTTCAGAAACATTCAGAAGGTACGGGGGAGCAGAACTGTATTATAAATTGCTAGCAAAAAAAATAATCAAAAACTCCCTGGCGCTTCCGCACCCATTACCGTGTATCGCATTTTCGATGAGGGTATTCGAGGGCGTGCCTTATCCAGCTGAGCTACCGAGGGAGTATGGAATGTACTGTACGTTTTGTCTATATATGGTACCCAGCAGTGAACAGTGGAACTCTCTCCGGCTACACGGTTCGGAAAACCGAAACTAGAGTAGATTCGTACTGTATTAATATATATATTTATTTACTTAAATAGTAAAAGTAAAATAAAATATTAATTTCCTTGGATACCACAACAATTATTTGTGGCTTATATTATAATATCGTGGGCGAACGAAGCAATGGTGGGCCGATGTGTATCATAACGACTTGAGTTTGCAGTTCTTAATTTATTTTCGGGTTTGGCACATATTGGTCATCAACCCCGTGTACTTGGGTGTGCGATAAGCTGTGTTTCGGTGGTGACTGTAGTATTGTGTCGGGGATTAGGGTAGGAGCCTCGAGGCTTGGGCATAATACCATCCCTGCGTTTGGTGTCTTCCTGATTGCGGTCATTCCGGATTGCGTTCACCTCATTAGCAGTCCAGATTGCGATCACTTTTCTTAGGAGACCAGTCCGGACCCTACGCACTAGCAGGAGTGCCCTACCTTGACCACATCATTAGCGGGTTCAAACCCGGCCGAAGTCGTCGGATTTTTTAAGAGCGTTAAAAATCCTTCAGTATGCTTTCCTTCGGAGGGGAAGTAAAGCCGGCGGTCCCATGTCATAGATTTATGGCATGTGAAAGATCCTTTCACAGACTAAACTTGTGTAAAGCAAAATTTGTTAGGTTAGATTTCGTCAGAACGCTCTATCAAAGTTCCAACGTTCGCCACTGGGTATCATTGATATCTGGTGGCGAAAGTTGGAACTACTTGAAATTGAACGGAACTTGTAGCTTACCCTTTAGGGTGTCCGCTGGAAGCAGCTACAGACTCAGGCGAGCCGAACATGTCCTCGGACACTCCCGGCACTAAAAGCCATACGATAGATAGATAGATAGATAGATATATAGATAGATACCACATCATTGAGGGAAAGGTAGGGAGAAAGCTTCCTTCAAAAATACCATCTTATAATTTGAGTAGTTTTGACAGTGAACTTATTGACTTTGACTTATAAAAGGTCACAGATTTCAAATCTGGATTGTTAGTAAACCTAAAACTTCAAATGTTTAATTTTGTGTGTAGGAGGGGCGGGGACAAACATTGATTACAAAAGGGATTTGGAATCAAACGCAGAACAAATTACTTTTACGACACGAATTTTTCGAGGTAATGAAAAGAATGTTTTTCATGATATGCAGTACCTATTGTAAAAATAGATATCTCGCGCCTCAAATGGGAGGGGAGGGGCAGAAATTAAAAATCATACTCTGTAAGTATAAAATTTCCCGTTACAACAATTTTGTTGAAAGTGAAGGTCGTTGATTCCGATCCTAAAACGTTTCTATTATTAAGACTGAAAATTTTATAGCCTAATCATCGCTTTACGAGGTGCCGCCAGATTGGGAGGGGACTTTTTTTAAGCGAAGTTTTATGGGGTGTGCTCAGCTGAACACTGAACTGTATTCTTTGGTTAGGTATTGAAATATCAGTTCCCCCTTGTTATCCACAAAACTTACTGAAGGTATGAATCAGTCGGGAAGAACCAAGCACCAAGGACCGATCTTCCAAGAAAAGTGATCGCAATCTGGACGCTGGAATGTTTATAGTTCTTCCCTAAAATGAAAGTGACCGCAATCTGGACTGCTAATGAGGTGAACGCAATCTGGAATGACCGCAATCTGGACACAACCCTGCGTTTTTCTAGATCAAATGGGAAAATCTCCGGGGAAGACCTGTTTTTAGGGTGGCCATTGTCAGAACAAGTGTCCACACTTGATGCAGCTTACGTTCCAGTTGTTTGTTGTTAGTTAATTTACAGTCTTTGCGACATCGTGGTTATGTAGCACCGTGTGTACTTGGGTGAGTGTGTATGTGAGAAATATGTCTGATAACCTGTGTTGATCTGAAGTCTATATTAGAGTGTGTATTTGTGAATAGCGCACCGTGACGGTGTATCTCTAGCGGGGATTTTCGTTCTATAACCTCCCGCTCAGTCTACCGTTGACATGCTCATTGTTCAGCATCAATACCTTGACTCTTGGAGGGTCAACCATTTTCACACGCGCCCAGCACATTATGGGCCCCAAGTTATTTTAGTAATACATGCATTTTACAATTAGTACACTTATTAAATTGTCACAAATTTCTACAAATACATTTATTGTGGTTAAACTAAATAAACTAGTAAACTAGAAAACAAGTAAACAAAACATTTAATACGTCCAACATGCAACTCCATTTTTATGAAATCTCACTGATTATAACTAATTAGTATACATCTTTTAATGAATTTTCGTTACTAATTATTATCAATCAAAGATAACAGAGGATATCAGTTGATAAACGGTTAATTTATGGTAGCATTTAACCGAGTTTTTTTTTCTTCTTTTTTTAAGTGGAAACTTGTTTATTGTCTTGAGATATTGAAGGTACACAGGTGATTGTGAGGTGGAAGATGAATAACAATCATGGATATTGATGAGTTTATCACAGTTATACTACTTAATGTGTAATGTTCAACGTCAGCGTCAATTACAGGAAGGGCACTTTGCACTATCACAAAATACAAAACATTTATAACTCACAGGATGCGGGTGAGCTGCTGGGCATAGTCCTCCAACCGGCGATTTCTTGTAGTACAGCGAAGGCTCGTGAGGACACACTCACTTACAGCTCGGGCCCAAGCTCTGTGGACGTGCGGGGTGAGGAGAAAGAGCGGGGAAGGGTCTGTCAACAGCCCGCCATGATATCTGGTATTCCTTTCTATTCCAATACTTCAAACATAGGGCCGTTGCTCAAACCACTGTGGTGTTACGAATAAGTGAGTGAGTTACCGACCAATGTATTTGGTTCTGTACTATGCACGAACCGAGAAACCTCATCACTCGTCAACACCACTTCTCATAGTCAGCGATGCACATTCCTCTCAGGTTCACGCAGCTTAGACCCAAGGAACCTGGGGTCGGAATGGCCTCCTAACCCCAGAAAACAGGTTTGTTTCAGGCCCTCCGCCCCTGTAAAGTAGGGAAGCGCGCCATGTGTTACTCTGAGGTCAGGCACTCTTTTGCTGTCAACGGTCTTGGCGCGACCACCGCTCAACGCTGCGTTAGCCGAAAGGATAGTGTTGAGGAGCGGTGCCACGGTGTGGTGTATTCTTTGAATACACGGTACGAGAGATATAATGTCTATTGCTCTTTGCATGTTCATTTCTTTCTTCCTCTTTGCCAAACACCAACAGTGATCATCTGTTTTCTCCTTGTTGAGCATGTTTCTTATGTCTTCATAAGTATGTTTCAGATATATAACTTCTGTGATCCACCTAGCGTCATCTAGTAGCGAGCCTCTGAAGCTACTCAATTCCTCATCGTGCAAGATGACTTACTTATCTATTTGGCTACCAGCTTTCGTTACCATCGTCAGCTATTTTCTCCTTGAGCAAGAGGACTACGTCTACTTCTTTACTCACCATGCTGCGCTAGTATCATCTATCAACTCCTTGAAGACCAGCTCACCAAGAAATCAATTATGTTTTGCTAAGTTGGCCATGCTTATATGTTCTCCTTTTGTTTCCTACCCCCACTCTCTCCCCCTTCCGTGGTCTCTCAGTGCTCCGTTGAGCTGCTCTCACTTCTTCGTCTGCAGTTGACTCGTACAGTCAAAGCTCCGCTCGAGCTTAGCCTCCTCAAACCAAGAGGCACAACCTCTTCTACGCCATGTTGGCTAGATAGTCTTCCTAAGGAACTCCGACTTCAACATGAAATCGAGATAAGTACCATTTTTAAAAAGTTTTAACCTCATCTTCATGGTTTTAACTTCCAAGTGATTTTAATTTTAATTATAGGCAGTGTGAAAATATTTACTTGGGGCAAAATCATCCTTCGTGGGATTTGCAATGTTGAGCTTTTTCTTGTAAGCCAACCTTACTAAAAGGAGCTTTTCTTAAGCTATTTAAACGAGAAACCCTCTCGCTACGTGGGAGATTATCTAATACCCGCTGTCTATAATTACAAAGTTATTTCCTCCGTTGGATTTTCTCAACCCCATTTTCTGCTAAGGTCGTTCTGGAACCTTCGAGATCTTGTTCTCTATCTGCGAGTCTTGCCGTCAAGTATTGACACGCACTTGCGAAACTACTAGTTAAAATGAGGAATCTTCCTTATAAATTTTTGCAATAGCTAACTTCCTCCACCGTTGGAACTTCTAGAACATTCTCTGGCGCATTTAATTGTAAATCACGACTTTTTCGAGAAATAGACTTTCACCTACATAGTGCAATCAGTTATCTCCATAATTGCAATAACTTTTTTTCTCATGAGCTTCAGTGTTTCTCTGGTGAACTTTGCATCCATCTTTACAGACAATAGTGATAATCAGTGCTTTCTCCACGTTTCTACCGCGTCGCGATCGTCCGGTTATATTAAATACGGCCATGAACATTGATCCTATATCCCCATGATCTTTCCTTAACCTTCTACTAACAACCATTATTTATAAAATTGTAACTGTCTATAAGGTGTTACTCACGAGGTACCCTTCCAACTTTGCTAGTTTAACATTAATTAAATTCTGCATAATTTCTTGTGTGATACAAGTTTTAAATTTACATTGTTCCTCCCTTCAAAAGCAAGGAAAACAATTCTCTCAACTCTTGAGTGAGTTATTTTTTGGTCTCGCTAAATGAAAACTGCCTCATTTGACTGGCGAGTCTTATTCAAAGTATAAGAGGTCTAGAACCTTCCTTCTGATCAACTTTTCAGGTTCACAGTAAGTGACCTGCTCTCCTTGTATAAATTTCACAAAGTAATTCTGTATAAATATAAGAAGTTGTAGGAACTTCCTTTTTATTCTTTATGTTTTCCATTTTGTTATCTTCGAAGTTGTTATTTTCGTTAGAATGTTCTTTCAGAGGTTTCATATAGTACACTGCTTGTACTCCTGTAAATGTTAAAACTTTAATTATTCCATTTTGCCTATTTGTGAAATCTTACCAAGATTTTAATTTACGGTTTAAAAAACCTTAAAAATTGTCAATTGCCTGGAGCAACTGTTTAACGTGGAGAGGTCTGCGACCCTATTTGTTAAAAGTTCAAACGAACTATGTTAATTAAAATTATATTACATAATTGTTAATTTCATCAAATTTTTTCTAATTGTAAAATAAACAAATCTTTTCCCTTTGCTTTTTCATTTTCGAATATAAACTTTAGGCAAAATCCTGTCTTCCTTGACTCTCCTCACTCAATGATATTAAAATCTTTAATAAGGCTTTCACCATTTGTTGCATTTGAGCAAGAACTCTTAATTTTCACCTTACTAAAGTTCTTCTTAGCGATAATAGCTAATTCTAATTGTCCAGTAAGGCAAGTAAAGTTCGCTAAGCCAACTACCTGCTTGTGGAGACCCTCTCCGAAAACTTATGGTCAGTTTTCCAAAAAATAAGTGTTTCTTTTTGTCTAAACTTTTAGCCGGCTCCTCGCTGAGTAAAAGCTTAGCCAACGTCCAACGCAACCATTGGTTCATTTACCAAGATTACCCAATAAGGCATAATCTTTTATCATATTCCTTCTTAGAGACACTTGGTCGCCCTTTCAAGAACTCCATAATTTTGGAAATTGAAAATACCAAGTTTGAGTTTAATCATTGGCATTCTTCAAATCACTTTGAAAAATCTAATTTCTTTAAGAAGACATACCGTAAATTTGTTCCTCTAAGTCTTGCCAGACCATCACCCTTCCCCATAGTACTTTTATACATGTTCGGGAGGAAATGTATTAAAGCCTCTCTCTTGCAAACCGCCCAAGTTTTAGCTGCGGTTCCCGTTAGCCTCGACCAAGCTCGTACCTACTTTAGGTATCCTAGAGTTAACTTCCATTGGCAACTACTTTTAAGTGTGTTTTACACTAAACTTATTACTTTGTGGGACTCTCCTCCTATTCTTCTATCCTTCTCTTCCAATTCCAAAAGCTACTTCCTTCTCTTCATCATCTTCCCTTGGTGGGTGGGTTATTCCCAAACCTATAATCTACCCAAAAATTGGTGCCGAAACCCGGGAGAGCCCATTTTTTCTTTTCTCCTTTTAAAACAGTGTCATTTGACAATACTTTGCATATTTCTAATATCTGTGTTGAATATTTCAGCTATAACCACATCGTGCAAAGCCTGCGAACGGGAAAGAGGCCGCTCCTGTCTCCTGTAGTGTGTCCTATTCTTTCTACTCATTCGCTGCTGCCAGCTTGACAGCATTTCCAAGGTTCCACAGTTTCGTGAGTTACATTTTCATTTATCTTCTTTAATATGGCTCCCACTGATAAGGATAAGGATGAAAAACTTACTTCCAAACGAGCATCCTATAAAGGGCAAATTACCCGATTCAGAAGGTACATAAAAGAATTAGATCCCTTAGACGCGCAATTAGATTTGTTGAAACATCGTGTAAAGGATTTTGAACGTTCTTATGAAAACTACTGTAACATTCAAACTGAAATTGAAACTTGCATGCTCAATCAAACAGAAGATCGTGTCGAAGTAGAGAACTTATATTACGAAGGCATAGGTTCTGCTTTCAAAATAATACGCCAACTCGAAGAGGAGCAGAAAAAGGACGCTTCTGTTCTTGGTTCCCTTCATGAACCCCAAACTTCTTTCCGTGAAGGCACTCACAAGCCCAAACCTACTTTACCGAAAATTGATTTACCCCATTTTTCTGGAGATGAATCCACTTGGGATTCTTTCTATGAATTATTTTGCTCCCTTGTTCATGACAATGAAGACATTCAAGTCATTTACAAGTTTCATTACTTGAGATCTATCCTTCGAGGTCAAGCTTTGCAGTTAGTTGAAGCACTTCCTCTGCGTGCCGAAAATTACCCCATTGCCTTTAACTTATTAAAAGAAAGATATGGAAATTCACGGTTACGTATTCAACGCCATATTAAGGCTCTATTTAACCTACCTGCGTCACAGCACAATGACGTCACTAGTTTGCGTACTTTAATTGACACTACCCAACTCCACGTCAAAGCTTTGTCCCAATTAGAGCAGCCTACTGAACATTGGGACACTTTCCTAATACATTTAGTAGTTTCTAAAGTTGATGCTGCTACCCTCAAAGCTTGGGAAATTGAACTTTCTAAGGAAGACGACTACTCTTACGAGCATTTAGTCACTTTCATAAACGCTAGATGCCAACTTTTAACCGCGCTAGCCAATCAGAGCGAACCTTCATCTCCTAGTTCCAAATTCGAATTAATGTCCATCAAACCCAAAAGCGACCGCTCAGCGTCTAATACCCAAAAACCAGGGTCCAGCTCATCCAAATTCAAATCAAACACTACTGGTTACCCAACTAGGTCTAGTGAACGTCGTGTCGCCAGCTCTATTGTTTTAAACACGCAAGGTGAACCTCGCAAAAGTTTAAACGAACCGGTAAAGTGCATACTTTGTAAAGATCCCCATGCCCTGTACCTCTGCAAATCCTTTAAAGAAATGTCAGTTGATGACAGACGAAAATTAGTCGCCCAAAACAAACATTGTTTCAACTGCCTAGCGCCTACGCATTCTGCTTCTAACTGTAAGTCCACAAGACTTTGCTACCATTGTGAAAAGGCTCATCATACTCTGCTACATCGTCATGATCAGGCAAGGTCATCGACAGCATCTACTTCGCCGAAAAATGATAGTGTCAACAGTTCTAATGCTTCATCATACATTCAAAATGCTAAGTCTATTCGCAGTGCTCAAGTATTGTTGTCTACTGTCCAAATTGACGTTCAGGATAACTTTGGCAACTGGGTCCGTGCACGCGGTCTTCTAGACTCAGCGTCAACTCATGATTTTGTATCTAATTCCCTGATTAGAAAACTAGGCTTACCCGTAAACCCCACTTCCATCAATGTGTCAGGCATCAACAGCTCAAAATCGCAAGCTTTACAATTTTCAAAACTAACCATAAGAGATACTTGCCATAGAAACAACTTTCTTAAACTTAATTGTCTAATTCTCAATAGCATTGGAGAAGACACTCCTAGTCATTCGGTTGATATTTCGGGGTTAAACATTCCCTCGCATTTAAGGTTAGCCGATCCTTCGTTTAACATACAAAATCCCATTGACATACTCTTTAGTGCCAATGTCTTTTGGAACTGCCTTCGGAAACAGGTTCGCAAGCTATCCTCAAACGTGGTCGCTAGAGACACTAATTTTGGATGGATTGTCACAGGGCAACTTCCCCATTTTTCACCCCAACCTGCATCGCAATGTTACTTCTCCAATACTGACCTGGAACAGTTTTGGAGGCTTGAAAATGTTGATTCTCCTAGTGTAACTCCTTCAGAAAATGAATTCTGTGAGCAACTTTTTTTGAACACCACCACTCGTTCTTCTGATGGCCGGTTCGTCGTTCAAATGCCAAGACTACACAATCCCCCCAAACTTATTAACTCTCAGCCTAAAGCTCGAAAAGCTCTCTTTGCTATCGAGAGCAAATTCAAAAAGGAACCCCTCGTCAAAAAGCAGTACACTGAATTTATGGATGAGTATGAAAGCTTAGATCATATGGAGGTTGTTAACAAATCCGATGATGAATTGCACCCCCCAATCGAAACGGTTTATTTAAATCATCATCCTGTGTGGAAAAACCCTCTTGTAAAAGATAAAATCCGAGTTGTTTTCAATGGTTCATCACCCGACGTTAACGGCAACAGCCTTAATGACACTCTTTATTCTGGTCCTGCTATTCAATCAGATTTATCTGCTATACTCTTAAACTTTCGATTATTTCCCATAGCTGTCATAGCCGACATAAAACAGATGTACCGTCAAGTGTTAATTCAACCAGAACAACGAGATCTTCAAAGAATCTTGTGGCGTGATGAAATCAATAAGCCCATTAAGGTATTTCGCTTGAAAACGGTTACCTATGGCTTAAAACCCTCTGCTTTCCTTGCTATCCGATCCCTACACTTGCTTGCCTCACAAGATGGTCATTTATTTAACCCCAAAGCCTCTGAAGCACTAACTACGTCATTCTATGTTGACGATTACTTGCAGTCCTTCTCTACTTTGGAAGAAGCTTCTTTTGTGTCTTTAGAACTTCAAGCATTACTAAGGAATGGAGGTTTCCCACTTCATAAGTGGAACTCCAACTCACCTGAGTTTCTCGCCCAATTTCCCATCGAAGACGTAGATCCCTCTTCTGTCGAAATTTGTGGAAACTCCGAATCTATAAAAACTCTAGGAGTTCATTGGTGCACTAGCACTGACACTCTTATCTATAAAGTTACGCTCGCAGAAGAGCTTCCTAATACAAAAAGACAAATCCTCTCTGAAATTGCAAAAATTTTTGATCCGCTTCAATTTCTTGCCCCAGCTATTGTTATAGCCAAACTCTTCATGCAAGAGCTGTGGTCACTTAAATGTGAATGGGATGACGCTGTCCCTCTTTCTTTCCTGAATCGTTGGCTCTCGTTTCGCAGCAATTTGTTGGATCTTTCCCTCATTGAAATTCCCAGGAATTTAATCAGCTCTCATTCTAATGCATCTTTTTTCCTTCATGTGTTCGCGGACAGTTCCGAAAAAGCTTATGGTTGCTGTGCATATTTAGTTTATCACGATTCACTTTATGGATCTCCAGTTTCTAACCTTGTTTGTGCCAAATCGAAGGTCGCTCCTCTTAAAACTATCACTTTACCTAGGCTCGAACTGTGCGCTGCACTAATGGCTGCAGAACTTGTCAAAAAATTACAGGAAGTATTAAAAGTCGAATTTTCGCAAATCTATCTCTGGAGCGATTCTATGATCGCCCTTTCTTGGATCGCCAAAAACCCCTCTCACTGGCAAACTTTTGTCGCAAACAGGGTTTCCAAAATTCAAACTCTTTCTTCTGGATGTCAATGGAGGCATGTTCCTAGTGCGGATAATCCAGCTGATATAATCTCTCGTGGTTGTTTACCCTCTCAATTGGCAGCTTCCCAATTGTACTGGCATGGGCCCTCGTGGTTAATCGACGAATCTTCCTCATGGCCTTCTAAACCCCCTGTTACAAACTCCAACTTGCCTGATGCTAAAGTACCTTTACCCATTGCTTCGTGTCTTATTTCCAACGCATCTCATCCTTTGTTGTCACGCTATTCTTCCTTCCATAAATTACTACGGATTGTTGCCTATCTTCTTAGATGGAAATATCTTGTGGTTGACCAACCTCTTCTCCCTAAACCACACCTTACCAATCATGAATTGAATCTTGCTACCATTAAGATTTTACAACTGACACAGCAAGAAGCCTTTTCTTCTGAATTGTCATTGTTTTCTTCTAAAAGAGATCTTCCCAAATCCAGCCGTCTTCGTGCTTTAGCCCCGTTTCTTGATGACCATGGATTACTTAGGGTAGGTGGAAGGCTCTCGCAATCCTTACTCTCTGAGGACAAAAAGCATCCCGTTATTTTGCCTTCCAAACATCACGTTACTTCTTTAATTATACGTGACTTTCATTACCGTAATCTTCATGTTGGTACACGTACTCTGCTCTGCCTCTTAAGAGAAAAGTACTGGATTATAAATGGAATTCATGAAGTTTCTTCTGTAATTCATAAGTGTATTCCTTGTTTCAAAGCGAAACCTAAAATCAACACTCAATTAATGAGCGATCTGCCCTCTTTTCGTTCTTCTCCAATACGCCCATTTGCTTTAACTGGCGTGGATTATATGGGTCCGTTCCAATATCAACGAAACTCTCCTGAAGCTAAACGCAAATTGTTTGGTAAGCTTTATGTTTCTCTCTTTGTTTGCATGGTTACTGGCGCAATCCACTTGGAACTAGTAAAGAATGCTTCTACTTCTTATTTTTTATCAGCTGTCTCTCGTTTCACCGCTAGGCGTGGTGTTCCTTCTGATATGTTCTCTGATAACGCTTCCACCTTTCAGGGCGCAGCTTCCCTGTGGAAGAAAGCTCTCACTTCCTCTCCTGCCATGGAACAAATCTCTAATTTTTCTTATTCGAAAGGTTTCAAATGGCGCTTCATACCTCCTTACGCTCCGCATCATGGTGGTAGGTGGGAATCTTGCGTAAAGCTCACTAAACGTCATTTAAGAAAAGTCTTAGGTAATCGAATTCTGACTTACGAAGAATTCAATTCTCTGTCTGTTTTGATTGAAGGTGTTGTTAACTCTCGCCCTTTAACTCCACTTTCCAATGACCCTGATGACCTACTTCCACTCACCCCTGGTCACTTCCTTATCGGCACTTCTCTTTCTGCCCCTCCTCCTCTTCCTAATTCTTACAGGGATTCTAATCTACCTATCGCTTGGCGGAAACTTGAAGCCCTCCGTAATTCTTTTTGGAAAAGGTGGAACTTGGAATATTTAACTTCCTTGCAACGGAGGCAGAAGTGGTTTCTTTCCAGTCCCGACATTAAAGTAGGGGACTTGGTCTTGGTTAGAGATATTTCACCCCCCCCTAGTATGGATTTCTGGTAGGGTGACCCAATGTTACCCTGGAAGAGATGGGAGAGTCAGGGTGGCCAGAATCTTGACTACAAATGGACCGATCATAAGACCACTGTCTTTGATCGCTCCGCTTCCAATAAATGTGTAACTGCTTATTTGCTCTCTGTTGGTGTTTGACCCCCCAGTATGGTGTATTCTTTGAATACACGGTACGAGAGATATAATGTCTATTGCTCTTTGCATGTTCATTTCTTTCTTCCTCTTTGCCAAACACCAACAGTGATCATCTGTTTTCTCCTTGTTGAGCATGTTTCTTATGTCTTCATAAGTATGTTTCAGATATATAACTTCTGTGATCCACCTAGCGTCATCTAGTAGCGAACCTCTGAAGCTACTCAATTCCTCATCGTGCAAGATGACTTACTTATCTATTTGGCTACCAGCTTTCGTTACCATCGTCAGCTATTTTCTCCTTGAGCAAGAGGACTACGTCTACTTCTTTACTCACCATGCTGCGCTAGTATCATCTATCAACTCCTTGAAGACCAGCTCACCAAGAAATCAATTATGTTTTGCTAAGTTGGCCATGCTTATATGTTCTCCTTTTGTTTCCTACCCCCACTCTCTCCCCCTTCCGTGGTCTCTCAGTGCTCCGTTGAGCTGCTCTCACTTCTTCGTCTGCAGTTGACTCGTACAGTCAAAGCTCCGCTCGAGCTTAGCCTCCTCAAACCAAGAGGCACAACCTCTTCTACGCCATGTTGGCTAGATAGTCTTCCTAAGGAACTCCGACTTCAACATGAAATCGAGATAAGTACCATTTTTAAAAAGTTTTAACCTCATCTTCATGGTTTTAACTTCCAAGTGATTTTAATTTTAATTATAGGCAGTGTGAAAATATTTACTTGGGGCAAAATCATCCTTCGTGGGATTTGCAATGTTGAGCTTTTTCTTGTAAGCCAACCTTACTAAAAGGAGCTTTTCTTAAGCTATTTAAACGAGAAACCCTCTCGCTACGTGGGAGATTATCTAATACCCGCTGTCTATAATTACAAAGTTATTTCCTCCGTTGGATTTTCTCAACCCCATTTTCTGCTAAGGTCGTTCTGGAACCTTCGAGATCTTGTTCTCTATCTGCGAGTCTTGCCGTCAAGTATTGACACGCACTTGCGAAACTACTAGTTAAAATGAGGAATCTTCCTTATAAATTTTTGCAATAGCTAACTTCCTCCACCGTTGGAACTTCTAGAACATTCTCTGGCGCATTTAATTGTAAATCACGACTTTTTCGAGAAATAGACTTTCACCTACATAGTGCAATCAGTTATCTCCATAATTGCAATAACTTTTTTTCTCATGAGCTTCAGTGTTTCTCTGGTGAACTTTGCATCCATCTTTACAGACAATAGTGATAATCAGTGCTTTCTCCACGTTTCTACCGCGTCGCGATCGTCCGGTTATATTAAATACGGCCATGAACATTGATCCTATATCCCCATGATCTTTCCTTAACCTTCTACTAACAACCATTATTTATAAAATTGTAACTGTCTATAAGGTGTTACTCACGAGGTACCCTTCCAACTTTGCTAGTTTAACATTAATTAAATTCTGCATAATTTCTTGTGTGATACAAGTTTTAAATTTACATTGTTCCTCCCTTCAAAAGCAAGGAAAACAATTCTCTCAACTCTTGAGTGAGTTATTTTTTGGTCTCGCTAAATGAAAACTGCCTCATTTGACTGGCGAGTCTTATTCAAAGTATAAGAGGTCTAGAACCTTCCTTCTGATCAACTTTTCAGGTTCACAGTAAGTGACCTGCTCTCCTTGTATAAATTTCACAAAGTAATTCTGTATAAATATAAGAAGTTGTAGGAACTTCCTTTTTATTCTTTATGTTTTCCATTTTGTTATCTTCGAAGTTGTTATTTTCGTTAGAATGTTCTTTCAGAGGTTTCATATAGTACACTGCTTGTACTCCTGTAAATGTTAAAACTTTAATTATTCCATTTTGCCTATTTGTGAAATCTTACCAAGATTTTAATTTACGGTTTAAAAAACCTTAAAAATTGTCAATTGCCTGGAGCAACTGTTTAACGTGGAGAGGTCTGCGACCCTATTTGTTAAAAATTTCAAACGAACTATGTTAATTAAAATTATATTACATAATTGTTAATTTCATCAAATTTTTTCTAATTGTAAAATAAACAAATCTTTTCCCTTTGCTTTTTCATTTTCGAATATAAACTTTAGGCAAAATCCTGTCTTCCTTGACTCTCCTCACTTAATGATATTAAAATCTTTAATAAGGCTTTCACCATTTGTTGCATTTGAGCAAGAACTCTTAATTTTCACCTTACTAAAGTTCTTCTTAGCGATAATAGCTAATTCTAATTGGCCAGTAAGGCAAGTAAAGTTCGCTAAGCCAACTACCTGCTTGTGGAGACCCTCTCCGAAAACTTATGGTCAGTTTTCCAAAAAATAAGTGTTTCTTTTTGTCTAAACTTTTAGCCGGCTCCTCGCTGAGTAAAAGCTTAGCCAACGTCCAACGCAACCATTGGTTCATTTACCAAGATTACCCAATAAGGCATAATCTTTTATCATATTCCTTCTTAGAGACACTTGGTCGCCCTTTCAAGAACTCCATAATTTTGGAAATTGAAAATACCAAGTTTGAGTTTAATCATTGGCATTCTTCAAATCACTTTGAAAAATCTAATTTCTTTAAGAAGACATACCGTAAATTTGTTCCTCTAAGTCTTGCCAGACCATCACCCTTCCCCATAGTACTTTTATACATGTTCGGGAGGAAATGTATTAAAGCCTCTCTCTTGCAAACCGCCCAAGTTTTAGCTGCGGTTCCCGTTAGCCTCGACCAAGCTCGTACCTACTTTAGGTATCCTAGAGTTAACTTCCATTGGCAACTACTTTTAAGTGTGTTTTACACTAAACTTATTACTTTGTGGGACTCTCCTCCTATTCTTCTATCCTTCTCTTCCAATTCCAAAAGCTACTTCCTTCTCTTCATCATCTTCCCTTGGTGGGTGGGTTATTCCCAAACCTATAATCTACCCACGGTGGTCCTGGGTTCGTTTCATCTGGGGTGCCATGCCTTCATTTTTGCATCCTATTTTTAGAGGAGAAGAAGGGGGCGTAGTCACAGTGCGTGTTTATTCTGTGCTGATTTTTTGTACTATCGTTGATTCTGTAAATTAATTGCCTTTTCATTATTAGTATCAACGAGTTACGTGTGTTTCTGTAGTAGTTAAAGACGCCAGAACTATCAATTGACAACAGGGAAGCTGCTCTCGGCTAACGCAGCGTTGAGCGGTGGTCGCGCCAAGACCGTTGACAGCGAAAGAGTGCCTGACCTCTGAGTAACACATGGCGCGCTTCCCTACTTTACAGGGGCGGAGGGCCTGAAACAAACCTCCTTTCTGGGGTTAGGAGGCCATTCCGACCCCAGGTTCCCTATATCAAATTGATCCTATACCCATCCCCTACAGGCCCCTTAAGGGTACTCAAGTACATAAATGACACCCTATATAGGGTCCCGTAGTTTCAGCACACAGTGCACATAGCAACCGAGGAGTAAAACTGCCGCACTGTTCAGTTGAGGTGGTTGCAGGCTAAATGTGGGGCGGGTCACCCATTCAGGGGTGATGTAGGTAGTAGGACAGTTCACGAAACTATTCAGGACCCTGGTGAAGCGGTTCCAGGTCGATCGAATCGGATCACACTGCATAAATCGGTGGAGGATTGTATCCTGATGGGAACATGTAGTGTATAAGGCTGTCTCCACCATAGGAATGTGATGGAGTCTGCTGTTTGTTGGCATAAGGTCAGGTATTACTTTATACCAACTTTCCTTCGCTGCGCTGGGAAGAATGCGTTTGGAGACATTGCTCCAGACTCGATTCCAGTTGGCGTTCAATGCGGATTGCATAATCATGGGAGCAACATACTGTAGTGTCAAAATCGAAAGATACAGCTTTTTAGTTGAGATTCTGTAGACCTGATGATGTATTGTGGCACGTAGCTTAATTCAACTCTCAGATACCGGACACGGGGTGCATGATGATTGATGTCATAATAAGCTGGTGGGTTCGAGCAGTCATGGGGACTATACCATCCCCGTAGGGAGTTATGTGACTCATTGGTCCCGAAGCCTGTAAGCAGTTGAAGATTACGTGTGAGGAATAAAGTGCTAGCTTTCTTTTCAACGTCGAAGTGTCCTAGACCTCCCTGGGATTTATGCAATGTTAATGTTCTTCAGGAAAGACGACCCAGAACTGCTTGCCAAATAAACCATCCGATGGCGGAAATAATACGTATACCCACCATCCTTGGCATGGGAAGAATTTGACTGAGATACCATATTTTACCTAAGCTGAACATATTCACGTACATTGTTCGTTGGTTTAAGAGGAAGGAGCGGTAGCGCTCTTGTTGCAAGACACCACGCACAGAATGTAGGGCAACGTCTCAGTTCTTTTTAATCATTTAGCGCACACTATTCAATAAAGATATGCTCAATATTTTGAGTTCTGAGGTGATTGTTACCCACTCTGGGAGAACCCCTTGGACGCGGTCCAATTTCCCAATCCACATCGCCTTTGTTTTTCGTCGATTCAGCCGCGCCTTACAATATCTCCCGAACACATCAAGGTCCGTGAACAATTGCTGCATGTCAACGGTTCGATCCACCACAAGAGTGACATCATCGGCATATACAAAAATACTGCTCTCTGTGCCATTGAAAGATGTGTGGAGATTACAAAGAAGGAGTTCCAGGGAGAGAACAAAAATAATCATGTTTATCGGACACCCTTGCCTGACTCCACGATGGATGAGGAGAGGTCGTGTAAAATACCCATTTACGTTCACTTTTGAAGATCCACCATGAAGAATTTTACCTACGAGGGCAATAAACCGCATATCAAAGCCAATAGCCTTAAGGGTCTCAGGGATGTATTTATGATTTACCCTATCAAAGGCATGGTCAAAATACAGTGATAACAGTTTCTTCTTATTGCTGACCAGCGACTCACTAATGGCATCACGAATAGCACATGCAGTGTTGATAATGCACCTGCCTGGTACCCTACCCGATTGGTGGCGAGATGTGGCGTCCTCCATAAAGACCTGAAGTCTCGTTTTTATACATTTCGTGAAGATCTTGTAGTCAAAGTTTAAAAGCGTCAGTGGGCGAAAGTCACTGAGCTGTGTTGGTTGTGTAATTTTTTGGACTAATACCACCAGGCCATCTTTCAGGGTGTCGATGTTTCATCCAGGACGACAAGCATAATTCAATACTTCTGTAAGTTCATCGCAAATGGTGGTCCAAATCGTCATGTAGAAAGCTCTCCCCAGGCCATCAGGACCAGGACTCTTATCTGGCGCATTGTGGAGTATGGAGGTATAATCTTCGGCGGTGATGTCCTGGGTCAAGCACTCTTGTTCTCTGTGTAAAAGTCTTCCTCGTACACCATCGAAGAGCGGATGCTGGTAGTGAAGTGGGACTGGGGAGTCGTCTGTATACAAGGACTGAAAGAAGTTCTCTACCGTTTCTGTGATTAAGGTATGACTAGTCACCATTTGTCCCTCATGTGTCGCAATGCGGTTGATGTATTTCTGACGGCCTTTATGGCACGCCCGTATAAAATGATAAACGGAGGGTGCCTCTGAAGCCAGATTTTCATGATCTTGTAGTTGAAGTTTGAGTCCTTCCATTGCTTTGCGCTGCAGCGTGAGGAGCTGCGCTCTGATGTTCTTTATTCTGCGATATGTATTAGAGTTGGTAGGGTGTTCATTGAATAACTGTCGTAAACATTTATAGTAGAAATATGTCGTCTGATGGATGTAGCGTCGTCTCTCGGCACTGTAGCCCTTCAATAACCTAACAGCTCTGGGTTTCGCATACTTCAACCACCACTCAAGAGTATCTTGATACCGGTGAATGTGTCGTTTCCATTTATGCCATTCAGTGTCAAAGCTATCTTTGAAGTCCAAGTGGGTCAGAATAGAATCATTTAACTTCCATGATCCTCTCCCACGCCGAGGTCCCAATTCTGGTTGGCGGATCTTGCACAGATACGCACAATGGTTGGAAAACTCCACCGGGCAAACATCTGTTTCCCTCACGTGCTCCTTCAATTCCCCGCTGACATATATTCTATCCAGTCGAGAAGCACCATTATTGTAGTAGTGCGTGTAACCGGCTGACCCCGTTGGCTTCAGTTCCCATGTGTCTTTTAAGCGTAACCCTCGTATTAACGCAGATGACGCAGGGGAACCATGAAATTGGCCACTTTGGTCTTTGGGCGATAACATTGTGTTTAAATCCCCACCGAGGATTATATTGCCTGTATGATTATGAAGAAGTGGGAGAATATCTGTGGTATAAAAGAGCCGGCGTTGTATTCTGGCCTGTGAACCAGAGGGAGCATATAGATTGACGATCAAAAGATCTCGAATACGGATACTGAGTCGCGTGAGTTGACTAACAGGACTGCATCCGCATATGGTATATGGTCCTTTATATAGATGGCTGTACCGCGTTTTTGCTCATTGACATAAACTATTTTATCGTAGCCAGAAATGGTAATGAGGTCGTCAGTAGCCGCTTCTTGCAACATAACAATATCCACATCTTGGTCTCGAATGAGGTTGCATAAGAGCGACTGTTTACTAGGAGTTTGAATGCAGTTTACATTGATTGTCATAAGAGTATATGTCAACAACATCGACAGTTAGATAGACATGTTTCTTACCCAAATAAAGAAGATTGAGATGTGGAGGTCTTTAACGCCTGTCGCCCGACTTCACGCATAGTCGGGGATATCTGACACCCGCATAAGGCTTGTGCGTTCCCTCTTTTGACGCCCGGATTGTTTTAGCTTTGGAGTAGGTTTTCAAAGTTGACTGTTCTTTAGGAATTAGTTCCTTGGTGCCCATAATATCCAGGTCCCGTTACCCCATCTCTTCTCTATCCATGCGACTGGAGAGGTCTTCTTCTATTTCATCCGGCCATCGTATACCAGCGGTCGGTGGTTCACAACTACCTATGGCCAGGTTTGAGGGTTGCATACTGGTAGCACTGTCTCCTGATGTCACGCCTTCTGTGACCGCTTCAGGGCTGGCAGTGTTGGTATCATGTTTATGGTCAGTTGTAGAAACTAGAGAAGTGGACGTCTACCTAGACTGCCATTGGTGTATTGGCCAGTAGCGTTCGCAGGTGGCAACGCTGGCTGTAAGTGGAGTTCCTGTTGTAATGCGGGTGTATGTTGTTGTTTGCTAGTGGTGGGTAACGAGACAGCGAAAGGCTACAAAGCCTGTAATTAGTAATTTATTGTTTCTAATCTTACGAGAGAAAATTCGAGAACTCGATACGTCATTTGTTTTTTCTTAACCTAAAAATTACCAGGTGCTTGTAATTTTTTCGTAATTTATATATTCTCCTTTTTCTAAAATACGTATTATATTTGTTACTTACATGTTATTTCTTCATACATGCTTGATTGTAAGATATTTTCTTTAGGTGTTGTTCTAGTAATATAACACATACTATTCATCACGCAAGATCCAGCTATACTGACAGTCATTGCTTCATTGCTTGGTCGACTTTTCCTCCTGACCAATCCCAGTGGTTTCTTCATGGTTTAGCCTAGAACTCTTCTCGGCCGCTATATAAACAGCGAGGTTCTCCATCACCTTTGTGAATGCCAGGATTTCATCGAACATGTCGGGCCTCGACTAAGCACTACAGTTATCTTCAAGTCCTGTTTCATCATGAAGCATCGCTACACTTTCGACATGTCCTAACGAGAGGACTTTGAATAAACCATACTTGGTTCACCAACTTCATCCAGCACGTCACTTTCTCAACGACATGTTTTGTTAACAAAACTTGCATCATGTTTGCCAGGCAAACATTCATCTATAAAGTTCAACTCAGGCAGTTGTAAAACTTCGAACTTAATTCGTCATGCATTTACTGCAATGATTTAACTTTATTTAAAGTGCATAGGTCTGGCACCTATTGAAATTTTCTATGAGTCTCCGACATTGGAACTTTGCAGTTATAACAAGTCTTCATTTTCAACTAAGTAAAGCGTGCTTCCTTCAAGTGTTCAATCAGTGCAAGTTCTTTTTAGTGTCCTACAGTTCATACTGTTTGCATTTCATATTTTACTACCTAATCTTCTGGTGAGGTATACAGCGTGTCACTAATTATGTATCCAGCGTGGCACTAATTATGTATATCCAGCGTGTCACTAATTAAGTGTCTGGCAGTTTCAGCAATGGTTCATTTAACCTGCAAATTCTCCGATCAGGATCTGGATAAGTAACATTTATTGTTATATTTCAAACCATAAAACTAACTTACAATATTTTCTTCTGGGCTCTTATGATAGGCCGCTCAACTTTGATTTTGAGCATTTCTGCTCAAGTAATTCAGCGAAAAACCTTTTCTACATGCATTGATCTTACCTTTCAATACCATTATTGGTGGTGTTTAGGAACAAGTGTTAAACGGCTCGTCAGGCCTCACTTGCTTTGTGGCGAATCCCGTTATTTCCACTGGTCGGGAGGGGTGGGCTTGCTACCTGCCTCACCCGCTCCCCGAGTACCGTACATTCTTTCGACAGTGCCACTATTGTGCTCAAACCAGTCACCACGGGGTGAAAGGTGCTGCAGACCTGCTGCTATGCAAACTCGGAAGACTATATCGAACGAGTGACAGTGTATTAATGTATCAACATGTATTGTATATAACTGTGTAATATAATATAATTAGTTTAAATGTTCCACAGAAGTCCAGTGATTTGAAATCCCAGCACTAAATTACAGTCCACCAGAGTATATTCTTCACAATTATTATCAAACTTCCTTCATGGTCCTACCGGCCGGATTTCTGTGGAACAACGGACGTGTGTTATAGTTCGTGCATCATTTCTATTGACGCCTCGCATTGTGCATTGTAACGGTAGCCTCAACGCGAAGTATGAGCGGTAATCGTGTGTTTCTTCGATGATTCGTATTAACTACAGCGCGCAGTGGTGCATATTGAACCTCGAGACATTACACATGGAAGGAATTCAACTTTAAGCAGCTTCGGTAAGTACATACTCATTTCTGGTTACCTGTATTCCTGTATGCTATTCCCATTATGGATCCTAAATTGAAAGCACTTCTCATAAAAACTAGGGGCCTCGCAAAGGCAAATATCACTCGTTTGCATAACTTCGTCAAGAGCTTCCAACCAGGGTCAAGTATTAACGCAATAAGGGCAAGGTTAGACGATCTACCAAAATTAAGGCAGAAGTATTGTACCCGATACCTATTTTAGGCTATCGGCTACGCCAGCTGACATTAAGCTGTAGTTGAGGTTTTGGGAAGCATTCAGATAAGATAGCGCATCGATCGCGTCAAGAAGAAAGCCAAGATGACGTAGGAGGTCCAGAATCAAGGAGGCATTGAAATCTGTAAGAAGATAGAATTATGAATAAAGATGTGAAGCTTTATTGAATCATATATATGGGATTATAATAAGTTAAAACAACTTAGAAGAGTATATATGACATGCATTATATGTGGAAATAATTTTATGGAAATAAGTTATTGTATAACAGAACAGCCGAGAGGAGTCGGGTTCGAGACTATCTTCGTGACGTAGGAGCACCGTGGTGGGGAGAATTAGCCACGTGCCGCACGGAGCTCATAAGCTGGAGCACAGCGCTGAGCGGTTCAGTTGAGCTCAATGAGGCGAGCAGTACAGAGCAGCTCTATAGCACAGCGAGACGGGCATTGAAGGTCACGCAACACACGTAAACCGTCACGGCAAGTGTAGGCGACATTTCTCGCATCACCGAGCAACAGAGGCCGAGCGGGTCATCGATCCAGCCGGGCTAGCCGAGAAGACAATTATAGATAGCCGGGGTATTTCAAAACCACACTGATCGCATATGAAGACTTTGTTTCAAGCTTCATTTCGACGTTGTTCGAACACAGGCTTTCACAAATAACATTATAACCATGCTGTTATATAATACATTCAAAGCGACTTTTTACTATTCCAAGTAAACTGAATGTTTGGCATAGGCTCTGATGAACATTACAGCGTGCATTTATAAGATTTTTATCTTATACAATTTTCATGGATTACAAATTACAGACAGATACAGGGTGTATCGTAATCTTGAACACTATCTAGTAAAATTTTTATTTTACTCAAGTAGAACTTTGCAGTAAGTTGAGAGTGGACTTACAATTCTCAAACTGAACATTTATCGGAACAGTGGCGTATATTAGAAGAAGAGTAGGGGGTCCGCTGTTTCCATGAACTTTTCGAGAAGGAGTTGGACGATATCCGCTATGGGTAATTCGAGGTTCAACATGATCGAGTAAACGTGAATAGAGACAAGATGGCACCACAGAGCGATGGATTCGGTTCCTGACGAGAGGAGTCCAACAGCTGATTCGCTTGGGATTTCGAAGGAAATCATCATTTCATGGATGAAATGATATTCACGCCGATCTTACGAGAAATCTTTAGGTAGGGAAAATCGACGATCTTGGAAATTATATTACAACTGATAATGAAAGGTATTGTAAGAGTTCTATCTACCTGATACGATTATTTTCATGAATACTGGGCACACATGTATATTTTTCTAATAGGAGTGATTTGATTATTAAGACATGGTTTGAATTTATATACTTCGAATTTGCTAGAATATGGAGTGACCATATGATATGGCAGGCATCATTAATCGAAATTCTCACCGTTGTTTGGCTTTATTAAGAAGATGTTTGGTCTTATAGACATTTTTCCAGCTAGGATATTTTTCATGAATAGTTTTTTTTGAGTAGCGAGTATTTCGAACTCGTGATCTGCAATTGATTATCAGAAACTACTTCGTCAGTTCATTGCATACTAGCGAGTGTGTATTATTCATCAGTAGGGATTTTTCCATTGGATTGTTTGGAGATATTAAAAGTTATTCACTTTAGTGAATGAACGTCGCTTTTATATGACAACTAGAAACTTGTTGATTCCTTTCTGGTACATTCACTCATATAGCCTACGAGGTGGGGTCCTTCGTATTTATACGATTGTATGGTGGCTACTCACCTTACCCACCGTTTAGGGAACTATCATCCAAGTCGACGGGGCGAGGTCCTTCGTATTTATACGATTGTACGGTGGTTACACATCTTACTCGCCATTGAGGAACTCATTTTATCATCCGAATGTACACGAGATGTAAGTGAATTAAACAAGGAACTACTAGTCACATATCAGTCGAAATTTTGTTAAATAAAGTAACGATAAATGTCAACAGGATTGCATTTAGTAATTCTTGTTTGCCAATCCAATATTTTGTTGCTATACTCTTTTGAGAGTAATTTCAGATTTAACAGCTATCACAGCTGATGCTTTGATGATTTTTTATAATTGTGTTTGATACCTTTGAGAAGGATTTAAAGTAATTTAATCTTGTAAGATTAATCATTAATGGTCATAATTATTTTAAGGCAGATCAGTATTGCAGATTTTGATGTGAGAGATTATAGCACATTGGTGTTTTTCTACGATGTGAATTATGAAACTTGTGAAAGAGAATTTATGCTATTTGAAAGCAGATCATAAATTACTGAAGCAATATTTTTCCAATTGTTTAAGAAGTTGTCTAGATGTGATCAGAGTAATTACAGTCATTGGAGATTATGTGCGTTAATAATTTGAAGCCATTTATATATTTTTGTAGATCATGCAACGTGGTTAAATGAAGTTTGTGATAGGCATTTTGTGGAATTTGCCATTTGATAGTTGCAACGTTGATAATGTATTTTGAAGCGGACATGAGGTCGTTGTACCCAGTCTAGCGTATTTGTTGAGATTCATGCTGTATGTGCTGAATATTTATGGAGTTTTTGTAGCAATTCTTATATTCAAATGTGATATTTGGAATATTGAAGAAATATAATGTCGTTGTGGATAGTTAGATCCAACGTGATGTCGTGGAGACAATAATATTTTTGGCATGATAATTAAATACGAGATATAACTTGGAAGTAATAAAACTGTAAGACAACGTTCTATAAACCATATTAAACAATTTGTTAGGAAATTAAACAAATAAATGAAGTTTATAATACAAGATTTTCTGAAAATAATAATTAATGAAATAATAATCTGAGATTTAAGCATATTAACGATCTGACCTAATGAAATAAAAATCAGAATGACTAGATGAAATAATAAACTAAATAACCAGATGATTGAAATTTAAATAAGTTGATAAATTAAATTTTGAAATAAATCGATGAATTAAATAAGTGGATGAATTAAAGATTGAATTAATTAAACTGATTGAAATGAATTATTAGACGATTGTAATGATGATGAATAACTGAATTAGAAGCTGATGATTAATGAATTTATATGCAATTAAATAAATTTAATTGAGAGATAATTCGAAGGAATTGCAACTTGAAATGTGAATTTAAATGATGTAATGGTGATGAATTAACGATTCTGACAGGAATATTTGGAAATTTGAAGTGAGAATTAATGTGAGAAATATTT
Organism: Meconema thalassinum; assembly: GCA_946902985.2. NCBI lineage: Eukaryota > Metazoa > Arthropoda > Insecta > Orthoptera > Tettigoniidae > Meconema > Meconema thalassinum. The sequence continues at coordinate 566,401,419 of OX336391.1, read as the reverse complement.
AATTTTGATAATAATGATGAGGATGACCAATGAGAATTTGAATTTTCTGTAATTCACAGATAAGAGATTAATGACGATGTAAATAATGTAAATTAATTATTCAATGTTTAGGAACATTTGATTAACATGTTCTACGTTCAAATTATACCATGCAAACCATAATTTATGTGATATTTAATATGAGTGATTATTATATGTGTATGTTTAGACAGCTTAATAACTTAATTAAATCCACATTGATGTTAAATTAAGGAGAATTAGGTCTCAGGTTTCACAAATGTCAGTGACGAAAGACATAGTGATACAGTGATCCTGAGAACCCAAGAGAACTTTATACATTTTTCTTGTTATGTGGATTGAAATAATTTTGCATTAGAAAGGAGATGGTTCGATTTATGGACAATGACAATTTAACTTTGCATTCGACCATACTCTTAGGTAGGAATTATATTTAAAATGTCTGTCTGACTATCAAAGTAAAATAAATTTGTTTTTATCTTAGTTGTGATCTGATGATGGTGTGATGTTCCTTTTTCTTTCCTTGTCTTGAGTAAGGCTTATCCGGAAAGGAAGTGGTTTTGCTAGGAATTCAGTTGATGGCGCCCATTTATATTTGAATTATTTTTTATTAACTTAAGCCCGTAACGACCCTAGAGATACTTTGTCTCGTGAAACCCACTGCTTTTTCACGAACTCAGCTGAATTTCCGACACATTCCTTATTTGACTAGAGGTTCATTTAACTCCGCTCTGTCCTGGAACTCCAGGGATGTGATGTTATAGCAGATGGGTCATCGCATCCCCAGGACGAACGGGTACAGAGAGAGAGGGAGAATTGGCTTTATCCAACTAGTGGGGCTTTTCGATTTTGTTAATTCTATGGAATCACATCAGATGTAGATTACTGAGAGATTGATCTCAAGTTCATTTAAGTGTGTTACAAAATTTATTATACTTAGTCAGACAATGTACTTGTGTGCCCAATCCAGTGTTCATGTTAATCGTATTAGTAATATCATGTTAGTTATAAGATATTTTTCCCTATACCCAAGTGAATGCAGGAATTGAGACATTGTGATGTGTTGTTGTCTAACGTCTCTATATAATTCTATATTGAAATATAATTATGTTGCCAGAGGATTTAGCGAAGGTGTTAGGAGAGTTACAGACGGGTATGTCTGGAATTGCAGAAACCATTTCTAAGATGGAAACTGAAGTTAAAGAACAAATTAATAATTCAGAAGCTAGATTAGAAGCTAAATGTAAAGAGAATGTAAAATCATTACAGGCTAGTAATGAAGAGAATTTAAAATTATTGCAAACTAGTACTGAAGAAAATTTAAGGTTGTTACAGGCTAGTAACGAAGGCAATCTGAACGATAATTTGAAGTCATTAGAAACTAGACTACAGTCAAATAGCAAAGATGAGTTGATGTTATTAGAGACTAGGCTACAGTCAAATAGTGAAGCTAACTTGAAACATAATTTTAAATCGTTGGAAGAGAAATTACAGTCTCGTAGTGAAGAAACTAATACTGAATTAGAAAATAAGTTAACCAGATTAGAGAATAGTTTAACTTTAAAGAATAATGAGATGTTGAAAACTTTACAATTAGACATAATTGCAGTAAACATGAAAGGAGAGGAAAATGTTCAGATATTAAGGAAAAATATTATCGAGTTGGAAAATAGAGGGGAAGAAAATATTTTTACTTTAAGAACAGACGTTATGACCATACAGAAAGACATTAAGTCAGATGTATCGAAGTTGAGATTCGACATCGATGGTTTAGTGGCAGATGTAGGAAAAATTCAAGATTGGTCTACCGAAGTATCTTTCGAGACTAAGATTAAGAGTCTAGAAACGAATCTAGGTAACGAAATAAAAGATTTGAAGACAGTAATTGGGACCATTAAAGATGAAGTCTTGGGAGAGGTCAATTCTAATATAAAGTCGTTAGAAAATCAATTGCAGAAGGATATTAGGAAGATAGACGACGATATAGAGCAAAAGGTTAACGAAAACTTAACTTTATTTAAAAATAGAGTCGGAGCAATTGTTGAAGAACGATATAATGAGGTCGATGCCGAAGCAAAAGAGAAACGTGACGGGTTAGATGAAAAATTAATCGCAGGTATGGCAAACTTAGAAGCTAGGTTTACGGAAAGCAAGGAAGCGATGAAATTAGATTCAACACTATTTAGAACAGATGTTGATCTGTTGAAAGAACAAGTCGCGTTAGTGAAGAACACGTGCGAAGGAAAGATTGACAAGTTGAGGAACGATCTAGACGAAAGTAACAAGACGCAGGACGTTACATCGTTAGATGAGTTGAAGACTCAGGTCAAGAGATTAGCAGAAGACAGGATGACGAAACTAGAATCCATAGTTAACAGTTTTACCAGTCATAATGTGACATCAGGGGAAACATTGATGAATCAAACAGCGATAGACCGCAGTATGACGAATCAAGACACGAGCATGGTAGAAGACCGTCAAATGCAACCGAATGTGACATTCGAAAGGGTCAGTTCAACCCCTCAGGAGAATCCAAGTTCGAGTAGGAGTACGTCGAGTCCAAGTGAACGATACTCAGGTCCAGTCACAATTATAAGGAACCTAGATGACAAACCGAGAAAGTTTTCGGGAAATACAGGAGTTACACCAGTAGAATTTCTGCGAGATATTCGAGACTACATGGCGGAACACAGGGTAGCCAAAGAAAGAGAGCTAAGGATAGTAGAACGCGCCTTAGATGGATCTGCACTTACGTGGTTTAGAGCGTTCAGAAGCAACTTTGCGAACATGGAGCAATTCGCCATGGCTTTCTTGAGGAGATTCTGGAGTGCCGAGGATCAACTCAACGTAAGAGCGGAGATGTACTCTAAACGCTATTCTACGTCACATCCGACGCATTACGCCAACTACTTCACGTCACAGCTGGCTAAATTACAGTTCCTTATTCCTCCATTGCCAGAAGAAGAGCTTTTGCAAGCTATAGCGCGACAGTTACCGATAGAGGTACAGCGATCTCTGATAGCATCGGGAGCCAATACGCTGGAACATTATGATGATATTTTGCGGAGATTGGATTATACGAGCGCACAGGTTACACCGAGAAGTAATCGAAACGACAACAGAAACACGCAAGAAGTAAATGCGGTAGTCGTGGACAATGCAGCTCAAACGGACAGAAGGGATTCCTGGGAAAACCGACGGAACGATGGGAATCGAGGAAACATCCGTAACGCAAGAGGAAATGATCGATATAGAGGACCATATGAAAGGCCATACGATCAAGAAGCGAGAGATAGCCGGTATAGGAATTATAACCAAAATTCCAGGTATCAGGACAGGAATCGGTATAATAACAGATATCGGGGAAGGAATAACTGGAACCAAGGGCAACAGTTTAATGGAAACGACCGACAGGAAGGCCGAAGAAACGATCCTAACGACAGAAGGGATAATCGTGGACATGAAAGGTCAAGACAAGAGGATAGACAGCCTAGTGCACCACTCGAGGAGACAATGAGAGATGTCAATCGAGCCAGCACGAGTGGCAATGAAAAAAAAAAACGTCAAATTAACTCCAGAAGAAAATGAAAATCATTGGGAATCAATCGTCATCGTAGAAACATATCAGGTCAAGGACGAGGATTTAATCGAGGAAGAAGACATAGTACAACGGGAAAATAGACATGAATTGCCAGTTATTAGTGTGGAAGTCATGGGAAAAGAAATAAAGACACTTGTAGACACAGGAGCTATGGTGAGCTTGATATCCATAGGTTGCCTGGATGAATTAAAATTATTAGGAAGAATTACAATGTTGCCAACTGTTGTTAGCAAAATTCAAGGGGTGATTCCAGACAAGAGTATGAAATGTAAAAGTCAGGTACTTTTAGATGTTGGGATTGGAACCAGAAGTTTTGAACAGATGTTCCTAGTAGTGGGTCAACTACATTTTGACATGATCCTAGGAGTGGATTTCCTAAGTGAGAGTGGCCTGATCATAGATATGCAGAGTAGGCGCATGTACTTTCAAGAAGGGGTTATGGAAAATCAAGAATCGGAGATGACATTCTTTAGAGAGGATATATTGGATGAAATTGTATGCAGCGTTGAAAGGTCTATAGAAGATAAAATTGGCATAACTAGTAAAATAAATCCAGAAATTAAGGGGCGGTTTGATCAAGTAATTTCAGAATATGAGGATATATTCAATGACAAACCAGGTCTCATAGAAAATTTTACATACAGCATCAAGTTGATGGATGACAAACCATACCATAAAAATGTATATCCCATTCCGGATAAATGGAAGGAGGAAGTTAGCATAATGATAAGCGACATGGAAACAGATGGAATAATTAAGAAAATGCCAACTGCTTATTTGAATCCTTTAGCTGTTGTCAAGAAACCTAACGGTAAGCTGAGGATATGTCTAGATGCCAGATCCCTTAACGAAAGAGTTCTTCCTGAACACGATAGACCACCTGTCATTCGTGAGTTGTTACGCCGATTTAGAGGAAAGAGTGTCTTCTCGACAATCGATCTGACTAGTTCATATTATCATGTTGAGCTAGCAGAAGAGTGCAAACAGTACACAGGGTTCCTGTTTGACCATAAAACATACGTATTCAATAGGTTACCTTTTGGTGTGAAAAATAGTGGTCCGGTGATGATCCGAGCACTAGATCAAAATTTGTCAGATGCAGTTAAAGAGCATGTGGTAAGCTATATTGATGACCTGATTATAGCGTCTGAGACAGCGGAAGAACATATCAGACACCTTCAAATGCTTTTTGAAGATCTTAGAAGAACGAACTTCAAGGTGAACTTCAATAAATGTCAATTCTTTCATGAAGAAATTGAATTTCTTGGACATAGAATCGATGGAGATGGTTATAGGCCCAATCCAAAGAAGATAATGGCAATTTCAGAGTTTCCAACACCACGAAAGACTAAAGAGGTACGGCAGTTTTTAGGCATGTGTCAGTTCTTTTCAACACATTGTCCTGAATATACTGAGACAATGGCACCTCTGCAGGATTTATTAAGGAAGGGAAATCGATGGAAATGGGACGATAGATGCAATCAAGCGTTTTTAGCGGCCAAGAAAATGCTAATCCAAAATATCAAGCTTGAGTATCCTGATTTTACAAGACGATTCTTTGTAGAGACAGACGCATCCAAAATAGGTATTAGTGGAATCCTATATCAGCTGGATGATGACAAGAAACATAGATATTTAGCTTTCACCAGTCGCAAGCTTTTGGAATTGTGAGAAGAATTACTATGCAACTGAGTTAGAGGCATTAGCAGTGGTTCATGCTCTCAAAACGTGGAAGAAGGTGTTGTTTGGACATGACATAACAGTGATCACAGATCATAAAGCCCTCCAATTTATTATGAAGACAGACTTAGCGAGTGACCGCATCACCAGATGGGCTCTGTTCTTACAGCAATTTAACCCAACTGTTGTACATAGACCGGGGAAGTTAAATCTGTTAGCAGATGTGCTGAGCAGAAACCCTTGTGAAGAAGTAATAGTCAACCATATAAATTTGATACAAGAGGATAGTGGTACTCTAGAAAAGTTGAAGTTGTTATCGCAAACTCAGAAGAGATATGCACCTTTACGAAGAATTTACCGTTTTCTGACACGTAGGATGGATAACACTGATCCAGATTTTCAAAGAACTGAGATAGAGGCTAGAAGACATCATATTATGGGAGGTGTTATATGCCAATATATTGACCAGGATCATACTAGACTTAGAGTAGTGATCCCACCCAAGCTTGTCAAACCAGTTATTTGGATGATACACCGAACTGCAGCTCATGTAGGTGTAGACAAGACTTTGGCTCTCGCTCAAGAAACTTTTGTTTGGAAACAAATGGGACAAACGATTCGCGACGTCATAAAGACCTGTGACAGTTGTCAGCGAAGTAAATACTCATCTAAGTTAATGAAAGAAGTTCCCAGATCAATATTACCCAGCAAGCCAAGAGAACTTTTCGCGACGGACATTTTTGGTCCGATTCCTCGTTCGACGAAAGGCAATCAATTCGTTTTAGTAACAGTCGATGTATTTTCGAAGTACGTATCTCTATGCCCTATACAGAAAGCTACGTCCAAGTACGTAATAAATCGACTTGAGAAAACAGTTATTCCGAGCATGGGGAAACCTGAAGTTTTGTTGAGTGACCATGGATCACAATTTACTAGCATGGAATTTTCTACTGCTATGGAACGTTTAGGAGTCAGGCATGTGTTTAATTCTGTACGGTATCCAGAGGGAAATCCCGCCGAAAGAATTATGCCGGAGATAAGTAAGCTGTGTCGCTTATATGTGTCAAGGCAACACCATAGATGGATGGAAGTGATACCCATCATTAGCCAATGCTTGAATTCCACAATACATGAAAGCAGAGGACAGATTCCGTCCATGCTTCATCATGGATTGAAACCGGATAGACCATGGGATAGAGTCGTGAGGGCACCAGTAGATCCTCAACCCACACAAGAAAGAAGAGTCGAGATGGCAGGAGAGAGGCTCAGAAGACAGGCGGAGAAGAGAGCCAGGAGACAAGCAGGAAGGAGGTTCCACGAGCCATTTCAAGAAAATGATGAGGTGCTGATTAGGAAGCCAGTCACTTCGAACCTACAGCTGAAGATCTGCCATAAATTCGCTCCATTGTACGCTGGTCCGTTCCGTATTGAACAAACATACCAGAATAATAGCTATAAGATTGTCAGAATGGATACTGATGAAGTTGTAGGAACTTTTAATGCAGCTAGCATCAGGAAATACCATCATGCTGAGTAAAGGAAATTGTAGAGCTATCGTGTACATGTATAATATATTGAATGCCTGAGAGTGTATTTTTTTTTTCTCAATCCTGATAAAAAAAAAAAGGAGATGTACGGGAGAGATGTACCCGATACCTATTTTAGGCTATCGGCTACGCCAGCTGACATTAAGCTGTAGTTGAGGTTTTGGGAAGCATTCAGATAAGATAGCGCATCGATCGCGTCAAGAAGAAAGCCAAGATGACGTAGGAGGTCGAGAATCAAGGAGGCATTGAAATCTGTAAGAAGATAGAATTATGAATAAAGATGTGAAGCTTTATTGAATCATATATATGGGATTATAATAAGTTAAAACAACTTAGAAGAGTATATATGACATGCATTATATGTGGAAATAATTTTATGGAAATAAGTTATTGTATAACAGAACAGCCGAGAGGAGTCGGGTTCGAGACTATCTTCGTGACGTAGGAGCACCGTGGTGGGGAGAATTAGCCACGTGCCGCACGGAGCTCATAAGCTGGAGCACAGCGCTGAGCGGTTCAGTTGAGCTCAATGAGGCGAGCAGTACAGAGCAGCTCTATAGCACAGCGAGACGGGCATTGAAGGTCACGCAACACACGTAAACCGTCACGGCAAGTGTAGGCGACATTTCTCGCATCACCGAGCAACAGAGGCCGAGCGGGTCATCGATCCAGCCGGGCTAGCCGAGAAGACAATTATAGATAGCCGGGGTATTTCAAAACCACACTGATCGCATATGAAGACTTTGTTTCAAGCTTCATTTCGACGTTGTTCGAACACAGGCTTTCACAAATAACATTATAACCATGCTGTTATATAATACATTCAAAGCGACTTTTTACTATTCCAAGTAAACTGAATGTTTGGCATAGGCTCTGATGAACATTACAGCGTGCATTTATAAGATTTTTATCTTATACAATTTTCATGGATTACAAATTACAGACAGATACAGGGTGTATCGTAATCTTGAACACTATCTAGTAAAATTTTTATTTTACTCAAGTAGAACTTTGCAGTAAGTTGAGAGTGGACTTACAATTCTCAAACTGAACATTTATCGGAACAGTGGCGTATATTAGAAGAAGAGTAGGGGGTCCGCTGTTTCCATGAACTTTTCGAGAAGGAGTTGGACGATATCCGCTATGGGTAATTCGAGGTTCAACATGATCGAGTAAACGTGAATAGAGACAAGATGGCACCACAGAGCGATGGATTCGGTTCCTGACGAGAGGAGTCCAACAGCTGATTCGCTTGGGATTTCGAAGGAAATCATCATTTCATGGATGAAATGATATTCACGCCGATCTTACGAGAAATCTTTAGGTAGGGAAAATCGACGATCTTGGAAATTATATTACAACTGATAATGAAAGGTATTGTAAGAGTTCTATCTACCTGATACGATTATTTTCATGAATACTGGGCACACATGTATATTTTTCTAATAGGAGTGATTTGATTATTAAGACATGGTTTGAATTTATATACTTCGAATTTGCTAGAATATGGAGTGACCATATGATATGGCAGGCATCATTAATCGAAATTCTCACCGTTGTTTGGCTTTATTAAGAAGATGTTTGGTCTTATAGACATTTTTCCAGCTAGGATATTTTTCATGAATAGTTTTTTTTGAGTAGCGAGTATTTCGAACTCGTGATCTGCAATTGATTATCAGAAACTACTTCGTCAGTTCATTGCATACTAGCGAGTGTGTATTATTCATCAGTAGGGATTTTTCCATTCGATTGTTTGGAGATATTAAAAGTTATTCACTTTAGTGAATGAACGTCGCTTTTATATGACAACTAGAAACTTGTTGATTCCTTTCTGGTACATTCACTCATATAGCCTACGAGGTGGGGTCCTTCGTATTTATACGATTGTATGGTGGCTACTCACCTTACCCACCGTTTAGGGAACTATCATCCAAGTCGACGGGGCGAGGTCCTTCGTATTTATACGATTGTACGGTGGTTACACATCTTACTCGCCATTGAGGAACTCATTTTATCATCCGAATGTACACGAGATGTAAGTGAATTAAACAAGGAACTACTAGTCACATATCAGTCGAAATTTTGTTAAATAAAGTAACGATAAATGTCAACAGGATTGCATTTAGTAATTCTTGTTTGCCAATCCAATATTTTGTTGCTATACTCTTTTGAGAGTAATTTCAGATTTAACAGCTATCACAGCTGATGCTTTGATGATTTTTTATAATTGTGTTTGATACCTTTGAGAAGGATTTAAAGTAATTTAATCTTGTAAGATTAATCATTAATGGTCATAATTATTTTAAGGCAGATCAGTATTGCAGATTTTGATGTGAGAGATTATAGCACATTGGTGTTTTTCTACGATGTGAATTATGAAACTTGTGAAAGAGAATTTATGCTATTTGAAAGCAGATCATAAATTACTGAAGCAATATTTTTCCAATTGTTTAAGAAGTTGTCTAGATGTGATCAGAGTAATTACAGTCATTGGAGATTATGTGCGTTAATAATTTGAAGCCATTTATATATTTTTGTAGATCATGCAACGTGGTTAAATGAAGTTTGTGATAGGCATTTTGTGGAATTTGCCATTTGATAGTTGCAACGTTGATAATGTATTTTGAAGCGGACATGAGGTCGTTGTACCCAGTCTAGCGTATTTGTTGAGATTCATGCTGTATGTGCTGAATATTTATGGAGTTTTTGTAGCAATTCTTATATTCAAATGTGATATTTGGAATATTGAAGAAATATAATGTCGTTGTGGATAGTTAGATCCAACGTGATGTCGTGGAGACAATAATATTTTTGGCATGATAATTAAATACGAGATATAACTTGGAAGTAATAAAACTGTAAGACAACGTTCTATAAACCATATTAAACAATTTGTTAGGAAATTAAACAAATAAATGAAGTTTATAATACAAGATTTTCTGAAAATAATAATTAATGAAATAATAATCTGAGATTTAAGCATATTAACGATCTGACCTAATGAAATAAAAATCAGAATGACTAGATGAAATAATAAACTAAATAACCAGATGATTGAAATTTAAATAAGTTGATAAATTAAATTTTGAAATAAATCGATGAATTAAATAAGTGGATGAATTAAAGATTGAATTAATTAAACTGATTGAAATGAATTATTAGACGATTGTAATGATGATGAATAACTGAATTAGAAGCTGATGATTAATGAATTTATATGCAATTAAATAAATTTAATTGAGAGATAATTCGAAGGAATTGCAACTTGAAATGTGAATTTAAATGATGTAATGGTGATGAATTAACGATTCTGACAGGAATATTTGGAATTTTGAAGTGAGAATTAATGTGAGAAATATTTAATTTTGATAATAATGATGAGGATGACCAATGAGAATTTGAATTTTCTGTAATTCACAGATAAGAGATTAATGACGATGTAAATAATGTAAATTAATTATTCAATGTTTAGGAACATTTGATTAACATGTTCTACGTTCAAATTATACCATGCAAACCATAATTTATGTGATATTTAATATGAGTGATTATTATATGTGTATGTTTAGACAGCTTAATAACTTAATTAAATCCACATTGATGTTAAATTAAGGAGAATTAGGTCTCAGGTTTCACAAATGTCAGTGACGAAAGACATAGTGATACAGTGATCCTGAGAACCCAAGAGAACTTTATACATTTTTCTTGTTATGTGGATTGAAATAATTTTGCATTAGAAAGGAGATGGTTCGATTTATGGACAATGACAATTTAACTTTGCATTCGACCATACTCTTAGGTAGGAATTATATTTAAAATGTCTGTCTGACTATCAAAGTAAAATAAATTTGTTTTTATCTTAGTTGTGATCTGATGATGGTGTGATGTTCCTTTTTCTTTCCTTGTCTTGAGTAAGGCTTATCCGGAAAGGAAGTGGTTTTGCTAGGAATTCAGTTGATGGCGCCCATTTATATTTGAATTATTTTTTATTAACTTAAGCCCGTAACGACCCTAGAGATACTTTGTCTCGTGAAACCCACTGCTTTTTCACGAACTCAGCTGAATTTCCGACACATTCCTTATTTGACTAGAGGTTCATTTAACTCCGCTCTGTCCTGGAACTCCAGGGATGTGATGTTATAGCAGATGGGTCATCGCATCCCCAGGACGAACGGGTACAGTATGAAGACGCGCAGGAGAGATTAGAATTAGAAGACGAATCCGAGGACCACAGTGAAGATAGGAATACTTTTGAGACTATGTATTATGATCTCGTTGATAAAATGACCACGTTGATTGAAGATAGCGTAGAGTTACGATCAAAACAGAACAATCCTTCGAGTACTAAAAGTGATGGTCAGTCTAGTTCCGGCAAGAGAGAGCTGACACTTCCTACAATTAAATTACCTTCCTTTGGGGGACAGGTCACTGAATTCCGTCATTTTTGTGACACATTTACTAGCCTGGTAATAAACAATCAAGCAATTGACGATATACAACGATACCACTATTTGTTATCTTCATTAACGGGCGAAGCACATGGCCAGATTAAGAACCTTCCCATAACAGGTCCTAATTTTAAAATTGCTTGGCAAACTGTCTGTCTGAGATACAATAATCCTAGATTAATTGCCACAGCACACATCAACAACTTGCTGAACCTTCCACGTGTACACAATGAATCACCCACAGAGTTACGAGCACTTCTAAATCAGGTATCAAGTAACTTAAATGCACTTGAAGCACTTGAACTTGAAATCCCTCTTCACGAAATCCTTCTAGCGCAATTAATTCTTGAAAAGACTGATGACGTCAGCAGAAAACAGTGGGAGCTGTCGTCATCAAATTCACAATTCCCAAGACTGGAAGGTAAATTTTTAGAGGACAGATGTCAAGCCCTAGAATTAATCAATGGTAACCGAATTCCTACCCCAGTTGTCAATTCTACCACTCAAAACATCACTAGAAAGAAGCTCACGAACCAAGTCAGACAAGTGTATGTTTCAAGTAACAATAATTGTTTATTTTGTACTGGCGTGCACCCTCTTTATAAATGTCAAGACTTTTCCAGTGTTAGTGTTGCACAACGAACAGAATTTGCCAAACAGCATAAATTGTGTACAAATTGTTTGAGACATGGTCACATTGTTGGTGATTGTTCTTCAGGTTCTTGCTATTCTTGTGGTTTGAAGCATCACACACTACTTCACCGCAACCGAGGAACTGGTCGTTCTCCTACCCCACGGCCGACTGATAACACGCATGATAGGCAACAGGCAAGACCCAACAACTCTATTGTTACGCAACAACGTGCCGACACAGCGTCCTATTGCTCACTGAAAATTAAACCGCATACTTATATATTGCTCTCGACTGCATTAGTGAAAGTGCGTGATGGGGAGGGCCAACTTCAGACTTGCCGAGTCCTACTAGACTCGGGCAGTCAAGCACACTTCATCACGACTGCCTGCACACAACGACTGAACTTAAAGAAGGTACGGAATAGAATTCCAATCCAGGGTATAAGTAGTATCGACGCAGAGTCGCATCATAGTGCAAACATTGAGGTGCATTCCATTACTAGCAACTATCAAGTAGTTATTAATTGTGCTGTATTGTCACGAATTTCAGCTGAATTGCCAGGATCATACATTAACTATCAAGACTGGCAAATTCCCGAAGAACTGACCTTAGCTGACCCCAGCTTCAACCAACCAGGTCAGATTGATATGTTAATCGGGGCAGAGATATTTTTTGATCTTCTTAGGCCTGAAAGACGCACGAGGAGCGGACCCTATCCAGTTCTTCAAAACACGGAATTCGGTTGGATTGTAGCGGGACAGTTTCAAATGGATAAGGCGAGCGGTCCGGGTTCACCACCTGTACAGTCGTTCTTCACTATGAATGACCATTCACTCGACCAGCAACTTCAACGATTCTGGGAATTAGAAGAGATCACTCAACCAATCAGATCGAATGATGAAATCGAGTGTGAAAGGCATTTTGTTGACACAGTCAGGCGGGATGCAGAAGGTAGATTCACGGTACGACTCCCACTCTGTGGAAAACCATCAGAACTTGGAAACTCACTAACAATGGCTACGTCACGGTTTCACAATCTCGAAAGACGCCTTGAAAGAAACCCTCAGTTGAAGGGGGATTACGTCAGCTTTTTAGAAGAGTACGAGACTCTAGGGCATATGGAGCCTATAACCACGGCGTCTGATAAGGAGGAACAGAGCTACTTCATGCCCCATCATCCAGTGTTCAAGGAGTCAAGTTCAACTACAAAAACCAGGGTTGTATTCGATGCCTCTGCCAGTACTACCACCGGACGGTCACTCAATGATATCCTCAGGGTTGGTCCGACAATCCAGCAAGATATCTGGTCCATTATCACCAGATTTCGCACTCACCAAATATGCTTTACGGCAGACATTCGACAGATGTACCGGCAGATAAGGATTGATAGTCATGACCGCAGACTTCAGAGAATCGTGTGGCGATCATCCCCAGAAGATCCTGTAAAACATTACCAGCTCAACACTGTCACCTACGGCACAGTGTCAGCACCCTTCCTCGCCACTAGATGCCTCCAACAGCTCGCTATGGAAGAATCAGACAGCTTTCCTGAAGCAGCGAAGATTTTACAGAGAGACTTCTACATTGATGACTGTATGTCTGGAAGTGCGACCGTCGAGGACGCGTTAGACACTCAAAATCAACTCATCAACCTTCTACAAACTGGAGGGTTCCAGCTACGAAAATGGTGTTCGAATCATCCCCGACTACTTGAAGCAGTTCCTTCGGAGGGGCGAGAAACCCAGCTCCCACTTCAACTAGATAATGGGGAAAACATTAAGACATTAGGCTTGCTTTGGCATCCTGCTAGTGACCAACTGCAAATCGTAAACGGCAACTTACAACTACGCAACCCAGTAACAAAACGGAAGGTACTATCAACCATAGCTTCAATCTACGACCCACTTGGGCTAGTGAGTCCAATCATCATCTCCTGCAAGTTCTTCTTACAGCAGCTGTGGCAGCTACGTCTAGGGTGGGATGAAATTTTACCACCAGAGCTACTTCATCGTTGGCAGAAGTTGTGCGACGAACTTCCACTTCTCAACCAAATTCGGATCGACAGTCTTGGAGCCAATAGGGAACTGGAGGAGATAAGAAGATTATTCAACGAGGGAACGCATCAACGTGATCTATCCACCTTTGCAAGCAGTGAAGGAATTAAGTGGCATTTTATTCCTCCTCAATCTCCGCACTTTGGAGGAATATGGGAGGCAGGTGTCAAATCCTTTAAACACCATCTTCGGCGAGTGATGGGCACCGCATACCTTACCTTCGAGGAATTGTCCACACTCACAACCCAGATCGAAGGATGTCTCAATTCGAGGCCTCTAGTCCCGGCATCCGATGATCCCGACGACCTAGTTGTCCTTACCCCTAGTCACTTTCTCATTGGCCGACCAATCACAGCACTACCCCAACCAGATCTGAGTAATGTGCGTGTAAGCTTGCTTTCCAGATGGCAGCAAATCCAAAGACAGTTCCAAGGATTCTGGAAGGCGTGGTCAACCGACTACTTGTCCCATCTACAACAGAGAGGAAAATGGAAGAAGGAAGGGCGCAACGTCCAGGCAGGCACGCTGGTGATCGTGAAAGAAGACAAACTTCCCCCACTGTGCTGGAAGCTTGCAGTGGTTGATCAGGGCCACCCTGGAGCTGATGGGCTCGTACGTGTTGCCACTATACGTACCTCTTCCGGTACATTCAAGAGACCCATTACAAAACTTTGCCCACTTCCCATGCCAGACAACGGCATTTGTGAAGGTGGTGTTTTGACTAACTAACTATGTTCAGTGCTTTGTGTTCGTTTGTTTGTTGGTGTTATATTTCAGGTGACTGTTTCTGGAAAAAAGTGTTAAACTCTTTTTTGGCGGGCGGCATGTTTAGGAACAAGTGTTAAACGGCTCGTCAGGCCTCACTTGCTTTGTGGCGAATCCCGTTATTTCCACTGGTGGGGAGGGGTGGGCTTGCTACCTGCCTCACCCGCTCCCCGAGTACCGTACATTCTTTCGACAGTGCCACTATTGTGCTCAAACCAGTCACCACGGGGTGAAAGGTGCTGCAGACCTGCTGCTATGCAAACTCGGAAGACTATATCGAACGAGTGACAGTGTATTAATGTATCAACATGTATTGTATATAACTGTGTAATATAATATAATTAGTTTAAATGTTCCACAGAAGTCCAGTGATTTGAAATCCCAGCACTAAATTACAGTCCACCAGAGTATATTCTTCACAATTATTATCAAACTCTCTTCAGGTGGTTAACATACAAAGTGTTTACATGCATTTGTTTGCTCTCAACTTTCTTCACTTGTCTTATGAACCCCCGATTGGGATTGATATAAGGACTTGCTTTTGCCATTTTCTATCCAGAATTATTTCTTACCCTTCTGGCTCCTCTTGTTACTACTGCGTCAGGATTGGGCCCCTGTTCGCAATAGCCCCTTTAAGGTTATGTTATCGTTTCAGTGCATTACAAATAAATGCTTGTAGTTCTCACTCACCTTTCTATTTCTTTCTCTCACATCAAGGTGGTTCACCTTTCTTTAAGGTTTAAATCTTGCTTATTCTTTTTCAAACAGATTGGGTTAGGACCCCAAATGTTTGAAAGCAGTGAATTTCTCTTTCCAGACTTTCTTTCTGGAACTTTCCTTCTTTTTATTCAGTTACTTGAGCTAGGTTCCCAAGAATTTGCAGTTTCTTTGTTATCTTGGACTGGTCCCCCAAGTACTATCTCTAACTTGTGATAGAGCTATTAAAAGCTTGCTGTTGTGCAAATCTCAATCAGGTTCTTTTCCATTCTCTACAGAATAGTAGAAACACTTCAATTATCATCACATGTTATATGTTATTTACAAATTGTTGTTACCTGGTAGCTCAACACAGCTGGAGTTCACTCCGATACGGGAGGTCTTTAATTGACTGATCCTATACCACGGCGATAAGGCAGTGGAGTGAGGAGGCGACACGTGGGGAGGTTAAGACGAAAATCAATGGGGTACCGTTCATTTTTTGATAGAAGCATGAGACTTGGCACACTTATACTTTGGACCCTAAACTTTCGATCTGAGATGGTAGCCACTTACGGAAGTCGCGCCGAGTGCCTGTTTTGCAAGGTTGCCTACCCACCCGGAGTGAACTATGAAATCTACGCTTAAGTCGATTACAAATGCCGTTTCTTATTTTCAAAAACTCGCCAATGTATTTATTATGGGCCCTCGCCTCTGTTGGGGACCGAGAATCAGCAACGCGGCTGATGAAGCTAGATGCAGAAGTGCGCGTGACGTCACACGCTCCCAGTCACTATGCAGCTTGACGCGGGTAACCGACGCGACGCTACCGCCGTGTATTGTTGCGGTCAGTAACAGAAGCTTGGTGCTGGTGCTTTGTAGTTTTGTTGTGTTTGGGGAACTGATTTCTTGGAGATAATTGAGCGTCATTCATCCTGTGCATGCGAATATATTGATAAATACATACACGGTAAATATTTTCTTTGCTTTTAAAGCTGTTGTCCCTTGTTGATTTCGACTATTCGTTACATCCCTGTGTTATAGGTTATGTATACTTGCAGTTAAAAATTGTTTTAGGTACTTCTAACAACGGTAAGGTTTACATTTATTTACATTTTATGTGTTTCGTGTTGTTTGTTTAGGATGTGGTGGCTTGGAATCTTTCGAAAAAAAAAGGTGAGTTACGGCAATTTTTCATTTTTGAAGTAATAACATGACTTTTTCTAATTTTGTTGTTTGCACTTTTTCAGTGGAATCTGAGAAGCGAATCTGATAGTACCCTACATCACAGCGACAACAGCTCCTAAAAAGCGAGGTTTATAAAGGACGTTAAAAATCTTGATAGTGTCTTTGTTGACCTAGGAAACCTTTTTTTTTTTTTGGAAGAAAGCTCGGATTTGTACAATATTGATAGCAAGCGGGTCGCATCCTCTGAAGTCGTTACTACAACAATGACCATTGAAGCACTGGGCGAAAAACAATACAAAGAATTTGTCGAGGAACGCCTTATCAGCGGGGGAAAAACTCTTAAGACACCGTGAAGCAAAATAAAGACCCCCTTTTTACGTCAGCTTCAAGAGCATGGCCGACCAAGACAAAAGAAAAAATCGTCGGCCTCAAAATCGACTGCAGTCTTTTCAGTAAATTATACATAGCTACAAGTGAGCACCGATTGGGATACCCAGACAGTTTTTTCGCACATGAAAACCAACCAACACCACCGTGTCTTTCCACAAACGGCGAACTAAGACCGGGCAAAAAATCAGATCTTTGGGAATGTTTGATGGCTGCAAATCCAGATGGATTCCACACCAGTGACATACCCGCCGTACAAACAAAAATTATCGATGGACCTGCCCTAGTCCATATGCTACATCGCGGACGATCAAGAACGTTTCAGGAATATGCCGACAGCATTTTTATGCCATTCTTCAGGAAAGAACTTAATACTGTTCAGCGCGTTGATGTCATTTGGGACAAGTATATACAGGATAGTCTGAAAAACCACACAAGGGCAGAACGGGCCGAAGTAATACGCACGAGAATCACAGCTGGAACACGCATTCCGAAAGGATGGCCCAACTTTCTGCCCAACTCCGAAAACAAATGCGAATTGTTCCAATTCATAAATACGCAAATACAAAAGATCACACAGGAGGGCAATGAAATGTACAGTACACAGGATTCGTCTGTGTTATCATCGCCTCATCGAGAAGATATGGATATGTTGTCTCCATGCAATCACGAAGAGGCAGACACAAGGGTCATGATTCACATCGAGGATTGTGTTAGTCAGGGATACCGGAAAATTCTTGTGCGAACTGTGGACACCGATATCCTAGTATTGGCCGTGAGTATTGTGCCTAAATTGACGGATATTGAAGAGCTATGGGTCCACATTGGCACGGGAACGAACCACCAGATTGTAGCTGCACATAAAATTGCCCAAGATTTAGGTAGGGGCCAATGTCGGTGACAAAACATATGTTATTATGGAAAGGCAATGGTGACTAAAGAGGCTTTACTTGTAGCAGGTCGTAACAAGGCTTTAAGTTTACCCCTATTTCACGCATTTTCTGAATGTGATACCGTTTCCTCGTTTTCCAACAAAGGAAGGAAGAGTGCCCTTGAAGCATGGACGGCTTATCCTGACGCCACCAAAGGGTTTTTAACAGCTCAGGAGCACGATTTGGACAAAACTTTACCTTATATGGAAGAGTTGGTAATCACTATGTATGACAGGAAGGAAAAATTGATTCATAATCGTTACCGATGCGTTTTTGTTGAACTTCGTCTTTTATTGCATTGCAGGTCGAGTTAATTTGTCAACGTAAATGCCTGCCGAAAGGAACTTTTTACCAAGAAAACCCGATCTCTGGAGAGTATTCCTCCAACGCAGAATGCACTGGAGCAACACATCCGGCGTGCCATGTGCCAGGGGGTTTATGTTTTGGGACAATCTCGGAGCCCCATCCAGGAACTACCCTCACCGTCAGATTGGGGCTGGGAAGAAAGTCCATCAGGATGGACACCGCGGTGGACGACTCTCCCCATTGCAACTAAGGCTTGCTTAGAACTAATCCGTTTCGGGTGCAACATTTGTGCAACTAGGCCTCAGCAATGTGTATGTAGGAGGAGAGACTTGAAGTGCACGGAACTGTGCTCTTGTGACGCAAAGTGCTAAGTAATATTTTCTGCTTATTTTCTACTTCCGTCTTTATTTTCTGGTGATGGCTGTCCACTTAATAGCTAAGAGATTATTTTAATACATTTTTCCCCTTTTTAGGAAGTTTGTTGAGCCTCCAAGATTAGTTTTGGTGGGCCTGATGCAAAGGGCCACACGCATTACAAAACATGGACTTCTGCCTTCTTATTCTTTGTTTTATCATGCCTTGTTATTCTTCCTTTTTGCTTTTTTGTAAGTTATCAAAATGATTTGTGATTTTTATTAAATAAATTAAAGCTTGGAGAATGTGGTGGCTTGTATTTGCAGTTTTAAGAAAGATGCGCCTAGTAGGTAGGCAACCACACCACAAATTTAAATCCTTCCACTCCTAATCGTGTTACCAACGTTTTCCAGGTGATTCTGTGTGCAAAAAGTATTCATCGCGAAGCAAAACAGGCATTTGTAATCAACTTAAGCGTTGATTTCGTAGTTCACTCTGGGTGGGTAAGCAACCATGCAAAACAGGCACTCGGCGCAACTTCCGGAAGTGGCTACCATCTCAGATCAAAAGTTTAGGGTCCAAACTATAAGTGTGCCAAGTCTCATGCTTATATCAAAAAATGAACGGGGTTTTACCTAACCTCTCCACTAATCGTGTCTTGTGCTACAGCTGACGTATCAAGTGGGGCAGGTTGTTAGGCGGGAGGAATACTGACGATATATGAACAAGGCGCCGATAAGACAGGCGAGGCAATGTCACTGTCCTTGTTGGCTACAATTTCACTGAGAAGCTTAGGGCCGATTTTGTTTTCAGGTTCGCCGCGCCTCTCTGGGCATTCCTGTCGAAAGTGGTCAGGGGCATTACAATAGAAGCATGGTCGAGGTTGTCCATCATAGACCACCTGTGCTATGTAGCCATCGATAGAAATAATGGGTGGAATTGCAGTTTTCAGTTCAATCCGCATAGCCCGAATGCCACTCAAAATATTGAATAGGTAGGTAGTTGACCATCTTTCGTTTCTGATTTCACGAACCTTCCCGTACTTACTAAAGTTCGATATTATCCGGTCATTCGGCAGTTCGATAGGAAGGTTCACAATTCGGACTAGTTTGCTGTCAACATCCGAACAAGTTATATTTACCTCAGTTATAGAGCCATTAGATTTCCGTACCTGCGATTTGCCGTTGGTAACCTTCTCCATCAGTGGTTTGCTGGTGAACTTGATGAAAACAGCATTTTCCAGATTTTCAAGTTGAATGGCTTCTAATTGGTCCACGTTGAGTTTTAGCGTGTACTGAATCCACTCATGTATTTCTGCTGGGCCTGGTTTATTGGCCTTGTCGGGGAAAGCACATTTTATCGTATTTTTCCTAATGCTGTTGGTTGCCATTTTAACTGTAATCTTTAGTGAAGCTCTCATGATGACGACAATGAGAGGGATGATTTCCTCTTCTACCCCCTTCCACCCACGTGACAAGGAAGCTAGTCTTCAGTACAGTGTCGAACCTGACAGGAACACATTCATAATCGATTACAGTCATGGGACGTCGAGAACGTGCAAATCAAGTTCGT
Source organism: Meconema thalassinum (assembly GCA_946902985.2). Taxonomy (NCBI): domain Eukaryota; kingdom Metazoa; phylum Arthropoda; class Insecta; order Orthoptera; family Tettigoniidae; genus Meconema; species Meconema thalassinum. The sequence goes on along the minus strand of OX336391.1, from coordinate 566,381,237 downwards.
CCTGACCTGACCTGACCCATGCATTCGAAGCCGGCAGAGCCGGCTTCGATGAAGACTATTTAATTGTAGCCTGTCAGCCCGAGGGCCTTGAGAGCTGAGCCTAATATATTTCGACCAACTGCAAATGTGTTAAGGTGATTGGGTGATTACAATGAAAGCAAATTGGCCAGAATGTGACCTAAGATCGTGTAATACAGAATGTAGAAAGGATAGTAGAGATGAGTAGTTCTGAAGAAATCTGAAATTAGAGGTGAAATCGGAAACAGAAAGTTCTTAAGAGAAAAAAAAAAGGTGTGTTATAGTAGCGATTTTGGTATGAAGACGAAGATCATTCTATAATGAGGCGGGGGCGCTTATGACGGCTCCCCCTGGCTTGGTAATCACCCAATCTGTTTATGAGTGGGTTTGTACTAACTGTAAGTGTAGCTGTTCTGTAGAGTCTAACTGCCTGTCCGTGAATTCTTTCACTGATAGTCGTTAGACCATATTCATTATGTAGTTGAGCGTTGCGCACGTACCAGGGGGCGCCCGATATCGCGCGCAGCACTTTGTTCTGGACGACCTGAAGTTTGTTGATAGTAGAGGGGGCAGCATAGCCCCACGCTGGGCTGGCATATTCCATAACAGGACGCACAATTGTGCTGTATGTGAGGAGTCTACTTCTGTCATCTAGTGCACTCTGGGACTTAAGTAAGGGCCAGAGTTTCGCTTGAGTCGCTTTCGCTAGGTTTGCGCGCTGAGTGACCTCCTGTGCGAAAGTAAGGCCTCAATCAAGCGTGATCAAGTTCGTGAGTGCAATAGATTTGAACTCAGTGATTAACTACGAGCGAAGCATTTACGAGAGAACGGTATTCTTCTCGTGCACTATCAACAGGTGACAGTAAATTCAGTAATAATATTTATGAATATAGCAGTGGCTGACGTAAGTAACAAGCAGAAACTATTCTACACAGTGAACATTCAAACAATTCCTCATTATAATGAACATATTATACGCTATAGTTAACAGGAACACTTTAACATTCTCAAGATACACGCACATGTTCTCAAGAGCAAGACAGACAAGTTGTCTATGGCCTACAAACTCATTCTAACACATTTTCACTTCGCTATAATTGAAGCTATAATTTCACAACATATTACTTGTCATTTAGCATTACATAAAACTATATTTATGAGCAAAACAGAATTATATTCTCAGGATTCATGGCAATTAATGAACATATACAAAACATGCTATACTTGACCAGCAGTGGCGAACAGTCTTGCAATTTTAAGGGATCAAGGATTTTAAGCATGCATATTACACATAACTTGGACATGAAGGAAACTTTCCAGAACTTCAATTCTCTCATCGTGTCAGCTTAAATCCATTCAGGAAAAACCTATGAGTAAAGACGCAAACCAGGATTAGAAGACTAATAAAACATCGTAAAAACAACACGTAGATGATGGGATTACAGGAATTTAAAGGACGACGATCTTGGAAGATGAAAATCAGCTTTAACTACCAAGACATCGTAGGACATTACAACACCTTTCAGGGCAGTGAGTCCAAACCACACCAATTCTACACAATGACAGCCATCACCATGAACTAATGCAGAGATTCCCATTAGGTGGTCCGCGGACCCCCGGGGGTCCACGACGGGTGGCCAGGGGGGCCGCGAAGAGTCGTCAAGAAATAACGCAATAATGAAAATGGAAAACGGAGAAAGTGCAAAGAGTTCCTTAAAAATAATAATTATGCCTTGCCAACAACAACATAAGTGGCGCACTCTGAGGCGTTCCGTAAGAGAAGGTCGAGCCCGCCACATGTGCATTTGGAGAAAATCAGTGTGCAAGGTTCGTGCTCGTAAATTGGATTAGGGCGAGGCTTCAATATAATGTTCACTTTCCGGACGATAAGGGCGAGCTTGCCAGCATGGGGCACCCTTGCATTATAGAGCATAAAAGCAGCTACCTGATGCGTAAATAAACTAAACACCGAGTCACGGCGGGCTCGCCCTTCTCTCACGGAACGCCTCATATGTGGCACAGCGTAATTTGAGCTTTCTAAGTTTCCCGCTACAGCGTTCTGCTCCTTTATCTCCGAGTTCTGCTCCTCAGCCATTTTGTGTTTACATTGTACATGAGTTCTGAAAGTTGAACTTTTGATTGTTTTAATTATTAAAAATCCGTTTAATATGGATCGTTGATTGAAGAGTGGATCTTCAAAATGAAGTAGGCCCACTTCTACAAACACTGACGAAGAGGAATCTGTAGTAATAAATATAGAAATGAATGGGCCGCCTGCTGCCTCTCTTGAGCCTAGCCATTCAAAGAGTAAGTCTACTGCGAAAAGTAGGAAATATGACATAAAACATTTAGAAATTGGCTTTGCGTACTGTGGACCTGAAGATTGTCCTAAGCCTGAATGCGTGATATGCTTTGAAACTCTTAACAACGAGAGTATGAAACCTGCAAACCTCCACTCGCAGCACAAAGGTAAATCCATTGAATTCTTCAAAATAAAGTTAGCTGAACTAAAATCATGCCAGAAAGTAATCTACCAAACGTTCTGGTGCAAATGTGAAAGATGAGGTAAGAATCTTTCTTCTTTGGACGATACATGAGGAGCTGCTCAATGACTTTTCTTGACTTTTCTGCTTACTAATCTGACGTTTGTGATCACTTGAATGTTTTGAATTTGAGTTTGCAAGGAAGTCTACTTTGATATTTTCAGAGTTGAAGACAATATCAGTGCGATTGTGAGAAAGTGTGATATTTGGGCAGCGAGGGTCCAAAATGGCTCATATGCCAATTTCCCCACACTAAAAACGTTTCTGCAGTCAACTAACGAAGGTTTGCCTTGCGAGGTAAAAGAAAATATAACCGAACATCTTTGTAGTCTTGCAAGTATTTTTCGGTAATATTTTCCCGAGCGCGATGGCGATAACTGATGGTTCGAGACCCATTCAGCTCCAATCTCAAAATAGAAAATATTCAGCTACTATCAAAGGAGGAACAAGACCAACTCGTTGAATTAACCTCAAGTGATGATCTGAAGAAAATACAAATAAAAAAAAAAGGCTAGTAGACTTATGGGTATCAGCTCGAAAGGACTGCATGGGAATCATCGATAAGGCAATACAAATTATCCTTCCGTTCGCAACAACTTATTTGTGCGAACAGGCTTTGTCCACAATATGCGTAATTAAAAGCAAATATAGAAATAGACTAGATATGGGGCCTGATTTCAGGGTGAATATTTCGAAATTGCAACCCGACCTTCGAGAAATAATTGCGGGAAAGGATAGGTTACGTTCGTCTTATTGAACGCCGGCCCCATTAGTGCAGTTAAAAAAATGATAATAAATAGGACTTGTTCCTTTTTTTCTCTCAACCACTGCTTTGCTATCCTTAGGTCTGTAGCACTACCTACCTTTACGATTTAAAAATGTTATATTATGTAATAGGACTAAATAAATAAATATTAACATATAAATAGTTCAGCACAGTACTCCAAGGCAGAGGAGTTTAAATATTTAAAGTCTTAGCAAAATATTTTGGAGCAGGGGGTCCGTGCTTACATAACGATCGCTTTAGGGGTCCGAGAAAAATTCCTAATGGGAACCTCTGAACTAATGCATTGATTTTTATTTCTAGTGACTGACATATAATGCCTGATTTTCAAACATAAAGCGCACTTTAGAAATAAGACATTGCTAATTTTAATAATAATTTCTTCACGCATCTCTTTCAACGAACTTTATAATTGATAATTTCTATATTTAAATAAAATTAATTTAATTCCACCTTAGTAATATTTCTCTATTGTGAAATTTGTAAGCATAATTATTTTATGTATGCGATTGCTGATGGAATAGCGGATATTACACAAAGCTAGTTAACAATTTTGACTATTTGAGTCAAGTTTAACATAATGAATTATTTAAGGATTATAATGAATTATTTATGGAGAATTCATTAAATTCGATCATGATTGCAAATAGTATGGCAATTTATGACTAAAACTTTGAATTATGATGCGAATATAAAGCAGTTAACCTACAGTGAATTTTATTGGTTATTAATTTTGAAGTGACAGGTTTGGAAGAAATCAGATGATTAAATTAATAGATTATCGAGTATTATAAAGCAGTATTAAAAACAATTTTGAACAGCGCATATAATTGGAGCGCGGTTTTAAATTAATGTTGTAGATAATTTATTTAAAGTGGTCTTATAGTGGCAACAGTTGGATATGAGTCAGATGGCCAATCCAACATATTTAAAGGATTACAATTTATGATAAGAGAATTTCACTTCAAGAATTGGTGATTATGAGAAGTCAAGGATGTGTCAGTGTTAGCACACTCCTAATATGGTAATTCATGATGTGCGTGCTAATGATCATGTTGAAATGATAATCATTTATGATGAAATATAGAAATGCTGTTAGACGAATTGTCTACTAATTATATGAACCTCGAGAAACATTAAGTATAATTTATTGGAATTTAGCTAAGGCTGATCTTTTTTATTGAATGATTAATTGAATCACAGGTGATCTGAAACTAATTAAATTAATATTTAACATCGCAATCTTATTCAATTAATTAATTACGATGATAATAATAATAATTATGGAAAAGAATAATAATCATTTATGGATATAATAATAGTAATTCATTGAAATTATATCATGGAATAGAAATTTATGATCAAAATATTGCTGCAAATTAATCAAAAGGATTAGAGAATTTTTGAAGAACATTGACTTTGAAATGAAATGAAATTGCAGGGATAACATTTGAACATTACTCTACAATAATGTCATATATAACTTATATATATTTTCTTCGATTATTACATCAAATGTATTTAAGGTTTTCTATCAGTGATGGTCAATAAACGCATTAAATATTTAAATAATATGTGTGAAATTTCAGGTGTATTTTTTGTTTAACTAGATTAGTTACTGGGGAAGTGAAATATGTGAACTTTCCATTTTTTAATGAATCCAAAAGCTGAAACAGTGATAAGTGCAGAGATATTTTTAAAATTTCAAATTCACCTTGCTCAACGAACAGTTGTACTTTTACTTTTAATTACGCATGCCACCGAAGATAGATTAAGTCAGGGCGATCAATTGGGGATCTAGGACTTATGGATCCACGATCACAACGTAACATAAAACCAATTGGAACGCAGGAGTGTTTGATTTTGATTCATTTTGTGTGTTCGTCTGCTCTTAAAATAAAAGAGAACATTTTATCTTAGAAATTCTAAATTATTCCTGCAGATAATTATCTCATTGAATAATACGATCCTTTTTTTTTTTTTAAATATATGTCCGAGTAAACCTTTCTCACCTATCCCGTCAAACGGCCCGAGATATTTGATCTCTTGCGTTTGATTTTTGACTAGATTTTCCAGGATATATTTTTCAGGGACTCCCAAATTATTTGTTAACTCACTGTATCGTTTCATGGACATCACGTTGTTATGCCGGGCCGACGTGACATCCGGGAAACGGGAAGCGAAATCTGTCTTCAAATTCCCAAGAAATAAGGAAATGTAAGTACATGATTTTTTTGTAATCAACTCTGCTATTTAAGTTATCTTTCAAAATGGAATGCTTTTACATTATAAATTAATACATTTTATTCTTTAGTGAGCCTCCGTGGCTTAGGCGGCAGCACGCCTTACTGAAGCTTGTCTCTTACAGCTTTATCTGCTGTTCACTTAGAGATTCCTGTTTCTTGACCTAATTTGCGTTAGATTTTCTTGGACTACGCGGCTTTATATCGGAGATTTCATTAAGTTTTTCGTCTGTTAAAAGCGTAGGCCTGCTTGTTCCCGGTACATCATGAACTGAGCCGGTCACACAAAATTCACTTATGAAATCCCGATTGGTATTGGTATCCCGGTTTGGACACTTCAAATTAGGAATCCGGGTCTGAAATTTTAGTTTTACATTTTCTGTAACCGTTTGCCTTCGCGAAAAACGTATTCCACCAAAGAAGTAGTAGAAGTAGTAAAAATTACCACCTGTATACTGTTGCACTCTTCCAAAAATCTATCTGAACGCTCGCTTACTGCAATACACACTAACGATTTCGACACCCACAGGCCACACGTGCGGGTTGCACTGTACTGCTACCCTGTCCAGGACTCCGTGCTGCCAACTAAACTGCTGGTGATACCTCTCGCAGCAACACGTAGGCGCTGCGGAGAACATTCCCTGGCGCCCTGTACATTGGTGGGTGACTAACTCACTCGTTCACAACACCACGGTGGTTTAGGCAACGGCCCTATGTTAGCAGTATTGGAATAGACAGGAATACCAGATAACTCGGTGGGCTGGTGACAGACCCTTCACTTGTCACCTGCCCTTTTCCCAGACCACGCAAGTTCACAGAGCTTGGACTCAAGCAGTTGTGACTCCGTATATCTATATTTAGAAACGCACATGCTGGTCGAATTATGTAGATGAAACTGGTAAAATATTGAATGCCAGAAATATTGAGATACTCTTAAATCCATACAGCGAGGTCATCTGCCCCGGTTAGAGGCATAGATGGACAATTATTAAGTAACGAAGGTAGCAAATTATGTCACACGCTGAGAATGACTCAATTCGATTTTGTAGGGAATTCATACTCATAGAAAGATAACAGATGCACTGACGCAAAAAATGTATGAAATGCACTCATTTGTTGGAGCGACTCAACAAAATCAATTTACTAATTCAGAAACCTACGCGGACGTGCATACAATAACCTGCATGCGTTGCAATGCCAAACAAAGACAGAATGGATGATAATAATAATAATAATGTTATTGGTTTTACGTCTCTTTTAATAACTGTGGCGTTTAGAGACTTCGGGGTGACAGAATTTTGGCCCGAAGGGGATCTTTAACGTGCCAGTAAATCTACTGATTGCCCCCTATAATTTACGCACCCTCAAATACCAGGATTCGATCCTGCAACCTTAGTCACAGCTGGCAAGAACGTTACCGCTGAGCACGCTTTCAGCCCAAGAAATAAAGAAAGAAAGAAAGAAAGAAAGAAAGAAAGAAAGAAAGAAAGAAAGAAAGAGTGGAAGTTAGAAAGAATAAAAAGAAGTGTTTGAATTGTAATTTCGTTTACTGAAGTGCCTTTGGATAGACAATATTCTTTGTGTTTCTGTCTGGTGGGTATATAAATAAATCCAAAGGCTTTCCGACGCGTGAGCACGCTACATGCAGCTGACCCACGCAGCTGACAATGTGAGCATTTGTTGAAACTACTCGTGCGCCACCTAATGTAATAAGGACTTACTTATTCAGAAATAATTGCGGGAGTGTGGACAAGAACTCATCTAAATTTCATTGCATTCTGATGAATGGCATATGAACGCATACAGGACTTTGTTGAAACGATTCGCGTGCCGTCACTCATTTGTTGAATCTACTCGTGCACTACCTATTGTGAAATGGATTTACTAAACCAGAAACTTTCCTTGGAGTGTACACAACTACTCACCCATGTTTCATCGCAATCGGTTAGTTGGTTGGTTCCTTAGTTTAGGGGGTGCGACAACGCGGTCATGTAGCCCCGTGTACTTTGGGTGTGTGTAGAATTTGTCTGATAACCGGTGTTAATTGTGATGGCTGTATTAGTGTGTGTTATCAGTGATTCAGGTAGAAGGACTGCAGAAGATTAATTTCTTCAAGTAGTTCCTACTTTGGCCTCCGAGTGTTATCATCCACGACACTTAGCTGCGGACGCGGCAACTACATGCCATCGCAGTCAGCACCCAGAGGCGAACGCCGGAACTAATAGAGCGTTATCAAACAAACCTACACATTTTTGCTTCCACATGTGAAATTAATGGAAGGTTCTTTTTCATGCCATAAATCTATGACATGGGACCGCTGGCTTTACTTCCCCTACGAAGGAAGACATACTGTGGCATTTTAACGCTCTTAAAAAATCCAACGACTTCGGCTGGTTTGAATCCGCGATCTTGGGCATAGAAGTTCAGCATGCTACCAACTACACCACCGATCATCGCAATTGGATTAATGGTGTATGAATGCATACTGGACTTTGTTGAAACTATTCGCGCGCCGTTACTCATTTGTTGAATCTACTCGTGCACCACCTATTGCGAAATGGATTTACTAAGCCAGAAACTTTCCTTGGACTGTACACAACAACTCACCCAAGATTCATCGCAAATGGATGAATGGAAATGAACGCATATGGGACTTCGTTGAAATGATTCGCACACCGTCGCTCATTTGTTGAATCTGTACATATTGTAAAAACCTTTCCTGGAGTGTGCACAACAATTCACTAAAGTTTAATCGCAATCGGATGAATGGTATATGAACGCATAAGGGACTTGAAACGTTCGCGTTCCATGACCATATTCGAACCGGCAGCCAATCGTGAGGTCCGTTTTAAGAACCCCTGATCAGAATCCGTGGAGTGAACGGCGGGCTGCTGTCAGTCCCCTCATTTCACCTCGCGATGAATCAGCGAGCTATTCTTACACCTTGCATGGCGGTGGCATAAGTATACAGATTGTGCAATAAGGTTACTGTGTGATTTAAGGGTTCCTGTTAAGTCCCTCACTCTTTTATGTTACATAAATAATTAGTAGCCAGTAACCTTCCCTTGAGTGCACACAACAACTCAACCAAATTTCATCGCAATCGGATGAATGGTATATGAACGCATAGGGGACACACAGTACATACACACTATCCCGTAAAATAAATTTTTATATTATACTAGCTGAAGTACCCGTGCTTCGCTACTGGTCATAAATAAATTGAAATGTGAAGGTGACAGTTAAAACAGGCGATAGGCGAGGTGCTGCGTGGAGGGAGAGTTAGGATGAAACATTTTGTCCAGCTACACCGCTTAGCTTTTTTTTTTTTTTTTTTTTGCGTATGGCTTTTAGTGCCGGGAGTGTCCGAGGACATGTTCGGCTTGCCAGTTTTGTAGCTGCTTCGAGACGGACACCCAATGGGTGAGCTACAAGTACCGTTGGGGAGGGAAGTTGGAATGTAAGGAAGAGGAGTTGGAAGGTAGCGGCTGTGGCCTATAGTTAGGGACCAACCCCGGCATTTGCCTGGAAGGAAGATGGGAAACCACAGAAGACCATCTTCAAGGTTGCCGGCGGGGGGATTCGAACCACCTCGCCTCCCGGATGTGAGCGACTGCCAGCAGTCATGCCGTAACGACCACGGTTAACTCACCCGGTACCGCTTGGCATTGACCGTGTTTTATAGCACATAATTAGATTTTACTCGCTAACAGTTGGAGATACATGAAAAGTGATTTGGGCCATTCTGATAGAAATTTAAATTTTAAACCTAGTATATGCCATCAAACGTTTGCTATTTCTTAGCGTTCTCTTTTTATTTGAAATTAAAATATGAATGTTTGAAACCAAAGGGTGTAGTGACGTCACTAAAATGGTCGCCATCTTTAAATAGTGTAAAGTATTGAAATCAAAAGTAGCCTATATATTAACCAGGTAAATCAGCTACTTCCATATAAAATTTCATGTAAATCGGACCAGTGGTTCTTTGGTGATCGAGTAATACACAGACGCACAGACACATACCATTTTTATATATTAGTACTAGCTGTTACCCGCGGCTTCGCCCGCAATAACATTTGGAATCCCGTTATAACATTAGTTATATAGATAGATAAGCATGGGTCCTAGTGGAAAATAATTCTATCACCTGAAACCAAAAATGCATGGGACGAAAAAAAAACATCAAAATATCGTGCTGGTTTCGGACCCTGAAAAACATGAAAAATATAATAAAAGTATTTAAAAAAACTATGTTTTGAAATTTCATTCGAATCAATTATTATGTCATTCCTGGGACTTAGAACATTGTGGCCAAAATGTACAAAATCATTAATAACTCCCTAAGTATTCGCCGTATGATGAAATAGCAATAGACAAAAAAGACGTAATATGTTATTGTCTACAACATAGGCTATGTATAATTTTCCACTCAGACATATTACCTGTTTTCCCCCCCATAATTTCACCTCTACCCATGGGCCCCTTAAATTGGATTTATAAAAAAAACGGTCAAACACCTATTTACTTATTTTTTATGCTGATTTTTTCCGCTGAGTTTCTAACTCCTCGCTTATGTCGTTTAAGAGATATACGCTCCGTTAGGAATCCTTCAACCCCCACTTTTCACCCCTTTCACCTCATAATATACACCACATCGAAAAACCCTCAGACACGTGTCTTTTTATTCTTAATGATGAGTTTATATGCCGAGTATCACATCCCCCAATGAAACCAATCGGGAAATGCAGGTCTATCCCCTTAACACCCCTTTAGAACCTGAATATCCAAAAATCCTTTCTTAGTGGGCGTTTGCGGCCCTTGAGGAAGCTGCATACCAAATTTCATTCCAATCCGTTCGGTGGTTTCTAAGATTTCGTGATGAATGAATGAGTGGTATTTGAGCTTTATATAATAGATAGATGTAGTTTTATGATGTACGAAAAACGTACGATATTATTTACTTAGTAATTTGAAAGTACCCATGTTTAAGTACAGAAGGAGCCTGGTCATGGCTTCTAATGATTGGTATGAGAATTATTGGCGACGTCAGTTACCTGTAGGTTTGCTACGGTACTGTATCTCTTGAGGGCAGTGAAGGAGGTAATGTTCTGTACAAATCATTTACTCTTATAGTCATCTTTTTTGACGTATTGAGTGTACAGGGAGCTGCCGTAGTACCTCTAAACTGAACCCAACGTCTTAAGTAGAAAAGAGGACGTGTTCATGGCGTGGTTAATCATTTTAGGTTACTGTTTCATTTTGGTTGCTGCAAATTATTCTGGTTCTGTTAGTCTTTTCCTATCACAGTTACTGTATTCCTGATTTGTAATATAAAAGATAGCTGGTATAGGTTAACACTGTCAACAATTAAAAAATTGCAGCATAAAACCATTAGGATTAATAAAACATAAACGTCAACATATTAGTAGTAGAACACACCTTCACGGAGAGTATAACACTACAATACAATATATTGCGCGTGATACCTTCCGTCATAAGGTAAAGATTCAAAATCTCCCGTAACAGCAGCGGCTTCAAGAGTATGAAATTAGACCCTAAATGTCACATTTAGAGGACCACGTGGATTAGCGGCTAACATTCTCCGCTGTCGCCTTGGAGGTCCGAGTATGAATCCGGCTTTGCCAAGAAATTTTATTTCTGGTCTGAGAGCTGGAAGAGGGTACACTGCACCTCCCGTAGCAAAACTTGGAAGATGTTTTCCGTGGTTTCCCACTTCTACTCGAAGCAAATACCGGGATAGTTTCTAACTGAAGGCAACAACAACCTCCTTTTTAATCCTCACCTGAATTACAAATACACTCACTACTACAGCCATCACAGTGACACAGGTTATCAGAAAAAATTAATACACACCTAAGTTCATGGGGCTACATGGCCATGATGTCGGGTTGGTTCTTAAGTTTAGGGGCTGCGATAACGCGGTCATGTAGCCCCGTGTACTTCGAGTGTGTGTAGAATCTGTCTGATAACCGTTGTTACTTGTGATGACTGTATTAGTGTGTGTTATCTGTTTTTTAATGTAAGTAGGCTACTGCAACTTAGAATTTTTCAAATAGTTCCTACTTTTGCCGCCAAGCGCCACCGTCAACGACTACTAGGCCAAGTTCAGAACTTAGCTACTAGACGCCACCGCAGTCGGCTCTTGGCAACGAACGTAGAAACATAAGAGCGTTGTTTACATTCTTAACCTATCCAATTTAGCTTGACACAGGTGCAGGCCATGATGTCGCCAAGCCTTTAAATCAATCAATAACAGAATCATTTAAGCTCATTTAATCTTAATACTAAGTTTCGCGATGATATCTATAGCCGTTGTTACGTTAGGTCACGTGCATGGTTAGCCGATGTATTTGTTTTTCTTAAATTTTAATTCCCTACATCGATCCCTGTGAATAATTGTTTTTAAAACTACGTATTCAGATTTTTATGGCGTTCAGATTCCTAATGTTCTTATCGTGGTTTGGATAGAAAAGGGCCTCGTGTTTACGTCTTGACTGTAGGCATGGCCCCTTACAGAGACAGGTGGAAACCTGGTGATCACTTCCTGAGGTAGTGTTGCCATTGAGAAAATTGAGTGGCATGGCCTCTTTTACCGAGATAGATGGAAACTTGGTGGACCCGTCTTGTGCTACTGTTGCCATAGGGATGGCCGGCCTTGCCGTTCCTTCATAAGTTCATTTTTAGCCTATTTTCAATTTTGAAAAAAATAGGCTTATGAGATCACCTTTTGTCCGTGTGTGTGTGCGTGTGTGTGTGTGATTCGTGTGTGTGTCCCCCCCCCCTAATAAAATCTAAACGGCAGGAGTGATTTCAATGAAACTCGGAAAGTTCATAGCACTATTCCCGGCGACCTCGACCGTTCCCTTCAAATTTTGTTACGACTCACCAATCCAACATGGCGGCTGTGCGAAATATTTCACCAGCATTCAATATCTCCGAAACTATTACCGATATTACCCTGACATTTTCTATGGTGATAGAGGGAACTACTATAATTTCACTTATGTGACTTTTGAAAACCTGGTAACTACAAAACCAACATGGCGGCCAAGCGAATTTGCGACTTTTAAATAGACGTTTCTCGCGATTTGACCAACCAAACGCACTGGAACTTGGTACAGTATATGTTTATATACATTGTAATGCACCGACATCTAACTTCGTTCAATTGTTTACATAATCACATGATGGCGGATGTGCGAAATATTTCAACGGCAATCTATATCTCTGAAACTATTAGCGGTATCTCCCTAAAATTTTGTACGGAGATAAAGGGCACTACTGGAAGTCCATCTATAAGATTTTCAAAAACCGTTTAACTACAAAACGAACATGGCGGCCAAGCGAATTTGAACATTTTAAATAGACCTTTCTCGCGATTTAATGTTCTAAGCGCACTGAAACCTGGTACAGGAAATATTTATACACATTGTAATCCACTGGTATCTAATTTAGTTCAATTGTTTACATAACCTCAAGATGGCGGCAGGGCGAATTTTAAAATTAAGTTTTTATTTCTTGTGATGTAGTCATGCGATCGAAGTGAAAGTTTGAATAATGAACCTACGCAATAATTTTCCTTTATTGGCACATGACTCTATGGCCTATACATTTAACAATCCAACATGGCGACCATCCGAAATATTTAGACGATACTGAATATCTACGAATCTATTTTAGCAATCAAACTGCATTTTTTAATGTTCATAGGGGCTATGAACTTAAGTTCACCTATAGGACTTTAAATAACCTGGTGATCACAAATCCAACATGGCGGTGACGCGAATTATAAATATTCACATGGACGTTTCTCGCAATTTAACCATCCGCGTACAGTGAAACTTGGTACAGTAAATCTTTATCCGAATGTTAATCCACAGGAATCTAATTTATTTCAATTGTTTCCATAACCTCAAGATGGCAGCTGTGAAAAAAATTTAAAACTCCTTGTTTTTTCTTGTGTCCTAATTAGGCGATTGAAGTTTGAATACTACACTTTCACAATAATCTGCATGTAACAGTACATAACTCTAGGACCTACATATATAAAATCCAACATGGCGACAATCCGAAATATTTAGTCGGTTCTCAATATCTACGAATCTATTACAGCAATCAAACTGAAATTGTGTATGTTGATAGTGGCAATTAACATAAGTAGGATATATGAAAATAGGCTGTATAGTTCTTCACGGAACTACTTGTTCTGATTTTATTAGCCTTTGCTCGAGTGCAAATAGGCCGATATCAGAAGAATGAGAAAGTCTATCGAAAATTCATGTAGCCAGCGGTATGCAAAATATGGTTGAGATTGGTGGAACGGTGTAGATTTGTATACGGAACATACATACATACATACATACAGACTTTCACTTTTATATATTTGATAGATAGATATAGGCTACTGTGTGAATCAGCTAGTTCTATGCAGCCCAAATAACACGTTTTGTCAGGAAGGTCGTTATTCGTATATAGTCATATCGAGGGTAAATAATAGTGTTCAGTATCGTTTGCGGGATATGCTTGCAGTGCATTAGCACCATACGGGATGCAAGCAGAGAAATATCGACCTTCCTGATAACACACGTTAGTTGGACAGCATAGAACAATATTACTAGGGGCAGCTGATTCACTTGGTATACTGCATTTATAGAGGCACACAGTTGGATATTCTCAGCCGAAGAAATGACGAGGAAGACGTACTGACAAGGACTGGTACAGAACATTTAAATAGATCTCATGTGGAATGTTTGGAAGCCTCCGTGGCTTAGGCGGCAGCACGCCGGCCTCTCACCGCTGGATCCGTGGTTCAAATCCCGGTCACTCCATGTGAGATCTGTGCTGGACAAAACGGAGGCAGACAGGTTTTTCTCCGGGTACTCCGGTTTTCCCTGTCAAAATTCCATTCCAGCAACACTCTCCACTATCATTTCATTTCATCTGTCATTCATTTAATCATTGCCCCAGAGGAGTGCGTCAGGCCTCGGCAGCCGGCACATTTCATATCCTCGCCGCTAGATGGGGGCTTCATTCATTCCATTCCTGACCCGGTCGGAGACTGGAAGCAGGCTGTGGATTTTCATTTTCATGTGGAATGTGGGGTATGATTTCAGGAACAAGAACTTGTTATGTTAATAAGAAGATGTATTCTCATTGCGAACCACCTTGTGGTGTAAAAATACGTTCGCAATGACGCACAATCATGACTGTCGGTCAAGTAGATTACGTACGGTATGTCAGGGGTAAGTTTTGTAGCCTCGGGTGCCGGGTGCAAGCTTTGTAATTTGACACCCAGAGGGTAGCTAGTTTTGTAATGATACAGGTTGAGCCAGCAGTGGTCTGGATCATGAACGTAAAATGGCTCTGGCACCATTCAGCTATATAGGTAACTTTCACACACAAATGAAAAGGTACGAATCAAACAAGAAGGTTTTCCCTAATAAATGGCGGCTTCGGTGGACTAGTAGGTAGCATACAAAGCTGCCATGCCCAAGATCGCGGGGTCAAACCCGCCGAAGTCCTCGGATTTTTATTAGCGTTAAAATTCCACAGTATGCCTTTCTCCGGAGGGCAAGTAATTCCTGTGGGGCCATGTCATAGATTTATGGCATGTAAAAGATCCTACTACTAACTACAATTGTATGAAGCTTAAATTTCTAGGTTAGATTTGATAACGCTCTATTAGTTCCAACGTTCGTCGCCAGGTACTGGTTGCGATGATGGCATCCAGTAGCCAAGTTCACAGCTAGGTTTCGTGGACGGTAGCATTTGGTAGCAAAAGTAGGAACTACTTGAAAATTGATCGTCTGCAATACTTACCTGAATCACAGATAACACACACTAATACGGCCATCACAACACTGGTTATCAGACAAATTCTACACACACCCTAAGTACACAGGGAAACATGATTGCGTTGTTGCAGCCCCTAAACTAAGGAACTAACATCCATCCGAAATTAATGTGCTCAAGACCTGTCAAACAAAATGTCAGAAATATTCAGATATAACGTTCATCAAATTTTCATTGAAATCATGTATGGAGTCAAAATCCAGATGATTAACTTAGAGCACTTTCGAATGAATGTCTCACACTGGAGGGGGTATGTAGGAATTGTATTTAATTGTTACCCACCACACATTTTGCCACCCCTCATAAGGGTATTTTTGTGAATAAGACAAATGATACCTATGAATCGTGTGAAAAGATAGGTACCGCTATATTAAACTACGAAAAGTAACACATCAATAAGAATTTGTCTAATAAATGCATAATGAATTGTGTTTAAAAGTATGGGCCTATTCTACACTTTGATAGCCCTCACCAACACCATGTCATGAATTATCTGCTATATATCTTTCGAATTCTGAATACACTGTACAAAACCAAGTATCTTTTGTTTCCTTTAACCCTACTCTGTAAATTACTTAATGCCTAAATATCATGCCATGCCAAATGTTAACAGCACAAGGCAATTTTGGTTGGTGCGTATTGAGGAATGCTAACTATGTGCGGCAAGTTGGGAGATGATGTCAACTCGCACCAAGAGATGGCACTGTGATCCCTTTCTCCCGGCAAGTACATGCTCCTACCGCAGAGCTTCGGCTATTATATTTATAAGCTATTTGCTTAAACTAACCCAAAGTTCGATTGTTGAAACGATCCGTGCGCCAACACTCGTTTGTTGAAAAGATAAAATGGAGTTACTAATTCAGAAACCTTTCCGAAAGTGCGCACTATAAGTCACCAAAATGTCATTGCAATGGGATGAATGTTATATCAACGCATCCGGTACTTTGTTAAAAGTATTCGTGTGCCAAAATTCATCTGTTGACACTACTCTTGCGCCACCATTTATGAAATGCATTTACTAATTTCAGGACCTTAGGGGGAGTGTGCACTACAACGCACCAAAGTTTCTTCGCAATTATTTGAATGATAAATAAACGCTACAGGCATTTGTTGAAATGAATCGCGTGCCTAAACCTATTAGTTAAAACTTTTCGTGTAACATCTAGAATATTGTAAAGTGGATTTACCATTTCAGAAACCTTCGCGGGAGTGTGTACAACAATTCAGAAAAGTTTCATCGCAATCGTATGAACGCAGACGGAACTGTTTTGAATCGATTTTTTAATATTTTAAATCTATTTTCTGAAAATATCTAATGATCTGCAACATCAATAATATATTTTCTTGTACAAGTTATTGCTTACAAATACATCCATTAAAGTATATGGCATCCACACGAATATAATAGCCACATTTGTTGAGTAAGACATGAAAATGTGGCTGCAGCCAGGATTCGACCTGAATGTGCTGCTGCCCGGGTAGGGATGCTTAGTCACTGCGGCCACCTTACGACGTAACCATACATGTTAAATTGTCCCCACGACCACGTTGGGGTACTGCAGCAAGTCCGGAGATCGGAGGTTCAAACCACAGAGCTGACGAGCTATAGTCGAACTTCCATATCTCGAAGTGATACAAATTACTTCAAGCTATCAAAAATTTGAGACATAGAAATACATGAAGAAAAGGGGTCTATTATCATAAATACATTAATATTCTACTGTTGGCTTTACCCACTTCCTCTCTCTGACTGAGGTGCACATTGGCCTCAACCCGTCTTCCAGCCTTAAATAGCATAATACTCTACTGACAGAAATACACAGTCCAGGTGTCCTAACCAACTAAATCCATTTTGTAATTCCATGTCACACCTAAAGAACGTCATTCGACTGCATTTTCACCCCAACGTCGGAATAATGACATATATTTTATGTCTGGGGAAGAAAATATCATTCGAGTTATAGAAATATACGAGTAGTAGACTTCGAATAGTAGATTTTTAGCCTATTTTCAATTTTGAAAAAATAGGCTTATGAGATCACCTTTTGTCCGTGTGTGTGTGCGTGTGTGTGTGATTCGTGTGTATGCCCCCCCCCCTAATAAAATCTAAACGGCTGAAGCGATTTCAATGAAACTAGAAAAGTTCATAGCACTATTCCCGGCGACCTCGACCGTGCCCTTCAAATTTTGTTACGACTCACCAATCCAACATGGCGGCTGTGCGAAATATTTCACCAGCATTCAATATCTCCGAAACTATTACCGATATTACCCTGACATTTTCTATGGTGATAGAGGGAACTACTATAAGTTCACTTATGTGACTTTTGAAAACCTGGTAACTACAAAACCAACATGGCGGCCAAGCGAATTTGCGACTTTTAAATAGACGTTTCTCGCGATTTGACCAACCAAACGCAATGAAACTTGGTACAGTATATGTTTATATACATTGTAATCCACCGACATCTAACTTCGTTCAATTGTTTACATAATCACAAGATGGTGGATGTGCGAAATATTTCACCGGCATTCTATATCTCTGAAACTATTAGCGGTAAAACCCTGAAATTTTGTACGGAGATATAGGGCACTACTGGAAGTCCATCTATAAGACTTTCAAAAACCGGTTAACTACAGAACGAACATGGCGGCCAAGCGAATTTGAAAATTTTAAATAGACCTTTCTCGCGATTTAATGTTCCAAGCGCACTGAAACCTGGCACAGGAAATATTTATACACATTGTAATCCACTGGTATCTAATTTAGTTCAATTGTTTACATAACATCAAGATGGCGGCAGTGCGAATTTTAAAATTAAGATTTTATTTATTGTGATGTAGTCATGCGATCGAAGTGAAAGTTTGAATAATGAACCTACGCAATAATTTTCCTTTAATGGTACATGACCCTATGGCCTATACATTTAACAATCCAACATGGCGACCATCCGAAATATTTAGACGATACTGAATATCTACGAATCTATTTTAGCAATCAAACTGCATTTTTTAATGTTCATAGGGGCTATGAACTTAAGTTCACCTATAGGACTTTAAATAACCTGGTGATCACAAATCCAACATGGCGGTGACGCGAATTATAAATATTCACATGGACGTTTCTCGCAATTTAACCATCCGCGTGCAGTGAAACTTGGTACAGTAAATCCTTATACGAATGTTAATCCACTGGCATCTAATTTATTTCAATTGTTTCCATAACCTCAATATGGCAGCTGTGAAAATTTTTAAAATCTCCTTGTTTTTTTCTTGTGTCCTAATTATGCGATTGAAGTTTGAATACTACACGTTCACAATAATCTGCATGTAACAGTACATAACTCTAGGACCTACATATATAAAATCCAACATGGCGACCATCCGAAATATTTAGTCGGTTCTCAATATCTACGAATCTATTACAGCAAACTGAAATTGTGTATGTTGATAGTGGCAATTAACATAAGTAGGATATATGAAAATAGGCTGTATAGTTCTTCACGGAACTACTTGTTTATTTTTAAATAGTCAGTTTACCCTCCAGGTTGTCTTTTCCCTCGGACTCAGCAGGGGATCCCACCATTACCGCCGCAAGGGCAGTGTCCTGGAGCTTGAAACACCTTGTCGGTGGATACAACTGGGGAGGTGGGACCAGTGGAAAACCATGTAAACCACTTCGAAGATGGCTGAGGTCGGAATCGAACCTCTTCTACTCATTTGGTCAACCCGAAGCTGAGTAGACCCCGTTCCACTCCTCGGACCACTTTTCAAATTTCGTGGCAGAGCCGCGAATCGAACCACGGACATCCAAGGTGGCAGCTAAGCATGCTGACCACTACACCGCGGAGGAGACTACAAAAAGCACGATCTATAAATAAAAGTGTGTAGAACTTCGCCAGGAAATTAAAATTACTGCGAGATATCGTAGCTCGACTGTTGCTTTCAGATGTGCAGGATGGAGAGGAACTGTTTCGGCGCGGCCTCTTCAGGAACAACTTGGAGATAGCCTCGATCGACTAGACGACACACGCAGAGCCATCTGTTCGCCAAAGTTTCAACCTGACATGAATTTTTTGAAAAAAAAAAATAGAATTTTCCGTAGGACATAGCTTTCCTTGGATCGATCTTATCTCTTGAGCGAGACTTCCAAATACAGTCACAATTGATACGGTACTTAACTTGATCTGATTGGTTCCTCAGTTTATGGGCTGTGACAACGCTGTCATGTAGCCC
Organism: Meconema thalassinum; assembly: GCA_946902985.2. Taxonomy (NCBI): domain Eukaryota; kingdom Metazoa; phylum Arthropoda; class Insecta; order Orthoptera; family Tettigoniidae; genus Meconema; species Meconema thalassinum. The sequence goes on along the minus strand of OX336391.1, from coordinate 566,361,540 downwards.
CGTTTACTTTGTGTATGTGTAGAATCTGTCTGATAACCAGTGTTAATTGTGATGGCTGTATTAGCGTGTGTTATCTGTTTTTAATTCAAGTAAGGACTGCAGCCATTGAATTTTCAAGTAGTTCACACTTTAGCTACCAAACGCCACCGTCAACGACCAACTAGTTCTGAACTTGGTTACTAGATGCCACCGCAGTCCGCTCCTGGCGACGAACGTTAGAATCTAAGAGCGTTAGTCAAATATAACCTATACTTTAGCTTCACACAAGTGTAATTAGTGGAAGGTTCTTTTTGATCTATTAGTCCCCTTAAAACAACATTCTTAGTTATAATCGTCAATCAATCGTAAATTTATGTAGCACTCTGAGATGGCGCTGAATTCACAACAGAGGGTGTTGAATAAGTAATTTTTAATTATTATTTACAGTCAAGCACATCAAAGTAATTCTTCAGAAACTTTCAGAAGGTGTGGGGGAGCAGAACTGTATTATAAATCGCTAGCAAAAAAAATAATCAAAAACTCCCTGGCGCTTCCGCACCCATTACCGTGTATCGCATTTTCGATGAGGGTATTCGAGGGCGTGCCTTATCCAGCTGAGCTACCGAGGGAGTATGCAATATACTGTATGTTTTGTCTATATATGGTACCCAGCAGTGAACAGTGGAAAACTCTCCGGCTACACGGTTCGGAAAACCGAAACTAGAGTAGATTCGTACTGTATTAATATATATATTTATTTACTTAAATAGTAAAAGTAAAATAAAATATTAATTTCCTTGGATACCACAACAATTATTTGTGGCTTATATTATAATATCGTGGGCGAACGAAGCAATGGTGGGCCGATGTGTATCATAACGACTTGAGTTTGCAGTTCTTAATTTATTTTCGGTTTTGACACATATTGGTCATCAACCCCGTGTACTTGGGTGTGCGATAAGCTGTGTTCATGTGGTGACTGTAGTATTATGACGGGTATTAGGGTAGGAGCCTCGGGCTTGAAACATAATACCATTCCTGGGTTTTCCTACATCAAATGGGTTAATCCCCGGGGAAGACCTGCTATAAGGGTGGCCACTGTCAGAACAAGTGTTCACACTTGATGCAGCTTACGTTCCAGTTGTTTGTTGTTAGTTCATTTACAGGCTTTGCGACATCGTGGTTATGTAGCACCGTGTGTATGTGTGAAGTATGTCTTATAACCTGTGTTGATCTGAAGTCTATATTATTATTAAAGATAAATCGCACAAATTGTGCATATTGATGAAAACAAACTGTCATTCACAAAACTTCACAATGGACGATCCCCGATTTTCACAAGAAATTACATGGTATCTACATAAAGTCTCGAGCAATAGCCGCTACCAAAGCCATATATGATATCAAAACAATCACGAAGCTCTCTTTGGGAACTGCTATGACATTATTCGACGCGAAAATAACGCCCATCGCCACATATGGACTTGAAATCATATGGGAAAAATTATCCCTGGCAGACTTGAGGACGCTTGAAGCAGTCAAATCGCGCTTCCTGAAGGCTACCCTGGGGATATCGAAGTATACAAAATCAAGATTAGCATATGAACTCGCCAGGGAGACCTTCTTCTTTGAGGACCTTCGGATGAAGAGAGGGCTACCATCCACAGACGCCTGAAAAAAAAACTAATGCAGGAAAGAATACAGAAAATGGACGAAATCTGGTTCGAGTTTTACACCACGGAGGCCATGATGACTAGGACATGGATGAACACAAACCAAGACTTGCGACACATTGTCAATTCGATGGCGGTACATGGGTATCACCACAAACTGTGTAATGCCGAATACTTTCATGAGCCTGATGAATCCTGCGTATGTAAATCATGCGGAGTGCAATGGAGTCTATATTAGAGTGTGTATTTGTGAATAGCGCACCGTGACGGTGTATCACTAGCGGGGATTTTCGTTCTATAACCACCCGCTCAGTCTACCGTTAGCATGCTCATTGTTCAGCTTCAATACCTTGAACCTTGGAGGGCCAACCATTTTCACACGCGCCCAGCACTAATAAGGCACATTATGGGCCCCAAGTTATTTTAGTAATACATGCATTTTACAATCAGTACACTTCTTAAATAGTCACAAATTTTTACAAATGAATTTAATGTATTGTGGTTAAACAAAATATATTGCAATTTGAACTAGTGAAAATGTAAAAGCACACTACAAGCAAGCACCCACCAACTATTGGAACATTTCTTGAGTTTCTTTAAACAATTGAAAAGAACTGTCTGTCTTCTTGCATGTAATTTACATTTACATTTCAGCATGTAGAAATAACGAAATACCCGCTACATTTCAATTCAGTTTATTTCGATACTTCTCACACTTAAGGTGCGGTAACATTTTTCATTGCATGCTATTTGCACACCCACTTGCTTTCAAATGATGGTCAAAGAGCAAGGGAAATCAGTCTTTCTATCCTTGGTTGTCGTACGAGATGTGCATCTCCCGCGTTTTCTCCCAGTTATTATTATTATAGTATCAGAAATAGCCTACCATTTAGGCCTATACAGTTCAATTATGCATAGTAAGCTGCATAACATACAGTATTATAACACAAATAAAATGAAAAACCCTTCACATCAATCTCGACCAAAACCTAGCAACATAAAGTGAATTTTGTGTTGCATGAAAAGGATCATATTCGGTGCATGGAGATGGGTACAATGGCCACTGGAGCATATGCTGCATAGTTTGTTCTTCGGCACAGTCACATGGCATCGATATAGCCCCATCTTGCTAGGTTGGCTTTGGATCAGCCCACTCCTGTCCTCAATCTGTTCAATGACTTCCACTCAAGCCAGTCTTCACGACAGCCAGGTGGCAAACGTTCTACAACAGTCATTTGTCCTCTGATGACGTGGACCTTTGCTCTCCAAAGCCGTACTCACGCTGCAGTAAGTGATCCAGTTACAGTAGTTCCTCAGACGTTCGTAGGAAGCTTTTTCTTGACTTTAGTCTCTGAACTGGAGGTGTATGGCCACGTCATGGATGAGCACTTTCTTGCCATAGCTTAACCTGTGACGGATAGACCACCATATCCTCCCTGATCCTTCAAGATAGTGTTCATAGCTAAAGTCAACCTAACCTAACCTGGGTTCTGGACCCTCCACCTCCCCCCTCCACCTTGTCCACCTACTCCTCCTCCTCGACCTCCTCCCCCTCCACTGCGCCCACTTTAATCTGCGCCACTTTAAATTGCGCCCACTTTAATTAGCGCCCGCTTTTATTTGCACCCACTTAAATTTGCCCCCACTTTAAATTGCGCCCAATGTAATTAGCGCCCTCTTATATTTGCACCCACTTAAATTTGCCCCCTCTTTAAACTGCGCCGACTTTATACTGCGCCCTCTTTAAACTGCGCCCACTTTAATTTGCGCACAATTTAATATGTGCCCACTTTATTCTGCGCCCACTTAAATTTGCACTCACTACAAACTATCATTCTTATAACCGCGTTAACTTAACCAGAGATCAGTTCATGCTTGTCAGTTGATATGGGACTATCAACGACCAGCCGTGGTAAGCCATAGCTTACTATAAGGGATACTCATACATCATATAAAGAACAGATAGAAACGGTACTGTTATTTGGCACTGTTCAAAACAATGATTGAAACAGTGTCCAGGAATGGTTAAGACAAAGAACTTCAACATACTTTCTTCAAACGATCATCATTGTCAACTTTATGATAATACTAACCTAGCAGCATGGAAAACTCTAACCAAAGCAGCTAAAAGGCTAGTCCGAGGAAAATATACTGTTGCTCAAGATATTATTAACCTCAAGTTTAATACACTAAAAAGTGCACGTGTTGATAGTGAGATGTTTGTTCAAAAACATTTAACACCTCCTCTAAAAGCCATGTTGAGGCACTCATCCACGTCCGAAAAGTCCCCAACATTATCAAAACAACACAGACCATCAAGGAGTTCGTGAACGAAGGAGAAAAGGACGATGATGATGATGATGATGATGATGATGATGATGATAGCAAAGTTATGTTAAAGCACTCCAACACATCTAAAAAGCTTTCAATACTATCAAAGGTAACTCATACCATTCAAGAGTTTGTGGATAAAGGTGAAAAGAATGATGATGATGATGATGATGATGATAGCAAAGCTATGTTAATGCACTCCACCACATCGAAAATGCTTTCAACACTATCGAAGGCAATTCAAACCATTCAGGAGTCTGTGGACAAAGGTGAAAAGTATGATGATGGTGAGGAAGAGGAAGATGTTTTTCACCTATAAAACCATTACCGTTTCCCCAGGTTTTAAAAACATCAGTCATTGCTCGCCGTGGAACATCTGCATCGTGTGTTGCGTTTAAAACGTTCAAACCACTCATCAATGATAGCTATTAGAACGATCCTAATATATCAGTCGAACGCCTACAGCTCTTGCATGCCTCTAAACAGACTGGTCATACTGGTTGTGAGGAGGAACTATTAAATATAGAAGATCAACTTTGTTATTCTGGTATTATTGAGTAATGGATCAACGTGACCGCTTGGACATGATGAGAAAAAGTGGACTTTAAAAAGATAGAGGGATTTAATGTGTAGCTATGTTTTTCATTTGTAATGCTATATTACAGTATATATGAAATAAACATTATTGCAAGATCGTGTACTTTATATACAATCATTTTATATACATTTTATGATAGTAGATTCTATTTACAATCACCTTGTTCACTTCTTTCATCCTGAACTTCTTTATACTGTATTTTATTCATAATATGTAAGTGACATTTTACTGCTAAATGAATTACTCATTATATTTTACTAAACTACAGTTGGTTGGTTGGTTCCTCAGTTTAGAGACTGCGACAACGCGGTCATGTAGCCCCATGCCCTTTGGGTGTGTGTAGAATCTGTCTGATAACCGGTGTTAATTGTAATGACTGTTGTATTGTTTGTTATCTACTTTTAATCAAGTAAGGACTGCAGACAATCAATTTTCTAGTAGTTCACACTTTTGCTACCAAACGCCACCGTCAACGACAACTAGCCCAGTTGTGAACTTGGTTAATAGATGTCACCGCAGTCGATTCCTGGCGACGAATGTTGGAACCTAAGAGCGTTAGTCAAATCTAACCTATAAGTGTAATTAGTGGAAGGTTCTTTTAAATGCCATAAATCTATGACATGGGACCGCCACCATAGATTTATGGCACGTAAAAGAACCTTCCACTAAACTACAGTATTCTAACATTATACATTATTATACATTATACTTACAGTTTATACAAATATATTACAATATAAACACACTGAAAATAATATAATAGCCTATGGCAAATATCAGTTTCAAATCACGTATGATTTCTCAGGTAAATAAGGTACATATTTACATGACCTCAGTGAGACCTGTAGTGCTATATGGCTGTGAGACCTGGGCCAAGCCTCAAACACTTGAGGAACATCTCTGCGTTTTTGAAAGGAAGGTCTTGCGCAAAATATATGGTTTACTATAATAATATAATAATATCCTATGACCTCGGGTGCTGGGTGCAGGCTTTGTAATTTGACACCCAGAGGGTAGCTTGCATGTCGAATTTCGTTGTTCTTTGAATCACTATGAAAGTCAAGGAGGTTAGATATCTAAGCTCCTTGAACACTATAGCGCTTTCTAGTAGAGACATGTACAGACAGTGGTGGCTATGCTCGCTAAAAGCGCGGCGTTAGATCATGGGGCCAAGCTCTCTGCTGACTCGGTAGACGCGTGGGTTCGAGCCCCACCGTCGGCCGTCCTTGAAATGGTTTCCGTGGTTTCCCCATTTTCAACACCAGGAAAATGCTGGGACGGTACCTTCTGACAGGCCACGGCCGATTCCTTCCACATCCTTGCCCAGTTTCATTCACCATCATCCATTCCATCTCTCATCCCGACGCGCAGGTCGCCCACGGGCGTCGACTAGAAAGACCTGCACTCGGCCTCCCAGGAGGTCACACGAAAAAAAAAGTAGAGACATGAGGAACTTTGTGTTGGCGGAAACTCCCGAGATTAATTTTGCCATTATGAACACGGCCTACTGAATTCAAATGGGTTCCTTGACATGCCAACATCGTATGACATGCATGTCGTATTTTTGCCGCCTTTCAAAAACCACTTAACACGGCCAGGAACGAACCTGCAATCTTGGGGTTGGTAGACCGTCACGCTATCCACTCACCCACCGTGGCAAGCTACGGTTCACTATATAATGTAGAAACTGAAAGGTGGGAAAGAAGATATCACCAAGACCTTTATGAACGATTTGGGAATACGAGCATCAACCGGATTCTGGAGAGGAGGAGGTTGCAATGGTTGGAACATGTCATTTGAGCTGAGGATTCCATATCCAATCGTGTTTTCAGCTCGACACCAACTGGCAGACGCCCGAGAGGTCGCCCTAGAATAAGATGGAGGGATCGAGCGATAATGTCACTGTTAAAGGTGGCACCAACAGCAACTGTGGAGGATGCAATGGACAGGGAAAGGTGGAAGATCATCTGCGACCGATACTTGTGAAAAGTCTCAGTCCCTCCTGTTGTAATGCCTGTGTTATTTTGTATATTTTTGTTTTGTGCTCTTATTGTCTGTCCTGGGTCTTAATGGCCTGTTAATACAATAAATAAGGGCGTGGTGGCGCAGCGGTCAAGCTGTTGGCCTCTCACCACGGCAGACCGGGTTCGATTCCCAGTCAATGCATGTGAGATTTTCAAGGTGAAATGCCATGTCTTGTGGTTCGGATTCCACGTAAAAAGGAGGTCCCGTGGCTTATGATCTCGCGATTAACGGTCACGTAAAACTACAATCTTCCTTCCTTTTTAATACAATAAATGATGATGATGATGGCGAATATCAGACTTAAGTCGTCAATGCGACTGTTTCCCCAAGCAAGAGTATTTGATGAGTTAGGTATAATGAATCGTTTGTTGTCTTCATTACTTAAAGCAACTTTGTTCAACAAATTAGTATATAGCTGATGATTTTTGCTTCTAAAACACACATTTTCTTATACAGGGAGTGGCAAAAAGATCTGACGGTTTTTAAATCACAACTATACAAACACTTTAAATGGTACAAGCTCTTTTATTACTTATAACAGCAAGGTGTACATGCCAATTAATGGAAAACATGAAAGAACAATAGATTTTAGCTTTTAAGATTTGAAGATAACGTCCAAATGAAAATGTGCTTCGTCGCTCATTATTAAAATTGTGTTGTCGGTCATCAAATCAATCATCTGCTCTGAAAATGCTTTCCGCTTTGCATAGTCATTAGGCTTCAACTGCTGGACAATAACCATTTTATACGGATGAAAATGCAAATCGAAATGCAATATTCGTCTCACTGTTCGATCAGACATTTACAAAGCAGCAGCTTGTTTACGAGCCGGCCGCCGTGGACTGGTTTCCACAGCTTGTCTCACTCGCTCAACATTTTCTGGTGTCCTGGCTGACCTTGGACGGCCTGTCGACGTACGTTTTAAGGCTGAACCCGTAGCTCTAAAATTACTCACCCATAACAAAATTGTGTTACGAGATGGAACACGTCCTCTTCGACCCACATTAAAGTGTTGACGGAACTGACGCTGAGTAACGACGCAAGACTCACCACTTTTAAAAAATGCCTCGACAACAAACGCACGTTGTTCACCTGTCCACAGCTCCATGGCTACTGAAATGGCATCACATAGGCTCATCATCGCGCCAATCCCCACTACCCCCCACCACTAACTCGCTCAGCCGTACAACGACATAAACCGTCAGATCTTTTTGCCGCATGGCAAAAGATGGGCATCATTTGAAAGACGTTATCTTCAAATCTTAAAAGTTAAAATATATTGTTCTTTCATGTTTTCCATTAATTGACATGTACACCTTGCTGTTATAAGTAATAAAAGAGTTTGTATCATTTAAAATGTTTGTGTTGTTGTGATTTAAAAACCGTCAGATCTTTTTGCCACTCCCTGTACAATATAGGTCAGTTACTGACTATACGGTTTTTATAATCACTTACAGTATATCTAACTCTTTACTAACAACATTCTTTTTTACTCCTTTTATTTTTTTATTACCACATCATCAATCGTCGTATAGCTAGGCCTATACGATTTAGATTTAGTACCTACAAAGGTGTCTATAATAACACCAACACATTCATCCTTAAATTCCAAGAACGTTTTTGTTTACTAAAGGTAAATGGTAGATATTATCCTTGGGATAGTCACTTGTATCAAACCTATTTTGATCAGTTTTCATATCATCATAAACATCATTAGTTTTAACTCATAAATAAAAAAAATCTGTTTCTGTATATAGTAATTTAGCATTATCAAGATAGCTTTTCTTTGAATAATCATAGTGAAATTCATACATGAGTCTTCCTGACAATTCCAGAATGGCGTAACCAACATATATGGGTTTGTTATAAGTTACTTTGAGGCGATTCATTTGTATTACAACTAAATCCTCATTAATAATTGAACAGCCATGAAAGTTTGGCTTACTTATTGAGATTCTCGCACCATACCTTTTACCATCATTCTCCCCTTATGTTATCAGCTTTACATCAACTCGCTTATCAACATTACCCATAGTCTTTCCAAAAACACTATTACCGGTATTCATTAGTTTATAACCGGGTGAGTTAGTCGTGGTCGTTACGGCATGACTTCCGGCAGTCGCTCACATCCGGGAGGCGAGGAGGTTCGAATCCCCCCGCCAGCAGCCTTGAAGATGGTCTTCTGTGGTTTCCCATCTTCCTTCCAGGCAAATGCCGGGGTTGGTCCCTCACTATAGGCCATAGCCGCTACCTTCCAATTCCTCGTCCTTCCCTTCCAACTTTCCTCTCCAACGGTACTTGTAGCTCACCCATTGGGTGTCCGTCTCGAAGCAGCTACAAAACTGGCGAGCCGAACATGTCCTCGGACACCCCCGGCACTAAAAGCCATACGCTAAAAAAATAGTTTGTAGAAATCTTTTTCAAAAGCGTTTGTTGGCAGTGGTACATTCTTCGAATGCTTCTTCAATCTACATTCTTTGAATGTTCCCGATCATGAAATTATCTCCTCGTTGAGAATTTTTCTTCTTCTTAGTATTTTCCTCAATTTTTTCTCTAAACCACCAAAGAACACATTCTCTTACCTTATTAATTATTCAAATTTTCAGAACCCACGCAGTTATTTCTTGTTTAGTCTGATTACAGTTATTTGGTTAATTATGGCATCTCAGTGGCCTCACACCCTATACACGGAGTTTATGTTAGCGCAAATGCCTCCACCTGTCGGCGTTCCTATGCTTCCAACACATATCAAGATGCTTCATTCCAACAAAAACTTTTACAACAAGCTAACAGAGGTCGTTCTTCGAACTTCATACTTATGCTACCAGCTTCACATGCAGAACGAAAAATTTCAAGCATTGAGTGTTATTTATTTTGTTTCACGTTTGCCCTACTATTTCTTCTCTTCTCGCCTCTTCCCCCTCTTTCTTCCCCTCTTTCACCTTGCCACTGACGCCCTCCGACACACTCTTCGCTTATCAGTCGCACCTGAGTCACACTGAGTGCTAATTCCGATCTCTCATTTCACCTCGTACTTCATGGAGGGAGTAATCGTGCTAATAGGTTGCGAGCCATCTTCTCCTGCTCGAGCCTATTCCTGCATGGCTCTTATCTTCTCCAAGAACATCATGAAATGTTATGTAATACATTGCTTGTGTACATATCTTCATTCTTCTAAATGGGGCACATTTTGTTTAATTCGAATGAAGACTATTAAGTGGCGTATCTGATTGCCAATTTTCTTCTGCCCGACAGAATTAACTTTTAATTGGATATTAAAAACCTACGTGGGAGACCTTTCCGGGCCCATTATACCTCCTGATTGCCAGTGTTGTACTGTTCAAAATAATATCGGATATTTTAATGAAGCTATTTGTGTGCTCTAAAGAAAATGTGTTCTACTGTTCAAAATACTTCACTCTCTTGAGCTATTGGACATTTTAATGAAGCTATTTGCTTGATCTAAAGATTAATATTTGCTGCATTTCATTCGCCACTATTTATGGCAAAAGAAACAGAAAACGTCGAGGGAAATTTCATGTCTTGCCAATTTAGACACCTTTAAGGCTTTTCATAAATATCCCCACGAGGGAAGTGTTGTTTTTCTTAAAGGAGCTGTTATCTTGAACTAACATGTGGGTTTAAACCGAAGATAAGACTTTTCCAAGCTCATAGTGCAACAGTTTTTTTTAATGAAAAGAACAGACTCTAACGGTGAAACACAATTCATCTTTCTCACTTGCTCCATTACACTTTGTCCTACCACAATTAGATCAACATTTGGCAGAAGTTATCTAACTGTACCTTTCCACATTCCCTCCACCAAAATGTATTACCCAGTCACTTGAAGAATACTAATTATCCTGCTTCGTTTTCTTTTTGTAATCTTGAAACTCCTAAATATAGCGTTTCCCCCCTTTTGTCTTATATATCATGACGTAACCTTGCTAGTTGTATATATTGCAACTATCTTATGCAGCACAATTTCATGGATGTTGATGCTGTTGTTTCAATCATATTTTCACAATCATTCACTTTATATTTTTATTGAAGTTTATATTCGGGTAGTCCAGTTTTGTATCTGGCCACGGTGGTTTTCTACCAATACAATATTAAAACCGTCTCACATATTGGGTGCGCTAATAAAGCTACTTATGTCATGCTCTTTTATTGTGTTAGCTTTTTATGGTCAAGGTCTCTCCCCTTAACAAACCTTGGACCTAGCCCAGCGTACTTGCATTTCACTCTTTTATAGCTAATCTCATATGTTAGCTACTACCTTGACTTTACATGGCATTTTCTTCTATTCAAGTATATCTGTGGTACAGCTTTATCACTGTCCCTGGTGTTAGTCTATTTTCAAAATAAAAAAATTGCTAATGTTAGTCTGTTTAGCTAATGTGATTTCTAGCTCCGGCAGATATATGCCTATTACTAATATCCATACTTCTCTTAATTATAACTTAGTTATTGTTAGTCATCTTTTTCTAGTATTTTTTTCTTTAGTCATATTTGAGATCTGCTGGTCTAATTCTCGCGTGAGCTAACCACAGAGAATTGATACCACTTATATGTTCCATTTCAAATTTTGTTAATATTTACTCACTTAGTGGTGCACTTTGTTCAATGGACACAGAAGCCTCCTTCCTTTTAGTAACCAGTATTCTTAACCACAATTATTATTATTAATAATCTGGTGGATTTGTAAACCCCTCACTTAGGTTGAAAATGTATTGAAGTAAGAGTACTCTCAGTCATATACATGTATATCTAGTCAAGTTCACTTTTAATTATAACTAAAACTATTAATATTAATTTGTTGATTTCTTAAAGCAAAATTGTTCATAAGATTGCACTTTTTTAACCTTGTATTTGTGCTTTTGGAATACATACTGAGTCTATCCCATTCAACCTTATGTTACATTTCTTCTCCCACAACTTCTTCCCTTTTCTCACTCTTCATCTTCCCTTTTGGAAGTGGTTGGGCCTTCCTAACTGCTCCAGACAGTGATCTTAAATGTTTTATCCAAAAATAGTGGGCATTTTCACCTTTAGTTATGTATAATAAATGTACAGGGGCGTCCTTTTTTCCCTGAGTGTAATATAGAGGACCTACAATACTCTTACTTTCAATTCCATACACATTAATACTTACATAGTTCAGCGCTTCAAATCGTTGAATGTATTTTATCTCCTTAGGAAATTCCATTTCTTTTAAATCCAACACTGAAATATAGTGAGGATTCGATGATGTTCTCATCGTGTCCCTCGCTGCTGGATGGAGAGCTGAGCCCACGCAAAACATGCTTTTCACAACAGCTCTCTTTCGTTTGATCCATACAGGTAAATCAATGTATGATGATGCTCTAAGGGGGCTATAATTATTAACTTTGGTTTCTAAATAATGTACTTCAACCAACGCCCAGCCTGACTCCCTTTTTGCAACACTTCCCCCTTCAACATGGTGACACTTGAAATATCTTGGTACATATCACTGATATTAGTTGATTCACTAACAATTGCGTTTTTTGTATTAAAGAATTTGGTATCAGTAATTTCACCTTCACTCCCAGTTTTTACATATGGCCCAAAGAGTTCAAAATTTATTTTAAATGTTGATGTTCCACTAGAGCATTAACTACCAAGCCAAACACACTGGGTTTAACATTTTTTTAAATGTTTCAATACTTTGCGTTTTTCTTCACTATGAAGTCTGAAACTAGCAATTAGATATTTAAACGCACTACCAATTTGTTGAATATTCGCAGAATGTTTTTCATGACAAGCATTGTTTTATGATTAATACTACGTAAATGTCCATGAATGATTGAGGATGGTATATCAATATTATATACATCACAATGCGTTATCGAATGTTCCCCCCCCCCTTTTTTTGCTGCATAACTATTTTCACAATCTTGAGAACTTATACGTTTTTGAGCATTTATTTGAAGCTAATCACATTTATTCAAATGTTCTGAGCTAGTTGATGATTTTACAGTTTTTAATTCCTGTTCTTCATCATGCACTTCAACCATGTGGGAGTGATATCGCTTTACACCAATAAAACCAAGAACCAAGTTCGCAAACTGAACACGAAAAAGGTGCTGGACTGACATGCTTTAAATAAACATGCCATCCAAGACTATCCTGTCATAGCACAATAACTGCACTAAATATTTTAAGGTTATGTTCAGCATTTGCATGCCGTTAAAGGTTGTCAGGTCTCGAAAACCGTTTATTACATTCACCACACTTGAAGATGGTGATTATCTGAAAGACCACTTTCCAAATTACCTACGAAAAAGAAATCACAATGTTAGCAAAGATAAAACAAAGTAAACAAGAAAAATACGGTATATGTTTTATTATTATATACAAATTACAGCTAATGGTCATAGCAGGGTATTTAATTGAACGTCTGTGAACTCCCAGCAAGTCTAATTTCATGTAGTTCCAACTTTGGTTACCAGATACCACTGTCACTGACACCCAGCGGTGAACGTTGGAACTTAATAGAGCGCTTATAACCAACTAAATACGATTTTACAAGAAAACACTTACCAAAGTAGTGATGTATTTTCAGCTCCTCTTCCACCACTATAGTCACAAGTAAGCTGCAGAGATAACACGTTGAACTACCATTCTCGTGATTCAACTATGAAGTGAGAAAGACCTTCCCCCTCCCCAACTCTTTATACTGTAAACACACCTGTATGATATCAAGTATCTGTCCATGTAGCGTTCTTTGACAAGTGAGTTCATGTTTCGCTGACGTAATCTTGGAATAATAAACACCTATATGCCCACGCGCACACCTCCGTCACATCAAATATCTGTTGATTCAGCGTTCTTACGGTTTGACAAGTGAGTTCATGTTTCGCTACTATTTTCCGACGCGCTCACCTGCGTCGCATCAACAGTTCTCGTGGTTAGCATTCTTGGCTGTCACCCTAGAGGCCCGTGTTCGATTCCCAGCTTTGCCAAGAAATTTCATTAAAACTGAGAAGAGGTGGGATCTATTCCAACTTATACTCGTACTCCAGGCAAATGCCGGGATGATTCCTAAACGACCACCTCCTTTCCCATCTATACCTGAATTACAAATACACACACTAATACAGCCATAACAATAACGCAGGTTAACAGAAAAAATCGAGAGAGGTAAAGGAAGCTTGTAATTTAAACGTGACCGTTAATCTCGCGATCATGAGCCACGGTACCTCCTTTTTACGTGGAATCCGAACCACAGGACATGGCATTTCACTTCGAAAATCTCAAATGCATTGACCGGGAATCGAACCCGGTCCGCCTTGGCGAGAGGCATACAGCTTGGCCGCTGCACCACCACGCCCCCGGGAGAGAGAGACACACACAAAATACGCGGGGCTAAATGACCACAATATCCAGCTTCTCAAATGAAACAACAACTATAATATGTTTAGTTTATGCTGTGGTTTGTTTCGTCATGAAAATAAATACTATCAGGTTTAAATAGTCGACGTAGAAAGCGACAATTATGCTATTAGTAACAGCCACAGTATCTTTAAGTCATGAGGGACAGCTGGTGTCAAGAGAAAGGAGCCGACTCCGAACACTCATAATTAGTTGGGCAGGAGTGAGCGGCAGGATTATGGGTATGAAAGGCTTCCAAGAAGGGTATCCGTCGACCATCGTGACAATAAGGACTGGTGGAGGAGCAAAGGAGGCTCAATGAGTCTCCGCTGACTCCAGCCCCATGCTGTCCGCTATGTCAGGAGAATTCATGTCTTGAAGTAAAATAGGTTACACAGACAAAACAGGGATGTCATTTGTTAGAATTACCAAGGATCGAAAATGTGGGCAGAGATTTTTAGAAGTAGAACACAACACACCACACCGGCCGCGGTGGCCGAAAGCGTTATCCCCAGTCGTATCTACTGGCAATGTATGTTCAGCTCCAAGACACTGCCCTTGTGGCGGTAGAGGAATGATCTTTCGCAGAGTGCGTGGGTGAAGCCGAGCATGTAGAATAGGCAATGAAAGCAAACTACCAAATATAGGGAGGAGCTGGAGCAAGTCGATTCCTTTGTGTACCTCGGTAGCATAGTCCGGTGAGATGGAGAAGCAGAGGAGGATGTAAAGAATCGGAAGGCAAATGGAGCCTTTGTCCAGTTGTAGGCCCTATCCTGTTTGGTGCAACCAAAACATCTCATAGAAAATCAAGCTTTGATTACCATTCAACAGTAATGTGAATCATGGAAATATGGAAGACAACAAAAACTTTTGTAATCCGGCTGCAAGTCTACGGCAAAGTTTAAATGTGAGGTGGCCGGATAGGCTATAACCTCAAATAATGACTTGTGTGAGACAACAGATCAACGACAAGTTGAAGGACAAATCAAATGTTTCCTTCGTATTTTCGTATTACTCTGTAGTTCAGTGGTTCCCAACCTTTGCCAACTGACGCCCCCGCACCCCCCCCCCCTTCCACACACACACACCCTTCCCCCTTTTCAGATACTGGTGGTCATCACGACCCCCACCTCCACTCGTCGCTTCTATAACATCTTCGATAAATTGATGCGGAGGATATAGACCTAACCTAATAACACTACATAATGGAGTAATTATTTCTGAAGAAAATATGAAGCAGTGTATTTTTTCCAGGTAACCTCTGATGGCATCATAAGCAAGCAAAGTATTGGAGTTTTTGCCTTGGAGCTATAAGTTCAAACTGTCCAAATCTTCAAAGAAATCACAAAGATATGCCAATGAGAATATAAAATTAGCATTGATTTTGCTCCCTACAACACAGCAAATTCATTATTTCACCTCCAAACTCGCGGCTCCGCAGAGGTTTGTGCCCATAGTTGGCAATTACCAGTGTTTTGAACGATTGACTTGGCGCGACAATCACTTGGAGAGATTCGAAAAATGTGTATTATACAAAATTGTAATATTCGAGTTAAAAAACACTTAATTCGGAAATCACTTCACGTCCCCCTTCATAAAGCCCCAGGCTCCGCTAGGGGGGCGTGCCCCCCAGGTTGGGAACCCCTGCTGTATTTACATCGAGGAGGAAATAATGGGATTCAGTATCGTTTGCCGGATATGTCTGCAGTGCATTAGTATCATACGGGATGCAAGCACAGAAATATCGACCTTCATGACAACACGCGTTAGTTGTGTTGCAGGAAACAATATTGGAATGGGCTGCTGAATCACCCGATATATTTATGACAAAAACCGGCATGATGTGTAAATAAATACAAATATTTATTTAAATAAGAAATATTTAAGTCAGCCGAATAATAGTAAAAATACTAATGTGACTCACTCGAGTAGCAATGAGAGAATGCTCTGCGATGACCATGGTCACCAAGATGGCCGCCAGAAGAAGCACGATCAACTCCATAGCAGCGAATGGGAGCGACACAGTGGCTGAACGGGTGTTATATAATGTGCCTCCAAATCTCCTTCCTCAATCAATAATAAAAGAACTGCATTTCTCACTCAGCTTAGACTTCATTTCCTGTCACTTAAATTCGAAGTAAGAGCCCATACGATTGGTTTTGTTTCAAAGGCACGCACAGACTAAAGTGTGCATAAAATATTGATTGGCACTCAAGCGATACCGGATCTCAGATATCTTAGTGTTCCTAATAACTTTTAGTGCTTATCCCTTACTTGAACGTGCGTGAAAATCTAAAATCGCAATAACGTCAATAATAATTGTCTTTTGTTGACTTCCACTCGAATGTAAAGCACTTAATGGATTACTTTGCTTAGAATTGCTCTTCATTTAATCAGTACATTTATAGAGACCAAATTATACAGAAAAAAGTTTTCGACTGCGTAAGGTCAAAAACATCCGCTGCAATAAAAGCTATAAGGGCCTTTTTCATTATTTTTGTCCGATTCCATGTTTCCAAACTATATTTCACCCAGAAGAAATGAATTTTTTTGTATATAAATTTTTCCTGGCAAAGTCAGGTTGCTGAAGAGAATTTTACACACTTCAAAATTTATTTTGGACGAAAACTAATTTTTGTACGATTTCTCAAATTTGGCAGAACCTCATGAGTGACACTGTCCCCACCCATATGTTGAACATTTGAGCCCCTATATTTATTTCCAAGGTTAAGAAAATAGAAATCTAAAACGTGCCTTTCATTCAGCACAATATGTAGATTATGCTGTGCCTTTGCTAGATTATAAAACATATGTTGTAAAAGGTTTTTGCGCAAAATTAATTTGTCCCCCGGTTTTCACAAAATAACATCCTCAGGAGTGACAGTGTGTGCAGTCATTTGTTTCGGGGAGTTCAAGATTTTGATTCATTGAAGGGGGAGCTTGTTCTTCAGTGTTTTCAATTTCGCCTTCATGGAAGGACATGTGCTGTGTGGGCATCGCTATCCAAGACATGGTAATGGTTTTCTAAGGTTCTCATGAGTGACATGGATATTTTAATCAATATCAATTTATTTCTAAAAAATTTATATATCACATTTTGTAGCCTTTATAGAAACTACTTCACATTGGCATAAAATATAATTCAGTAGGCCTAATGTAGGCTTACTATTTGTAACTCATGAGTGGCATGGCTCAAGATGACACTTTCAAGGAAAATTCTTGACATGTCACTTACGTGCTCCCCCCAGGGGCTCACATCTAGTGGGACGTGGGTTGGCGACCACGGGGCCCCAGCTGAGTCCGGCATTGCTTCCACTTACTTGTGCCGGGCTCCTCTCCATCTTCTCTCCTGTCGACCTCACTTGGTCAACTCTTGTTCTCTTCCGACCCCGACGGTATTAGGGTATCCAAGGCCTAAGGAGTCTCTTCCTTTACCGCCTTAATTGGCCCTTGTCTCATATTTTCTGATTCCCTCCTTCTGCGAGGCGCAGCCTTCTTTTTCTTTTCCTTTTACCTCCTGCGTTGTTCTCAAGGCCCTCAAGGGGGCAGGGTGTATGTAGCCCCACCACTCATGGTGCACCCTAGATATTGCTACACCCTCAGGGGTTCACGGCTGGTGAGTTCGGGAGTTGGCGACCCCGAGGGATTCCTGAGCTGGGTCCGGTTTTCCCCTTTTATCTATTACCTGTGGGGCGGACCCTCTCCTCTTTCACTTTCCTATCTGCCTTTTATGGCTCTCCTTCCTTCCAAGTCCCTCAATCCGCATTCTTCGAGGATTGAGAGCATTTCTTTTCCTCCTGTCCTTTATTTGCCTTATTCTCCTTTTGTTTTCCATTTCTTCTTCTATTATATAAGTTCGTAGTTAGTTTTAGTTATGGTTTACATTCATTATCATCTTCACGATCACCCAAACCATTATTGGCCGATAACCTAGATGTTAGGCCCCTTAAAACAACAATTATTATCATCATCAACTTACTTGCTACTGTGTTACTCATGAGTATATTTTCTTTTTTAATTAATAAAATGACTACTCATTACATTTTTTCATGCATTATGCCTTACCCACTGTAGAGAGATGTAAAAGATACGGAGAGAAGAGAAAAGAAGACTTACAATGGGAAAGAGAATACAAACAAATGCATTTTCGGAGGCAGATACGCTTACCATAGCACCTATTTTATACGTAGTTTCATAACCCTACGTACAATAGACATTCTTTTTCTGTTTTATTTCATTTATTTTCTATTTTCTTAGATATTTAGGAATTCCCAATGACGAAAAAACTCAGACATGAGTCCATTAAAACAGAAAAGTGCGGAGAAATTGGAAAATGTGGGATAACAATAGAAGGAACAAAACACATCTCAGCACTATCCCCAGTCCATCGACTTCTCAGGATTTGAGACGGCCCTGCACTGAGGGTCCAGCGTTCCTAATCAGACACAATGTCGGCCAACAATCCCTTAATTTAGCAGGGATGCAACGATCAGACCTATCGAAGATGACCAGTAGTAGATCTTCAGTCAGCATCAGCATTCCAATGTTCGAGTTTTGGTTGATTAGACAGAATTTTCAGGCAACAACACTGCTGTCAACTTAATTACACCACCCACAATCGTCCCTCCTCATACAAAAGCTTATTGAAGCAGGTACTGTACCTGTAAATTCGGGAAGTTGCCTGTCGGAATATCCATAGCCCAGCTGGATTGCCTATTTCTAATAGCTAATTCACTGTTGCTATGTCGATTTTAACCTTCTAGAAACTTCTGTTGCGCAACATATCACGTAGTTGGAATCTCCCCACTGCCTCGAGCTTGTAACACGACTGACTTGTGTCACAATTCCAGGATTTATATTTGCATGTTAATCTTTATCATGGGCTTGGAAAATACTCTCTTTTAAGTCCCAAATAAATCATTTTTCGGGGGCAGTACGACGGAACAGAAAGAGAGCCAAGTTGGAAATTGCTGCAATCACAACAAAGACACAGGTACTTCAGCATGAAAACCAAGCTATAAGACGGCATTATTAGAAATTAAAAAAACAATTTCAGTGGCAAACAATCTAACACTGACACGTGAATTATCTAAGACTATCAATCAAAACCAAATTCTGGCTCCCAGTAGAAAATCTCTTCAACTTGTAACGCAAAAGTGGATTTGACATGTGAGGTCATGCCCAAGGTCGCGAGTTCAAACCCGGCCGAAGTCGTCGGATTTTTTTAAGAAAGTTAAAATCCGTCAGTATGCCTTCCTTCGGAGGGGAAGAAAAGCCGGCGGCCCATGTCATGGATTTATGGCATGATAAAGAACCTTCCACTAATTACACTTATGTGAAGCTAAATTATACGTTATATTTGACTAACGCTCTTAGGTTCCAACGTTCGTCGCCAGGAGCCGACTGCGGTGGCATCTAGTAACAAAGTTCAGAACATGTTGATCATTGACGGTGGCGTTTGGTAGCAAAAGTTGGAACTACTTGAAAATCGAATGTATGCACTCCTTACTTAAATTATTAATAATAATAATATCGTATGGCCTCGAGTGCCGGCTGCAAGTTTTGTTATTTGACACCCAGAGGGTAACTTGCAGGTCGAATTTCGTTGTTCCTTGACTATGAAAGTCAAGGAGGTTAGATGTTAGATATCTAAGCTCCTTGAACACTATAGCGCTTTCTAGAAGAGAAATTAGGAACTTTGTGTTGGCGGAATCTCCCGAGATTAATTTTGTCATTATGAACTCGGCCTGCTGAATTCAAATGGGTTCTTTGACATGCCAGCATCGTATGACATGCCTATCGTATTTTTGCCGCATTTCAAAAATCACCACGGCCAGGAGTGAACCTGCAATCTTGGGGTTAGTAGACCGACACGATATCCACTCACCCACCGTGGCAAGCTACTTAAATTAAAAACAGATAACACACACTAATACAGCCTTCACAATTAACACCGTTTATCAGACAGATTCTACACACACCCAAAGTACATGGGGCTACATGACCGCGTTGTCGCAGCCCCTAAACTGAGGAACCAACCAACCAACGGCATGTGAGGTCAAATTACCTCCTAAAGTAAAAGTAAAACTTAAGTTCAAACATTTAAAGACTGTGCATTGTGCAACCTCATTTAAGAATAATAATGTATTGTTTGTCGAGACTGCAATCATAAGATTAAGTATGTCAACGAACTTTTTTTAAATACAATTTTTTGTCTCCCTACCTAATACCTCATGGGTGACACTGTTATAAAAAATGTTGTACAATTTAAATCTTAAATCTAACACCTAGTGTTATATTTGGAAATGGTGAAACATGAGCAACATCCTACATTAAAAATAACTTTAGTTGTACGCAATAAAGAAGTTACGAAAATAAAGACAAGACGATGGTATTAGATTCTATGTCACTCATGAGAAACAATATATTGTTGGATCAAATATTGTTGGTGGCACAGCATGAAAACTCTAGTTTAATGTCGCAGTACTTCATTATTAACACGTATGGGTGAAAAAATTGCTTTAAACGTAGGAAAAATAAAAATAAATACTATTGCGTCACTCATGAGTTTTATTAAATTTTACCGCATTACAGCTATCAAAATTAATTTTCCTGTCTGACCAACAACGTTTTGATGTGCAGAAGGATATTATGAAAATTTTGAGCCCTCTTCCAAGCAAATACGACAACATTTCCTTTTTGACAACCTTGTTAATTTTGGATGATGAAATCGGACAAAAATATGAAAATGGCCCATAAACGGCATCAGACATATTAATCTAATATCACTTGTTCTGGCATATGGGCTTGAGTTAATAAGGGAATATCTTATCTATAGACAATTCGATGAAATAGAAAAAGTAAAATCCAGATTTCTCAAAAGAGCCCTTGGAATATCAAAGGCAACCAAATCTAGACTAGTATACGAACTCGCAAGAGAAACGTTTTTAATAGAAGACCTCCAAATGTCACTTTTACTACCAGCTACAGATATATACAGAAAACTGCTTCAAGATCTATAGAATAAAAGATTAGACATACTCGTAGAATTGTACGCATCAAATGCGATGCTAGACAAGAGATGGACGCTCCCACTCCGTGAAATGCGGCACGTCGTGACCAGGCTTGCGGTCCATGGATTTCATTATAAGATCTGCTCCTGAAAGGAGTTCCATGAACCAGATGAAAATTGCACATGTGGACTATGTGGGAATGTACGAGCTGAAATGTATCACATCATCACATGCCCAAGCCGAATCATGTCAGTAAGGCATATACAGTAGCAAGGATTGAATGATTAAGGTTTCTGTTAAAATATACACACATTCGATATGGCCACAGGCTGCAATACATATTATTATACAGGGTGGATCATTAAATCCTCATAAAACAAAAACTTATTGAACTACTAATCGACATTTTTTAATCAGACAGGTGTAGGTAATATTTAAAAAACGGTGATATCGCTTGGGAAGGGAAGCAAGAAAATAGAATGCTAGGTAGTAGGGATTAAATTGGACCAGATGGACCATTTTAAGTACATAGGCTGTGTATTCCTTCAGGAAGTTCGGATAGTGAAAGAAACAGAATCAAAGTACAGAAAGCCAATGCGAGTTCTCATTGCGATCTACTGTATTCTGTAAGAAATTGAAATTGTTACTGAACCTTTTAGAGGTTTTGGGACATTCTGGTTATGTAGCCCTGTGCACTTGGGTATGTATTGAACCCATTTCAAATGGAGAATGCTTGATCATCACCTGGATAGGCTACTTTGGTTTCGGGGTTTGTACCGTTCAGCCCACAACATGATCTCACATTCAGATGTGGAACACTATTTTTTTACAATTAACATGATTTTATTTACTAAAAAATGCCCAGGAAATTACAATCATAACATAAAACATAAATTGTTGGAATAATTCAAAAAAAAAGTCCAAAAAATCATTAAAATTCTCAAAATCATTCATATCTACACTACATTTCCGAATTACCTTGCTTAGCTCCACTGAGCTGATATCCCTTCTTAAAAATCAATACAAAAATCATTTCTTATACTATTTGTTTCTGTTCATTTAGGCACAAAGCGCGCCTATCATTTTATGAAAATCCACTAAGGCTTATGGTCATTTATTGCATATCATTACAATCCCTTCAGGGCTTTACTTTGTCTTTAATTTCATTGTTTACTTTATTTTCAGTTACTTTCAAACTGTACTAGTGTCTTCCTTTTAAGCCTTAGGTTATATTTTAACACAACAAATCAAGAGTTTTTACCCTGTCATGACTCGAAGTCACGTTTTCCCAATACTTTTCTCATGCTCTAGGGTGGTTTACCAATGATGTATCATGTGCTATCATTATTTTCCATTACTTGGTTTCCCTTTAAACTCAATCATTTGCTTACCCGTATTACTTATTAAATCTCTCAAGCCAGAAATCGATTATTTTCTTAATATTATATTCCTTGACTATTACGGTCAAATATTATGGAATTACCTCAAACTTAGTGTGGGGACAATTGTCTTAAACCCACCTATACAACAAATTACTTTATATTCTTGCAGCACCTTTATTTAACAAATTTGCATAATCTTCCGTTTTATTTCTACTACCTATTCAGATCTTAACAACTGTTGCACACAAAGCGCCTATTGTATTAGCTCCCCCATGCGGTCTGTAAGGCCCGGCAAGGTCGCTAGACTCTCCCCTCACACTACTTGGCTCTTGATTTATGATCTAGTCTCACTCCATTCACTTTCCCTCGCGACTCCTACTGTTTACATCTTCCCTTAAAAGCAGATGATCGTCCAAGCTGACAAAATTATTTCAACTATTATTCCTCACTCATTACTTATTCATTTCATTTTCCTCATAACCAATGCAATATATGGAGATCACGACGATCTTTATACTTGTAATTTGGACACCGGGAGATCCCGATCATACCCCGATTCCATTAATATTTTCATTTCACACACTTTAATTTGTCGGATATAACAACAATGCTGGACAATTTAGGATAGGTTATATGACACTAGGCTCGGAGACCCTACACGCCTCCCCAGTTGTCTCATATATCGTAGAAACCTTTTAATCTTCCCAGACTTATACTTGGCATTGCCTCAACGGGACTTATACTGCAAATTACCGTAAATAAAGCTATTCCAGTGGGAATGTATCATCCACTTTGGTCGCAAACCATATATACCACTTTTGCTGACTGGCAAAACCCTCTGGTATTCCATGGGCGCAACCCTTAATACAAAGACGACGATTTCCAACCATTAATACAACTTTTTCATCTCTCGAATATGCATGTTATGGGATACACATTAGCTAGCTTGATACTACTTTTATTCATTATTTATCGGCCCATCTTGGCAACACAACTTTTTCATAACTTGGACTTCCATCACATACAACAAATATCTTCAACAACTCAACTTTACTTATATCACGGCATTACTTTACTGGTCTTTCCTTCGACGTTTTACTTTTAACGCAGCCCCTGGCCTACAACTTGATGATACTTCAAGTGTACCCATTTCAACAATGAAATATGCAAATCACAGTTAGCCAGCAATGCTCAATCGGGAGTATCGGGGTTCATGGTATGTTCTCCCACTCTGTGACTTACACACTCTGGATTAAGCACAGGATACAGTTCCAAAAATAATAAAAAATCCTACTATCAAAGCATTTAATTATTCAAAAATTTGGCGCTACAAAAATAAACATAAAAATAACTGAAATTACACTTCACACTTGTTCCAAAGACGAACAAGGAATTCAAAATATGATTCACAAATATTAATTAATGGTTATCTAAGAACCAGACAAAACATCATCTGAGTTTCACTCCCATATAGTACAAATCCTAACTTCTTACAAACGAGCTCCAAATGGCTTGGTGAATCTTACATGCTTCGTGTTAACAAATAAACACACACCATTTAGTCTTTAAATGAGTCTATCTAGATTTGGTTACATTATTATAGTATGGCTACTTTTTTTGGGCTCCCCCAATGTTCAGTTTGTTACCATCTCTCTTCTCAAGCTACCAACTCACTACCGTGCTTGGAAAAATCTGCGTATCCCTGAGTTATAAAAAACTACTGACAAAGTCAACTTAAGATAACTACAAAATATCGCTAAAATCTCATCATAACTCGTGAACAAATTAAATCATTTAATAATAAAGTTAGGGATTTTATTATATTGTCTTCAAAGACAATTATATCTTAAAGAAGAAACGATCTGAACTCTGCAAGCGATAATAATGAACGTAAAAGGACCTCAGTTCATATACTGGGTCGTTAAAACAATCTTAAACACATCCGTGTAACATGAACCATACAGCTCGTTCCTGACCTTTTTCGACAAGAGAGTTTCTAAGAGTGTGTCACAACACTCAGCTAATTTATGGCTTTGAAAGGAGGGGACCACAGTCTCACCCTCTTGAGACGGACAACAAAGCGCCTGCTACCGGCCGCTCCAATACGTTTCTTTTGAAAGACAAGGCATGTTTATTCAAATCAACAACAATACATTATTAGGTTCTACAGACCTATTCTCAAAGCTTCGGTAAAGTATAATTATGAAGTGTCATCATTAGTGGTAAGATGATCGATGAAACAACCAATATATAAGGGGCTTCGACGTAAAGGAATCTGAGTTCGTTCCTTCTAAAATGCATCGGGAACCACATCCAACTTTGAGGACTTACAACCAAGAATTACAAGACCAGTGGTATCAGACCAACTGTCCATCATATTTGCGACTTAGGGAAGGTATTCGCACTCATCCAGCGCTCACAATCAACATAATTAGCACCCTTTTCAAGTATTGCATACAACCACATCATATTCGCGACTTAGGGAAGGTATTCGCACTCATCCCGCGCTCACAATCCAACATAACTTCATTAACGCGACTAATTGTCCCTCACAATTATCTTACAGAGCATTTCAACGCGTTCCTAGCGTGACAAATTACAGCAAATGCGACATGGCGCTCATTACATCAAATAGCCAAGTTGCCTTTCAAAAATGAAATAATAAAATTCAAATCAAAATTTGATCCTCGCCTCAAAAAGAATATAATCAGCATTATCCTCCATCAACAATATTGAGATTTAACCTTAAGAATATTACTGGTTCCTCAACATATCAAAAATTCATATAAGGAGCTTCTGCAGCTACCACCTATCCCAATATAAAATTCATCACATAATTAATTTCTTTAATTATTATTATTATTATTATTATTATTATTATCGTGCTTGGGTTAAATAATTATATTATTTGCCATCATACCGATATTTCACTGAATATTTTCCACCAGGGATTAATTAATACTTCAAATTACTTATATTTCAATCAAATTAATCGTTCAAATCGCGCAACCTATATTTACTCATGTTTTCATACATCCCTATTTCAACTTCTGAGGATTTTACGCAAATCTTCCCAAAAACAGATAATACTGAAATTAGTACTCACATGATCCTTCCCGTCAGAGACCGGGTTTTCCAACGATGTAACATTTCACCCACTCACTGATTCTTTTGCCATACTTATGATCATAATTACACTTGGTAACACTCCTTTAAAATCACATAAAAATTTACACTGATCATATTTAACCTAGAGAATACCCTTCTGGGATTAATTTTCACTTAAAACACTAATTCGCTAAAAAGATATAAATTACACTCACAAATTTCACAAAAATCAAATTACATATAAATTTATCACTTCTGGCATTTATTACATTTGCCTTAACACACGTGATTATCTTCTCCTTTCCCGTCTCCAAGAGGTGTACTTTGTTTGCTTCGGCTTCCTAATCCTATCGGGATGATTGAAAGTCTCGATCGAACTACCCTCACTGGAACGTCGGCTTAATGAACTTAATGCACGATATCGTATCTCGCTTGTTGCTAAATTGTTCGTTTAACATAAGTCTGTCACTAACGGTTTACTTCTAGGTTCGCTCGGACTATTATAACAGCGACCTAGTGATTTATTTCTCTGGTAATCCACACGTGGATTTTACTTTCTGATGCTGCGGTTCTTTAACTATTGGAATAATTCCAATGTCTTACTGTTCGTTAGTCTTAACATAGACAATGCCTTGAATATCGATTCCTGAATTCTATCGCAATCCGCTCTAGCCTCCTCAGTTCAGGAACACTAGGCGTTACTATCACGTTTTACCCTGATCCGGTTATTTAACGTAGAGATAGAATTTTATCGTTTTCTGTTCTCGGGTACTTCGAACTCCTATGATGCTGATACATTAGCTGAAACTATTTAGGTGCGAGTACCTATCGCCGGTAATTGCTTAAGTCTAAAACTTTGACTGTATTTGTAAAAATGATAAAGTCCGAAGCTTGATGATACGTTTCCTATAACAAGGATTCTGATGCTTCTTCTCACGGCGATACTGCTGACGATTCTTATACGGCGACTCCCTTAAGGGGTGCTCGTCTGCGACACAGAGTAACACGACCCATCATGGTCTAATGAATACTGCATCCACTTCCTGGCGCTTCCAGGTTTTATATTCAAATCTGCCACAAAAAGATCAGATTCGTTCCTTCTCCAAACCTAACTTCTAAAATAATCGTCGTATAATTTTGAAAAATATATCTCCAAAAAGCTCTCATTCTAAATATAAAAAGGGTTTCTTTAATTACAAAAATCGATCATACAATCACATGATATTTAATAAATGAGCTCCTGAAATGCGTGGGTAGTGGAGTTTTGTTTTCCCTCTCTGCCAGCTCCGGGCTCGGAGAATAACTAATTGCATAGTGCTGCGTAGACACTTCTTTCCTGTGCAATTATTATTAACTTTTTCCACACACAAAAACTCTTTCCCAGGATTATCAACAGTGACGGAGTCATTTCTATAGTGTAATGCCTGCAAATGGCAAAACAACAAACAACTCAAAGAAATAAAGTCATAGAAACAAAAAATAAGAGAACATGACTTAATCATCACAAAAGCAGATAAGGGAAACACTACAGTAATTTTGAACAAAACAGAATACATTGGAAAAACAGTCGAATTCCTAAACAACAACGAAATCAAGGAATTAACAAAAGACCCCACCAACAAATTCCAAAAACAAATAAAAAGTGCGCTAAAAGAAACAGAATACATACTGACCAAAGCTGAAAAATCAAAACTAATAAACATGAACCCGAAAATACCGTCATTGAGGGGACAACCAAAAATACACAAATAGGAATGCCCAATGAGACCAATAGTCAATTGTAGGAATGCCCCTAATTACAAAATCAGCAAAGAGTTACTAAAAATCCTAAAATGCCGTCTTTCCAAAGACAAAAACAACTCTGTAAAGAACACAACAGAACTAGTAACAGCATTGAACACCCTACAAATGAAACCTAGCTTCAGGCTAGTATCCTTCGATGTAACTAACATGTACACCAATATTCCGATTATTGGAGCAATCAACACTATCGAAAACAACTTAAAATCCAACAATTCGGTAAAAGAAACTGAAGAGATTGTGAGATTACTGAGGGTCGTTCTCACCCAAAACGTGTTTCAATTCGACAATAAAATGTACACACAGAGAAGGCCTAGCAATGGGATCGCCACTAAGTGGGTTAATCGCTGACATCTTCATCAATGCACTAGAAAATGCGTTCTTAGAAAAGACTTCAACAAAGGGAATAGTAATATGGAAAAGATACGTAGATGATGTAATTTGCATCTACGATACTGAACTAACAAGCGAAGAAACAATTCTCCAATCCATTAATAGCCTGCACCACTCTATCAAATTCACTAAGGAATCCGAAATAGACCGGAAAATAAATTATCTCGATATAACTATTGAACGTAAAGACAACGACCTTTCATATTCCATATTCCGGAAAGCAACACAAACCTCGCATGCAATCGACAATCAGTCTAATCATCCCAGTACGCACAAACTAGCGGGTTTCAATTCAATGGTGCACAGGGCTTTAAACATACCCATGTCAAAAGACAACTATAATAAGGAAATAAGAACTATTAAGCAAATAGCAAAGGAAAACAACTTCCCGCCAAGAAATATAAACCAAATTATAGCCAAACATAAAAATAAAGACAAAACGATTCCCAAACCGGACAGTAATGAGAAAAAATTTGCGCGTTTCAACTATGTGAATACATATAAAATCACTAACCTATTCAAAAAGCAAGGCATAAAGATAGCTTTCACAACGAAAAACACAACCGCTAGGCACCTCCTAAATAGTAATCTAAATAAACGTGACCCGTATTCAAGGTCAGGGGTATATTCTATAACGTGCCAAGACACCGGGTGTCAAGCTAATTACATCGGGCAGAGTGGAAGACGAGTAGACACACGTTATAATGAACATAGGAATGCGATAAGATACGGAACACATTCAGTCGTGTGCGAACATATGTGTGACGTGGGGCACAGCTTTACCAACATAGAGTCGGACCTTAAAATAATCCATCACGAATCGAAAGGCAGAGCTCTTGACATAAAGGAAGCAATCGAGATACACCTAGCCAAACGAAACAATCCCAACAATCTAAATGAACACACGTTCATGGAGAGCTCACCCCTCTTCACGCTACTAAAAACATACCCTGTCGGAAACAAGACACAATTTAGCGACACAGCCAAGCTAGATAAAAAAGGGGGGAATTAGGGGGTTTTTAATAGGTAAATGTTATCTGGATCAGGTGTACGATGTACTTTTCTTCTGCAATAAACCAAGGCCCATATTCGCGGCAGTATTAAAGGTGCCGGGACGTCCTCATAAGACCGTCAATGCTTAGTTCGAATGGCTTATGGTCCACGCGTGGCGAGGGCTAATCCACGGTCTTTAATAGTTGTAGACCCACCTCATTCAATAACATACATCTTATCTAGGTTGGCAACACCTCACATAAACACAGCGCTATGACTCCGCACAGCAGGTATGAGCAGGGAGGAGAAGGCAGGGAAAAACCAGTCGTTAAGATAACCACCACAGTCGACCACACCGTGAGTTACAGTGAGCACAAAAACTGCGAGTAGCTGTAGTAAGGAAGACAATCAGATAAGTAGTTAGCCTATAATTTTATAGTTTAACCATAGTTGATTTTTAAAACCATATAATCTCTCCAAAGTACAAACTCCGGATAGCTATCACCATTTAGCATTTCACCTAACATCATATATACTGCATTTAGCATACACTGACAGTTACAGTACCAATACTGCAACTAAATAATTGTACATGTTGTAAATATTTTCACCTGTATTTCAAACATAGATTTCATAGCCTAAGTGTAATGGATCTGATGATGATCGCTTGACGATCGAAACTGGTCATCCTAGTGTTTTATTAATCTCATGTAATTTATTTCAGGATTAGGGCATAACCCATCTCTTTTGGGTACATTCGTGTTGACCGACTGAAAAGCACTAAACTCTTGTTTACTAATGCATCACTGAAAATATGGCTTCAAACACTACAATCCCCTCCTAAGATAAATAAATTTTCGAAATCTGAGGAAATTTATTTAAGTATCTTTCATAGAGAATTTCATCCTTTCAGCATCGAAGCCATCACAACATCTCGCAGTACCTATAGTTTTATTCTCACATAGAATCCCACGATGATTCGGGTTTTCTAATATAAAGTCATATCCGGTAATTGAGGTGGACGGGAACGTTCTGTCCCTACCCGTTCTTCCTTCCTTTTATTTCTGGACTAAGAGTCTACAGAATTTCATCTTTCGTTGCGGGTGTGGTCTATCCCTACCCGTTTGTTTATTTCCTAATTTTCTTTCCTTAAATTTAAATATTCCTCTTCAATTAATTCAATTATCTCTCTCAGCTCAAAATAAGTTTGTTCCAGTTCTCATTCACAATTGGCTGCTTGCCGTTCACGTTCCCTCTCTGGATCGTGTTTCAACATACTCCTATTTACTCTTAAAGTGGATTCATCATCATCTTTAATTAGTTCCATAACCAGGGCTTGTTCATTTGCTTCATCGAAGTCTTTGGGAGGACAATATACTTTCAAATTTGCCGAATTCATGGTTACTTCGTGATTCGTGTCACAATGCTGAATTCTATAGGCATTGTTTTTTAGATCCCTTATTACTCTATATGGGCCGTGGTACATTTTCTGAAACTTCTTGTACACGCGGTTCCCTGGATCAGAAATGGCTGGTCTTTTCACTAACACCATTTCCCCTGCCAATAATGGTCGATGATATCTTTTATGCCTATTTCTTCGTTGCCTTCTATCAGTTTGGGCTTGCAAATGGTCAAAAGCTCTTCTGATACGGACTTCTCTTCCAGGCTGAGCATCTGTCGGTCTGGGTATGACCTGACTCCAAGGTCTCTCAGGTTGCTCATTCCGATGCAACGTTATAGGTATCTCTCCAATTACCTCATGTATCGTGTTGTTGATGCAAAACTCAATAATATCCAAAATATATATCCACTTCCAATTTTCCTCGGCACAGAATATACTGCAATACTTGGCCGCCTCTCTCATCACTCTCTCAACAGGATTTGCCTCAGGATGGCGAGTACTTGACAGTATTTGGCGTATTCCAAGCCTCTCTAATTCCTGTCCAAATTCCATGCTGGTAAAGCAACTACCGTGATCCGATAACAGATTCTCTGGTTTACCCAGAATAGGTATCACTTTTTCTTTTAGCCGCTTTAGTACTTGTTTGGTGAAGCCTCCGTGGCTTAGGCGGCAGCACGCCGGCCTCTCACCGCTGGGTCCGTGGTTCAAATCCCGGTCACTCCATGTGAGATCTGTGCTGGACAAAACGGAGGCAGGCAGGTTTTTCTCCGGGTACTCCGGTTTTCCCTGTCAAAATTTCATTCCAGCAACACTCTCCACTATCATTTCATTTCATCTGTCATTCATTTAATCATTGCCCCAGAGGAGTGCGTCAGGCCTCGGCAGCCGGCACAATTCATATCCTCGCCGCTAATTGGAGGCTTCATTCATTCCATTCCTGACCCTGTCGGAGACTGGAAGCAGGCTGTGGATTTTCATTTTTCAGTACTTGTTTGGTACTAGTCTTCTGTATGGGAGAAAGAACAACCATCTTTGTAAAGGCATCCATATCCACCATAATAAGACGATTTCCTCTCCTAGCCTTGGGCAATGATCCAAAGTTGTCAATCGAAATGATCTGACATAGCCTTTCAGGTATCAATGGTATCGGCTTTTGTCTCATCAAAAACGCATTTGGTTTAATTCTTTGACATGTATCACATGTCTTCAACGTATCCCGTACAGTCTCCCTCAGTCTCGGCCATATAAATGCTTTCAACATCGAGACTGTTTTATCAACTCCCATGTGTCCAAAGGATCTATGGGCTAACCATACCGTTTACCTCTGTAAACAGGCAGGTATAACGATTCTCAACCGAGTATGGTCAGAGTTCTCAAGCTTATGTAACATCCCATTATAAAAAATTCCTCTCGGCACGCCGGAAGGCGGAGGTAGATTTCACCGGGCAAACTAGGGGATAGGCTATAATAGGCAAAATATGCAGGTTTTCGTAGGAGGATCAGACCTCATTTATTGCGAGAAATTTTACAATTGGAGGTTATTTAACTTTTTCCGTCTTTCTATGCATTATTTAACATATTTAACATATTTAACATATTATTGTCATTTGGGGTTCATTTTTATACTTGTGATCACACTGTCCTTATGCAAGGTTTGGAACTGATGTGTAATTATCTAACGGTCTGTTACTTCTTCACGAAAAATTTTATCTCCGGCAGAGATGTTGGTTGGTTCCTCAGTTTAGGGGCTGCGTCAACGTGGTCATGTAAGCCCGTGTTCATTGGGTGTGTGGAGAATCTGTCTGATAAACGGTGTTAATTTTGATGAATGTATTAGTCTGTAATTCAGGTAAGGTCTGCAGACGGTCAATTTTAAGTAGTACTACCTAATTTTGTACCAAATAATACCGTCAACGACACCTAGCTGTGAACTTGGCTGCTAGATGCCACCGCAACCAGCAACTTGCAACGAACGTTGTACCTTCCCCTCCGAAGGAAAGCGTGCTGAGGGATTTTTAGCGCTCTTAGAAAATCCAGTGACTTTGGCCGGCCTTGAACCAGCGACCTTAGGCATAGAAGTTCAGCATGCTAACAGTTAGCCGCTTCCCTCATAGTCAGATGGAACAAGAAGTTCCTTGACGAACTAAAGAGCCTAACTTTCTTAAAATTAAGATTCATGCCAATGATTAATCTACAGTATATGAACTTATCTAGAATAATGAATATATTCTTAATTCCATCTCTTAAGGTACAGAATACAAAATGTGGTTGAAGTCCAAAGGACGTTACATGGAGTTAGACATTGGATCTATTAGTACACGTAAAAGCATGTTGGCAACAATGTCATGCGAGTGCTGGTCAGAAATAATCTGAAATATTATGATATCTTTTTGTGCCAATTTTGGATGAAATCCATTTGTTGGAATAGAAGTTACATGTATTTTAAAATGGGAGCTATCATCAGGCATAGAATCATGCTGGCAACACCGACTTATATTAATTACTCCAAATTAATCTAGAATGTCAGGTGCTATGCGTGTGCAAAGTATAGAGCTGTTGGCCTGCATACTTTCTGATATATTGATATTAGGGTAAAAAATATAGAGACCATTTATTAACAGTTGGCAGCCCTGATTGCTCTTAAGAATACTTATAGTCATATCTGTTTATGTACACATATTACATACAAAATTTGGTTGAAATCCAATTGATAGTGTAGAAGTTATATGCATTAAAATTGGACCTATCAGAAGGCTTAACATTATTTTGACAACACTGTCATGTATGGCCTCCTGGAAATTAAACTGAAATAGTATTATCTACATGTGTGCCATTTTTGGAATAGCTCCCATGTATACCTTCCAAGATATCCAACATGGAGCTCAAATTTCTAGTGCGTTTTTTTAGCAGTTGGTCGCACTGATATCTTTTTCAAATAAGGGCCTGAGATATTCCGGTATTCATCTTTACTCATACTAAATTTGGTTTCGATTGCTGCAGCCGTTTAGGAGTTGATAGGGGGGGCACACACACACACACACACAGCCAGCCAAACAGACAGAAGGACAGACAGACAGAAAAGTCTACTATTCCTCAGTTTTGCAAAGTGTGAAAAGTAGGCTAAAAATGAATGTGATCTCGTCAATGGCGTTGTCTTGGCAACCTCTGATAGCTCATCCCTCATTAATTTAGAAGCGTTGTCATGGTAACCTCTGATGGCACTTGGCATTTTCTTTAATTCCGAAATTAATTTTCTCATCCCTTGGCGTAATGGTGGGTCATATCAAAAATTCTTTCAGACAAAAGTTTTAGGTAATTATTAGGGGAATATTTTCCATTTTGTACGGTTTTGATATTGTGCCCATTAAGAGAGATATGATTAATGTTTCCCGAAAAACCCACTTTTTCCACCCCTTTGGTCAATGGTTGGTGCTATCAAAAAACTTATTTGACATAAATGTTTGGCACTTATCCGACACATATTATGAACTTTGAATGGATTCGATATTTCACGTATTAAGAGTGTTATAGCGAAATTTCACTTTTTCGAAAAAAGCCCCCCATTTTCACCCCCTTCGACCGATTTTGCCCATTAACGATCTCGACCGAGATTCTAATGGGATACTTATTATGAAAAAAAAATCAAACTGATTGGGGCAAAATTACGGCAGTTATCGTGTCCACAAAAAAACTGATATATATAGATACATATATACATATATACATAAATTATATATAAACTTTTGAACTGACGGTGGTTTTGGGGTCTGGGGGATGTGAAACGCGAAGATATGTCGAAATTTTCCGGAAGTCGAAACATGGTACCCATTGCAATAGTTAGCTTTCTAATGAAATCTACCTAAAACTATCATCTCTAGCTATCTTGCTAGCTTCAATATATGCTGGTGTTCCTCTAATCAACATTCCTTCATAGAATGATATGAGCCTGTCTATCCATGGATCTTGGCGTTGTCGTTGACTAATGCTCCTTAATTCATTCAAAGAGCGTTGATCTCTATCTTCTAAATCTATAGCTATTACTTCCTCTTCTGTGGACTCTGGCTGTCTACTTAAGTAGTCTGGTACGACGTTTTCCTTCCCTGGGCAGTATTCTATACTGACATCGAACTGCTGAATATATAAATCCCAACGCATCAACCTTTGACTGGAAAAGTCCGTCTTCATCAAAGAGGTTAAGGCTTTATGATCCGTTCGGAGCGTGACTGGAAACCCATATACAATTTTACGCCAACATTACAGAGCATGCTATATTGCCAACAGCTCGATCTCGCTGATTGTATAATTTTTCTCGTGTGGTTTCAGTCTTCTACTAGGAAAAGCTAAATAATTCTTCCTTTCAGGATTTTCCGGGTCTTCCTGATATAGCATCGCTCCAAAGCCGACTTGGGATGCATCTGTCTGGATGATAAATCTCTGATTATAATCAGGATATCCCAACTTTACGTAGTTTAAGAGCACTCCCTTGGCCTCAACAAATGCTTTCACAGCTTACTCCGTCCATTTCCATTTGCCGTTCTTCTTCAAAAGATCTTGCAACAGTGCAACTGTTCTAGTGTATGACGGGCAATGTCCTGAGAAGAATCCTATGAATCCCACAAATTGACGAACATTCTTCGCTTTCATCGGCCTTGGAAAGTTTCTTATAGATTCAAGTTTACATGGGTTCGGTTTGACACCATCTTTGTTAATCACGTGTCCCAAGAACGTGACTTGTCGTTGACAAAAGTTCGATTTTTTCAAGTTAATCTTGAAGTTAGCTTTCCTCAAATCTTCAAGTAATTTCATAAAATTTTGCATTTGTTGCTCAACATTCTCCGAGGTGATCAATATGTCATCAACATAACGAATAGTACAGTCCTTTATCTCTTCTGACAAGTTGCGATCAAGTGCTCTTATAAGTGCTGATCCCGCTGTCTTCAATCCAAATGGACATCTCTTAAAGCAATATGTCTACTGATCGAACTGAAATCCAGTTAACAGGCTGGTTTTCTCTTCAAGTTCGAGATGATGGTATGAAGAAGTCATATCTATATTTGTAAAAATTTTCATGCCCTTAAATTTTCTCATTATTTCTCAGAATCATTTTCGGGGATAATTTTGGCATTCAAGTTCCTGGCATCTAAACACACCCTCACTGAGCCATCCGGTTTACTCAAATCACTAATGGACTAACGTAAGGTGTTGCCATTTTTTCTATAACACCTGCATCCTTCATTTCATGCAGTTTTTTCTTAGTTTGTGTGTAATGTTTTTCTGCAACCGGGCATGGTTTTTGTCTAAACGGTGCCCAGTCCTTCACTTGAAAAGCGTATTTAAAATTTTGGATCTTCCCTGGTTTGGAATCAAATACATCCCTACATTCCAATAATAGTTCCTTTAATATCTCTTTATCTTCCAATTTTATTTTGGTTTCTTCGATTTTTCCTAACAGGGTGGCTTCAAACTCAGTTTCTAAACCATCTTCAAGTTCTATATTAAAGACTTCCAGGGCCTCTTCTGTGGCCCTATAACCTTCCTCGGTTACTTATCCCACATGGCATACCTGTTCATCAAATCTTGTATTTTGTTCCAGTCAAGTTATGTTTTTCTCATCCACGTCCTCCTTTTGAATTCTTATGCAGTTTTGCGCGAGATCTATTATGACCTTGTTCTCACGGATAAAGTCAATACCCAATATAATACTGTACGGTAACTGCTCACCAGCAAAAAGCATTGTGAAATTTCAGTACCTCCGATGATCATATCAATGTACAGCTGAAATTTGCATGTCAAAGATTTCTCAGGGATAATTCCTTTAATCTTTACATTTGATGTGGGAATTTTCAACACACGACCTCTAGATTCCAACTCGTTAAGTAGGCTCTGTGTAATAAGACTTACAGTTGATCCTGACCAGTAATCCTTCTATCCGTAACATTATGATTGGGTGTTATCCCTTCAATTTCTTCATTTATCAATTCATCTGGTCTAGCTATCCAATTTACAATTTCAATTTCCTCCCAGCTCTTGGTATGTTTCCACTTTTGCCAATCTAAATTTGGAGTTTTTAGCCTACTTTCAATTTATGCAAAAAATGAAAGTAGACTTAAGAGATCTACACAGGGCCAAAAATTGTGTGTCTGTCTGTGTGTCTGTGTGTGAGTGTGTGTGTGAGTGTGTGTACTCTGAATGTATGTCCACCCCCTATCAATTCGAACATTGTGAAACCGAATTGAACAAAATTTGGTACAGAGGTAGAACTAGCACAGGGCACCTCAGTGTCATGTTTTATATCGCCGCCATCTTGACTGAAACGTAATGGTTGCCACCCAAATGTTTAAGGATTAAATCAAATTACGACCAACCTAATCATCGGATCTCTACCAAACTTTGCTACATTATACCACCATTTCCGAAGAATATTGTGACCAAACTACAAGGTCATCAGCCCAATACTTTGCGGATAGCGGCCATGTATATGTGCAAATCGATCCCCCTATCAATTCAAACACGGTAAAAGAGAATTGAACGAAATTTGGTACAGAGGTAGCACTAGCAAATAGCACCTCAGTGTCATGTTTTATATCACCGCCATCTTGACGGAAACGTAATGGCGGCCACCCAAATGTTCAAAGCTTAAATCGAATTACGACTAACCTAATCATCCGATTTCTACCACATTTTGCAACAACATATATACGTACGGCGAGCGTCTTTGACTAAACTTCAAGGTCATCAGTCCAACTGTTTACAGATGGTAGCCATTTATCTGTGCAAATCGATTCCCCCTATCAATTCAAACACGGTGAAACCGAATTGAACGAAATTTGGTACAGAGGTAGCACTAGCAAAGGGTACTCCAGTGTCATGTTTTATATCGCCGCCATCTTGACGAAAACGTAATGGCGGCCACCCATATGTTAAAAGCTTAAATCAAATTACGACCAACCTAATCATCTTATCTCTACCAAACGTTGTAATATTATACCTTTATGTATTAAGAATCTGTTGACCAAATAACAAGGTCATCAGCCCAATAATTTGCGGATGGCGGCCATGTATATGTGCAAATCGATCCCCCCTATCAATTCAAACACGGTGAAATAGAATTAAACGAAATTCGGTACAGAGGTAGCACTAGCAAATAACACCTCAGTGTCATGTTTTATATCACCGCCATATTGACGGATCGTAATGGCGGCCACCCAAATGTGCAAAGCTTAAATCAAATTACGACTAACCTAATCATCCGATTTCTACCAAATTTGCAACAACATATAGACCTATGGCGAGCGTCTTTTCACTAAACTACAAGGTCATCAGTCCAACTGTTTACAGATGGTGGCCATTTATGTGTGCAAATCGACTCCCCCTATCAATTCAAACACGGTGAAACCGAATTGAACGAAATTTGGAACAGAGGTAGCACTAGCAAAGGGTACTCCAGTGTCATGTTTTATATCGCCGCCATCTTGACGAAAACGTAATGGCGGCCACCCATATGTTAAAAGCTCAAATCAAATTACGACCAACCTAATCGTCTTATCTCTACCAAATTTCGTAATATTATACCTTTATGTATTAAGATTCTGTTGACCAAATAACAAGGTCATCAGCCCAATAATTTGTGGATGGCGGCCATAAATGTGTGCAAACCGATACCTCCTATCTTTTTAAACACGGTGAAACCGAATCGAACGAAATTTGATACAGAGGTAGCACTAGCAAAACGCACCTCAATGTCATGTTTTATATCGCCACCATCTTGACGGAAACGGAATGGCGGCCACCCAAATGTTAAATGCTTAAATCTAATTATGACCAACCTAATCATTTGATCTCTACCAAATTTTGCAACAACATGTCATTTTGTGGGAAGCACCTTTTGACTGAACTACAAGGTCATCAGCCCAATAGTTGCGGATAGCGGCCATGTATGTGTGCAAATCGATTTCCCATATCAATTCAAACACGGTGGAACAGAATTGAAAGACACTTTTTACAGAGGTAGCACTAGCAAAGTGTACCTCATATTCATGTTTAATATCCGTATAACATGTTGTATTTCAACAAGCTACTACAACCATCTTTCGATTATACCCCTTGAAAAGGGCAAAGAGTTATAACAATACCCATGCATATAGGAGAAAGTTGGCTACATGTTCTTTACTGAACATCTTGTTTTATCCTAGGGGTCTCTTTTCCCCTTATTCCTTAATTGTGATTGTAACTCTAAACTCTGAGCTCCCTCAAGTTGGTCGGGTGATTTATGATTTTTAATTGCTTCACTCCACCTTCCCTTTTGTCCTTCAGGTTCGTCCGTCCGCTCATCCATATAGCGTCGACTTTCCTGGTATCTTTCTTCGATTTCGGCTCGGTATTCATCACTTCTATCTTCCGGCCTCACATTCCTTCTAGGATAGTTTTCCCTATTTCTTCTATTATCCTGTCCAGGGGGATGAGAGATCATAGGGAGCACGTGGGTCCGGGTAAGGCCCTGTACTGGATGTTCTGCCAACCAATGAAGAATTAATTTTAGCACTAAGGTTCCGTAGTTAGCACTCATGAACGTTCACATCAAACCGACTGGCGGAAGCGGGAATAGTCTGTTTTGATTGATTTTCCTCGTGGTGTTGTTGGTTGTTTTGATTTGTTCAGTATTTTGATTGTTTATTTGAATTGAATTGACAGTCAATCATGCCACTGCAAGGGAGCAAAAATTTCCAAGCACCGGGATGTAAGAATTATAATGATAGTAAGAACAATACGGCAATTTTCATCTTCCTGGTGTTGACCATGTGTAAAACTAGTGGGCAATATGGACTACCCTCAAATAAAAATATATAGAGAATAAATGTGTGCATTTCATCTCTTGTTTGTTTTCTTACCCATTCTCCTTTGCATTGCAATAAAATTTGTGGTTTAGGGCTACGGGGAGGGGTGGGTGGCAGCGGGCATGCTAGGCAAAAAGTGAGGTTATGACAATATAGTGTGTGCATTTGGACAGTTTTCTTTATATTCATCGAATATCCCAACAATTCTGTAGAGTATGAGAGCATTTTTAATTAGCCTAGAGGTGAATTAAGCTCTAGAACGGCATAAATGTGCCCTTCGTGACAAATCTATTGCCAACATTGATTTATATCAAAATGTATTATTTTCCTATCTGGACGTATATATCAGCGCCTAGCGAAAGGCGCAGTTATGTTTATGTTATTTTCATCAATAATCAATAACTCATCGCAGAACATACTGTTCAATTACATGTAATAAAGGCTACATTCATATGGCTTTTTACTTTTTATGTTGCCACACTTGCCAGTATAATCGATAGCCTCAGGCGGTGTTCTCTCTCGGAAATTCTATAACCAAAAGTGACGAATCTCTTATACTTACATGATCCTTGGTCCTGTCTGTGGTTATTGTAATACGGTTTGCTTTCTTGCCTTCTATAACCCGTATTTCTATTATTCCTTCCTCTATAACCTCCCCTAGTATGAGATTGGATTCCCCTAGGTTCATTGTGTCCGTACTCGCGACCAAATCCATGATTGTCTCTACTGGTTGACTTGCTCTAGTAGAGGGCTTCTCCCTGTCATCATGGCTGCTAGCCATATGTACTTGCTCTGCTTGCCTCTGTTGCCTTGGAGTTACATGTGCGGTGGTCATATCCAATTGACGCAACACACTCTCCACTTCCACAGCAGATTTTGTATTAGATGAGATCAGTAACCTCTGTATTTCTTATGGAAGTTGTCTTGCTATGGCAGCACATAGATCGTTTTCAGCTGGAGCGAAATCCAGCTCCCTGAATTTACACAGGTGAGCAGTGAAAAATTCCGAGTACTTAGTAGATACATTAGTACTGTATTTTCTTGAGTACAGATCTAGTCTTAGATTTTCTTGCACGTCTGCTGCCCAGTATCGCTTCAGGAATGCTTCCTTAAAACCTTCCACCGTGTCAAATGTGTATCTGAATCTTCTGTACCAAGTGAGACAATCACCTGCCAGCAGTTTTTCAATTGCTCTCAGTCTCCGATCCTGAGGAACTTTCATTTCCTTGAGGTATTCTTCTACTTCTTTTAGCCAGTATTTAGGAGTAATTGACATGTTTTTACCCGTAAATTTAACCGGTCTATCCCTATTGATTTTATAATGTTTTGATCTGTCCATTTGTTTGGTTACCATATGCAGTTGACATTGCCATAGGATATCCTGGGCTCTTATAAGGGCTCTCCCCTCCTAAGTTCCTATCTTGATTAGTGCCTTGGATATCAGAATCCACCCATATAGTTTTCTGGAAATCATTTTGACCTTCAAACTTTAATTTCCTTTCTCTTCGGGCACTTTTTTCTTGTGACATGAGCTGAACCTCCATTTGACTGTTCTTGTGTTCAGTCCTTTCCAGCCGTGAACCAAATCTATGTTCAAACATCTCCTGTTTTTCTCTACTTCTTTCCGCCTCCTTTTTGATCAATATATTTTCTTCTTTGAAGCTCTCCTGGATTTGAGCTAATTTCTCATCTAATATTTCTTCAACCTCTATCTTTATGACCAGGACCTGCTTTTCAATGATTTCTGGCTTTACATCACCTTTGGTATCTAGGTCTTTTCGGATTTCATTTATCTTTTTATTCATGTCTAGCTGACCTTTATGGACTCTTTCCTTGATCTCGTTTATCTCTACTCCGGCTTTCCCTTGTTCATTATATATGACTGTTAAGTCAGTCATAACCTTATCTATATCGCCATTTGTTCTTCCCATCTGGGTTTTTAATGCTTTTACGGTTTCCTGAATTCCAGTAACCCCTTCATCTATTTTCTCTATTTTTAAGAATTGTTCGTTACTATCAGTTTTCCGTTGCTTGCTTTCTGCTTTAAGATTATCTTCGTACCGTCCTAACTTCTTTGTCATTTCATCCTCGTGCTTCCTCAAACAGTCATCTACCTGCCCGGTGAACGTATTAAATTGCAATTCCCTTTTGGTTGCATCGGCCTGACTTTGCCTCTTGATATCATTCATTTCGGTCTGAACTGTCTCGAATTTTCCCTCAAGGTTTTCCACCTTATTTTCGACCCCCATAAACCTATTACCTAAGTCTTTGAGATCTTTCTTGATTTCATCCCGTGATTTCTGACAAAATTCCATATTAGACTCTATCTGATCTTTTAACTCTTTCTGCACCCCTTGGATCTGGGTTACAAGTCTACTTTCACATTTCTCTATATTCTCTTTACAATTTTGTTGCATTTCACTTAATTTAGTTTCCATAGAACTAAAATTATTATACTGCTCAAAAAAATTAAAGCACCACTTTTTTCAAAGGCCACCGATTTTGTAAAGTTGACTCCACAAGCTCGAAATCTCAGTATGACGTTTGTCCTGACGCCTACCAAGCATATGCTTCAGCACAACTCCCCAACTTGAGTAGTTTCGGGGTAGCGCCCCGAAAACCAGCCCATTTTCGAAAACCGCAAATTGAAGTTTGCGAAAAACGCTGTAGGACTTGTCGCAGGTTGCCAAAGCAGTCAAAAAATGAATAAGTCTTGCTCTTAAAGGTTCCGCAAACACGTTGAAATCGTTACATTTGACGTTTGAGTATTTTCAACCCCCTTATCATCCCCTAAACATGGACTACCATTGGGGCGTCTGAGAATGTACCGGGTGTGTTTAACCACCTCAAAACCTGCACACCGTCCTCAGTTGCTGATTGCAGTAAGTTCTTAAGGCCTCCGACAAAGTTCACCCCCCCCCCCTAACACCCTCAAATGGCATGGGACCAAACCACCCCCTCTTGATTCACCCCTAAGGAAGGTTTTAATCGAGATGTTTATCAGTGTTGCGAATGGGGGTGTCTTCCCCTAACGTTTCAAAAAAGGAGCTGTGCCTGTGTCACCACCCCTTCGCCTGCTACCCCCGTTTGTATGATTTTTCGAATCAGGCCCTTTTTAAGGGCTGAAACGAGGTCTTATTCGCTGAAAGGGCTGCAAAGGTCCCTAGAGGTAGTGGTGACACGAAATTAACCCCTTCCGATCGTTGATTGACATTCCGTCCCCCAAAGTTGAAATTTTTGCACCCCCAACCCTCCCTGTCTGGACGCGTAACGCGTCATGGCAGAGTTTTCAGAATTGGATCAAAATGAAGCTTAT
Source organism: Meconema thalassinum (assembly GCA_946902985.2). Taxonomy (NCBI): domain Eukaryota; kingdom Metazoa; phylum Arthropoda; class Insecta; order Orthoptera; family Tettigoniidae; genus Meconema; species Meconema thalassinum. The sequence goes on along the minus strand of OX336391.1, from coordinate 566,319,298 downwards.
GGCCTGAAATCGAGCCCAAAACAGCAGGTTGAATGGAAATTCATCGGTAGGGTGAGAAACGGGACCAAAAATTTTTCAAAAAAGTTAACAGCCTCTAGTAAGTACACCCATGCATAGGCAACCCACATCACGTCATTTTTCTTCCATTTCCACCCTTTGTATTCTATTTCCGATTATAGGCAACCCGCACGCAAGGACGTGACGTGGGTTGCCTATGCATGGGCGCACTTACTATAGACTTAACTTTTTTGAAAACCTTTTGGTGAAGACACAGGGTGTCTCGTAAACTATTAAACAATTGAGTTATTTGCTTAAGTTGGATCAAGCACAAATGAGTGATTTTCTTAGTAATCAACGCATCTCGTTTATTAATTAATGATATTTAGGACTAGCTAAACACTTAACTCTAAAGATAAATCTTAGAGATGGCATCATCATAGCATAGGACAAATTTTCCCCTTGCTACTAAATGTAAATGTTCTAGTATTCGTAAACAAGTAAATGTCTTGCTTTGCTGTAGATTCTTTTGATGTTTGATCCACCCGTAAGTTATTTCGATGTAATTGCTTAGGGCCGATCTTACGTGCCATTCTCTTAGCTTGTTCATTTTAGTCGAATTTTGTATTAGGACCATGAGAGTAATTTAGATCTTGTTTAGGACTTTTTTATATTTTCTTTCAGGGCAGAATATTATCGGACTAGCCGTTTTGCAACTCTCATGCTAGGCTAGAGATCTATTCTGAATAAAATTTATTTGTGATTTTAACATACGACTGACCTCTCTTTTCTTGTTTAGTTTTGCTATCGATACATTCCTCTGAGCTGGTTAAAGATCGAACTTCACTAATTCCCGACACCCCCGAGTGCAGACTATTGTGCTACACCAGCCTATGAATGTATCGTCCCCTATACTTGTGTGTTAACTGGAAGAGGGTCTCGGAAGGGTCATTTGAAACCGGTGGCTCCCAGAAACCTTCGGCCAGCGGGCACAGTATGTTCTCCACTCTGTGACTTACACACTCTGGATTAAGCATAGGATACACTTCCAAAAATCAAAAAACCTACTATCAAAGCATTTAATTATTCAAAAATTTGGCGCTACAAAAATAAACATAAAAACAACTGAAATTACACTTTACACTTGTTCCAAAGACGAACAAGGAATTCAAAATTTGATTCACAAATATTAATTAATGGTTATCCAAGAACCAGACAAAAACATCATCTGAGTTTCACTCCCATATAGTACAAATACTAACTTCTTACAAACGAGCTCCAAATGGCTCGGTGAATCTTACATGCTTCGTGTTAACAAATAAACACACACCATTTAGTCTTTAAATGAGTCTATCTAGATTTGGTTACATTATTATAGTATGGCAACTTATTATTTATTTTTGGGCTCCCACAATGTTCAGTTTGTTACCATCTCTCTTCTCAAGCTACCAACTCACTACCGTGCTTGGAAAAATCTGCGTATCCCCGAGTTATAAAATACTACTGACAAAGTCAACTTAAGATAACTCCCAATTATCGCAAAATTCTCATCATAACTCGTGAACAAGTTAAATCATTTAATAATAAAGTTAGGGATTTTATTATATTGTCTTCAAAGGCAATTATATCTCAAAGAAGCAACGATCTGAACTCTGCAAGTGATAATAATGAACGTGAAAGGACCTCAGTTCAAATACTGGGCCGTTAAAACAATCTTAAACACATCCGTGTAACATGAACCATACAGCTCGTTCCTGATCTTTCTCTACAAGAGAGTTTCTAAGAGAATGTCACAACACTCGGCCAATTTATGGCTTTGAACGGAGGGGACCACAGTCTCACCCTCTTGAGACGGACTACAAAGCACCTGCTACCGGCCGCTCCAATACGTTTCTTTTGAAAGACAAGGCATGTTTATTCAAATCAACAACAATACATTATTAGGTTCTACAGACCTATTCTCCAAGCTTCGGTAAAGTATAATTATGAAGTGTCATCATTAGTGGTAAGATGATCGATGAAACAACCAATATATAAGGGGCTTCGACGTAAAGGAATCTGAGTTCGATCCTTTTAAAATGCCTCGGGAACCACATCCAACTTTGAGGACTTACGACCACGAATTACAAGACCAATGCTATCAGACCAACTGTCCATCATATTTGCGACTTAGGAAAGGTATTCGCACTCATCCAGCACTCACAATCAACATAATTAGCACCCTTTTCAAGTATTGCATACAACCACATCATATTCGCGACTTAGGGAAGGTATTCGCACTCGTCCGGCGCTCACAATCCAACATAACTTCATTACCGCGACTAGGGATTGTCCCTCACAATTATCTTACCGAGCATGTCAACGCGTTCCTAGCGTGACAAATTACAGCAAATGCGCGACATGGCGCTCATTACATCAAATAGCCAAGTTGCCTTTCAAAGAAACAAATAATAAAATTCAAATCAAAATTTGATCCTCGTCTCAAAAAGAATATAATCAGCATTAGCCTCCATCAACAATAATGAGATATAACCTTAAGAACATTACTGGTTCCTCAACATATCAACAATTCATATAAGGAGCTTCTGCAGCTACCACCTATTCCAATATAAAATTCATCACATAATTGAAATGAAAATCCACAGTCTGCTTCCAGTCTCCGACCGGGTCAGGAATGGAATGAATGAAGCCCCCATCTAGCGGCGAGGATATGAACTGTGCCGGCTGCCGAGGCCTGACGCACTCCTCTGGGGCAATGAATAAATGAATGACAGATGAAATGAAATGATAGTGGAGAGTGTTGCTGGAATGAAATTTTGACAGGGAAAACCGGAGTACCCGGAGAAAAACCTGTCTGCCTCCGTTTTGTCCAGCACAGATCTCACATGGAATGACCGGGATTTGAACCACGGACCCAGCGGTGAGAGGCCGGCGTGCTGCCGCCTAAGCCATGGAGGCTTTCATCACATAATTAATTTCTTTAATTATTATTATTATGATCGTGCTTGCGTTAAATAATTATATTATTTGCCATCATACTGATATTCCACTGAATATTTTCCACCAGGGATTAATTAATACTTCAAATTACTTATATTTCAATCAAATTAATCGTTCAAATCGCGCAACCTATATTTTTACATGTTTTCATACATTTTACGCAAATCTTCCCAAAACACATAATACTGAAATTAGTACTCACATGATTCTTCCCTTCCAATGTTGAAACATTTCACCCACTCACTGATTCTTACGCCATACTTATGATCATAATTACACTTGGTAACACTCCTTTAAAATCATATAAAAATATACACTGATCATATTTAATCTAGAGAATACCCTTCTGGGATTCATTTTCACTTAAAACACTAATTCACTAAAAAGATATAAATTACACTCACATATGTCACTAAAATCAAATTACATATTAATTTATCACTTCTGGCATTTATTAAATTTGCCTTAACACACGTGATTATCTTCTCCTTTCCTGACTCCAAGGGGTGTACTTTGTTTGCTTCGGCTTCCTAATCCTATCGGGATGATATAAAGTCTCGATCGAACTACCCTCACTGGAACGTCGGCTTAATGAACTCAATGCACGATATCGTATCTCGCTTGTTGCTAAATTGTTCGTTTAACATAAGTCTGTCACTGACGTTTTACTTTTAGGTTCGCTCGAACTATTATAACGGCGACCTAGTGATTTATTTCTCTGGTAATCCACACGTGGATTTTACTTTCAGATACTGCGGTTCTTTAACTATTGGAATAATTCCAATGTCTTACTGTTCGTTAGTCTTAACATAGACATTGCCTGGAATATCGATTCCTAAATTCTATCGCAATCCGCTCTAGCCTCCTCAGTTTAGGAACACTAGGCGTTATTATCACGTTTTACCCTGATCTGGTTATTTAACGTAGAGATAGAATTTTATAGTTCACTGTTCTCGGGTACTTCGAACTCCTATGATGCTGATACATTAGCAGAAACTATTTTGGTTCGAGTACCTATCGCCGGTAATTGCTTAAGTCCCTAGTCTAAAACTTTGACTGTATTTGTAAAAATGATAAAGTCCGAAGCTTGATGATACGTTTCCTATAACAAGGATTCTGATGTTTCTTCTCACGGCGATACTGCTGACGATACTTATACGGCGACTCCCATAAGGGGTGCTCGTCTGCGACACAGAGTAACACGACCCATCACGGTCTAATGAATACTGCATCCACTTCCTGGCGCTTCCAGGGCTTATATTCAAATCTGCCACAAAAAGATCAGATTCGTTCCTTCACCAACCCTAACTTCTAAAATAATCGTCGTATAATTTTGAAATATGTATCTCCAAAAAGCTCTCATTCTAAATGTAAAAAGAGTTTCTTTAATTACAAAAATCGATCATACAATCACATGATATTTAATAAATGAGCTCCTGAAATGCGTGGGTAGTGGAGTTTTGTTTTCCCTCTCTGCCAGCTCCGGACTCGGAGAATAACTAATTGCATAGTGCTGCGTAGACACTTCTTTCCTGTGCAATTAATATTAACTTTTTCCACACACAAAAATCTCTTTCCCAGGATTATCAACAGTGACGGAGTCATTTCTTTAGTTTAATGCCTGCAAAAGGCTCAATTTTAATTATTTCTCTTCTTGCGCCATTGCGACGTTGTCAATTTACTGTTGAGTAAGGGCTTTATCCGAAACTTCTTCTCTGTCTTTCAGGACGGAAAAATACAAGTTCTATTTATAATCATGTGCCAGCCCTTTACTGCTGCGTCAACGGTGATCTCATGCTTCGGTGACTCGCTGTGTCTAGCTCTTGCGTCACCTTACAAAAGTCCAACTTCTTATTAACCCTTCATAAACCTTTAGAAATCCATTCTAAAGTCTGCACTATTTCTCCTTTTTCTTGCATACAAGGGTATGGGTTCGATACTTGGGCCAGTCCTCATGGGCACACAAGGTGTTCGTTTTATCACAATTTACTTTACTTCATTACATTTAGATCTGAACGACATTGTTACTTCATTACTTTAAGGTATCCCCACGATCCTTTAATCCTTAAATTATTTTTACTCGAGCTCATTAATTTTATAATGCATTATTACTTATCACTTCGTTATTTATATACGGAATGCAATTACTTAATTATTTATTCATTATTCTCGGAGTTTAAAAACTCAACACTTATCATTATTATTATTATGGTGCTTGTTTCGCATTTTACTTTTACATTTCATTTAGATGGCATAAATTATCTACCAACAACATTATTATACTCGATTTCTCCTTTGCGGTTTCACTTTATTCTTGCTAATTCTTTCTTACGGGTTTTAATTATTATTATTATTATTATTATTATTATTATTATTATTATTATTATTATTATTATTATTGCACTTCAACAATTATCTTCACACATTTTGCAAACTTATATTTGCAGTTTTTTCCAATACATTTAACGTTATTCGTTCCTTTACTAGTACAATTATTAGTTATTTTATACATTTTCAAATTCACTGATTAGAACATGACACAATCATTTAGGATAATAAGAATTTCCTACTCACCCATTTGATGTTCGGCTCATTACCTGTTTTTTGGATGACTTCACCCATCTTACTGCTCTAACAATACATATTTTCACAACACTGGACCATTTTCATTTTCTGGTCTATGATTTTACACTTGTACACTTTTTGACGCATTACTTTGCTTTAAAAACATGTATTACACTAAAAATTCACTTATTTAATATTTACACGATACACGGACCACATTTCAGCGTATTGTGATGAAAACATCACGGTATTGATGGTCCTGATGCACTCCCCCTACTCCACATCGAACGTGTGACTGCTCCTACTGTAAAGTCTCTTACTTCTGGTTAGTCTTTCTTTAGTCTTTCTGGAACTTATTTATCGTGCGCGGATTTCTTAAATTGCCTATTTGCTTGAGGCGAAATGTTCGTAATTTTGGCCGCACTTCCTTTCCCTTCTCTATCTATCGCAGCTCTCTCGATTTTTAGCTTGGCTTCCAGTTCGAAGACCGTATATTTTCTACTCTTATATTCTAACTGCTATCTCGTTTGCTTTAACTCGTATTTCTTATTACGTTTCTGTCTGTGCGATTTCACTATACAATGTTCTTTCAACGTCCCCTCTGGGAGTTACTGTTTCGAACTGTCTTTACTTTGATGTGACGTAAATCGTCTCCGCTCTACGCTTGCTGATTGCTTTTCGATTTCTAGTATTCTTTATTTCGCAGTTTTCGATATAAATGTTCTATAAACTTTTTGTGTTCGTTCAGAGTCCCTACTCTGGATTGTTTACTTGGTGCCACTCCGTCTAATTATTAACGTAGCGCAACTCCTGAGCTTCAATCTAATTGTTTACTTGAGCTTTTGCTGAATATGAAGACCAACACTTAGGTCTTAATAAGTCTCTGATGTCGTAGCGTTACCTTCCCAAGGTATTGTCTCAACTGATAGACTAACTGACATGCCTCCTCCGAGGACTTAGATCAACTGTACTGAACTTAACGTGACATGCCCCTACCGAGGTCTTCGATCAACTGACTTGAACTGTACGTGCCTCCTCCGAGGACTTAGATCAACTGTACTGTGGCTTGAGCTCGAAGCCTTATTTATTCGATTTGGCGCAGAAATTAATTCCTTACAACTCCGGGAGTTCAACTTTTGATTCCTTGGTCCAATCTGGTTCGCAATTTATTTCCAGATGTGAAATGCATTATCTTTAAGATTGCTACTTGGCGGAATTAATTTTGTTCATGGGTTTATTATTAATCAATCAAAATATTTATTATGCACCTTGAAGGGCCAACCCTATTACCTTAGTATTCTCCCGTAGCACTCCGCTGGAATTTTAAATGACGTGATCTGAGCTAAGCACTTTCTCATGTGCCTATTTCACAGGTCTACCAACTCTCCGATTTATTCTGTTCCTATGTTCGTCTTAAATTTAATAGCTCCTTACCATGGTGTATTTTTTTAAGTTTTATGGCGGAGAATTCATTATTTATATATTCGAATTTCTGCTAACTTAGCATTTCCCAGGGCCTCGTCTCGAGTGGGTCATTACAAAAGTAGATCTCTCATAAATGTCATACTTGACTCGTAATAACTTCTCTTTTGAATTGCTGTCTCACGGAATTTCCGAGTGTCCATTAAGACTCTTCAGCTAGGCATCCGCTGCTCTGTTCATGGCCTCCTAAATGGCTTTTTACACTCAAACTGTCAAAATTAATGTGACTTTATGCATCCGCTGACTCCCCAATAAGCCACCTGCGCATCTTGCTGGATTTATGAAGCTGGTTTGACCACGACTTCTCTACATTGGCTTCTTATAATTTCTATAAATTTTATCATCTTTGCATACGAAAGGTCAAAAGTTCCTTTGTGCCATTGTCCACATGGGCACAGTATAGAAGTTGTCTGATAACCTGAGTCACTGTGATGTCTGCACTAGTGAGTAAACTTGTGATCGAGGTAGGATTTGGGTAGGAAGCGGTCGTGGCCTTAAGTTAGGTACCACCCCAGCATTTGCCTGGAGTAGAAGTTGGGGAAACCACGGGACACCACTTTTAGGTAGGAATCGAATCCGCCTCTTCTCAGTTTTACCTCACAAGGATAAGTACCCCGTTCCGGCCCTCAGACCAGAATGAAATCTCTTGGCAGAGGCGGGAATTGAACCCGGGTCTCCGTGCTGATAGCCGAGAATGCTAGCCACTATGCAATGAGGCGGACACTCAAGTGTAGTGACACAATTATCTCTAAATTACTCAGTATTTAGATCGAGATTGTGAGTCGTGCGGTTCGTTCGTTTCGACAATATTATGACTTCGATCGAAATGATTAAGTTCCATCCCGGAAGACATTTACGAGATGGGTTCGGTTCTCGCCAGCCCGTTCGCTGGATTTATCGGCTTGTGATTACTTTCTGTGGGGATTTATCAAATCCAAGGTGTATGCTAACTAGCTAGCAACTATTCAGGACTTGAAAAACAACATTCGCACCCAAATTGAGGCCATAACAGAATCTGCGTGCTCGTGCAGAAGATTGCATCACGAACAATGGTAGACACCTGAAGGGCATAATTTATAAAAAGTGACATGTGTCAACAATTGTAAGAAGTGTTTTTTCGAACAGTGTTCCTAGGTACATTAATAATGTTTGGTTGTATTTCTTCACGCTAAAATACTATGTATAAAATGGGTCATTGTTTCTGCCTCAGCCTGTACATAAGCTAGAGGTGACTGATGATATGAGGATAGCATGGATGAATGCTGGGACAAATAGGTGAGCAATGGCAGACGGGTATTCGTAATGAAGAAATGAAGGCTAAAGGCCCCTACACACGTCCTGACACGACTACCCTACCCGACCGATTGGGCCCGACCGTCGTATCGGGACCTTTCCTGCACACGTCCCGACACGACTCCCCTACCCATCCAAACAAGGGGGAGCTACCACCACCAGTCCAGTTTAGAACAAGTGCCTGTGGTGCTAAAGTGTTCTTAAAATGGCTCCGTTTTTAACACGAAATCAAAAGATAGGTGTAGCTTTGTGCCCAGTTATTATATCAGATGATGAACGAAGAAAGAAAAGAAGAGTGTTGTCCAAGACGTGGAAATTTACTTACCTTCCGCGCTTCTCTTCTGTAAGCGGCTCGCATGTTATCCATTTTTTTTATAAATCCCACTGTAGCATGAGGCGTTATTTTTTGTATAAATTTCCAGCAGTGAACTTCAGCATTCATTTCTCTCGTCTCTGTTGGAATTACTCTCATCTTCGACGTTCCATAAACACCTGCACTCCCTCCAGCATTCGAGGAACTCGACCATAGTCACCTTTTCCGCGTCCATGTTCGTCAAATTTTAATCGACAAATGAGTCTGAAGGGTCGGTTGGGTAGAGAAGTAGCCCGACTGCCCTACATACGTTCCGACCCGACAGAGAGAACGTTGGGGGTTAGGGTGGTAGGATGGTTCTCCCGACACGACCACCCTAATCTAGGGCCTGACAGTTTTCACCACCCGACAAGCCTACACACGGTCCATCTGTCGGGTCAACCGCTGTCAGGCCCTAGATTAGGGTGGTCATGTCAGGACGTGTGTAGGGCCCTTAAGTTAGAAATGAGCACGTTAGATTAGGCTGTTCGGATGAGCCGACTCATGTGGGGTCATGTGATGAGAATGGGGGAGGAGAGATTATCAAAGGTGTTAATGAACTCGACTATTGATACTGCGGGACAAACAGAGTTTCACTTAGCAAATGTTGGCTAGATTCAGTGTCTCAAAGCCCCTAATACTAAGGTGGAGCAAAAAGTTAGTTGCACTAACGCGCTGTGTGTCGCAAACGTGGGCACAACGGAGAAAGGGACAGACACTGCCCACATGTCTGATAGGCAGGTCGCTGTGGTGTCTCGTCTTGTATGGTGTGAATAGCGGCCAAATGCAATGGCACGTCGACTGGACGTTCATTCCAAATATGAGGTGCGTGCGACAATCCGATTCCTATGGGCCAAAAGGAAGAATTTCACGGACATTCATCGTGAAATTAGTGCTGTGTATGGGAAGCGGGCCATTTCCCGGCAAGGGGTCGTGTTCTTTGACATGGAGGGTTTGCTGCACGTGGAATTCATGCCGAAAGGAACGACGATCAACGCGGCGTCGTGTTGCCAAACGTTGCACCGGTTGCGTAAAGCGATTAAAGAGAAGCGCCGGGGGAAACTGAGCGCCGGTGTCATTCTGTTGCACGATAACCCAACACCTCACAAGGCCCGCCAAACGAGTGAACTGTTGCAGCGTTTCAATTGGGAGGTCTGGCAACATCCACCCTACAGTCCCGACCTAGCGCCATGTGACTTTCATCTGTTCGGTAAGCTCAGAACGGAGCTCGGTGGTCGACGTTTCCAGACCGATAAGGAGGTGAATGCCGCTGTCTCCGTGTGGTTGCAGAACGCTGGAGGAACTTTCTATGCATCCGGCATCGACAAGTTGGTTGTGCGTTCGCAGAAATGTTTGGAGCCTCTTGGAAACTATGTGGAAAAGTGACGTTACATTGTATATCGTTATAGGCGTGTTGCTGTTTTATAGGTGGTGTAATAAATGGCCATAACTGGGAAGTGCAACTTATTTTTTGATCTGCCCTCGTAGAATAAATAACTGCAGGCACAGAGTCAAGTTTAGTGTCCTTTGCGGGAATAACGCACGCCCGATTTGAATTACTATTGCAGGTGATTTCTTTTTATCTGCTCACCTTTGTTCCTTGTCCATAACATTTGTCACATATCGGTATACATATTGTCATGTGGTACACTGGGATAGTAAGCGAGTGTTCTATACGTTGTAAATGTCCGATGACTGTAGAATGCCTCAAATATGAATAGCTTCATCCATCGATGTTTGATGACCTGTATCATAAAGATTTTAGGACACAGTTTACAGCCTCTCATGTGTTAATCACTGGTATTCAGCTGATGTATTTTGGAATCTATTCAACCCGAATGTCAATTCACTCAAACACCGTTCCTTCTAGTATTTGACGATCTCTGTAGACATAGGTCCGATCGGTCGCTTATAATTGCAGAAGTGTCGTTTACATTTTCAGGAATGTTTTAAGAAAATATCTGAAATACTTTGTGATATCCACAGTCAAATATAGGAAGTTGCACTTTTCTGTCGCTTCTCACTTCCCTCTTCTCTTAAGGGGACCAATTTATTTTATTTATTTGGCGTATGGCTTTTAGTGCCGGGAGTGTCCGAGGACATGTTCGACTCGCCAGAGGCTGTAGCTGATTCAAGCGCACACCCATGGGGTGAGCTACAAGTTCCGTTCTGGTTTCAAGTAGTTCCAACTTTTGCTACCAGATGTCACTGACACCTAGTGATGAACTTTGGAACTTTGATACAGTGTTTCAACGAAATCTAACCTACAAATTTAGCTTCACACAAGTTTAGTTAGTGGAAGGATCTCTTGCATGCCATAAATCTATGACATTGGACCACCGGCTTTACTTCCCCTCCGAAGGAAGGCATACTGAAGGATTTTAACGATCTTAAAAAATCCGACGACTTCGGCCGGGTTTGAACCCGCGATCTTGGGCACAGCAGTTCAGCATGCTACCAACTACGCCACCGAAGCCGCTAAGAGGACCAAGTACTCCCTATACGAACAATGTTAATTTTGTAAAATTTGGGGTTGCTCATCCTCCGAAGTACCGTACTGCATATTGAACAATGACATTTGATATAGTTTTAAGAGCAGTCTTTATCTCTGTGTTAAATGTATTTTCAACAAAATTAAGTTAGTTCATCCTTTTTTTCATTTTTTTTCATGGAAGTGAAATTAAAAAAACATTATTTTCCTTACACATGAATTTTGTATTGGTAAAGTTCGAATTAGTTTATAATGAAATTGTTTTTAACACGGAGGGAATTGTTAGTTTCAAAAGTGGTAGTGATTTCATATGTTTATCTTTCGTGGTTTCCGAGATTAGTACCCCAAAGAGACTTACTTATTAGAGAAAATTGACTTCAAAGTTATGGTAGAAAAGAAAAAACAAAACAAAAGCATACCAACTCCCTGTATAAAAACAAAAAAGAATGGCATCATAACTCAGTTACGTTTATTTGAAACGAGGGTACGTTTCCATGACACCAAAAGTCACGGAATAGCAGTTGATAAAGCGAGATTGTCATAAAAGGGGGCGTAAACAAGGTTACAAGCATGCGCTAAATGTTAAAGACAAAGCGTTTCCAAAATATGAAACTCTAGGATTACATTTATTAGACATCTCTCAATACGAAAGAGAAAAAAAAATGTCTTCACATAATCCATCCCATTAAAGGGTAACGTACTTGGTCCCCTTAAAATCGTACGTCTCAGGTTTATTTTTAGAACTATCTCGATGTATTCGGCAAGCTGATAATAATATCTGGAGGGTGAAAAAAGTGAAGAAAGTAAACAATTATTATTATTAATAGAAAAGCGCACGAATGTGCATAACATAGATTTACACTAGTGAAACAAACATGTTACAAAAGAGTTAATTGATGTGAAAAACATCATGATCCAGTAATCAATCTGGAATGTGTGCATTAAAGCATTCATTCATGACCAGTCATTATATTGTGAATTGAATGTTATTTGTGAAATAGAGCAACACTGTATGATGCTTTGTTCATTTTAAATGTTAGTCCTTGCTATAATCACAGAGTGATTTCTGGTTATTTTTACAACGTGTGATGTGATATGTGTCACAGAACTGGTCACATAACGAGCACTCGCAGAGTTCATTTGGGGCGTGGTAGGACATGTTTTTACATATTTTATGGTGGTACCCATGCACTGCTAACTTTATCACCACATGTCTTAGTTTCTGATTGGCGCTGGTCCAGTTCCGGTTGATCATGGCATCCGTGCTGTAAAATTCTAGCGGAATGCCTTCTCTCTTATCTCTTCTCTCTGCTAGGTGCGCTTCAGCATTCTTTGTTGATGGAAGCTGTAATTTTGTTCTTATTTCTTCGATGAGGAAGGGTTCCCGTGCTAATTCATATGTTAGGCGGGAGCGCGTGTATTTTGAGATGCCCATTAAGGTTTTCAGGAATTGGGCTTTAACTCTTTCGATGGTGGCCAGATCTCTCTTCTTTAGTCGGTTCCATATCAAGTGGATCCCGTACGTGAGAATTGGTAGGATCTTTGCGTCAAGCAGATGCATAGCTGTTTTTAAGGATAGCTGCTGTAGATTGATAATGTCGTACATGGCTTTCAAGCAAGCCACTGCTCTGTCTTGGATGTGTAGTCTGAATGTTCCGGTAGTCTGTAAAGTGATCCCAAGGTATTTAACTGCATTCACTATTTCCACTTTGACCTCTTCATATTGCAAGTTGTCGTTTGCTGCTACACGCCCACCTTTCCGAAAAACCATCTGTTGGGTTTTTGTCCAGTTTATTTTCAGACTGTTATTTCCTGCCCATTCTACCAGTGCTGAGAAGGCGTGTTGGAGTTCTTCCTTATTTGGTGATCCTAGGACCATGTCATCCGCATATATGTAGATCACTGCGTCCTTTGATTTCTCTCGGATTGCTGTTGTTACATCGGCTGTGGCAATATTGAACAGTATGGGACTGAGGGGGTCACCTTGCAACACTCCATTGGTTTGGGTGATTTCCTTTGTTTTGCATACTGCGTCATCTATGGTGATCTGGTTGTATGCCAGGATATTTTTTACTAAGATTGTTAAAGGATTGTGATTTCCGATGATATTTTGAAGTTTCGATATGAGCTTTCTTCTGTCAATTAGGTCGAAGGCCTTTGTATAGTCTATAAAGACTGCATAAAACTTTCCCTTTTGGAGTCGTTTTGCTTCCTCTATGTCATTTAACAGATTTTGAATTGCGTGCAAGGTTCCTCTTCCTCGTCTAAAGCCGAATTGTTCCTCCGGTATCTTGGAGTCGACTTCGTATACTATCCTGTTGGTTAGAATTCTTGTCAGTAACTTGAAGGTGTTGCTTTCCAGTGCAATTCCTCTGTACGAGTTGGGGTCGTTGGTTTCACCTTTTCCTTTATAGAGAGTTTTAATGGTCGATTTTCTCCATTCTTCGGGAATATTTCCTGTTTCTAGGCATTTGGTAATACCATAGTTCTGATAGGTATTGTGCCGATTCCTTTAGATGTTCGTTGAAAAACCCGTCTGGTCCTGCGGCCTTGTTACATTTCGTAGCATTGATTATGTCCAATACCTCTGTTTTAGTGATGGGGAGTATTTCTTCGTGTTGATCTCTACATTCAATTTCATATGCCGCTTGTTGACCTGTACCGTTAAGGATGAGAGTGAAGTGCGATTCCCATATTCCTATTTCTACGTTGCTAGATCTTGACGATCTTCTTGATCTGATGGCTATGTATGGATCATTCGTTGCTTCTTTGGCGATCCTCTCACCTTCTTTTTCTATGTATTGAAAGCGTTTACGTTTTAGGAGATTCTTGTAATATCTCCGTGTTTCCCCATATACTCTTAGGTGTTGACGTGATCCTAGCTATATGTAGCGCCTTTAGTGTAGTTTGTCTTTCTGCATAACATTCCTTATCAAACCACGGCTGAGCTTTCCTTGTAATCTGTTTGTGGGTTATACTTGCTCCTAGTATCCTGTTAATTCTTGTTAGGGCTGAATTTAGGTCGTTTTCCTTGATTGTCTTTTCTGCTTCAGGTACTTTTCCTAGTTGTCGCTGTAGTGCTGCCATGTTAAGGTGTCTGGATATGATGGTCTTGACGCAATTCGGAACAACTTTCTTTGGAGTTTTGAGTAAGAATTTGGTCTGTATTGGGATGTGTTTTCTTAGTGGGGTTACTGGTGAAGTCCATAGACTCTTTTGTTCTAAAATTTCAATATCGTTTCCTTTGTAGAACACGAGGTCAATTGTGCTACTGCCATTATGGGCAAAGTAAGTTTTGCGTCTTGGGTCATTTACTATTTTGAAATTTTCTTCTGTAAGGAATGTAAGGACAGTTTTACATTTCGTATCGGGTTTGTCTAGTCTACAGTTCATATCTCCTGCTAGTATTATGGTTTCTTCTGGGTTTGCAACTTTCCGTAGGGAGAGCGTGAGGAGTTCCATTATTTCCTCGGTATCAGTGTTGGGGCGTACATAAGTGCCTATTATCGTGAAGTTGTTTGCTTTCGCGATTATGAGGTTTTCTTCTATATGTAAGGTCTTTAAGGGTCCTATCCATGGTTTATAGAGGATAGATACACCTCCTGATGGCCTTCCTTCTGTAGGTTTTCTTGCTAGAGAGTGGATGGAGTAGAAACCTTCTATATCAATAGGTGTCGTTAGGAATGTCTCTGTGAAGATTAGTATGTCAGATGTTTCAAATGTGTTTCCTGGGGTTAGTTTCAGTAGTCCTTTAAACCCTTCTACGTTCCACAGGAGCATGTTAATGCAGTTATTCGAGAGATGCGCCTTCGCTTCTTCTGCGGAGGCGAAATCGAAATCGACGCACAATTACTCTACTTGGCCAAAATTCGGGGTTGGATGTGATTTCTAGGCAGTCAAAAGGGAAAAGTAAACAATTCAGAAACTGTTCTTCTGTTGCTCGAGGTAATTGGATGAAAGCTATCCTGTAAGTTGTAAGAGGCTTCGGTGGCGTAGTTGGTAGCATGCTGAGCTTCTATGCCCAAGATCGCGGGTTCAAACCCGGCCGAAGTCTTCGAGTTTTTAAGAGCGTTAAAAATCCCTCAGTATGCCTTTCTTTGGAGGGGAAGTAAAGCCGGCGCTCCCATGTCATAGATTTATGGCATGTTAAAGAACCTTCCACTAATTACACCTGTGTGAAGCTAAATTATATATAGGTTAAACATTTGACAAACGCTCTTGGGTTCCAACGTTCGTCACCAGGAGCCAACTGCGGTGGCATCTAGTAGCGAAGTTCTGAACTAGTAGTTGTTGACGGTGGCGTTTGGTGGCAAAAGTAGGAACTACTTGAAAAAATTCAATGTCTGCAGTCCTCGCTTGAATTGAAAACAGATAACACACACTGATAGAGTCATCACAATTAACACCGGTTATCAGACAGATTCTACACACACCCAAGTACACGGGGCTACATGGCCGCGTTGTCGCAGCCCCTAAACTGAGGAACTTACCAACCAACCTGTAACTTGTAATCTAATGACAACGCTTAAGCTTGTAAAGCAAAGTTATTGTTGATATGCATTTTGTTTAGATTTTATGAATATTTTTATTCGTCAATTTTTATGCCATTTTCTTATTCTTTGGTCATTTGGGCCACGGAGCTTGTGTTTTAGCTGTTATCTGCCACTTCTTGTGTTCTTGATGCAGCTGCTTTCTTACTAAAATCTTGAGCCTTTCTATCGGACCAGTATTCTTTCATTTCCTTGCTTAACTCTATCTTACGTTCCTCGGACCATTTCCTCGACGCGTTGTGGTGAACTTCTGTAATGGATGTGAGGAAAGGGTTGGGTTCAACTGTCAGACGGTAGTGATTCCTGTCATTTATTGTGTCTTGCTGAATAATAAGTTCCTTCTCAATTTGTTTGATCCACAGGGACCCAGTGGCTTTACCCTTCTTGACTACCTTGATGATCTTACAAGAGAGCCTGTGGTGGTCCATTCTGTACAGGTGGCCGTAGAAAGCCAGGCAGTCATCCTAGAAGTGGTTTTCCGTGGTTGCCCATTTCTGATGATTATGGTCAGGTGCCATCAAGTCGGCGTCGACTCCTAGCGACTGCATGGATGGACTGTCTCCATAGGATTCGGTCCTCAGCCATATACTTCAGATCCTTCACTGACATATTCATGTTGGATTTGATGGAGTCGATCCATCTCAATGCTGGCCGCCCTCGTCTCCGAGACCCTTCCACCTTTCCAAGCATAATTGTATTTTCCAACGAATCAGAACGCCTCATAATGTGTCCAAAAATGACAGCTGTATTCGTGTTATTAATGCTTCAAGAGACAGATCTGGTTTGATTTTTTGAATCACCCGTACATTTGTTTTCTTGGTTGTTCAAGGAATACTCAGTATCCTTCTCCAACACCAGAGCTCAAAAGCATCAATATTCTTCCTATCTCGTTTCCTTATGGTCCAGCTTTCGCAACCACATGTAGCTATGAGAATGACTAGTGCCTTAACCATTCTAATTTTAGTAGGCAAAGAATTATCGGAACACTTGAAGATCTTTTCCAGGCCTTTAGAAGCTGCTCTTCCTAGGGCAAGTCTTCGGCGAATCTCTTGACTGCTTGAGCCACTACTACTAATGGTTGATCCCAACAAACAGTTCTACTCCAGATAAATGCCAGGAAAACCTCACAGATGCCACCAGAAGGAGACGCCTGGCTTTCTACGGCCACCTGTAGACTACAGAATGGATCACCAAAGGCCTTCGATTCCCGGCTCTGCCTAGAAATTTAAGTCTGGTCTGAGCCAGTGTACCCATTTCAGCTCTCAGACTAAACTTAAATTTCTAGGCAGAGCCGGGATCTCATCAAAATAATCAAGATGATTGGAATGATTTCTGCATTATAGCTTTCAGTCCGTCAACACAGAAATCATTCCAATCATCTTGCTTATTTGGATCTGATGATGCTCACTTGACGAGTAAAACATGTCATCCCTTGGTTTTCTTCTTCAATGGTCCGCAACTAAATCTTAATCACATGCAATTTATTTCAGGTTATTTTTCACATATTTCAGTAATTGGAATGACTCTTTTGTTAACCGACTGAAAGCTAAGTTATAATTGTTACGTGCAATGCCCGTACCAACGTTTTTAAATATGTATCTTACCTAGATGTGACTTCACGACCTTTGAAACGACCGCCTGGTGGCTTGGTTCCGATTTTGAACTCGAGATGGCAGCTGCTGTCGGACTTCGGCGCTTCTAGCCGTGGTTCCTTCTTCTTCACCACTAGAGTGTGTTGGTGGTACCTTATAAACTCGTCCTAATCGTGTCATATTTGAAGGCTATTATTATTCTACGTCATGAAACAAAAGCCTGTGTATACATGATACCGCCAAATTAATTACTTAATAATCACATTGTTGCTTGAGGTGTCATGCTGTGATTGGACAATTACATTAACATGAACGCAATGCTGTTTTTGACGTTGGATTCTCCACCATCTTGAGATGATTATTGTCTGTCGTCAAGGAAGCAAGAAGCCAGCTGGTGTGACAGAGTATCTCTCTGTGTGCTGGGGGCATTGGCCCCTAGCTTTTACAAAATATGAATACCTATTCAACTAATAAAATGCCTGTGCTCGTAAGGCTTTAATTTTCATCGTTTCGCCGTGAAGAGGAAGTATGAAATGCAAATCGTATCTCGAGGCAGACAGGAGTGCTTGTGATTCCAAAACGGCGCATGGCTGGGTGGGCCATTTTCAGGCAATTTAGTGCCGTATAATATTTTATTTAAGTTGTGTGTTGATTAATTTATTATTATTGTGTCTCCACTGTGAAGTTTTTTAGGTACGTAATGTTATTCTAAACCTTTTATATTTTATTTTGGGAGCTCCAATATTGGCCTTGTATTAATGTTTCGATGCTGTGTTTTGTTTCGCATGGTAGGCCAATTTTTTTCTGTTTTAATAATGTTACCAGATATATATTAATTTTGTTATTTTTCTTCGTACCTCCTGGAGACACATTTCTAGTTTATTTTGCGTTTTAAATTATTTTTTTTCTTTTGGCAATCTTGGGATTGGCATATTATTAATCTGATGTAAGATCCTAGCAACATAAACCGACTAGTGTTAATAGTTTTAGATGTAATTGTTTTCCTCCTTTCATTTCTCTCTGGTGATTTTGAATTAATTTAATGCCAATTCTTTGCCGTAATTTCGATTTGACATGTGGTCGTCTGCTCCTGTGGCCATGTTTGTTTTGTTTTTGTTTTGCCCGGGTGCATTCTGGTCTTGAGTGCATTATCTTGGCGTCGAGCGGTAAACTCAAACGTGTTGTGGTGTTAGCTTATTGTGGTTTTTTTTTATTATTCTTGTTGGTTTAACTTTGTGTTTTTGGTGAATGTTCCTGTGTTTTTCTCCGTCATGCAAATTATGGATTTATTTTCTGATCCAATTTTATTTTGTTAATTTAATTTTAAATTTCTTGTTTTGCATCATGGCCTTGGTCTCTGCATGTCGGGTCGGTATTGCATCATACTAAATTATCAAGCCCTTTCTCATTTAATAATGCCTGCCTACTGATTTTCTTCCGTTGGGCTTATTTTTTTTTTTTATTTAATGTTTTCCTTTGGTTCAGCAAACTGCATGTAAAACCTTAACTTGTTTTCTAAGGTAATTGACTTGTTTTGGCCTTAAGCCATATGCATCACCAGATACATTTTGTTGTCGCCATAGAGTTTCTCCTTTTTTAAAAGGATTTTATTAATTATATTTTCTTGCATCCTTCTGACAATTAAATTTTTATCTTAAATTTTTAAGCAACTGTTGTGGCATTATTTCGTCGGCGACAATTCCATTAGTTATTGGGGGGTGACTGTAGAATAGCCTGTGCGTTGTCCCCTTTCTCCACCTTCCTTCCACCCCTTTTGGTGTTCTTCTGTTGGGGCATGTCATCTGGAGGTGATTTTGCAGTGAAAGCGACGCGGACGTCTCAAACAGGTAAGTAGGCCCATCCACGCTGGCCGTCACCCCCGTGTCATTTTGGTAGCAGAGCGTGGTTGTGTTCGCTTCTGTAACTATCCCCCTCCTTTCCCGCAGGCTCGTTTTATGGACCCTTCTGGTGCTGATGGAGCGATTGTTGATGGGATCTGTCATGCCAGTGCACTCGATGTTGTTAAATGCTAATCCTTGTCGTTTGTTTAATTTCATGTTTGCCTCTGAATATCCATGTGGTGAGATGTAAGTGACCGGTTCAAAGCGAGGTGTTTGCTGCTGTATTTTATCCTGTTTGTATGCAACATTCCCACTGAAAAAGATGCTCGGAAAGTGGCTGGCATGTGTTCTTGGCATGGGAAATGTGGATTTGTTAATATTCTGTTAGCCTACATGCTACGAGTGAAGGCATCCTGGAGCCCTGTTTGATGCTGTTCGCCATGTGCTTTGTGGAAATTTTTGTAATTTGGCTTCCTGTTCTGGAGCCAAGCAGGCGGTGACGTCTTCAGTTCTGGGCAGCATTGTTTTTGTCGAAATTTCAGGTGTCGAGGCAGTGTCGGTGTTTAAGAAGACTGTTGTGTTCCTGTATGTTTCTTGTGCATGAAATTCTGTGGTGATATGCTGTCCTCGTGATGTTTTTTATTATGCAACTATCACGCCTATTGGTGTTATGGCGAAGTGTAGTCCGATTAAAAGGGCTAACCCATGGAAATCTGCCCTCCCTATGACCCTAGTGTGGTGCCAAAGGCACATTTAACATGCATGTCACTATTATTTGGCTAGGAATTCTTCTCAAACTCATTCAAGGTAAGTGTTTGTTTTGAGATGTTTTTATCGCAGTGTGCGATTTGTAATTTTTGTTCATAAACTTACATTATACTGCAATCGTTCTGGAATAAGTGTGTATCGTTTGCAAATCGTGTCTGGATGTATGTGTTAACGTTAGATTTTGATTTAGATTTGTAGGGTGGGGTAATTCAGGGTTTGTTGTGTTTGCAAAAATAAGCCTAGGATCGTATTTTTATTAGTTGCTTTCCTTGTAATTTTGAACTGAACTTAATATGTAGGTCTGTTTTACGTGGAGATATCTACTGTCTGGGGTTAGCTAAGTTAGAAGTATGGGATTCTTTCTTGGTTTGATCCCTGGGCAGGTTGTATATAGGGCTTGCACGATCCGAACTGGCTTGGTATGGACTGGTCTGTTCGATGACATGCAAGTATGTGTCATGTAACTTAATGTAATTGTAAGGGTATTGTGTTTTTTTAATTGTATTTGTTTGTGTTATGATATCTCTACGACTACATAACTTGCATATTTGAGTATTAATGGGAATTATTTTTGTGGGTGGTAAAAATTATGTATTGCTGTTATTGGAGTATGTTGTGCGATGAATATGTTGTTGTGAATATGAGGTCTCAGTTCGTGAACAGCCATAATGTAATGTGCTTTTCAGGTTAATTAATTAATATAGGATCTTCTAAATTTACTGGGGTTACATTTCTGTTGAAAATGATGGTCATCAGTTTCTGTAAGTCAGCTTGTTTTGCGTTTTAAAGCCAGTAATCTGTTATTGCTGGAAATCAGGGTCATCAGTTGCCTCATGCTAACTGTAAATGACATAGGCCTTCTGTTTTAGTTCTTGCTATGGCAATCACGGTCATCAGCCACTGTAACTTAAGTAAAATTTTCTGCTTTTGACTGGTAATTGTACATTTTTTTCTGCTTAAATCGTTAGGAATGGTGCGTTTGTGCTCTCTGTTAGCCTCGTCTTTCGACAAGAGCGGCTTGTTTCTCATCTAACCGTATTTTCGGGCCATGTTAGGCATCCTTTGGTTGTACGTGTTCGTGTCTTAAACCTGAACGAGGAAACCTCACTTGTACTTCTTGTACTGTTGAACTTAGTTCTTTTTATGTTGGATTTTTCTCACCCAGGCGGATTGCGGCTGTATAGTCATCTGGTGTTGAACCTCAATTTCTTTCCTTGTGTTAGTGTTTTGGTGTTTGTTTTCTGCGCTGCCATTTCCTCTTCGTTTTTGTCGTTACTGTAACTGCGTTGGTATTCCTCATTATCCCCGTGCCAAGTAATGCGTGCGATCACGAACCAACAATGTAGAGGCATACATGTCAGCTTAAATAAATTTCCTTTTTCAAAACCCTAAGGCCAACAAAATTTCCAGAGTGCATCTGTCGCACATTAAACGAGGTGGAGAGGTTTCTAATGAGGAAACGCTACCATAAATTTTGTAAACTGATTTTGTATAATGTAGAGTATCCCTAACCTTCATTGAAGCCTTCAGGCATCTGTTCCTTCTGGAATTTTGAATTTAATTGGGTTTTAAAAACTCTACTGGGATACAACTTGTAACTGTTGGGTAATTCCCATTTTATGATAAATTGTAAAATTGAAACTAATTTTGATGTTTTCATAGAGGATGCTAGCATGTAAGTTGGACTCGGTGGGAGACATAACTCATGGTAAAATTTATATACATGATTCATTGGGATTTTGAGTGGTCATTCCCCTACCGTAGCTCCTGCTAAACGTATAGTCATTCAACTCGCATATTATTGAAAGGTACTAATAGTCGGTAAAAAGGTAAACTTGTTAATGAAATTTTGTAAGCACGGATCTAGGTCATGGTCAGGATTTTCTTCATTTAAATTCAACTTTGTTTCTCTTTTATAAAATATGTTAAGAAGTAGTAATTTCTGTAAACTTTTTTGAAATAAGATTAACTTCTGTTTGGTAAATGGCTGGCCACGCGTCGCATGATATCTGGCACATTGCTTCCACCTACTTCGTCTAAAACTAACTACATTGGACTTATTGAAAATTTACCTAACGCGTCTCGGACTCTGAAAGCACTGCAGGTGCTGGTGTTCTGCGTTTCTGAAGACTTATGGACACAGTGATGCTGTTGACTAAGTGGTTTGCGAGGTGATCAATTATCCCATCACTGATAATCTGACCCTGCACTCTTCCTAACCAAAACGATGCGGTTTGTATCCATCAATTGGAGTTAACTGGTGAACATTATCTTCTGGAAACATGCTTGGTGAACCAACTAGTTTTGGAGTACTGCCTATGCCTGGGCATATTCGTGAACGGTGTTCACGCTTAAGGGAGGGAGACTGCTACGTGCAATGCCCGTACCAACGTTTTTAAATATCTATCTTACCTAGATGTGACTTCACGACCTTTGAAACGACCGCCTGGTGGCTTGGTTCCGATTTTGAACACGAGATGGCAGCTGCTGTCGGACTTCGGCGCTTCTAGCCGTGGTTCCTTCTTCTTCACCACTAGAGAGTGTTGGTGGTGCCTTATAAACTCGTCCTAATCGTGTCATATTTGAAGGCTATTATTATTCTACGTCATGAAACAAAAGCCTGTGTATACATGATACCGCCAAATTAATTAATTACTTAATAATCACATTGTTGCTTGAGGTGTCATGCTGTGATTGGACAATTACATTAATATGAATGCAATGCTGTTTTTGACGTTGGATTCTCCGCCATCTTGAGATGATTATTGTCTGTCGTCAAGGAAGCAAGAAGCCAGCTGGTGTGACAGAGTATCTCTCTGTGTGCTGGGGGCATTGGCCCCTAGCTTTTACAAAATATGAATACCTATTCAACTAAGAAAATGCCTGTGCTCGTAAGGCTTTAATTTTCATCGTTTCGCCGTGAAGAGGAAGTATGAAATGCAAATCGTATCTCGAGGCAGACAGGAGTGCTTGTGATTCCAAAACGGCGCATGGCTGGGTGGGCCATTTTCAGGCAATTTAGTGCCGTATAATATTTTATTTAAATTAGGTGTTGATTAATTTATTATTATTGTGTCTCCACTGTGAAGTTTTTTAGGTACGTAATGTTATTCTAAACCTTTTATATTTTATTTTGGGAGCTCCAATATTGGCCTTGTATTAATGTTTCGATGCTGTGTTTTGTTTCGCCTGGTAGGCCAATTTTTTTTTCTGTTTTAATAATGTTACCAGATATATATTAATTTTGTTATTTTTCTTCGTACCTCCTGGAGACACATTTCTAGTTTATTTTGCGTTTTAAATTATTTTTTTCTTTTGGCAATCTTGGGATTGGCATATTATTAATCTGATGTAAGATCCTAGCAACATAAACCGACTAGTGTTAATAGTTTTTAGATGTAATTGTTTTCCTCCTTACATTTCTCTCTGGTGATTTTAAATTAATTTAATGCTAATTCTTTGCCGTAATTTCGATTTGACATGTGGTCGTCTGCTCCTGTGGCCATGTTTGTTTTGTTTTGTTTTGCCCGGGTGCATTCTGGTCTTGAGTGCATTATCTTGGCGTCGGGCGGTAAACTCAAACGTGTTGTGGTGTTAGCTTATTGAGTTTTTTTTATTATTCTTGTTGGTTAACTTTGTGTTTTTGGTGAATTCCTGTGTTTTTCTCCGTCATGCAAATTATGGATTTATTTTCTGATCCAATTTTATTTTGTTAATTTAATTTTAAATTTCTTGTTTTGCATCATGGCCTTGGTCTCTGCATGTCGGGTCGGTATTGCATCATACTAAATTATCAAGCCCTTTCTCATTTAATAATGCCTGCCTACTGATTTTCTTCCGTTGGGCTTATTTTTTTAAATTTAATGTTTTCCTTTGGTTCAGCAAACTGCATGTAAAACCTTAACTTGTTTTCTAAGGTAATTGACTTGTTTTGGCCTTAAGCCATATGCATCACCAGATACATTTTGTTGTCGCCATAGAGTTTCTCCTTTTTTTTAAGGATTTTATTAAATTATATTTTCTTGCATCCTTCTGACAATTAAATTTTTATCTTAAATTTTTAAGCAACTGTTGTGGCATTATTTCGTCGGCGACAATTCCATTAGTTATTGGGGGGTGACTGTAGAATAGCCTGTGCGTTGTCCCCTTTCTCCACCTTCCTTCCACCCCTTTTGGTGTTCTTCTGTTGGGGCATGTCATCTGGAGGTGATTTTGCAGTGAAAGCGACGCGGACCTCTCAAAGAGGTAAGTATCCACGCTGGCCGTCACCCCCGTGTCAATAATGAAACAAGTAGTTACATGAAGAACTGTACAGCCTATTTTCTTATATCCTACTCATGTTAATTGCCTCTATCAACATACAAAATTTCAGTTTGAAGGTTGTGATAGTTTCGTAGATTCGTAGATATTTCAGATGGTCGCCAGGTTGGATTTTTATTTATATACTATTACATGACGATTATTGTGTACGTATGGTATTCAAACTTCAATCGCATGATTAGAACACAAGAAGTAAAAACGAGATTTTAAAATTTCGCTCAGTTGCCATCCTGTTGTTTTGCAAACAATTGAAATAAATTAGATGCCAGTGGATAACATTTCTATAAGCATTTAACGTGCAACGTTTCACTGCAATCGGATGGTTAAATCGCGAGAAACGTCATTTAAATATTTATACTTCACGTCGCCGCCATGTTGGATTTTTGCTCACCAGGTTACTGAAAGTCCTATAAGTGAACATATGTTCACAGCCTCTATGAACATAAAAATTCAATTTGATTGCTGTAAATGATTCGTAGATATTGAGAACCGTCTACATATTTCGAATGCTTGCCATTTTGGATTGTTATATGTATAGGCCATAGAGTTATGTACCATTCAAGGAAAATTATTGCCAAGGTTCATTATACAAACTTTCACTTCGATCGCATGATTACGACACAAGAAATAAAAACTTAATTTTAAAATTTCGCACAGCCGCCATCTTGAGGTTATGTAAACAATTGAACTAAATTAGATGCCAGTGCATTACAATATGTATCATCACTTACTGTACCACATTTCACTGCGCTCAGAGAGTTATATCACGAGAAAAGTCTATTAAATTGTTTCAACTTCGCTTGGCTGCCATGTTCGTTTTGTACTTTACAGGTTTATGAAAGTTACATATATAAACTTGTATCAATACCCTTTATCACCGTACAAAATTTCAGGGTGATATCGGTAATAGTTTTGGAGATACTGAATGCTGGTGAAATATTTCGCACAGCCGCCATGTTGGATTGGTGAGACAATAACATTTGAAGAGCAGGGTCGGTGTCGGCAAGAATAGTGCTATGATCTTACCGAGTTTCATTGTAATCGCTCCAGCCGTTTAGGGACACACACACACACCATCACACATACGCACACACACACGGACAAAAGGTGATCTCATAAGCCTTTATTTTTTCATAAAATGAAAATCGGCTAAAAATGAAAATGAAAATGCACAGCCTGCTTCCAGTCGACCGACCGGGTCAGGAAATGGAATGGATGAAGCCCCCCATCTAGCGGCGAGGATATGAACTGTGCCGGCTGCCGAACCCTGTCGCACTTCCCTGGGGGCAATGATTAAATGCATGACAGATGAAATGAAATGATAGAGGAGAGTGTTGCTGGAATGAAAGTTGTGACAGGGAAAACCGGAGTACCCGGAGAAAAACCTGTCTGCCTCCGCGTTGTCCAGCATAAATCTCACATGGAGTGACTGGGATTTGAACCACGCACCCAGCGGTGAGAGGCCGGCGTGCTGCCGCCTAAGCCACGTAGACTTACTAAAAGCTATATTATTAATTGTTAATAAGGCAACACTGAAAAATGGCTTCAAAGCTATCAGACAGTGTACTTGGGTGTGTGTGTAAGATATGTATGATAACCTGTGTTACTGTGGGGACTGCAGTAGTGTGTTCCTTTAAGTGGGGCTAGGATATGAGAGGAGACTGCCGTGGCCTTAAGTTAGAAACCATCCCTGCATTTAACTGGAGTAGAAGTGGGAAACCACGGGAAACCACTTCTAAGATAACTGAGGTGGGAATCGGGCCCACCTTTCCTCATTTCTGCCATCCGCCTCGTTGCGTAGTGGCTAGCGCTCTTGCCTGTCACTGCGGTGGTCCGGTTTCGATTCCCGGCTCTGCCAAGAAATTTAAATCTGGTTTGAGGGCTGGAAAAGGGTACACTCAGCCTCGTGAGGCAAATTTATAAGTGGCGGGTTCGATTCCCACCTCAATCCGCATCTGAATTACAAATACACACACTAATACAGCCATCACAATAACACGGGTTATCAGACAAATTCACCACACCCCCAAGTACACGGGGCTACATGACGACGATGTTGCAAAGCCCCTCAATTAATCAACAACAACTCATTTCTACCTCACGAGGCTGAGTGTACCCCATTTCAGTCCTCAAACCAGAATTAAATGTCATGGCAGAGCCAGGAACGAAACCCGGATCTCTGGTGCGACAGCCAAGAATGCTAGCTGCTACACCAGGAAGGAGGTGGACACTTGCACAAGGAACGGAAGCTACAAAACGGAACAAAGCCTGAACATATAGTACTACCTACAGTACTTTCCATTGGGCCGAATAACATAATGGAACATAATGATGCTAATAAAACTCATATACAGCTCATAACCCAGCCCTATAGAATGCTCAGTCATGCAAACACCGTAACCTACTTCTCTAATAGGCTTTAAGATAGGCACTTAAATATAACGAAATGGACAGAAAAAAAAACAGTCCGAAAACATCAGGGATGCTTTCGGGCCTTTCGAAGGCAATCATTACAAAATTTTCTGGTGTGAACATGCATGAGATCGAAATAATGTATGACATTTCACAATCACCCACTACCAGCAAAACAAGGTGGTAGGGTGGGCTATCGACCGATCTGATCTTCATCATTGTCCTGTAACACCATATTTCAAACGCTTCTATTCTCCTCTTTTCTGCAGCGCCAACAATCCAAGTTTTACTTATATTGAGCACCACGCTCCAGGGCTTTAAAAATGGCACGTACTAGAATATTATTTTAAAATTGAAGAGTTTATTTCCAAAGTGACGACAATCCATGAGATGCAAACCTTCAGAAATCGCGTTTTTTTTTCTTCGTATAAATAAATTCAGATATGTTTATGAATATGTTATTTCATTCATTACTTTTATGCCCATCCTGACACTGTGTTTTAAAAATCTCCTATCAATGGAAATGGTGGTAATCGTCTCCTTTGTTGGAGTTAGGACGTTTTGGAAATAAATCATAAGCTTATATTGACATATGCTTTGAGTGACATTCATGAACACAACAAACACAAACTTATGCCCTACATATTCTTCAGAGTTAGCCATGTCCTTGATTTATCACGTGACATCACGTGATGTCCAGAGAGCCATCGGATTGGTCAACATGGATATAAGACACATTGGAAATAAATACAGGTTGGAGATACGTCACTTTGCAAATAAATTTTGTTTTTAGATCTCTTTTAATATTGGATATACGACGAATTGCGACTTAGAACCTTTGCTAAACGTTGAGCGAACCTATAGGCTAAACTTGCTTATGAAAGAAAAAACTGAAAACCCGTCAATTTTGGATTTACGTCACTTTGGAAATAAGCTCTTCAATTAAAAAGTACAGTAGTGATAAGGCGGACCATTTCAAATCATTTGTGTGGTTTATCAAAAATATAATAGTGTTGCCTACTACAGTACAGTATAAGAGGATAAAATTATATTCATAAGCGTTTAATTTAATTTCATTCAATAAACAACAACTGTTCGTTTTCAAGGAGACCCTGATCTGTCAGATGGGCGTGGTACTCCGTCACTGACATAGGTCTGAGGTTTGCTTATGACATTTTTAGCAGGTTTATAATTTCATAATTTTTCCAAAATATGAAAGGTAGGCTAAAAATGAAAGGCGACGGTACTGTAACTGTCTGTTCAAATCACAAGTATGAAGACATGCGAACAGCAAATATCATGTGGAAAGAAGTGCTGTAGGATTGTTGAAATGAAATGAATGCTGCGGATCAGCACGGGTCTTCTAGTACAATCTCTACTTAGTATAAAACCAAGTCCCCGATCCTTGGATGTTACGGGTAAACTCGAGAACCACTGGATGGATTGTGATGCGGTTTTCACCATTCTGTAAAGGATATCTCGAGGATGATGTATGTAGAAAATAATTTATTTATGATCAAAGGAAGCCAAGCAGTAACGATTTCAGTGGAAAAGTCGAAAAAAAAACCTGGCGTCCGAGCGCTTTGTAAGCTTACGCTGGGCAAATCGTTTAAAATATCTAAATACTATGAGTGTAAGAATTGTTCAGCATGAAAAGTTCTACAAAAACGTCCGCGAGAGCATATCTCTATCTTCAATACATCGCCCACTATAAGTGTTTTTACGTTTTAATTTCTTCCAACCGTGTCCATTCAACTACTGAGGCAACAGTTTACGTGCTAGCTAAGGGCGAGTCTATCATCCTTGTTACAGCCTAGCTAGCGGGCGAACCTATTGCCCCATATACAGCCAGAAGCAAACCGTTGAGTCGTGATGAGTTAAGACTTCTCAGAAGGGTGTTTGTGTTTGGAGTTTCCCTGGAAGTGCAACTCAGGTTTTCTTTATTTCGCCTTGAAACACAGTCAAGTTAAGATTGGACGGAAGGGGGATTATATTATATTAAATTATACTGATTGGCGTATAATCTCTACTTAGTAGAAAACAAAGTCCCCGATTCTTGGATATCACGGGTAATCTCGTGAACCACTGAATGAATTTTGATGCGGTTTTCACCATTCTGTAAAGGATATCTCGAGGAAGGTTCCTGTAGAACATAATTTATTTATGACCAAAGGAAGTCAAGCACTAACGATTTCAGTGAAAAGGTCGAAAAAAAACCTGGCGTCCGTGCGTTTTTAAGCTTACGCTGGGCAAACCGTTAAAAATATCTAAGTTATATACTATAAGTGTAAGAATTGTTCAGCATGAAAAGTTCTACAAAAAAAGCATCTATCTTCAATACATCGCCTACTATAAGTGTTTTTACATTTTCATTTCTTCCAACAATCTCCATTCAGTTACTGAGGTGACAATTTACGAGTTAGCTA
The DNA here is from genome assembly GCA_946902985.2 of Meconema thalassinum. NCBI lineage: Eukaryota > Metazoa > Arthropoda > Insecta > Orthoptera > Tettigoniidae > Meconema > Meconema thalassinum. The sequence continues at coordinate 566,290,209 of OX336391.1, read as the reverse complement.
GGTTCGAGTCTATCACCCCAGTTACAGCTTAGCTGGCGAACGAGTTTATTGCCCCAGATACAGCCAGCAGCAAACTGTCGAGTCGTGTTGAGTTAAAAACTTTAGAGAAGAGTGGTTGTGTTTGGAGTTTCCCTGTAAGTGCAACTCGGCTTTTCTTAATTTCGCCTGTGAACTTTTCGTTCCGCAAAATTCACAGTCAAGTTAAGATTGGACGGAAGGGTGATTTGTGTGTCATGCACCTCGCCATTCTTAAGTCTGACAAGAATTTGTTGCACATGCATCTCCATGATAATATAATTAATAGTCCAGTCAGTGATTTTAACCCATCATGCCGATATGTAAAACGGATATTGGTCGTTGTTCATTCACATTGAAAAAAAAAAGCGCTTATCACGTAATGCATTCATAATTGTTCCCGGGCGAAGCCGGGTCGGGTTGCTAGTTAATAATTAAAAACTTAAACAAATATTTGGAAGAATTTGGTATCATGGAGTAAATTATTATACATTCAGAGTCAGTAAATAGTACTTTTTCAACTTTTCACAAAATGGTCCAATTTTAGAGATTCTTGCTAGATAATGTTGTACATGGTTGTACGAGTGAGTGCTGCAGTGCATTGACTCTAAATTTAGTCATTCAATTTCTGACTACATTTAACTTTTATTTTGTCTCGTGCAGTGCATGTGAATTTCATGAAACTATGGAATATTTTATAAATAATTAAAGTGGAATTGAATGATACAAGCAGTTTCAAAGGCAATGGAACTGTTTTGAGACTGCAACATGGAGTTAATGTGTGGTTCAATAATTGTTTCATCTATAATTAAGGAAGAAAGCTCTTAATTTAACGAGGCTGTTAATTTCACGGTCATAAGCCATGGGACCTCATTTTTATATGGAATCCGTAACACTGAACGTGAAATTACATCTCAAAAATCCTCCCATGCCTTAATCGGAAATCTAACTCGGTCTGACGTGGGACAAGCAGCTTGACCACTGTGCCATCACCAAATATTCATTACACGTACACTTAGACTCCACATACTTCAGTTTAGCTTTTTTTATCATATAAAATATAGGCTTATGAGGTCAACTTTTGTCAGTGTGAGTGTGTGTGTCTGTCTGGTTCCCCCCATATAACGTTTTATTTGGTTCAGCGATATCAATTTCGATAAGTGACACCAATCTAACATGGTGGCCACGCGAATTATCTCACTAATAATCAATATCTCGGACCTATTTTACCTATTAGTTTAAAATTTTGTATCATGATAAAGGCCAAAAAATAAGTTCACAGTTCTCAGTCATAACAGCAACAAGCAAAATGGACAGCAGGCAGCCGTGCGAATTTTCAAAATTATACTGCATTTTCTCGGAGCCTGTTCCATCTAAATGCCTAAGACTTGTGCTGCAATATAGGTTTTGTTCTTTCATTTGAGGGGCTTTGGTGATCGTGGTCATTTAGCCCCGTGTACTTGGGTGCATTTATTTATTTTTCTGATAACGTGTGTAATTATGGTGTCTGTAGTAGTGTGTGCTTTCGTAACTCAGGTGAGGATTGGGAAGGAAGCGGCTGTGGCCTTAAGTTTGTGGGAAACCACGGAATACCACTTACAGGATGACTGAGGTGGGAGTCGAACCCGTCTCTTTTCAGTTTTGCCTCACGAGGCTGAGTGTACCCCGTTCCAGCCCTCAGACCAGAATAAAATTTCCTGGCAGAGCCGGGAATCGAACCAGGACCTCCAGGGCAACAGTCAAGAATGCTAAACCAGAAGGTATCCTGCGATAGAGGACAGGTTTATTGGTGTACCTTTTGAAATCGAAATATGCAGCGAACCAACATTATGGTAGCGCGAAGTTTTAAAATTGAATTGCTCTTTCTGGCGACGGAATCATCCTAGTGCATTATAACAACAAATATGGTAAACAATGTGATTCATTCGGTAATTCGCCATTTAAAAACAATCTATCACAGGTATCGAGTTGTAATGAGGTAGGGGCCGATAGCCTAGATGTTAGGCCCCTTAAAACAACAATTATCATCATCATCATGTAATGAGGTAGACCATCTCACGGGTAGTTACTTGATTGTGGGATCATATAAATTGGGCGGGTTGTGAAGAAACCTCAAGGTCAAGATGACGACTCTGGACAGGGAGTCTTCAGTAATAGAGAAACAGCGACCGCAGTTACTCTTCGTCCGCATACAAATCTGTGCATGCAATCACCTTGAGCTCGACGCAGCTACGTGAGGGATGTCTCCACCAGCGATCTAGTTCCCCAACAATCATACTGTACTGTGACCTTGAGGCTTCACCACATACAGTTAAAAGAGCCAAGAGAAGTAACAGCATTCGTCATGTGATTGTACCTATCATGTAGCGGCTTCGGTGGCGTAGTCGGTAGCATGCTGAGCTTCTATGCCCAATATGGCGGGTTCAAACCCGGACGAAGTCGTCGGATTTTTTAAGAGCGTTAAAAATCCCTCAGTATGCCTTCCTTCGGAGGGGAAGTAAAGCCGGCGATCCCATGTCATAGATTTATGGCATGTTAAAGGACCTTCCACTAATTACACCTGTGTGAAGCTAAATTGGGTTAAAAATATAAACAATGCTCAGGTTCCTATGTTCGTCGCCAGGAGCCGACTACGGTGGCGTCTAGTAGCCAAGTTCTGATGTAGTAGTTGTTGACGGTGGCGTTTGGCGGCAAAAGTAGGAACTACTTGAAAAATTCAAAGTATGCAGTCCTTAGGCCTACTTGAATTAAGAAACAGAAACACACACTAATACAGTCATCGCAATTAACACCGGTTATCAGACAGATTCTACACACACCCAAAGTACACGGGGCTACATGACCGCATTGTCGCAGCCCCTAAACTGAGGAACCAACCAACCATCCTATCATGTACACATTTTCAACGGCGTTGGGGATGAGATGCAATGAAAGTCTATGTGGCGGTTGTTTTTCACCGACAGATGCTCTTTCTAACGCCAATCTCATGAGAGTAGTTAATCAGAGATGAAAATTAATGAAGTAGATTGAAACTGGGGAAGGAGTTGGAAGTAAGCGGCCGTGGTCTAGTAGAAGGTACTATCTCGGCATTTGCCTAGAGTTGTAAATGGGAAACCACGAGTCCATGGAAAACCATTTGCAGGATGGCTGAGGTGATAATCGAACCCACGTCTTCTCAGTTTTCCATTACGAGGCTGAGTGAACCCCGTTCCATCCAGGCCTCAGAACAGAATTAAATGTATTAGCAGAGCCAGGAATTCAACCCGGACGTTCGGGTGAAAACCGAAAATCCTAGCCACTACACCATGAGGTGTTCTGAATGTTATTTCGTTTGTAAGTTAATTTCAATGGCTATTTCTTTAAGTCATGTCATTCTGTAATATTCATCCTCTTCTGTGGTGCAGGACAAATATTTATATTAATCACATGTAATGTATCCAGGTTATTTGTAATTATATTGTGTTGACCGACTGAAAAGTTGCAATGTTAATTAATTGTCAATAAGGCAACACTGAAAAATGTCTTCAAAACTCTCTGTATTTTGAACCAAGATATCTCGTATCGATAGTGTATTTAAAAATAAATTAAATTTATCGAAAATTCGAATTATGGAGATACACAGCAAAAATGTTCTATTTGTTATATACTGGTCGCAAGCGGCTTCGGTGGCATAGTTGGTAGCATGTTGAACTGCTGTGCCCAAGATAGCGGGTTCAAACACGGCCGAAATCGTCGGATTTTATAAGAGCGTTAAAATCCTTCCGTATGCCTTCCTTCGGAGGGGAAGTAAAGCCAACGGTCCCATGTCATAGATTTATGGCATGTAAAAGATCCTTCCACAGACTAAACTTGTGTGAAGCTAAATTTCAAGGGTAGATTTCAATGGAACGCTCTATCAAAGTTCCAACGTTCGCCACTAGGTAAGCCTATCAGTGATATCTGGTAGCGAAAATTGGAACTACTTGAAATTGAACAGAACTTTTAGCTAACCCTTAGGTGTCCGCTTAAAGCAGCTACAGCCTGTGGCGAGCCGAACATGTCTTCGCACACTCCCGGCACGAAACGCCATACGATAAATAAATAAAATACTGGTCGCAAACTACTGAGTAATAAACAGGTTAAAAGTTCCGCCTAATTAATAGGGTCTACTTTTTATTAAATAAAGATTGGTGGACATGTTTCAAGGCCTAATTATTTTTGGCCCCTTCATCAGTCGATATGAATTAATAAATTAATGTCAAACACATTAAATGTATAGCGTAACACTAAAAAGTCTGTTGTTATTAAACTTTATATGGTGCACTATAAAGAAGGATGGGAAATTGAACGCCTTAATCAATACAATATGATGTGGAAAACGTGGCTAGTATAAAGTCTTATAAACTAGGAAACACTTTCAAAATTGTAAAACTGTGTAGTTCAAATCTTCAGAAGTGTTCATCGACGAGACAAATTTATGAAGAAAAAAAAATACGAGCCTTACAGTAGTCGCATATGATGTGTAACATCTGACATAGAAGAAACCTCACGTGAAATTGTTGATAGACCGGTATTTTATACTATTATTGCACAAATATTAATCTATTGTAAAAGGGAGTATTTACAGATATTGTAGTTTATAATACGGAATTCATTTTATTAGATGATTTGTAGCTTCCACCAGCACTAGCCTAAATAAAGAATACGATATGGATCAACTAGATTAATAGACGCGACATCGCTCATAAACTTAAATTCCTTATAAACAGGTCCTCTTCATTCACAGACCAACACGTAATTTCATATGGATTCTGTTAAAATGAGCCGTATTGATATGATAAATATCGTTTAAAATGATAATCTGGTAGCAAAAATATCTATCCCGTCCGGGATTCGGACTCAAGATCACTAGATTCACAGCCATAAGCACTAACCCCACGGCTATTTCGACTACGCAAATTTTGTGCACAAGATGGTGACTTATTTCCACGTTCCAATAATACTGCATTACGGAATTAAGTTTAATTTATATTTTGGTTGTTTCGATAATGTTCCTGCGTGAAATTGAGTTTAAAATGCCTTATGAATAGGCCCTCTTGTGAGTAAAGAGAATGTATTCAGTAATAGTTCATGAAGGCTTGCTCAATTCTGGTATAACCACAACGATTATATTATATTGATGACTGCATTACCGTTATGTGGGTTAATATTTGAATAGCCATTGAGCAAAAACATAATACCGGCAGTGCCGACTACTTACATTGTTTGATATTAAGGCATTTTACCATTTAAATACTGAAACGAAGACTTCGAACATGTACCATGTCATTTGTTTCAATCACTTGACACCAGAGTTCGCATGAGCGTTTTCCGTTCAGTATGTCATAATACATTCCACATGGCCGAGAATACGTCATGGTATCAATTTCCGACACCGCGCGCTCATTGTTTCTATTACCACTGCCAGCTGGGTGTTACCACTGCCCGCTGGATCGATCGAGTTGGCAGTGCATCTTATACTTCCGTACGTTCCATCACAGCCAGCTAGTACACTTCCGTTCGATCGATTGAGCGGGCAGTGCATACTTCCGTTCGATCCACCACTGCCAGCTCGATCGTTCCGATCCACTTCCGTCCCCAATTTTCAAAATCACTCCCACAAAACTATCCAGCAACCGAGCGGAAATATGTTACACATCAATAAACACGCGCTTCACTGTGGTCAACAGATGTTAATGAAACATAAAAGGTACCGGTATTGGTTCAGTACGGTAGCAATAATTATGAATAAAATTAAACCTGTTGTTGGAATCCAGTAGTAACTATGGAAATGTTTACAATATTACAATGCTTCACCAGTGATGCAGACGTATCTTTGACATTTATTAATTCATATCGGCTGATGAAGGGGCCAAAATAATTAGGCCTCGAAACATGTCCCACCAATGACCACACAGTGATCTTTATTTAATAACAATTATTGATTAAGCGGAACTTTTACCTATTGATTACTCAATTAGTTTATCATTACGGAACCAGAATGAACCTTTTAAGTTCTAAAACACGCAAACTACTGTGCAACATCTAGCTGTTTAATGGCCATAAGCTGGGCATTTTTGATTGAATGCCCGAGGGCTCCCAACAGGTTCAATTTCAGGTAGTTCCAACGTTGGCTACCAGATGCTACTGTCACTAACCCTAGCGGTGAACGTTGGAACTTGATAGAGCGTTTCCTAACCAGCCAAATATAACCTACAAGTTTTGTTACACACTACCAATTACAGTGGGAGGTTCTTTTAGGTGCCGTAAATCTATGACATGGGCCCACCAGCTTTACTTTCCCTCCGAAGGAAGGCAAACTAAAGGAGTTTAACGCTCTTAAAAAAATCGACGAGTTCGACCGGTCTTGAACCCACCATCTTGGGCGTAGCAGCTCAACATGTTACCGACTACGCCACCGAAGCCGCATTGTTTACATTTACGTAAAGTCAATGGATGTTGGTAATGATGACAGTTTCATTACATTTTATAAGCAAGTTAAATTTAACAATACAAAATGCAGACAGGTCTTTATGCACCTTTTCATTTTTTTTTATTTTTTTTATTTAGTCGATTTACCCTCTAGGTTGGTGGTTCCCACGGACTCAGCGAGGGAACTCACCACTACCGCCTCTACGGGCAGTGTCCTGGAGCTTGGAACATCTGGTCGGGAGGGATACAACTGGGGAGGTGTGATCAGCACGTCGCCCTGGCGGCCTCACCTGAAAAGCGAACAGGGGCCTCATGAAGGGAGGGATTGGAAGGTTAGGATGGATAGGCAAGGAAGAGGGAAGGAGGAGGCCGTGGCCTTGCAGTAGGTACTGCCCCCGTAAATTGAATTATATTGAGACCACGATGGCTGTATTGGCAAATATGAGTAAAGTTATGGCTGTCATAGTTGTGACGTGGATATTCATGACGTAGGCACGGATGACGTAGATTTCATGCAAGTAGGCTGGTTGAGCTGAGATTCTTGGTGACGTCATGATTTTGTTCGAGAAAGATCTGAGATTTACGACGCAGTCGCAGGAAACAAGGTATTGTGCTAAGGAAGAAGTTATGCTATTGGAGGAGAGACTCGAACCAATGAACGATAGTTTGGAAGGAAGACGGAGATTGCTGAAACTACGATATCTGATTACTTTTGGCATGCAGATTTGTGGAAATCTATTTTCAGTTATGGCATTGATTTGGAATTTTGAAGAAATTAATTTTGAGTTTTTGAAATTTGAAAATCCGTCAAGTATAGCCAAAGTTAAAATTTTTCTAGCAATGACGCAGCAACAGGCTATGGAAGGGATGGATACGCCCCTTAAGAAGTTGATAAAAGGTCGTGCACAGGATAGAGGAGCTCTCATATCTCTCATACCGCTGATAACGCATATATATTTCAGAGGTCATATAGTCATTTTCGAGTGGATAAGTGAAACAAGTTGTCTTTAGCGTGTGGTTAAAGCCCGGCGCATCGAACGAACACGGAGCAGTTCCATTTTACGCTGCTCGAAACTAGGTGAAGTTGAAACGCTCACATTAACGTTTCCACCAGATATGATATCAAGAGTTAACTTCAGCCTTTAGTATAACTCTATTGGGCAGTACAACATTGAGGTGTGTAGAAGATTTGAATAATTTCACAGTTATACTTCGAAAGATATTGGCACTTTAAGGCTGCCAACAAAAGTGATTTTCTCGCCACATGAGAAACACTTTTAAAATTCCACATTATACACTACGGCTGACACGTGGATTGCAACAGTGATATTGGAGAATACGTTTGGTAATATAACGATACAGTCTACTATGGAACATTATAATCTTGCAGTGCTTTCAATGATTATAACAGTAGTTGAGATGGAAGGCTAAGGCTTTAATGCAATTGGGACATATATCGATTGAGTGAAATAACAGCATGGAACTTCGTTAATTGTTATTCTATAAAAGCGAGCATGTAGTGAACATCCAACTACACTCATGCATCGTGAATCCATCGCTGAATTATACCAGATGGCAGTGGAAATATTTTCATACTCCACGATTATGAATATTTCTGCGGAAATAACTACAATAAACTTCATGGCGAATTGCGACCAGAACTTCAGGGAAATTTCAAGAGAGGCCAGGGTGGACCCGGCTCACAAAGAAGAATTTTGCCAGAAGGATGTCTATCGTATACACGGAGCAGTGCAATTTCCGGAGAAGGAAGCAGTTCGATTCTCCGAGGACGCTGATTCCAGGTTCGAGGACGGAGCACATCTTCACGCTGGTGAAATGGAACCAACAGCAGTTTTCTTTGAAAACTTTCCTCTAGAACTTCAATCAACAGATAAGGTAGTCGTGAACGTTTCTTGTATTATTTGAGTCTTGTAGCGATATCTGAGCAACCATTTTCCCATATTTTTGTCCTATCTTTTGCCCCATTTTCTTGATGGATAATTCTGTACTCAGTACACTTCGATGATTTATGCCTTTTTCTTCGATTTATTGAGACATTGTTATGTCATTGGCATACTTAAATAATTTTGGATCAGTTGAGACTGATAATTAGATTCTTTCAGTAATTTGCATATTTTTGTAGTCACGATTTGATTGTAAAGTTAACGATTTGCTATGGCAGATTTGAATTCAGACAGCGTGTCATTTTATTAAAGTAATTCTATTCAGTAAATTACTTTGACCAATTTTCTGTCATCCTCAAGAAAGAAGAATAATTAAATTATTTTAGAGCGTTAAAATCTATTACGATATCGACGATCTTTGAAATACTAGTCGTCTTATGAACATGATTGCAACATAGACATTTATCATTGCATTATAGACAATTTTATGAAATATGAACTTTTATTACGATTTGTTGAATACACTATAGTAATGAACATTTGATAGGAATTTTTCTCAATACTAGATTGGAACAATAATGTTTGCATTCCACAATCTAATTGTATTCTATTCGACTATTCATGCAGTTTAGATGAACTTTGATTGAAGATAGTATTTTTATACTGCGTTACTTTGAAGATATTAATCTCAATTTTGATAGACCAGGGAGGAGTGTCTAATCGTATTTGCTATTAAATTTATTTGTGATTGGCAAATTTTTACTTCATATCGATTCATGAATGAAACCCACGAAGGTTAAATAATAACAGTCATTAATACAATTGATGAATATAAGAATTTTTAAAGAGGAACAATGGATGTATAATCGTTAGTTCAGTGGACATGTAAAAGTCGCTGATGAATAATGCCCTTGAATAAATGAAAGAGATTCCCACAGTAATGTTAATGAAGTTGATGAATTTATAAGTGGAGGTTTTTGTATGGAGTTTGGAAGATTTTTATGCCATATATGAAGATATATGATGAATTTTGGGCCAATTGTTGTGCAAGTTTGTGCATTTTGAGCGAAGTATTTTTCCGCTGAATGTTGTTCTGGTTCTTTGAAAGATTATTCATGTGAAGATACTGTTAAAATTAACAAGAGTGTTAAATAATTTGAGATGAAGATTTTGAATGGAGGTTACTGTCACAAATATTAATAATAATTATTATACCTTATTAAACCTGAATTTGACATTTAAATATAACTAACCTTCATTGGTCGATTATATCAACACGATTTAAGTAATTATCAACCGGATAAACGTGTGGTTTAATGTATTTCTTGTATAAATAATATAAACAATATAATATTGTAAAATAATTTTGTAAATATCTTTGTTAAATAATTTGAAATGATAGTGATTAATAGAGGCGTGTATAAAATTTTCAATTGTCATTTGACATTGTTATAAACAATTTATTATTGTTATAAATAATTAATGAACTTTTGTTATTAACATTTGGAGTTTTGTTTTTATACTCTAAACAACGCTAATTAAGCAGGTGGATTGAACAATTAAACATGATTTGGGATTGTTGGAGTAATCCACTGGTGTTTGAATGGAGCATTTAAAAAATTTGCGTGATAATATTTCAGTTGAGATGTGAACATTTACGTGTTTTGAAAGAGAGCCAAGCTCTGAGGTAACTCGCTTATGCTAGGGTTGAACGAACGGGGTGAGTCCGCTTTGACGATGCAGGTGCATTGCAGCTGGCCCGGACAACTGTTATGACAGAGGCCAAGGACGTATCCATAATAGCCTTGTGGCTATAAATAAAATGTGAAGTATATAAACACGCAAAACAATTGATATATGTGTCTCGTCCCAGATCCCGTTTCCATTCCAAGTGCATTATTATTTTTACGTTGCTATGAGCTTGAGAAAGCTGAAACATTGTATGTAGAGTATACAAATCCTACAGGAGGACATGGTTATGTGGTCAATGGCTTCTGATTGCCACGTGGATTTTTTTTTTTTTTTGTTAAAATCATTCTTTATGTGAAATAAATTATTGTGCAGTTTAAAGTTTCTCGTCTTCGTTCTGGTTCATTTTAAATATCATGGTGGAGGTTATTGTGTGGGCATACTTTAAGTGATCCAGTTGACAACCCAGTCCCCGAGATAAATTTAAGAGGTAAGTAAAGGTAAGTATGAACCCCCGTATATTTTGGTGTGTTCCACAATAATTTCTGGTTAACTATTGTGCTCTAATCTCGATAGTATCTGTCAGTGCCATTTTCATTGATGTAGCTGTGCCGGTGCGATTGATTATTGGCAATCCGATTGAGGGGGCGGATATCTGACAGCCTACTATCCGGATATCGGGTACAGTAGGATTGGCGACCCTAAAACGTGGGGCATGTTCAACAAAACTGGATTACCAGGTTGAACACCAGTAGGATTGGCGCCGCAATTCGGTGGGGCTCGATTGACAACACTGGATTACCAGGTTGAACGCCAGTAGAATTGGCACAATCGAAGTTCGGAGTGCTTGAATAACATTGGATTACCAAGTTATTGCAGTAGAATTGACACCGCAATTTTTGTGGAGTGTTCGAATAACATTGGATTACCAAGTTATCGATGTCAAAGGGATTGTGAAGACTCAAATAAATAGGTTGATTCTTTGTTAGATGTCTTGGCCAATTGTAGAATTTGAGAGTGTGATTATATAGGAATAAAATGTTGTGTTGTATTAAGAAAATTACACTCAGAAAGATCAGATCTTATACAACTTGAGAGAGGTTAAATAGGCTGGAAACTTAGAAAAATCGCCTATGATCTGGAATCTTATTTTATTTGACCGGCTTATGACATGTTTAGTCATATTAAAGATAAAATTAAACTATTTGGATTGTAAATATAAATTATTTGTGTTAGGATATTTTAAAATGAACCAAAGAAACTTGAACATGTGCTTGAGTTTATTTCAACATGAAGTGTCTACGAAGGTTAATTATAAGGTAATTATAAGTTAGATTTAAGACAGAAAATTGCTCAAAACTTATATATGGTGAAAAATGTTGCTCAGATGTTGTTATTTTGCTCTGTTTGATGTATGTCCCTAAAGCAGTTTATTATTGAAATATTATTGAAATGGCAGATGAGAGTCTGAGAATTATGTTGGAGGAGATGTCTGCTAATTTGAAAACTAGCATGAATAGCAGTATGAAGCAGATGATGGAGGAGAATTCTAGTAACATGTCTATTAGGCTGGATGAAAGTGTGAGGGAGATGGAAGCTAGAAATACTAGTCGAATGCAGGAGATGATGAAGGAGAATGCTAGTAATTTGTCTACTAGGATGGATGAAAATTTGAAAATTCTTCAGACCAGTTCTGCAAACTTAGAAAATAATATGTCGCGTTTACAGATCAATACCCAGGGAATCGAGAATGCTGTAACTGACATGCGCACAGACGTGTCCAATGTCCATAAAGATTTATCCAATGTGCATAAAGATGTGTCTGATGTTAAAATAGATGTTTCTAAGGTACAGAAAGATCTTACTATGTTGAATCTTGATGTTGCTAATGTCCGGGGTGATATTTCATGTGCTAGAGCTGAAGTAATTGTTGTAAGGAATGATGTTGCTACTGTACAAGACAAAGTAGAAGAAGTTCAAAAAGAGGTTAGAAATGCTCGAACTGATGTGTCGAATGTTCAAGTAGACATCAACAATATTCATTCAGATGTTAATGATATGCAAAGCGATATCAATAAAATACAAGTAGAAGTCAATACTGTTTTTGTAGACATTGCTAAAGTTCAAACTAATGTTAACAAAGTTAGGGAGGAAATTGAAACTTCAAAAACACTTTGTACTCGTAACATTAGTGCATTAACAACTCGGTTAGTTGACGAGTCTGTTAGGACAACAGCTTCTTTAGCTGGTTTAAAATACGATGTAGAGGTCATGAGAACCCAAGTATTAGATCACAATCGTTTACTTAAGGAAGACATTGAAGTAGATATCGCGGAAATGTTAACTGCAAATGTAACGGTTAGGAAAGATGAATGGAACAGGTCAAGTGGGGAACATGTAGATCAGATTCAGGAGCGAATTGAAAGAAAACTTGCCAGTACACAAGTAGACATTAATAATGAAGTAGTTCAGATTAGGAAAGACTTGAATGTAAGGATGGATTCGCTATCCGAAAAGCAGGTAGAGGATAGAACTCAAATAGGTCAGGACGTGCAAGCATTAAAAACTGCGTTAGAGGAACAAATTCATAAGGTTGTCTCTGATGTTAATGAAACTACGAGCAAACTGCAGAATTTGAAACTAGGAGAAGCTAGCATGATGGAAACCTATAAGGAAGAGTTGATTAGGAAAGTCATCACGGAAATCACAGACAAGGATACTGAAGGATTGACTGGTGAAGAGGATAGAAATTACGTGAGAAGAGGTAACCTTACTACAGAAGAGAGAGATATTAGTCCTGAGGAACGTATATCCAGATTCAGGGAAGAAGAAGAGGATCGGAATATTGAACCCGAATGGAAGTATCGTGATAGTGGGAGGAATTATATGGATTCATATCCGAGAAATGTGACGGTCATCCGGAATTTTGAAGACAAACCTCAAAAATTTAGCAACACTGATAGTCTCACACCGATTGAATATATCAGGAATCTTAAAGACTATTTCATAGAAGCCCACATTCCTAGAGAGAGAGAGATGAGAATCGTAGAAAGATTTCTAGCTGGAGGACCCCTCGAATGGTTTAGAGCATTCCGGTACACTTTCAGCAATTTTGACGAATTTGCAGAGGCACTGATAAAACGATTCTGGTCAATAGAAGCTCAGAATTCATTAAGAGCTGAGGTATACTCGAGGAAGTATTCAGGTACTCTTCCAACACGGTACGCTGATTTCTTCACGAGTCAACTATCACTCTTGAGATTTTTGCAACCCCCATTGTCAACAGAGCAGTTGATAGATGCGATTTCACGTATGCTGCCTGTGGAGGTAAGAAGACTCATCATATCGTCAAATATCAGAGATCTGACAATTATGGACGAATTGTTGAGAAGGCTTGACTACACGAGTCCAATGCCAAATTTGGTACAAAAAGGTCAGAGGCACGAATTCAAAGACGTTAATACAGTCTACATGGATCGAGTGCAGCAAACTGATAAGCCTGAGGAAGGAAAAACTGAAAATGTAGGTCCTCACAGGAATAATTATTTCCGCAACAACAGATCCCAAGGTTACCGTCCATATCAGCAAAGACGAGGCTGGAATAATAATAGAGGGAATTACAACAACGGAAGAGGTAGATACTATAACAATGGTTATAATAGAAACTACAATCGAAATAACCAGTACCAGAATCAGAATCAGAATTCTCAAGGTCAGGTTATGACACCCGACAAGTATCAAGAAAGAGAGAAAGAAAGTCAGCAGTATCTGAGGGAATTACGAGAGAAGGAAGCTGAAAACCAAAAGAAAAGACGGGATGTAGTGATCGATCCTGGTCCTTCTACAAGTCAGCAGAACTTAGAAAACAGGAATTCAGGACAGAAGAGACAGTAGAGAGGAGAGAATGCATTAGCCACACACAAACCAGAAAAGAAGAGACTTATGATTAAGGAACATAGAAGAAATATCATACAAGAGTAGAATATAATTCAATTTCGTGTTCAAGTGAATTGAGATATTTATAACACAGAGTTTAAAAACAATTTGCAACTGTTTTTAAAACGTGGTGAAGGGAGAATGCCCCCGTAAATTGAATTATATTGAGACCACGATGGCTGTATTGGCAAATATGAGTAAAGTTATGGCTGTCATAGTTGTGACGTGGATATTCATGACGTAGGCACGGATGACGTAGATTTCATGCAAGTAGGCTGGTTGAGCTGAGATTCTTGGTGACGTCATGATTTTGTTCGAGAAAGATCTGAGATTTACGACGCAGTCGCAGGAAACAAGGTATTGTGCTAAGGAAGAAGTTATGCTATTGGAGGAGAGACTCGAACCAATGAACGATAGTTTGGAAGGAAGACGGAGATTGCTGAAACTACGATATCTGATTACTTTTGGCATGCAGATTTGTGGAAATCTATTTTCAGTTACGGCATTGATTTGGAATTTTGAAGAAATTAATTTTGAGTTTTTGAAATTTGAAAATCCGTCAAGTATAGCCAAAGTTAAAATTTTTCTAGCAATGACGCAGCAACAGGCTATGGAAGGGATGGATACGCCCCTTAAGAAGTTGATAAAAGGTCGTGCACAGGATAGAGGAGCTCTCATATCTCTCATACCGCTGATAACGCATATATATTTCAGAGGTCATATAGTCATTTTCGAGTGGATAAGTGAAACAAGTTGTCTTTAGCGTGTGGTTAAAGCCCGGCGCATCGAACGAACACGGAGCAGTTCCATTTTACGCTGCTCGAAACTAGGTGAAGTTGAAACGCTCACATTAACGTTTCCACCAGATATGATATCAAGAGTTAACTTCAGCCTTTAGTATAACTCTATTGGGCAGTACAACATTGAGGTGTGTAGAAGATTTGAATAATTTCACAGTTATACTTCAAAAGATATTGCCACTTTAAGGCTGCCAACAAAAGTGATTTTCTCGCCACATGAGAAACATTTTTAAAATTCCACATTATACACTACGGCTGACACGTGGATTGCAACAGTGATATTGGAGAATACGTTTGGTAATATAACGATACAGTCTACTATGGAACATTATAATCTTGCAGTGCTTTCAATGATTATAACAGTAGTTGAGATGGAAGGCTAAGGCTTTAATGCAATTGGGACATATATCGATTGAGTGAAATAACAGCATGGAACTTCGTTAATTGTTATTCTATAAAAGCGAGCATGTAGTGAACATCCAACTACACTCATGCATCGTGAATCCATCGCTGAATTATACCAGATGGCAGTGGAAATATTTTCATACTCCACGATTATGAATATTTCTGCGGAAATAACTACAATAAACTTCATGGCGAATTGCGACCAGAACTTCAGGGAAATTTCAAGAGAGGCCAGGGTGGACCCGGCTCACAAAGAAGAATTTTGCCAGAAGGATGTCTATCGTATACACGGAGCAGTGCAATTTCCGGAGAAGGAAGCAGTTCGATTCTCCGAGGACGTTGATTCCAGGTTCGAGGACGGAGCACATCTTCACGCTGGTGAAATGGAACCAACAGCAGTTTTCTTTGAAAACTTTCCTCTAGAACTTCAATCAACAGATAAGGTAGTCGTGAACGTTTCTTGTATTATTTGAGTCTTGTAGCGATATCTGAGCAACCATTTTCCCATATTTTTGTCCTATCTTTTGCCCCATTTTCTTGATGGATAATTCTGTACTCAGTACACTTCGATGATTTATGCCTTTTTCTTCGATTTATTGAGACATTGTTATGTCATTGGCATACTTAAATAATTTTGGATCAGTTGAGACTGATAATTAGATTCTTTCAGTAATTTGCATATTTTTGTAGTCACGATTTGATTGTAAAGTTAACGATTTGCTATGGCAGATTTGAATTCAGACAGCGTGTCATTTTATTAAAGTAATTCTATTCAGTAAATTACTTTGACCAATTTTCTGTCATCCTCAAGAAAGAAGAATAATTAAATTATTTTAGAGCGTTAAAATCTATTACGATATCGACGATCTTTGAAATACTAGTCGTCTTATGAACATGATTGCAACATAGACATTTATCATTGCATTATAGACAATTTTATGAAATATGAACTTTTATTACGATTTGTTGAATACACTATAGTAATGAACATTTGATAGGAATTTTTCTCAATACTAGATTGGAACAATAATGTTTGCATTCCACAATCTAATTGTATTCTATTCGACTATTCATGCAGTTTAGATGAACTTTGATTGAAGATAGTATTTTTATACTGCGTTACTTTGAAGATATTAATCTCAATTTTGATAGACCAGGGAGGAGTGTCTAATCGTATTTGCTATTAAATTTATTTGTGATTGGCAAATTTTTACTTCATATCGATTCATGAATGAAACCCACGAAGGTTAAATAATAACAGTCATTAATACAATTGATGAATATAAGAATTTTTAAAGAGGAACAATGGATGTATAATCGTTAGTTCAGTGGACATGTAAAAGTCGCTGATGAATAATGCCCTTGAATAAATGAAAGAGATTCCCACAGTAATGTTAATGAAGTTGATGAATTTATAAGTGGAGGTTTTTGTATGGTGTTTGGAAGATTTTTATGCCATATATATGAAGATATATGATGAATTTTGGGCCAATTGTTGTGCAAGTTTGTGCATTTTGAGCGAAGTATTTTTCCGCTGAATGTTGTTCTGGTTCTTTGAAAGATTATTCATGTGAAGATACTGTTAAAATTAACAAGAGTGTTAAATAATTTGAGATGAAGATTTTGAATGGAGGTTACTGTCACAAATATTAATAATAATTATTAAACCTTATTAAACCTGAATTTGACATTTAAATATAACTAACCTTCATTGGTCGATTATATCAACACGATTTAAGTAATTATCAACCGGATAAACGTGTGGTTTAATGTATTTCTTGTTTAAATAATATAAACAATATAATATTGTAAAATAATTTTGTAAATATCTTTGTTAAATAATTTGAAATGATAGTGATTAATAGAGGCGTGTATAAAATTTTCAATTGTCATTTGACATTGTTATAAACAATTTATTATTGTTATAAATAATTAATGAACTTTTGTTATTAACATTTGGAGTTTTGTTTTTATACTCTAAACAACGCTAATTAAGCAGGTGGATTGAACAATTAAACATGATTTGGGATTGTTGGAGTAATCCACTGGTGTTTGAATGGAGCATTTAAAAAATTTGCGTGATAATATTTCAGTTGAGATGTGAACATTTACGTGTTTTGAAAGAGAGCCAAGCTCTGAGGTAACTCGCTTATGCTAGGGTTGAACGAACGGGGTGAGTCCGCTTTGACGATGCAGGTGCATTGCAGCTGGCCCGGACAACTGTTATGACAGAGGCCAAGGACGTATCCATAATGGCCTTGTGGCTATAAATAAAATGTGAAGTATATAAACACGCAAAACAATTGATATATGTGTCTCGTCCCAGATCCCGTTTCCATTCCAAGTGCATTATTATTTTTACGTTGCTATGAGCTTGAGAAAGCTGAAACATTGTATGTAGAGTATACAAATCCTACAGGAGGACATGGTTATGTGGTCAATGGCTTCTGATTGCCACGTGGATTTTTTTTTTTTTTTTGTTAAAATCATTCTTTATGTGAAATAAATTATTGTGCAGTTTAAAGTTTCTCGTCTTCGTTCTGGTTCATTTTAAATATCATGGTGGAGGTTATTGTGTGGGCATACTTTAAGTGATCCAGTTGACAACCCAGTCCCCGAGATAAATTTAAGAGGTAAGTAAAGGTAAGTATGAACCCCCGTATATTTTGGTGTGTTCCACAATAATTTCTGGTTAACTATTGTGCTCTAATCTCGATAGTATCTGTCAGTGCCATTTTCATTGATGTAGCTGTGCCGGTGCGATTGATTATTGGCAATCCGATTGAGGGGGCGGATATCTGACAGCCTACTATCCGGATATCGGGTACAGTACCATCCCGGCATTTGCCCGAAGACGAAGTGGGAAACCACGGAAAACCACTTCGAGGATGGCTGAGGTGGGAATCGAACCACCTCTACTTATTTGGACCACCCGAGGCTGAGTAGACCCCGTTCCAGTCCTCATACCACTTTTCAAATTTCATGGCAGAGCCGGGAATCGAACCCAGGACCTCTGGGGCGGCAGCTAACCATGCTGACCGCTACGATACGGGGGCGACGCACCTTTTCATTACTTGAAGAAATCCGTCATCTTCTGTTTCATTTTCAGTGATATACAGGGTGTAACAAAAATGTACGGCACAAAATGCAGATCACATTCCTCACACGTAGACGAAGACATTATGTTATATGAACATGGGTCCGGAAACGATTTGTTTCCATGTTATACCTCATTGTCTCCAACTCATTAATCATTGGAAACACACAAGAATAGAACGTACCAGAATTCCACTCGCTAGTCTTTCTCATAGGAGATGTTCAATATGCCCTCCGTGTGCATTGATACATGTATCAACCCGTCGTTGTAGTGAATCTCGGATGTGCTGATGACATCCCTGGAGTATTGCGTATGGTTTCTCAACCTTCCATAATACGGGCACGCAGACTCTGAACATCTTGTACTGGGATTGGATACACAAGAGATTTCAAATGCCCCCACAAATAAAAGTCCAGTGGATTTAGGTCCGGAGAGCGTGGAGGCCAGGCAATTGGTCTACCTCTACCTATCCATCTGTAACCGAATCTGTTATTTAGAAGCCGACGGATCTTAACACTAAACTTAGAAGGTGCTGCATCGTGCATGAAGTACATGTTTTGTCGCACAGCAAAAGGCACATCTGCTAAGTCACGTGGCAAGAGGACCATGTAAAACATAACAATGGCGATGCACCTACGATAATGACAACGTAACCAGACGTAACCAAGAGTGCATGTTCCCCATGATTCTAACTTTCTGTTCTTGTGTGTTTCCCATGATTAAGTGAATATGTTGGAGAAAATGAGTTGTAACATGGAAACAAAGCGTTCCCAGACCCATGTTCATATACCGTAACAGAATTTATTCGTCCACGTGTGAGGAATGTTTCCTGCATTTTGTGCCGTACATTTTTGTTACACCCTGTATGGCACAAGTTGCACTGTAAAAATACGCAAATGTTCGTATAAGTGCCAGGGATATAATATAAGCTTCGAGATATCGAGAATAAAAAGAATACATGTAATTTATAGGAAGCTTGTTCGGGAAATCGTAATCGAACATTCGAGTAATAGAAGTTCGAGATATCGAGTTTCGACTGCATTTTAAGCAAAGTGTTTCTATTCGAGGATGGTGCACTAAAAATATATATTGTTATAAGTAGACATAACATTATGGTCTGGAATGCTGAGCTTCTCAAACCTCAAGAAGGAGAACTCGCTGAACTACTTCAAGACATGGAAATATGATATAGTCCTCCTTGGGGAAATGGACATCAAACTCGACACCAAATTCTACATCAGCGGGTTCAGAATGTACAGAAATGACAGACCTGGGCTTCGACCCAGCGGTGGCACTGCCATACTAGTGAAAGCTGGGCTCAAACATTCCCACATCACTACCCTTGCCAATTTGCAATTTCTTGAAGCTACTGTCATACATGTAGAACTTAACAACGGTACCTACAGGCTAGTCTTCTGCTACTGGCCTCCCGGGATCCCGTTTGCCCCCAATGATCTTGCATTGGTGCTACCAGCGGATGATACTCCTGTAATCCTCGCGGAAGACTTCAATGCTAAGAACCAAGTATGGGACAGCAGGCTTACCAAGACCAGAGGCAGACAACTTGCTAAATTTTGTGACGATCACAGATTGCCTTGCTCACAGACCTCCTGGTTATACCTACTTTCCTCATGATGCAAACAAACTTCCAGCAATCCTGGACATTGCCATCAGCAAAATCTTGGATATCCCTATCACAGTCAAAACCTTACAGCACTCAATTCAGACAATAACCTTACAGTTCTCACACTAAAGTCGAACTACACCCCCTCTCATCCCACGGCCGAAATATCAATTGGGACCTACACAAACAAACAAACATTACAGACCTCCGTTGCTGGCAACCCCAGCATTCGCTGCAAGGGAGACATTGACCCCCTTGTAGAGAAGTCATCCACTTCCATCCGACGCGCAGCCAATACAGCCGCAACAGACCCTATACACAGTAACCCCGCTATACCTATTACACTTCAATCCTTCATCAAGAAGGCGTCTTCTGTGGCGTCGTTGGTAGCATGCTGAGCTTCTATGCCCAAGGTCACGGGTTCAAACCCGGCCGAAGTATTGGAATTTTTTTAAGAGCGTTAAAAATCCATGAGTATGCCTTCCTTCGGAGGGAAGTAAAGCCGGTGGTCCCATGTCATAGATTTATTGCATGAAAAGAACCTTCCACTAACTACACTTGTGTGAAGCCAAATTTTTTAGGTTAGAATTGATAACGCTTTATTAATTCCAACTTTCATCGCCAGGTGCTGACTGCGATGCCATCTAGTACCCAAATCCGCAAGCTAGATGTCGTGGACGGTAGCATTTGGTAGCAAAAGTAGGAACTACTTGAAATTATTGTCTGCAGACCTTACTTGAATTGAAACAGAAAACACACACTAATACAACCATCACAATATTAACACTGGTTATCAGACAGACTCTACACAGACCCAAAGTGCACGGGGCTACTTGACCGCGTTGTCGCAGCCCCTAAACTTAGGAACCAACCAACCATACCTCATCAAGAGGAAAACTATGATCAGGTGGAGATGGCAGGTCACTCGTGATCTTCGCACAAAACAAGAATGGTTTCGCCTCAAAAGGCAAATACATTCTGCCATGCTAGACATTCGAAACACGTCATGGACTAATAAAATTAACCAATTAACTCGACCTCAATGTATGGCATGGCTAGAAAACTTACTAGGATACCCCCTCTTCACTGCCTACGTGGAACGGTGTATACTAATACTGATCCCAACGGTGTTACGCTGACTGGTGTCGAACGTGGATCTCTGAGATAGATGTATACAGACTAGAGATACCAGCAAGGAACGAACACAAGACCCTTTGAGCGAGTTTAAGCTATAAAAACCCCTAGAGAAAATACACATTATATCACTGTTGTGATATGAACAAATTATGACATTATTTGTTAATATAATGCAGGAAATAGTAGCAGAATACTGCAGTATTGGGCTGTAGGAGGCATACAATTCTGGACTTAGCGCAGAAAGTTTGAGTGCTTGACAGTTTGTAAATGGCTCTAGAATTTAGGCGTGGTTTCGTGGAGCCATGTCAGTCACTGTGACCTACTTATGCCGTCTGGAGCAGGTCAGGACGGTAATATATGGGCAAGTTATTCCCCGTTACAGAATGAAAAGGCCAGGGGGATGAGAAGATACCAGTGTAATTTAATGATTACTCGTGATTGAAGTAACTCAGAGACATGAGGATTGCACCTATGTGAATGTATAGCCGGGAGGCTAATTATCAAGCCGTTAAACCTTGAAATCGAGGCAGATTTAATGTAACGCGCATTGACACAGTAAAACTGAGGTTAGCGACAGGATCTGACCATGTCTTCGGGGATGAACCGATGACGCCGCGTGGGGAAGCGCTGGCAAAGGCAATTAATATTAATTAATTGGCCGATCGATCCTCGAGCACACAGACAGATATGTGATCAGCGAGGAAAAATGAACCATAAAAACGTTATTTCAAGACCAGAAATATACGGAGAGAGGAAATGACGCTGCAAGGAAATTTTCGACCTACTTTTTGTCTCCAAACGGATATAAGGTCGGCGGAGAGAACAGTCGGGGTCAGATGAACCAGACACTAGTGTAGAGAGCATGCCACCCGAGTTCAGAGTGGAGCGCGCGGACTTTAACAGTTTAAGTGCATCAACATAATAATCATGCATTAAGGCATTAATTAAGTAATAACGATTAATGTAGTCAGTTGAACCGCAGTCTAGTGCGAAGCGCACGTTACCGGAGTCCAGGAAGGGACGCTCGGACTTCAGTAAGAAGAGCCATGCAGTAAGGTCTTAATTAAAAACAATTAATAAGGACAGTCGTGCCATACTTTTATAGTCGGCATTACGAGGGACTACTATCGAGCACGCAGGAAATGTACCGTGTGATATACAAGGTAGGACAATTGTAAGTGGTAATTGTACAAGTACAATGTAGAATGGACGAGCGCAATATATAAGCTATTGGTTAGACATACAATAGGATGTCGGATTGCGCAGATATAAACTTTGTTATGCGATTGGAGACATTTCGCAGGGGGACCACTGTAATTAATGCTCAGGACGATGTGGCAGCATATTTATGCGATATCAGGAAATTTATCTAAGGATAGAAATTGATAGACAGTTTGGTGGACCGCTAGGAATCCTTAGGCAGAGAATCGAGACTTTCGGACGAGATGCGGGAGAGAAATGGAGGATAGATCTTCAGTGCCTGCATTTTTGATATTTTGCAAGGAAAGGTCAACCATTAAGAAATGTACATAGTGATCGTGTGATTTTAGTGATGATCATTTAAATATATGTAAAATTAATAGTGTAATCAGTGATATAACGTGTTGTGTGACTAAGGAAGCAACAGCTTCGACATGAAGAAGCAAAGTGCAGTGTGTTTTGTAAGGCAAAAATTATGTAAAATATGTGTGGAAAGTGTAAGAATGCCTTGCTAATTTGCAAATTATGGCGGGCATTACTGGAAGAAATGCGTGGTCGGAGCCACCAGATTAACCAATGTGAGTACCCAAAAACCATGATTTTGTAGTAATTATAGTCCACTGTATGTTGAGTGATTTCAAAATTTATAGAATATGCCAATAAGAGTCAATTTTAGGAGGTAGAACCTCGAGATATTAATGTTGTGTTGATTTTAGTCAAGTTGAGATGTTTTTGTACATCATTGAGTGGATAAATCGTTACCACTAATGTAGAAATGGCAATTGAGTTATATAGAAAGCCAACGTAACGAACACGGATGTTCGGTTATTGAATACGGTTACGTTGTGTCGGTTATGGTAATGTATGTCAGTAATAATAATAAGAAGAAGAAGAAGAAGAAGAAATGAATACACATCAGGGAAAAATGGTTGTAAGCAAAATATATATGCTAATTGGTATTTGTGTATCCAAGCGGTAGTATTATACGTGTTGGGCTAAGTAAAGGAATTTAATATCAGAGTATATTAAGATAATGGAAATAAATATGCAAGAATACAGGAACTGGAAGGGTTTAATAGAGAATTGAATTCGCAGCTTGATGAATAAGCTTGTAAGAGTAATTGATAGATTTTATCTTACTAATTAAAGGACGGGATCATATCACCATGGTCAGGGGAGCCAGGTAATCTACTCGACGTGTGAAATCTCGTATAGCCAAGGGCGTACAGAGATAGGATTATTTGCCAGAGCGTATTTAGTGAAAAAGGAAACCCTAGCTCTGTGGATTGCCATGAAATGTTCCGGGTTCGAATCCAGTGGTGTATGGGAGGATAACAATGGACACCTCAGCATGACACCTGATATCGACCGAGAACTAGCTATTGAATAAATTCAGCTCCTGGGAGTGAATTTTTGACGGCAGGACGTGCCTGACCGTGTCATTTAATAAGATGCCGGCTAGCCCAATTCGACCGGTGTATGATGAATCTCGTTCCTTCATATAATGTAAATGGACCTGATGAGGCCAGCTATTAATATCCTAAGGTTAGGAATAAATGCTTAAACAATTCCATACCCTATCTTGCATACAGTTTAGTTAAATCATATGGGATATGCAGGCCAGTGAGACTGCACTATTGTATTTAAAGCCATATGCTACTGCTTGGAGGTAAAGAAAGAGGGAATATAGTGAGGGACGGAGCAAGTGTTTTGTTACCGCCCGACTCAGACCCATTGTATACAGGAAGAGCCGAGGGAGAGATTTTAAACGACCCTTGCAGGGTGACATTTAGAGTGGAAAGACTTTGAAACCCTGTTTGTAATAAAAGAATCATTGTTGTATTGTATAATGAATTTGTGTGGTTTGAAACACATTGATAATTAAGGATCATTCTGATAACTTAATACTTGGCAAACTTATGAGTTGTTGAAAGTTGCATTTTTATACTGACATTGTCGCTTCGTTCCGAAGGCGGACACTAGATGCCATAGGCGATGCCCTCGCAAGGGTAGCATAATACACCATCCGACACAGCGGTAACGGAATCTTTGGAATTGAACTCATGACGGCATACAGTGGAACTGCAGAAAGGGAACTGCAGAAAGTGGTATAATTACAAGTAACAGTGGAGTTGCAAGTAAATTTGATGTGCAACCCATAAATTGGTTAATGCATGGTAGAGCCTTTTTGGTGGGAAGAGAGATACAGAACACAATTGTACGCATAATGTAAATTAGGATGTGTTGAGAGTAAACAATTAGATTGTGAAATTAAAGAGGTCACAATAGGTGACGTAAGATTATAAGTACAGTTTTATGTGGAATTTGCCAGTGCATCAGCGCACTTGAGAATGAATTTTATGTTAATCTCATGGTAAATGACTGAATAATCATATGGATTTACGAGGATAAAGTGCGAATATTAATGGACTGAAGGAATAATTTTGCATTGTTTTGTGTTATATTGTTGGGATTATGTTTTTGTTTGTGTGAAGCCATGATTTAGAGCTCAATTAAAGTCTTTAGAATAGAGTTGTGCTTTATTATTGTAGAGTTGATACCTTTTAGTCTCAGATCAAAAATATGCAACTGCTCAGTGGGTGAACGGTACACGCCTGAGGACTGATGCTGGCTGGAGGCAGAAGCGTGTTTTTCATGGAAATTACTCACATGGGTACAATACAGAGAAGGCTGAAGCTCTGGCGGATACCTTCGAAAAATCCTGCGAACCTAGCGATGAAGACTTCATCGAAGAAGTCGATCTTCGCTATGGTTTTCAGGGGGAGTCACCGACTTCAGGCTTGTCACACCCAGAGAACTGCTCGGTCACATTAAAAAGCTGAAAAATCGTAACGCGCCCGGTCCTGACGATATTTCTGCTAGTTTCCTCAAAAACATCACTAAAAACGTCCTCACAGCTTTTAAGAAGCTTTTTAATGCAATCTTTAGATTTGGTGACTTCCCCACAGCCTGTAAAATTGCCAAGGTGATGATGATAGGAAAACCTACCAACAGCACCTTTCCACAAAATTACAGGCCCATTAGTCTTCTCTCCACCACCTCGAAGTTATTCGAGACTATTCTACTTTCCAGGCTCTCCCTATTCACAAATGCATTGATAAATGACGAGCAGTTCGGCTTTCGAAAAGGCCACTCTACGGTTCACCAACTCTTAAGGTTAACAGAAATCATCACTCGCGCGATTAATGAGAATAGGATGACAGGAGTTTGTTTTCTCGATATCAGTCATGCTTTTGATAAGCGGACTGATATACAAGCTTAAGCACAGAGGAATCCCACATTTCTTACTCAGAACCTTAGGAAACGTCAATTTTATGTTCAAGTGGAAGATGCCAATCCTCTCTGAGGGAAATCAAAACGGTGAACCGCAGGCCAGCGTTATTTCTCCGTCCCTATTCAATTAATACTGTATGTGTCTGACTTTCCCCCTCCAATAACGTCAAACTCCAGTTGTATGCAGACGACACTGCAATTTCCACCACTTCCTGGAAAGCACATATGATTGAACGTAATCTTCAAAGCATCCTTAACGAACTTGAACCTTGGCTGAAAAAATGGCGCATTAAAATTAATGTAGACAAAATAATGTTCTGCCACTCTTTTCACTAAAAGAGTCAAAACCACAGCCTCTAACGATCTTCTTTCTTTGGCGAAGTGATTACTGTAGATGGCAGACAAAGACTAAGTACCTGGGAATTTCGCTAGATCGCAGACTAACATTCGCAGAGGAAGTTACTAAACGCGCAAATCTTGCGTAAGCGACTCCTAGCGCAGCTTCGGCCAATATTGAGGTCCGACAGCGCCCTGAATATCAAAAACAAACTCCTTGGGTATCGTACATTCGTACGTCCAATCATGGAATATGCCAGCTCCCCATCCCATATCAAGAAATTGCAAACTGTGCAAAACAATGCACTACGCTCGCTCTCAGGCGCACACTGGTACGAGCGTAATGTTCAACTCCATGAGGAGTATAATCTTGAGACAATTCGAGACCGCATCAAAAAGCAGGCACTTAAATTATATAAGAAATCTTCTTCAAACCCAAACCATCTCATCAACACGGTGGGTGATTACCAATCCACTGGGGCGAAATATAAACGACCCAGATTCATCATTTAATGAATAAATAATTACATGCCTATCTTGGCACTAACTCTTTCTCCTATTTATTTTCCTCTTCCACAAATGCGCCCCTTTCGCTATTTCTGATTCTTTACCCACAGGTAACCACCCAAACCCCTCCAAACAAGTGCTGTTAATTTTTCCATATTCTGAACAGACATAGGGCCTTAGGGCTGAAAGGCATCTGACTTTGCACCACGGGTCAGGTCAGGTCATGAAAAAGAAAACTAGAGCTAGCTCAAGTGTTGAAAGCAGCCTAAAAGGCACAGGCAACTGCTGTACATTAGTCTGTGACTAATATTCCTCCTGAGAACTCGTGAGACTCGCGCTGCGTGGAGGCCACCCGCAATACTGACAATGCTCGGCTGGTTGCCTAGTACATAAAATCAGGGGAGAAATGCTCTAGTTTAATAATGTTATTAATGCAGCCAATGGCCATGTACTTTTCTTTTCAGGACGGGTCAGGGAAGGGATATTGGAAGGACATCGGCAGAGACCTATTGAAAGGAACCGTCCCGGCATTTGCCTGGTGATGAAAATGGGAAACCACGAAAACCATTTTCAGGACCGCCTAGGTGGGAATCGAAACCACGCTCTCCCGATGCCAACAAGGCACGAGGTAGCGCCTTAGCGCTCTCGACCACCGCGGCTGGTAAATGCTCTAGTTTAGTATCCAGGTTACAACATGCAACCAAAACAATGACTCAATGTTTAGGCGGGTGGGTGTGTAAAGTGCGTTAAGTCAAGAAATTGTGTGAACTGAGTTAATACTGGCATGGAAGAGAGGAGGGCGATCTGCTTGCGCATGTATAGTGCGTTATGTCATATTGTGGACGGTTACGAAGTTATTGAGTTGTGCATTACGTGTTATATTGACTTCGGCCAGACTTCGGGAGTGCAAAGTGCGTTATGTCCTTCCCGTCATGACTTACCACACTGAGCACTATTCAACACTTCATTCTGTGCGTGCAAAGATCGTTATGTCAGTTTTGTAGTGAATAAGTGCATTACTCATTCGCGTTCCTCGTGAAGTTGCCCAACAATATACTGTACAGGGTCTTTTCTTTTAGTTCGCTTCGCAGCACCACTCAGAGCACGGCACGGCTGGTGCAATGACACCCCGTCCCTAGCCGCATAATGCGCGCATTTCCTCCCCACTACATCGCGGCAATTCACACTTATAGAAAGCCATTTCTAGTGAAACTATTAGTCTAAAACCTACCTACCATTACATTGATGTTCAAAATGTTGTCCCTCAGCTGTCGAACACGTAAACAGGTTTGCAGACACTCGGCGAATCTCAGCCAGTGTGATGTTCGAAATAACTTGTATGATGTTCTCTTGTAGCTCTTCTCTTGTGTGAGGGTTGTTCACATACACTTTCCCTTCAGCATCCCCCACAGGTAATAATCACAGGGATATAAATCAGGAGATCTAGGGGGATAATTAACCACACGATCTTCGAAAACTTCCCGTATTACTTCCATAGACCGATTAGCAGTGTGTGCCGTCGCATTATCTTATCCTTTCTTCTTCCGTCTGCTATTGAAATAATGGTCTGAGAATGAGGTTTATATATCGATCAGCATTTATTGTTTCACGGAAAAATATAGGCCCTATAATTCGACGAGCACTTACTGCTCACCAAACTTCTATCTTTACATCATGACGTGGACGGACATGCAGCTGTTGGGGATTTTCTGCCCACCAGTAGCGATTGTTTTGACTATTTACATAGACACTTAAGTGTGGCCATGCCTCATCATTATAAAATTAAAGTTCTGGGTCAACATACCCATCGTGGACTGACAGAAGCAACCAGTTACAATACTGAACCCTAGCGAAGCTGTCAGATCCTCTTAATTGTTGGGCAGGGGTGGGTTTGTACGGTTTGGCTTTTAACAGTTTTGTTGCTTTGTGGGCAGAAGATAGTGACACATTAGCTTGTACGACGAGACGTGACAGGGATTTTTTGGAGTTTTATCCAAGAGAGCTCCTATTTCGTCAAGCTTTTCCTCTGTTAAAACGGTTCGTCTCCTGCGTGATTTCTTGTTAAGAATGGACCCGGTGGTGCGGGACTTCTTTTCTAATTTACGTACCGTACTCCTATGGGGAGGGAGGATGCCAGGAAATTCGCGAATGAATTGGATGCGGCACTCTGTATAAGAAGAATGCTTCGCATAGCACAACACAATGAATACACGCTGTTCCACTGTATACATCACTCGTTAAACACACGATAACTTTTGTATTCCTACAGAAACTACGCTATTTTAAAGCGAAAACATTGAACACGCTATCAGTACCACAGATGTTAAACTTAACTATTGCTGTGAAGCAATGGTTATCGCTACCGTACTGCATTAGATCATCTTAGCCGTCATGACGGGATATATCTCTCGGCAAACGAGTCACCCGGCCGGGCTATCACCTTCTGTGCATGTTCCCCTGATACTCGGAGCAAACAAAAAGACCCTGTAATTAATGAATTCTTTCACTAAGCATCACTCATTATCACTGTGTGATTATTAAACTAAATTTCCGTCAACTGGAAGGTCAAGTAGTCCATTGTCAATCGTCATTTCCCAGCTATTCTGCTTGTTGGCTAGTGACAGGCCTTGTTGCGGTACCTATTGCTTTGCTGACAGGAGATTTTCACAGTGTATGTTATGAGTATAGTTAAAAAGCATTATGTCTTCCGGAGCGGAACAGATTTATTTATTAGTTTTAATAAGCATTGTTCATAAGTTCCTAGTCCTTGGCCATGCCAGCCAACAAGAGACTTATTTAAATATTCTTGCAGTTACACTACTTCCGACACGATTCGGTCTATGGCTTCAAAATGTGTTTTTCAGGTCAATTTATCTGTTATTTATACAAATTTTCACCATTTCACCAAACTAAACTATATAAAAGTTTTCATCGCGAGTTTTGTTTCTTACTTTGCGAGGCTTAAATTGAGCCTAGATTGGGCCCTTCTACTACAAATTCGATCCTTTGTCTATGTGACAAACGGCCTAAATCTAGGAAATGGATAGGTATGTCCGAATTTCAGGTACACAGTGTTATCTGCTAGGTTTCGAAAGGTAAGTACGTAAAATTTGGTTTAGTTCGGTGAAACGGTACAGAGTAGTGCCAAAGGGCCTAAAGGCAGTGAATGGAGGGGGCTGTCCGAAATTTCATGTGGACAGTGTTACTCGTCGGGTTTCAAAGGGTAAGTACATAAAATTTGGTTCTGATCGGTGAAACGGTGTAGATTTGTGCCAAAGGGCCTAAATGCAGGGAATGGAGAGAGCTGTCCGAAATTTCAAGTGAACAGTGTTACTCGTTGGGTTCCAAAGGGAAGGTAGCCTACGTAAAATGTGGTCCAGATCGGTGAAACGGTGTAGATTTGTGCCAAAGGGCCTAAATGCAGGGAATGGGGAGGTCTGTTTGAAATTTCAAGTGGACAGAGTTACCCGCAGGATTCCAAAGGATAACTAGGACAAATCTGGTCAGATCGGTGAAACGGTGTGGATTTGAATAAATAATAGACAGACAGAAGCCTCCGTGGCTTAGGCGGCAGCACGCCGGCCTCTCACCGCTGGGTCCGTGGTTCAAATCCCGGTCACTCCATGTGAGATCTGTGCTGGACAGAACGGAGGCAGACAGGTTTTTCTCCGGGTACTCCGGTTTTCCCTGTCAAATTTCCTTCCAGCAACACTCTCCACTATCATTTCATTTCATCTGTCATTCATTTAATCATTGCCCCAGAGGAGTGCGTCAGGCCTCGGCAGCCGGCACAATTCATATCCTCGCCGCTAAATGGGGGCTTCATTCATTCCATTCCTGACCCGGTGGGAGACTGGAAGCAGGCAGTGGATTTTCAATAGACAGACACACCAACATTGATCTTTATATTAGCCTATATAGGCGAGATGTGGGTGTGCAAAATGTGTTAAGTCATAATTTATGAGACACCTCGTGTTGTTTGGCTGCGTAACTACGTGAATTTACATGGAATTTATTATGACGAGTTACCCCATTGTTTGGAACAGTATTGGGCTCCTGAAGAGATAATTCAAATTACTTATATTCCACAACTCGATTTTGGGTTTCGAATTGAACTTTAAAACTTGATTTTCTCAAAACTAGTGAATTGTGACATAACGCACTTTACACACCCACCCGTCTATTATCTCTAGACAACGGAAATGACAGTTATAGAACCACATCAAATCAAAGCAGCGAAATGACTTTATTGAGCATGGAACAAGTTATGTGCAGCAATTTTTATGGTCAGTTATCCACAAATATGCTTATTAAACTTCTAAGAGTGTCCATTATGCTTAATGAATGTTCCAGGCGAATTAGTGAGATAATATTACAGTTCAACAAGTAGTTCCGTGAAGAACTATATAGCCTATTTTCATATATCCTACTCATGTTAATTGCCTCTATCAACATACAAAATTTCAGTTTAATTGCTGTAACAGATTCGTAGATATTGAGAACCGTCTAAATATTTTAGATGGTCGCCAGATTGGATTTTTATTTTTGTACTATTACATTACGATTAGCCTATTGTGTACGTGTGGTATTCAAACTGCAATCGCATGATTAGAACACAAGAAGTAAAAACGAGATTTTAAAATTACGCACAGCAGCCATCTTGTGATTATGCAAACAATTGAAATAAATTAGATGCCAGTGGATCAACATTTGTATAAGCATTTAACGTGCAACGTTTCACGAGTCTCGGATAGTTAATTCGCGAGAAACGTCCATTGAAATATTTATACTTCGCGTCGCCGCCATGTTGGATTTGTGCTCACCAGGTTACTGAAAGTCTTATAGGTGAACATATGTCCATAGTCACTATGAACATTAAAAACAGTTTGGTTGCTGTAAAAGATTCATAGATATTGAGAACCGTCTAAATATTTCGGAAGCTCGTCATTTAGGATTGTTATATGTATAGGCCATAGAGTTATGTACCATTCAAGGACAATTATTGCCTAGGTTCATTATTCAAACTTTCACTTCGATCGCATGATTACGGCACAAGAAATAAAAACTTAATTTTAAAATTTCGCACAGCCGCCATCTTGAGGTTATGTAAACAATTGAATTAAATTTGATGGCAGTGCATTACAATCTGCAAAATCATTTACTGTACCACATTTCACTGCGCTCAGAGAGATAAATCACGAGAAAAGTCTATTAAAATATTTTAAATTCGCTTGGTCGCCATGTTCGTTTTGTACTTTACAGGTTTATGAAATATACATGGGTAAACTTGTATCAGTACCCTTTGTCACCGTACAACATTGCAGGGTGATATCTGTAATAGTTTCGGAGATATAGAAAGTCAGTGAAATATTTCGCACAGCCGCCATTTTGAGGTTATGTAAACAATTGGACTAAATTAGACTCCTGTGCATTACAATGTGTATAAACAATTGCTGTACCAAGTTTCATTACGTTTGGATAGTTAAATCGTGAGAAAAGTCTATTTAAAAGTCTCAACTTCGCTTGGCCGCCATGTTGGTTTTGTAGTCACCAGGTTTTTGAAAGTCTCATAGGTGAACTTCTAGTAGTGCCCTTTATCACCGTACACAATTTCAGGGCGATATCGGTAATAGTTTAGGAGATATTGAATGCTAGTGACATTTTTCGCACAGCCGCCATGTTGGATTGGTGAGACGTAACAAAATTTGAAGGGCACGGTCGAGGTCGCCGGGAATAGCGCTATGAACTTAACGAGTTTCATTGAAATCGCTGCAGCCGTTTAGATTTTATTAGGGGACACACACACACACCTCACACACACACACACACACACACACACGCACACACACACGGACAAAAGGTGATCTCATAAGCCTTTTTTTTTTTTTTTTTTTTTTTTTTTTTTTTTTTCAAAATTGAAAATAGGTTAAAAATGGGGATGGTATGTCCAAAATATACTTGTGGGTTAAATTTTAGAGGTATTATGCATTACTTAACGCGTAAGCGTGTGCGATTAACCCCACAATACAACTGCTATGGTGAACTGTAGCAAATGCGGAGATCATTGGTTCAAAGTTGAGCGTTGACAGCGGCCATTTTGAGTGAGATTTTCTCCAGATTTAATCTAAATTTTCAAGTGTACATTTACTCAAACAACTTGTTCTTTTTGGAATTCTGAATTTTTGTTTTCCGTATTTTCAGTTTATTATTATGAATATTAGTTTTATTTTATTTTATTTTTGATGTGTAACAACTTTCCACTCGGTTGCTGGATATTTTTTGTGGGAGTGATTTTGGAAAAGGGACGGAAGTGGGACGAAAATGTGTAAGAGAAAACAATGAGCGTGCGCGGTGGCGAAGTTTGGTACCACGACGTACTGTCGGCCATGTGGCTATGTGGAATGTATATCACATACGGTTTACTTCAGGGTTTGAAGGCCCCATTAAAGATATTCCTACAATAAATCATCTTCAAGTTGTCGTTCTTTGGTGTGAAAATATTCATCATAATTGCTGAAAACAATTATGATTTATTAAATCTTCATACTTTTGCTGTATTCTTATTTAATGTAAGCATTCGAGGTACTGTCGGCCAACATACAGCCCTATGTGAAATGTATATCGCATACGGGTTTCTTCAAGGTTTGGAGGCCCCATTAAAGATATTCCTACAATAAATCATCTGCAAGTTGTCGTTCTTTGGTGTGAAAATATGCATTATATCATATTTGCTGAAAACAATTTATGATTTAGCGCGGTGGCGGAGATTGGTAACACGACGTCCTGTTGGCCATGCGGCTATGTGGAATGTATATCGCATACGGTTTACTTCAGGGTTTGGAGGCCCCATTAAAGATATTCCTACAATACATAATCTTCAAGTTGTCGTACTTTGGTGTGAAAATATGCATTATATCATATTTGCTGAAAACAATGATGATTTATTAAATCATCATACTTTTGCTGTGGAATGAATATCGCATACGGTTTACTTCAAGATTTGGAGGCCCCATTAAAGATATTCCTACAATAAATCATTGGTACTGTACCCGTAAATTCGGGAAGTTGCCTGTCGGAAATCCATATCAAAGCTGGATTGCTAATTTCTAAGAAGGCTCCGGCTAAAATTCCATCAGAAATCGCTCCAACAAGGTCTTCGGGAATTTACACAGTATTCCACAATGATATTATGGATATACAACAAAATACACTGGGGCTCAGATGAACACCTAGATTTTATTCTCGGGGTCTTATAGAGGGACTTAGCTCCATCCTGAAAAGGGGTCCACAATACCATTGTTCCTTTTATATCTAAAATAAATCACGCGAAAGACGATATAGAACTAAGTAAATTTATTAACAATTGTAAGGTATATCTAAAATTTAAACAAATAACAACAATTCCTAAATAAAAAATTAATTAATACATTCACACACTCTCCTCTCTAACACAAACACTACTGATGTTACTATACTGTCAGTTATACAGAAATAAATTTTGAACGGCCTAAACCTACTACAAGTAATAAAACGTTTAACAAAAATTCCAGCATGCTTGGAGTTCCTACAAAGCTATTAAAAATGGCACGCTCCATGCACTGCATATCTGGTTAGCCGACCCATTCATAGATTGACACACATTCAATCAGCCGGTAACCTGTTTCCATTCATCGAGCTGTAGCTTGCCAACAACTCTTTCCATTTTATGTAATATACTGGCCTTGAATAATAACGGGACACTTCCCTCTTCATTTGTTGCCAACACGCTGCTCGTGCGGACAGTAGCCTTGTCTCAGAATTACATTTGCTCTGTACAAAACTGGCTAGAACTCTCACAATTCTCAATCAAATACACTCAAATTTTAACACAACCACCCATGCATTCCCTCGCGACATTCATGACTACCGAAGTTATCCTCATACACTCTTAACAATTCAAAACATTCGTTCCAAAAACATTCATTCTAAAATACACTACATTTCAAAACCTATGATCGAATAATTATTATTAAAATTATTCCCATAGTTGAATAATTGTGAAAAGTATTTACAAACACTTTATTCGTTATGTTTAACGTTGTATAACGATATCCATACGCTATATATTAGAGTCTGAGCTCTCTTTTAAAATATACCTTTCTATCAAGTATATACAATGCGAGCCTCACATATAAATTCTTTATCACTCACCAATATTAATATACTGCAACATCCTGTCATAATTGGCTTGATAGTCATAATCAGTCTAATGCTTTCAATCAGCAAAGATCAAATGCACGTAGATACTAAAATCCGTGTTTTAATAAAATGTTTAATAGAAGTATTAGTTAACATAAGGAGACAACATTATTTCCCAAATTATTTTCCGCTCATTAACACTCTCGTCATCTCTTCTAAGTCGTAAATGCATATATATCGGAGTTCTTAACAACAACGACTCCACTGCTATGATGCCATGTTCTTACCAAAAGAACTATACTTTTGTAACTTGCCTCAAATGCGGAACAACCTCGCATGAGCACAAACATCTCTCCACATAGCCTCATATACACCCTGTATATGGTATTAAAAATCTCATCTACTATGTTGAACAATTCCTTAACACACATTAATTGTTACCAACATCTCTTCTGTAGAACTTGCATTTAATTACTGGCATATTCCTCAGCATTGTAACACTCAACTGCTGGTATACTGAACACTTCCTTCTGTTCTTAAAAGAAACGTCCATTTATAAAAGACGACCTTAGACGTATCGTGTATGACCTCCATGAGCTTACTTTATAAAATGTTACTTAATTGTCCACTTAATTGTTACATATACATTTAATAGAAATACTATTATGTTACACCACTCTTATCTAGCTTTTAAATTACACGCCTTTGCAATGTCATGTCCACAATATGACGTGACACCACATATTGTGTATAAATAACCACACATGTTATTTATATGTCCAATAGAATTCAATCTTGACCGGGATAAACTAGCTTTGAATTCCCTGTCGTATGATAAAAGTTATATTCTATAAAAATATATCTCCTAATACAATTAAATGACTAAAGCTCTTAGCTTTCTCAAATAAAGTAAGGATTGTCAATTCCGAAATGTGTTTCCATTCTATTCAAAGAATGTTATGAGTATATGACTTCTATCATATCATTACGAATATTTCTTGTCAGATCGACGTAAAGTTCATAGTAATTATGATAATACAACAATATATCATTCATAGTTTCTTCTGTTCTTGAAGCTTTTTCTTACAATAAGATGCCCAAGTTAAATTATTAAAAGGAATTTAATTGGCATCCACGACTAAATGTCTGCATCCTCAATTCAAAATAAAATTGGAAAACGTCGAAAGTTAAAATGACTGGTCTTAAATAAGGAATACTGATTCCTTAAACAAATAAACATGTCAGTTCAGAAACTGCATCGTAGAATGTAAATGTGAAAATGATGAAAGATGATCATCTCACATGATCTTGTAGAATAAAATCTTGTTACACATATGAAGTATAAATATATATCGAAACATGGAAATACAGAAAATATGGAGTAAAACGCTTGCTCTGAATGTCCTTAAAAAGCTCTAACTACATAGGAAAATAACATTTCCACCTTATCAGACGATATCTAGATGATCTGGTTAAGTATTTGGAATATACTTAGATGTTTCCTCAATCCAAGATACTGAGTTGGACCCTTGTCCGTATCCTCGAACCAGCGACCATCGGATAAAGAAGGAATTTCCTCTCCGGTAATCATCAATTTCCGTCTGGAATCGAACAGCAACCTCCCGTTGATAGGTCTTCCTTGTTGCCGGGTCCTCCCTGGCATATTGACAAATCTTCTTATGATGAATCTTCATTCTCCGTCGTAGATATAGTTTAATGTCATTGTCGAGTAATATTGTAGAAATATTCATATAGATGGTTTATGAAATATTTCTATAGCTCGTAGATGTTATATTAAAGTTCGTGAAATGACGTTGATGCACGAGATGTAATTGTGCATAACGTCTACATTCAGAAGTATTCTGGTTAACGAAGCTACATGTTGCATCTATATCTCTGCTTCAAATATGTACCTGGCGCATAAAGTCCTTAGTGTTCATCATATCAAATATGTGGCAAATAACGAATAATAATTCTCGATGAACATTAGCAGTCATAATGAAATAATGTTTGTATGCTGCTCCAATATTAAAGTCAATCACTGTTACTCACTTGGACTTTGTTCGCTGCAATCTCGTTCCAACTAATGATGCTTTACA
Organism: Meconema thalassinum; assembly: GCA_946902985.2. Lineage (NCBI taxonomy): Eukaryota > Metazoa > Arthropoda > Insecta > Orthoptera > Tettigoniidae > Meconema > Meconema thalassinum. The sequence continues at coordinate 566,253,538 of OX336391.1, read as the reverse complement.
GCTCTGCGTCCGTCACTTTTGTTATACACTTCTAAAAAGTTAATATCTTCGAAAGTATTCTGTTTGTGACTTTTAAATTTCGTAGAATAATAGTATACGTTCTGTACTATATATATAATCAAATAGCTGAAGTATAATCTCAACTAACAATGAGAAAACGCAATATCAACTCTCTTGTGAACTTCGCCTAGTTTGTATGCACGGGGATCTTCAATATCTACCCTGCAATCGCGCTATCTCCACGAGTAGTCGAACACCCTACTCGGATAAAGCCTTCGGGACCTCGATTACCCCGGAATACACCTCTATACTCTTCAAAATTTGTAGGAATAAGAACTCGGATGCTTGGCGTTCCCTCTCCAAGTCGAAAATCTGGCCGCCATTTCTGCCTCCCTCCAGAAATTTAGCGCGCACCTAAAGAATGATTATTACTGCGTAATTCGTCCTTTCGGCGACTTTCAAAGTATCTGTAATATTTTCCTTTAATTTTCTTCTCATTACCAATGAATAAAATATCCTTCTTGGGGCCTAAATGTAAAAATTCTCCATACAAATATAGTTGAAGGTAATCCCGTCATCAATAAGACCTCTCCTCATTGGCTGGGAGCTTATGTCCAATGACATAAATATAACAATATTTATAATATTCCATAGCTAATTCACTGTTGCTATGTCAATTTCAAGCTTCTAGAAACTTATATTGCGCAACATATCACGTGATTGGAATCTCCCTGCCTGCTCGAGACACTAACACGACTGGTTTGCGTCAAGTTTCAGGATTTATATTGCCATGTTAAATTATATCATGGGCTCTAAAATTATTCTCATTTCAGTCCCAAATAATAATTCATTTTTCGGGTGCAGTACCATGACGTACCTCGCGCTTGCGCACCCGTCAGGATTTGGCACTGGAGTTTTACAAGTAGTCATTTCAATGACCAACAGAGTTCACTGTTAACAAGGGATTTGCGTTCCCGGCATACACATAGTAGGATAACATGTCAGATGTTACACATCATATGCGACTACTGTAAGGCTCCTAATTGTATTTATTAATTTTAGGCGTTGCAATGGGAAACACGTTACGACTTCCGGAAAATGTTGACCTTTCACATCCCCCAGATCCCAAAACCAACGTCAGTTCAAAAGTTTATATAAAACAAGCTGTACACCGCATGCGTCGCAATTCCAATCAAAGAAAGTGTTGGCGTTGTAACTTAGTTTGATGAAGTGCTTTTGGATGCACAATATTCCTTTTTCTTTTTCCGTTAACTGACTCTAAACAATTGTAAAATGGATTTAGTAATTCAGAAACATTCGCGAGAGCGTGCATAACTCGCCAAAGTTTCATTGCAATCGGATGAATGGTATATGAATGCATACGGGACTTTTTTGAAACGATTCGCGTGCCGTCACTCATTTGTTGAATCTACTCGTGCGCCTCCTATTGTAAAATGAATTTACTAAGTCAGGAACCTTCGCGGGAGTGGGAACAACAATTCACCAAAGTTTCATCGCAATGGGATGAATGGTATATGAACGCATGTGGAACTTTGTTAAAACGATTCGCGCGCCGACATTCATTTGTTGAAACTACTCGCGCGCTATATATTGTAAACAGGATTTACTATACCTTACAAAGTCAGGAACCTTCGCAGGAGTGTACACAACAATTCACCAAACTTTAATCGCAATCGGATGAATGGTATACGAACGCATACGGGATTTTTGAAACGATTCGCGCGCCGTCACTGATTTGTTGAATCTACTCGTGCGCTACCTGTTATAAAATGGATTTACTAAGTCAGAAACCTTTGCAGGAGTGGGAACAACAAATCAATTTACAAGAGTTTAGTGCTTTTCAGTCGGTCAAAACGAATGTACCCAAAAGAGCTGGGTTATGCCCTAATCCTGAAATAAATTACATGAGATTAATAAATACACTAGGATGACCAGTTTCGATCGTCAAGCTATCATCATCAGATCCATTACACTTAGGCTATAAAATCTATGTTTGAAAATACAGGTGAAAATATTTACAATGTGTACAATTATTTAGTTGTAGTATTGGTACTGCAACTGTCAGTGTATGCTAAATGCAGTATATATGTTAGGTAAAATGCTAAATGGTGATAGATATCCGGAGTTTGTAATTTGGAGTGATTATATGGTTGTAAAAATTAACTATGGTTAAACTGTAATATTACAGGCTACTGCTATCTGGTTGTCTTCCTTGCTGGATCTACGCGCAGTTTTCGTGTTCACTATTACTGCAGGTGTGCTCGACTAAGATGGGCTGTTACCTCAACGGCACTGGTTTTTCCCTTTTCTCCCCCCCCCCCCCCCCCCCCCCCCGTTCATATGTGCTGTGCGGAGTCAGTGCGATGTGTTTATGTGGGGTGTTGCCAACCTAGATAAGATATATGTTATTGAATGAGGTGGGCCTACAACAATCAAAGACCGTGGAATATTCCTCGCCACGCGTGGACCATAAGCCATTCAAACTAAGCTCTACTCGGTCTTATGAGGACGTCCCGGCACCTTTAATACTGCCGCGAATACGGGCCTTGGTTTATTGCAGAAGAAAAGTAGGCTACATCGTACAACTGATCCAGATAACATTTACCTATTAAAACCCCCAATTCCCCCCCCCCCCCTCTTTTTTTTATCTAGCTTGGCTGTATCGCTAAGTTTTGTCTTGTTCCCGACAGGGTGTGTTTTTTTAGTAGCGTGAAGAGGGGTGAGCTCTCCATGAACGTGTGTTCATTTAGATGGTTGGGATTGTTTCGTTTGGTTAGGTGTATTTCGATTGCTTCCTTTATGTCAAGAGCTCTGCCTTTCGATCAATTTCGATCAATTCAATCAATTTTACTTCAAACATCAAACCTCCTGGTGAGGTATACAGTTTAAAAAGACCACCTGGTCTTTGAATTTACCTACTGGTTTTTCCCTTATGGTTAAATCAACCAACGGAACTTCTCTTCAAGAAATGGATAAGTAAAACTGTGTCATCACTTAAAAGTAAAACTAACTTACAAACCTTTTCGACCAGCTTCTGTATTCAGGTCGCACAACTTTGTTTCTCGAGATTTTCAGCTCCGTAATTCAGTGTCAACTTTCTTTACCTACATTATTCAAAGGCTTCAGTATTGCCTTTCTTATAGACATCAGAGTTTGTCAATTAAGTGTTTAATTCTTTAATTTGTTTGCATTCAACTTGCGTTGTAATGCACTTTTTCCGATCGCTTTTCACATATCGACTTGTTTCTGCAATCTTCATTCTTATAAGCAAAGTTGCCCTTCTGGCTTTCGTCGTGGTTATTGCTGTTTCAGGATTTAGTCCCTGAGCGCAATAAACACAATAAATACTTCACTACGGTACCTTTTTTCAGGTTACAATCATTTGTAGTGTTGGAAAGTGGCCTATGATTTGGCCCTCACGCACCCTTCAATCTATCTTTCAGTGTTAAGTGTTTTCTCCCTGTTTTTTTTTTTTTTTTTTTTTTTTTTTTCAACCCTTAACGTTTTCTTTCAAGCATCTTGGGCTGAGCCCCCAATTGTTTAAAAGTTGATCGCTCACTTTTCTTGCATTGTGTGCTACTCTTTCTTTCAACCATCTTGGGCTGAGCCCCCAAGTGCTTGAAGTTGAATTTCATAATTTTCTGCCATCTTGGGCTGAGCCCCAAAGTGCTAGACCTAACCTATCAACGTCATTCGCGTAAGCTAAGTGATATGCTGATTGCAAATCATTTCTATTGTTATTTATTACAAACTTGTTACAGTTTATAAATCTTTATGGGTTTATCCCCTCTTGTTAAAACTTATTGCACTGGTTATTTGTTAAATAAATTTGAACTGTTTAAGCAACTTGTTATCTCTTTGCGATGGCTTTGTTTTCCCTTACATGTTTCAACTGGTCTCTTGTAATGCTCAACTTAACCTTAGCTCAAAGTATTCTTTTGAGTTCTCTCCGATACGGGAGGTCTTAAATCGACCGACCCTTACCAGATGGTATATGAACGTATGCGGAACTTTGTTGAAAATAATCGCGCGCCAGCACTCATTTGTTAAAAACACTCGCGCGCAATCTATTATAAATTGGATTTACTATGCCTATTGCCATCCCGGGAGTGTGAAAAAAACTCACCAAACTTTGATCGCGTTGGATGAATGGTTTATGAACGCATAAAAGACGTTCAAACAAATTCAGTATTTGTGCCAAGGGCCTAAATTAAGGGAATGGAGAGGGCTGTCCGAAATTTCAAGTAGATAGTGTTACTCGTCTTGTTCCAAACGGTAAGTATCTACTCGTGCGCTACCAACTGTGAAATGCGAGATTATGTTGAAACGATTCGCGCGCCAACACTCATTTGTTCATACTACTCACGCGCAATCAGTTTTGAATTGGTTTTACTATGCCTATAACCATCCGGAGAGGGGGCACAACAACTCACCAAAGTTTCATCGCAATCGAATGGATGGTATATGAACGCATGCGGGACTTTGTTGAAAAAATCGCCGCCAACACTCATTTGTTAAAACTACTCGCGCGCTATATATTGTAAATTGGATTTACTCTGCCTATAACCATCCCGGGAGTGTGCACGACAACTCTCCAAAATTTGTTCGCAATCGGATGAATGGTGTATGAATGCATAAAAGACGAAAAAACACACAAACGTAAATTTTTATATGGTTGGTTGGTTCCTCAGTTTAGGGGCTGCGACAACGCGGTCATGTAACCCCGTGTACTTTAGGTCTGTGTAGAATCTGTCTGATACTGTTAATTGTGATGGCTGTATTGGTGTGTGTTATCTGTTTTTAATTCAAGTAAGGACTGCTGACATTCGATTTCAAGTAGTTCCACCTTTTGCTACCAAACGCCACCGTCAACGACCAGCTAGTTCTGAACTGTGTTACTAGATGCCACCGCAATCGGCTCCTGGTGACGAAAGTTGGAACCTAAGAGCGTTAGTCAAATATAACCTATAATTTTGCTTTACACAAGTGTAATTAGTGGAAGGTTCATTATCATGCTACAAATCTATGACATGGGACCACCGGCTTTACTTCCCAAGGAAGGAAGGCATACTGAGTGATTTTTAACGCTCTTAAAAATCCGACAACTTTAGCCGGGTTTGAACCCGCGACCTTGGGCATAAAAGCTCAGCATGCTACCAACTACGCCACCGAAGCCGCTAATTTTTATATAATAGATAAAATAGATTTATGTATCTATCTATATACATCATCTTGTGAACACGATAACTACCGCAATTTTGTACCAATCACTTTCAAATGTATAAATAATATATAATCCTTCAAATTCTCAGTCGAGATCGTTAATGGGCAAAATCGGACCAGGGGGGGGGGGGGGGGGGGCTTTTTCGAAATAATGAAATATTGCTATAACATTCTTAATTTGTGAAAAATCGAATGCATTCAAAGTTCATACAATTCTTCGTGTAAGGATCAAAAATGTATGTTAATACAGTTTATTGATAGCACCAACCATTGACCAAAGGAGTCGGAAAAGGTTTTTTTTTTAGAGAAAAATATCATATCTCCCTTAATAGGCACAATATCAAAACCGTTTATAATGGTCAATACTCCTCTAATAATCACATAAAAATGTTGTTTGAAAGAATTTCTGATATGACCCACCGTTACGCCAAGGTATGAGCAAAATAATTTTGGACTTATAAGATGATGCCAAAATATTTTGCGTTAAGAAGTAACAGACCGTTAGATACTGTGGTTAGATATAAGTGTTGAAACTTTGCATAAAAACAGTGTGACCACCAGTATAATAAAAATAGACCCCAAATTACGTAAAGACTGCAATCCCCATAAGACAATGAAATATTAACGAGAAGTTCCGTGACGAACTAAATAGCCTACTTTTCTAAGATTCATGCCAATGATTAATCTATATGGATCTATCTAGAATAAAGACGAAATTAAGTTGGTAATATCAAAATTTCTAATTAGTTCGAAATATTGTATATCTGGCATAATGTAGCCTAATAGAGCACTACAGTTGGCAGCCCTGGTGACTGAATATATTCTTAGTTTCATCTCATAAGGTACAGAATACAAAATTTGGTTGATGTCCAATGGACAGCATGGACGTTACATGCAGTTAAACATGGGATCTAACAGCGCGCGTAAAATCATGTTGGCAACAATGTCATGCATGTTTTGGTCAGAGATAATCTGAAATAATATGATCTATTGCTGTGCCAATTTTGAATGAAATCCATTAGTTAGTATAGAAGTTACATGCATTTTAAAATTAGACTTATCAGCAGGCTTAGAATCATGTTGGCAGCACTGACGTATATTATTTACTCCACATTACTCTAGAATGTCAGGTACTATACGTGTGAAAATTTTAGAGCTATTGGCTTGCATACTTTCTGATATAATGATATTAGGGTAACAAAAATAGAGACAGCATTTATTAACAGTTGGCAGCCCTGGTTGCTCTTAAGAATGCGCATAGTCATATCTGTTATAGTACACATTGCACATACGAAATTTGGCGGAAATCTAAATTATAGTATAGAAGTTACATGTATTTAAAGTTGGACCTCTCAGCAGGCTTAGAATCATGTTGGTAGCACTGACGTATATAAGTTACTCCAAATTAATATAGAATGTCAGGTACTATACGTGTCATAGTTTAAAGCTGTCGGCTTGCATACTTTCTGATATATTGGTATTTGGATAAAAGAAATTGAGAGCATTTATTAACAGTTGGCAGCCCTGACAGCTCCTAAGAATACGCTCAGTCATATATGTTTATGTACACATAGCACATACGAAATTTGGTTGAATTCCAATTGTTAGTGTAGAAGTTATATGCATTAAAATATTGGACCTATCAGCAGGCTTATAATCATTTTGGCAACACTGCCATGTATGGCCTCCTAGAAATTAAACTATACGTGAGCCAATTTTGAAATAGCTGACATTCATACCTTCCAGGATATCCAACATGAAGCTCAAATTTCAATTGCGATTTCTCAGCAGTTGGTAGCACTGACATCATTTTCAAATACGGCATTGAGATATTCAGGTATAGATTTTTACTCTTACCAAATTTTGTTTCGATTGCTGCAGCCGTTTAGGAGTTGATAAGGGGGGGTAGGGCACACACAGACAGACACACATTTGCCCGGATCGATCTCATAAGTCTACTTTTTCCTCATTTTTGCAAAATGTGAAAAGTAGGCTAAAAATACGCATACATACATGAAAAGCAAAGTTATTTAAGCTCAAATAGTTACATAGTTTGTCACAATGAGGGGTCAAAAATAAGATGTGTCTGATCCTTCTACGAAAACCTCCATATTTTGCCTATTTAAGCGTGCCCGACTGCCAAAAAAGGCGAAAGTCAGAAGATTATGCTATATTTCGAAACGGACCTAGTCCTATGATTGATCTGGGTATAAAAATTTAAGTAGCTTTCTAATGAAATCTACCTCAAATTATGTTCATACAAAATTTCAGCTTTATCGGTTGGGTAGTTTTAGCGTGAAAGCGTAACAGATAGACACCACTACATGTTTAGGTAGATTTCATGAAAATGCTATCTATTGCAATGGGCACCATGTTGCGACTTCCGGAAAATATCAACATATCTTTGCGTTTCACATCCTCCAGACCCCAAAACCACTGTCAGTTCTAAAGTTGATGTGTAATTTATATATATATCACTTTCTTGTGGACACGATAACTATCGTTATTTTGCACCAATCACGTTTAAGTTTATTATACATACCATAAAAAATATAACCATTCAAAATCTCAGTCGAGTTCGTTAAAGGGCAAAATCTCATCCATGGAGGACCTTTTTCGACTAAGTGAAATATTGATATAACTTAAGTCATCCAGTTGCAAAACTCGTTTAATCCACTTGTGAATAAGGATCATGTCGTAAAATTATGTATTTAATTATTTTATTTTATTTTATTTTATTTTACTTTATTTTATTTTGTTTTATTTTATTTTGTTTATTTTGTTTTATTTTATTTTGTTTTGTTTTATTTTGATTTTGTGTTGTTTATTTCGTTTTATTTTGTTTTGTTTTATTTTGATTTTCCAGAAAACAAACACAAAACCAAAAAAAACGAAACAAAAAGCAAAATTCAAACACAAAAGCAAAAAACAAAAGAAAAGAAACACAAAGCAAAAAGAAAAATTCAAAAACCGCAAAAGCAGAAAACAAACACAAAACCAAAACAAAAAAGACGAAGCAAAAAGCAAAATTCAAACACAAAAGCAAAATCAGAAAACAATAAAAAAAAGAAATACAAAGCAAAAAGCAAAATTCAAAAACAGCAAAAGCAGAAAACAGACACAAAACTAAAACAGAAAAGACGAAGCAAAAAGCAAGATTCAAACACAAAAGCAAGGCCAGAAAACAAGAAACATAAAGCAAAAAGCAAAATTCAAAAAAGCAAAAGCAGAAAACAAACACAAAACCAAGAAAGAAAATCAAAAAGTAAAATTCAAAAGCAAAAGCACAAAGCAAACACAAAACCAAAAACACAAAGCAAAACGTAGAAAACAAGCACAAAAGATACGTGAGGCAAAGTCCAGAGAAACGTTTCTCATGAAAATGATTCTTATTCACAAGTGGATTAAACGAGTTTTGTAACTTGACGACTCACTTAGTTTATTAATATGTGAAAAATCGAATCCATTCCAAGTTCGTACTATTCTACGGATAGACTAAGGCCACAAAAACTTATCTCCTTAAAGTTTATGGGTACCACCACAGGGTATGCAAGACGAAGTGTTTTCACGACCCCAGGAATAACTGTGTTTGTGAATTGTGCGATCAGCCCTGTGACCGTTACCACGTGACCACCTGTAAAAAGCGAGTGAAATTCTGGTAGACTTTTGTGCACAATAAATAATAATATACTAATGTGGGGTACAAAGCGTATGAAACGTACGGTATAACTGAGCGATTACATCAGGTTGTTATTGTAATTGATTATTAAAGTGGAACATAAGATCCACAACATTGGGTTGCTTGGAACATGTTCATATACTGTACCTTTATGGCTGCAATAAATTCTTAATTCAAGTTTATCGATAGCTCCAACCATTGACCAAAGAGGTGAAAAAAATGGAGTTTTGAGAGAAAAGAAATCATACCTCCCTTAGTAGGCACAATATCAAAACAGTTAAGAAAGGTCAATAGTCCTCTAAAAAATACCTAAAACTTTTGTCTGAAATAATTTATGATATGACCCACCCTTACGCCAAGAGCAAATCCATTCCTGACCCGGTCGGAGACTGGAAGCAGGCTGTGGATTTTTCATCTCGTATGATAAACATTCAGAACATTTGTAGGTATACAACAATAAATTGACAAAATTTCTGAATTCGATATATTTTTATTTGCCCGGTGAAATCTATCTCCGCCTTCCGGCGTACTGAGAGGGATTTTTAAAATCATATTTAGGCAACCACATCTAATTTTTTCACCATCTAAATTTGTATAAATTTATAATTTTTAAGGGGCAGATGACCTCCTTGTTACGCCTCTTAAAGCAACAATAACTAACTAACTTTATCCGGGTTTTTCCTCATTCCCTCCAGGTAAACGTTGAGTTTGTACATTATTTCAAGTCCCGTGGCACCTACCACAATCTCTTCACCTAAAAATTATAATTATAGTCGTGACGGTTAACGCGTACCCAGGCAGCGTTCTTTCTTCCCAATTTTTCTACCGCTCAGTCCCACCTAGCTGGTTATTGATTGATTGATTTATTTTCACTGCTACACTTAGAGCTTAAGAGCTCCTTTACAGTAGCGCCCTACATAAAATAAAGTTAGGGCTTATAAAAATAAAACATTTCACCTACATTACAATATAAATAATCATAGTCTAACAATTATAGTAACAAAAATATAGTAACAATACAATAATAATAATATTACTAATGATAATGGAAAAATTATATACAAAAGAGTGAGAGTGCATACAGACTATCAGCCCGAAAAACAAACACCATATACTGTACAAGAAGAGCTATTGAACTAGACAGGTTGTCAGCTATTGCCCTTGTGTTATAATTGAACTTTAAAAAAGTATTTTAACATAATACAGTAATCAAATGTGAGAGGTATACTGCTCCAAGAAGCGGGATGAAAGATGTCTTTTGAAAGCTGCAGTGCTTGCAATGTTGACGAACTTATATAAATCGAAGGTGTTGAAGAGGCGTGAGGCGGTGCAAACAAAAGATTTATTGAACTTCATGGTTCGGTGTATAGGAATCTGGAGTGTTAATTTTGTGTATCTATTTTCTCGATTATGAACAGAATGCATTGGTGTAAAGGCATTGTAGAGATATAACGGGGTCTTGGTATGTAATATTTTATGTGTCAGAATGGCAACTGATAACTGCCTGCGCTCGTGGAGTTTCAGCCATTTCAGCTGCACGTAGTAAGGTGTGATATGTTCATCTCGTCTTACATCCAGAATGTACCGAACACATGCATTCTGGACTCTTTGTAATTTGATGTTCTGTGTTTCTGGTAAATCATTGTATACAGCAGAGCCATACTCAATGATTGGAAAGATGAGAGTTTGGACGAAGAGCTTACGTATGTTAGGTGGGGTGTAAGAAACAGTTCTTTTCAGGAGATGCATAGTTGATACGACCTTCCTTACCACATTAGACGTATTCTCTGCCCACGACAGTGTTCTATCAAATATCACTCCGAGATTATTGACAGTGTTTCTATATTTAATAGGCTATTATTATCTAGTATCTTGATGGGTGGTAGTGAATTAAAATCTACTGAATTCAGAAGTTTTGTGTATCCAATGGATATAAGTTGTGTTTTAGATATGTTCAAGTTAAGATTATGATTTTGGGCCCATTCACAAAGCCTGTCAATGTCTTCATTAAACAGATTTATACGATCACATGCAGTGTTAGGCGTGAGGTGAAAATAGGCTTGGAGGTCATCAGCGTATATATGAACAGAACTATTTCGGAATTCATTAGAAACATCGTTTATATATAGCGAGAAGCATAGTGGACCTAAGACAGATGAGGGTCCAGTGGTGGCGGTCGTGGCCTTAACTTTGGAACCGTCCCGGCATTCGCCTGGAGTAGAAGTGGATAACTACGGAAAAGCGCTTCAAGGATGGCTGAGGTGGGAATCGAATCCACCTCTTCTCGGTTTTGCTTCACTAGGCTAAGTGTACTCCGTTCCAACCCTCAGACCATAATTAATTTCCTTGGCAGAGTCGAGGATCGAACCCGACCCTCGGGGTGACAGACAAGAACGCTAGCCGTTACACCAGGAGGTGGACATATCAGGAATGAACCTGTGATCCTAGGTGTCGACTTTGGAGTGACAAGGCACTTTCTGTCTCCTCAATTACAGAGCAAGGACCATTGTCCACAGTGGCAACCTTTGAGAGGAGGCAAGGGAGACATGGCTTCCTTCATTTTCCTGCATATATTTATTATATTTATTATTGTCATTATTATTCCTACTAATTATTCTAGTGTACTTTATTATCTGCCGCCACTGCTATTGTCACAACAAACGCTGGTGCGATCATCATACGCTTTCCGAGAGTCGCGATTTGTTCGAATTGTTATTTTTTGCCGCTCAGAAAATTCCACTTGGAGGCCAGGTTGATGCAGGACGTCCTGCCAGGCGTCTGTTGTCATGGTAACCGTGACATCAGCCCAGGATTCAGCAGGTGACCAAGAGGGGTGAATGTTGAACGGAGTAGAAGGAAGCCAGGAAGTTTCAGTGCCGCTCGCGCTCAATGCTGTGCATTATTTAGCTGTGATCATGCCCAATGCGGAAGCCTTACCCGTAAATAGTGTTGATTTAACGCGTACGTAACCGGGTGAGTTAGCCGTGGTCGTTACGGCATGACTGCTGGCAGTCACTCACATCCGGGAGGCGAGGAGGTTCGAATCCCCCCGCCGGCAACCTTGAAGATGGTCTTCTGTGGTTTCCCATCTTCCTTCCAGGCAAATGCCGAGGTTGGTCCCTATCTGTAGGCCACAGCCGCTACCTTCCAACTCATCGTCCTTACCTTCCAACTTCCCTCCCCAACGGTACTTGTAGCTCACCCATTGGGTGTCCGTCTCGAAGCAGCTACAAAACGGGCGAGCCGAACATGTCCTCGGACACTCCCGGCACTAAAAGCCATACGCCAAAAAAAAAACGCGTACGTATGAGGATAAATTAGTTCCTTGAAATTTTACTTTTCAAGAAGGAGTAAGTTGATATTACATTCGCTAGTTGCGTGGTGCCTCCTGAGCCCAAGGTTATTAGATAATATGCTGTTGTTAATTCATTTATGGGCTTTGCGTCGTGTATTTGGGTGTGTGTAGAATTAGTCTGATAATGTGTGTTATTGTAGTGTCTGTAGTAATGAGTGTCTTTGTAATGCAAGTGAGGATTAGGAAGGAGGCAACCGTGGCCGATAAGTTAGGAACCATCCCGGCATTTACCTGGCGTAAAAGTGGCAAACCACAGAAAACCACTTCCACGATGGTTGAGATGGGAATCGAACCCACCTCTTCTCAGTTTTGCCACACGAGGCTGAGCGGACCCCGTTCCAGCTCTCAGACCAGAAGTAAATTTCTTGACAGAGCCGTGAATCAAACCCGGACCTCCCAGATGACAGCCAAGAATGATAGGCACTACTCAACGAGGAGGACGTTGTTGGATATAATCTCGGCACCGTCAGTTGGCATTTGAGGATGTCATGGCACAGTCTAGAGCAAACTGTTGCTTTTCACCGATGTCTCGGTCCTATGCGACGGAGCCGTGCCAGCAGATTTATTGGTAGGGCCTACATTAAATAACCCCGGCTTCTCTAAAAGCCTCAGTATTTAAAAGGGACGTAAAGCGTTATTATTAATATTATTATTTAATAAATGCTTGCACGGCTTAGGGGATGGGTTCTGTCCTATTTTGGCTATAATACTATCCTCCTTAGTATTTGGGTTCATAATCCGCCACTGACCATCCATCCCCTGTAATAATACTGAAGAAGCTAGGATACGTTACCTGTTTAAATTAAGCTAAGGAAGACGCAAATCGATGCAAAAGTCCAGTCGGTACAAGTGTTATAGTGTGGGCTTGTACAGTAGACTACAATCGTGTTGATTCGTGATTATTTTGCAAAAATAGGATATCAGGGGACTTCTGACTGATACACAATTTTCTGCTTTACCATTTTTATTTTTTTATTGGTCAAGACTGATTTGTACCTAAATTTCGTCGAGCAACAAACTTACCGAGATTGTTCCTCAGCTCTGTCATCTCTTGATGAATGCAGTATTTTTGCATTTGTCTGTTGGCACAGGCTAGAGCAAAATGTGGCTATTGCGCAGAACTGCACTGTCTCAGTGAGGAAATCAATGGCAAATACCTCACCTCTCACTTTATCTTTAGTACGCTTTATTAGACTTATAGCGCTGCCTTGGTTTATGGGTTTTCTACCACATAGCATTAAAAAGTGTAACTTCCCGAGGCTTTAAAAAAATTAATGCATAATAATTGTAGATCTTGCCATCCCAACTTTCTGCCCTAATTGCAGAAGTAATAATAATAATAAATTCCCTGCGTTCCAATGCGATGTTCATGATAAATCCAATTACCGCTCCTTCCCCTTCGCGAAGGTAGTGCAACACCCAGGTGTCAGTAGTACCGTATTATTTTTCTTATCATTCTTCTCACTAGGGGCATATGGGCTAGATAGTAAACTAACAATAACCATCATCACCGTCTATGCTGCTACGTCACCATAAGCCAAGATTATGGGGGGGGCTGGCCACAACGTGAGTCTGCAATATCCCCAAGCTCAGAGGGCGATCCGATGGGTCTTCCCCAGAAATATGTTCGCAAAAATTAGTGAGTTATAGGCAATTTGGGTGATTGTTTTTGTGATATTTTGGAGTAAAAATTTGCACCTGAAAATTAATAACATTTATTCGATTCTGCTTGGAAATGATCAGCGCGTTTTAATTAGCATTCTCAAATATTGTAAAATTGTGTTAAAGCGCTTATTTTTAGCCTACTTATCACATTTTGCAAAAATGAGGAAAAAGTAGACTTATGAGATCGATCCGGGCAAATGTCTGTCTCTGTGTGTGTGTGTGTGTGTGTGTGTGTGTGTGTGTGTGTCCCTATCAACTACTAAACGGCTGCAGCAATCGAAACCAAATTTGGTATGAGTAAAGACCTGTGCATCTCGAGGCCATATAAATGAAAATTAAGTCAGTGCTACCAACTGCTAAAAAGCGTAACTGAAATTTGAGCTCCATGTTGAATATCTTGGAAGGTATGCATAAGAGCTGTTCCAAAATTGGTACACATATAGATAGTAATATTGCAGTCTACATTCCAGGAGGCCATACATGACAGTGTTGCAAAATTGATTTTAGGCCTGCTGATAGGTCCAATATTTAAATTCATATAACTTCTACACTATCAACTGGATTTCAACCAAATTTCGTATGTACTATGTGTACATAAGCAGATATGACTTGGCTCTCAAGAGCCACCAGGGCTGTCAACTGTTAATAAATGCGCTCTCTATTTCTTTATCCAAATACCAATATATCAGAAAGTATGCAAGCCTACAGCGTTAAACTATGCACACGTATAGTACCTGACATTCTATGTTAATTTGGAATCTATACTAATATAATAAAGCTGAAGAGTTTGTGTGTTTGTTTGTGTGTTTAAACGCGCTAATCTCTGGAACTACCAGTCGGATTCGAAAAATTATTTTTTTATATGATAGCCAGATTCAACAGGAATAGTTTAGGCTATGTTAAATTTCGGACAGACCACTCCATTCCCTGCATTTAGGCCATTTGGCACAAATCTACACCGTTTCACCGATCAGAAACAAAATTTGTATACATACCCTTTGGAACCCTGCGAGTAACACTGTCTGCATAAAATTTATGACAGTCCGGTCCATTCCCTGCATTTAGGCCCTTTGGCACAAATCTACAGCGTTTCACCCATCTGAACCAAAATTTGTATACTTACTCTTTGGAACCCTGCGAGTAACACTGTCAGCGTGACATTTCGGACAGACCACTCCATTCCCTGCATTTAGGCCCTTTGGTACTGCGCCCGAATTCCACTAGAGCACAGTCCCAAATCCGCGCAGATGGTAAAAGGATCATGAGAATGTCGACACCCGGATAAGAGCCGAACAACTCCCACCGGACTAATGACTAGGGAACCCTAGGAACACACATATACATCTCTAACTATACTACTAACTAGCTGCATACAGTACAGAAAAAAAGAAATAAATAAAGGTAGAGCATTTACGAGCAACTCGGCTCTCGGGCGTTAAGATAAATTGTCGATCAGCTGTCTGCATCTAGCTAGCGGTATCGTTCTGGTGTAATTAAGCGTTGAATCAAGAAGCAATTCTAAAAAACTTAGCAAGAATAAAAATATGCTTGCCATTTATTGACAATAAAACAACATAACAAAATTATGTTCCCTTCACCACGAATAGAAATAAAATATTTTGCCTCACTTAGGCTAGATGCGCTTTATAAGTGTCTTTCTTGCATCCTTACACATATATGCTCTAAGATATTTAAATAAACACATTGTTTAAACTTATGACAGTAATATCTGTCCTACTTGTTCACTGAAGTTATGCTTTAACGTTCATCATAACAAACACACTCCCTACTTAATACAATCGTTAAAGTCTTCTAACTAAAATCTCAAGCTTTTAAATGCAATAAAAGAAATGGTTAATAATAAAGATAATAAAGTATTTACATTTTATACATGATCGCGACCCGCACGATATCATAACAACTGTCTCTAATTTATTAGAGTTCATTCCACTACTTTCCTCCTGTCTCACCATCTTTCTACGTATTTCACCATCTTTCTTCGTATTTCACACAATAAAACTGGTCAAGATAGGTGTTTATGTGTCAATTCCATGTGAATCATGAATACAAACAGTGAAGTTAACATTTCATCACTAAAGTGTACAACTCCGGTTTTCATAAATTAATAATAAACAAACTTACAATGCACGACTGTTCAGATAAGCTCTCCAACCAATATCGAGTGTGTGTGGCATTTACCCTCACATCTCACACTTCCATCCTCTCCAAATACAAATATGACTTCTCTTAATCACCACAAATATTACAAAACCTTTCTACATAAACTCACGTTGCATATCATCGCGTCTCTGTTACGCTTTCATAATACGAATGCATTTCATTAACATTACTTCCCTTAGCACATTCACAAAACTTCTACCGTTCCATATCAACTACTTTCATCAAAGTATGATATTTACTTTCTTGGCTTCTTCTTGCGCCAGCTTACTCTCTTCCTTCATCGCTGCCGTAATGTTCTTAATTTCTCTCCCTAACATCTTAGAGTTATCATGTGTGATAGTGTGCAGGGCTTCAACTTCGACAGTCAAACCTGCCTGACTGGTCCTCATGTGCTCCAATATTGACCTGATATAGGTCAAGTCCTCAGACGACATAATCTTATACAATGAGAAAATATGGGAAGTATTACTATACCAAACACAGCGAAATTCCAGAATGGCCAACATTTATAAATTTCTTACGATATACTCACGCATTCCGTAGATATGTTCTCCTACCTGACCTACGTCAATACTAACGCTAACGGTATCTAGCACTAACAATACCTAACGCTGAACTTTCTTCAACACTTAATCCTAACCAAAATTTATTTAAATATGACATCACTTTACATGTATCGTTTTACTTGACCAAAAAGTATTTCGCCGGAACAATGCAATATGTGCCTTACAACAAATTGTACTCCACATATCAGACAACGGGAATTCATCTCCTCAACTTGTCAGATTGGGATCGGCATTTAAAATACAAACAAAATACGACTGTGTCGTACACCAAACATGCTTAGAATAGCCGTGAATACGAAATATCACCTAGTGTAACAAACTCGACACAACCGCTGGTCACTCAGCGCTGGGAATTCAAATTAACAAATTCGATAGACCCATGCAATCGACAACGTCGAAGCCACACATGTTGGGCGACCATCAATTAGATATGTTATATATGCGGCCGAATTCCTCTAGAGCACAGTCCCAAATCCGCGCAGATGGTAAAAGGATCATGGGAATGTCGACACCCGGATAAGAGCCGAACAACTCCCACCGGACTAATGACTAGGGAACCCTAGGAACACACATATACATCTCTAAATATACTACTAACTAGCTGTATACAGTACAGAAAAAAGAAATAAATAAAGGTAGAGCATTTACGAGCAACTCGGCTCTCGGGCGTTAAGATAAATTGTCGATCAGCTGTCTGCATCTAGCTAGCGGTATCGTTCTAGCATGACGAATAGAAGGACCTAGTGTGAGGACTCCGCCATTATAGAGCGGTAGTTCGTGGTCCCGCCGCTACAAGTACTGCAAGCGATTATGTCCAACATGTGCCCTGTTGTTCCGTCGAACCGGGTCATAGAAAAGTGCGGGGGAAGCTACTGTTTGAGATATTTGTGTAAATTAAATTGAATTTTCTTTGCTTCCAGTTCATTGTGTCTTGTGTACATCAGCGTTTTATGTTCTGTGTAGGCCTACTTCAAACATATTTCATTGTTAATATTACTGTTTTGTGCCATCATCATCCAGCATCCAAGCAAACTGCACGCCACTGCTTAAGACTCCGTCTTCTAACGCCAATTGACGAAATCGATGATCTGCCAGCCTTGCCAGCCTTTCTACCAAACCTAGTCCTCGCTATCGCCTCGACTTCGATATTTCAAGCCATTCCACTACGTTCCTATAGGCTTCATTTGCATCCCCCGTGGTAACAGTGCAGATTAAGTCACTCCTCTACCATTCAAATATCCAACAACATACCCACCCTGTAACCGTCCTAGTAAAGCAACTCCTGCCTCCCTCGAGTTTTAATACAAGTTTAGCTCATCCTCTCACCCTACAAAGCAGCCAATAATTAATTATCTAATTAATTATTTCAAGTAACTTCAAATTTCATCAGCGCACTCAACGTCACAGCTCCAACTATATTTAAACTGGATAACTTTGAGTGACTGGTAAATTTGTTTTCCTCTTTCCTTATTCTCTGGTCGACCAAGGTATTTGACCACTATCTCTCATCACCTCTTACTCATTACACGCACTTATACACTCACGAACACAAACATGTCGCGCACTGACACTAAACCTCGCACATTAACGTACCTGATAACTCAGGACCCTGATGACCCTAAAAGACCAAATTATACCCCTGTCAATCCAAACACGCTAATTCCGAATGGGGCTACCCAAAAACGAGATGGTACACTCGTTCCACTTAAACCAACTTCAACAAAATCAGATTCCTCCCTCTCTAGCTCACCTCCTCCCTCACCGGGCTACGTCTCATTCCCGAAATTTGATTTCGAGAAAGATCTGTGGTACGCTTCACCCAATGGCAGTAACCTTCAGACCACGATGGTCCTCATCCACCCACCTATTGGTAGCCTTTGTAAATCAGTCAGGCAAGCGGTAATTAACGCGCTCAATCCCATAGCCCAATTTATTTCCCTCATTGAGGAATTAGGTAATCACCACATAGGCATCACTCCCTCTGAGGATAGCCATCTCAACTCTGTCACTAGTGCTCTCAAGAGCCGCTCTGCCATTCCCCCATTTTCATAAATTAGATTCAGACCCACAAATTCACCTTCTTTAGTCTCTCAATCTGAGGAAACTAAATTGCCACAACAAGAAACAACAAAAGTAACAGTCTGTATAGCCTACTCCAGGAATCTGTGCTTTCTGTAACATGTAATGGAGACCGTAGTACTTATTTCCGTGAATTATATTTTCCATTGTGCCCTGCCATGTTATTTTAATTGTAATCGCTAATTACTTTTTAAGAGTATCAGTTACAAAGTAATTCGTTTCCCTTGGCATTATCCCTAAGACCAGCTGACCGGCAGCGTGGAACTTGCCCACTCTAGCGCTGCCGGGCGGGGCGCGCTTGAACTTGAGGAGTCCTCTCACTTTCTCTTTCATTCGTCATGGTTCTAGTGTAATTAAGCGTTGAATCAAGAAGCAATTCTAAAAAACTTAGCAAGAATAAAAATATGCTTGCCATTTATTGACAATAAAACAACATAACAAAATTATGTTCCCTTCACCACGAATAGAAATAAAATATTTATGCCTCACTTAGGCTAGATGCGCTTTATAAGTGTCTTTCTTGCATCCTTACACATATATGCTCTAAGATATTTAAATAAACACATTGTTTAAACTTATGACAGTAATATCTGTCCTACTTGTTCACTGAAGTTATGCTTTAACGTTCATCATAACAAACACACTCCCTACTTAATACAATTGTTAAAGTCTTCTAACTAAAATCTCAAGCTTTTAAATGCAATAAAAGAAATGGTTAATAATAAAGATAATAAAGTATTTACATTTTATACATGATCGCGACCCGCACGATATCATAACAACTGTCTCTAATTTATTAGAGTTCATTCCACTACTTTCCTCCTGTCTCACCATCTTTATACGTATTTCACCATCTTTCTTCGTATTTCACACAATAAAACTGGTCAAAATAGGTGTTTATGTGCCAATTCCATGTGAATCATGAATACAAACAGTGAAGTTAATATTTCATCACTAAAGTGTACAACTCCGGTTTTCATAAATTAATAATAAACAAACTTACAATGCACGACTGTTCAGATAAGCTCTCCAACCAATATCGAGTGTGTGTGGCATTTACCCTCACATCTCACACTCCCATCCTCTCCAAATACAAATATGACTTCTCTTAATCACCACAAATATTACAAAACCTTTCTACATAAACTCACGTTGCATATCATCGCGTCTCTGTTACGCTTTCATAATACAAATGCATTTCATTAACTTTTCTTCCCTTAGCACATTCACAAAACTTCTACTGTTCCATATCAACTACTTTCATCAAAGTATGATATTTAGTATTCCTACTGGAAATCACAAATGCAATAACGTTCATGAATACACTATACCTCCTCCTACAAAATCCTCTATCGATTATACATCCCGTGCTATCTTCAAATACTTTCCACTTACTTATTTCTCTGCTCCACATACTTCTTCGTTACAATTTCTCGCTTAATTCTGAATTTTAATTCTGCTTGTGTCTGTTATAAAAATAACAATAACCTTCCCTCACGTTTCTGTTCACAATAAATGCTAATATCCTTCCTTCCATCTCACAGTATCATATATGACAAATATACATTCATAACATTTTATATTGTCGTTTCTTATTCAGCTATGCCTTCAATTATCGCATACTGTTCTTCTCCGTACAATAAAATTCTGGGTTTTACAATGTCAATACTTTCCTTACAAACTGGAGTTCCTTCAATGCCAATATTGAATACTCCTTTCTCAACTTCGTTTTATACATAATATTTCGTTTCTGAAATAAATAAAATCTTTATGAAAGGATTCTCTGTCCTTCCTTCCTCTACTTCAAATTATAACTTATTTGCTTTCTTCTATACTCTTTCTCTGATACATTATTTATTTATTTATTTATCACAAAGTTATGCTTCATTTCTCATGTTTCAATACAGATATATAATCGTTCTTCGATATTACTACAACTTTACGGAATTTTCCGATGTTACAACAGATCTACGGAATATACGTTCGCAATCGCAACTAAATCGTTCGAAATAAAATTTTAACGCTCAAAAATGACAATGAAAAATACTAACGATGTCTAAGATCATCGATCAAGCCTTCAAAATATGTCTAAGTAACGTATGAAAATAACTATCGCAATTACTAGAAATTTAATAAAACTTTCAAGACAATACAATAACACAGGTTATAAATGCAAATATGTTGGTCAACATTCTGGAATAACGTGTACAAGATCTAACTACATATCAGGTAGATCAGTGCATTTCACATATTATGTGAAATGCACTGATCTACCTTCTCTTTGAGATCGTTGGTGACAGACCTGATGACGCCTGTGTTCTCGGAATCTCGCCATGTGGTTATTGGAATGCAGCGTGCTCCTCCAAACTGGCTGCATTATGTCATCTCTGTTATGACTGGACTGCAATGAAGGTGAACGACCTGGGTCGATGTTACCAAACAGGTTTCCAGCTGGATCCTCGCCGGCCGACCTGATTCCCTCGTTCGAGAGGGTGACACGTTCTCGCCACAGCCCTGATTGCCTCGCATCCTCCAGTCCTGGGTTCCTCGCCGTCTCCATCACGAATCCGCTCGTCTTCTTCTTCTCAGATCTAGATGTTCTTTGAAGTCGGTAGTTTGCAGTGTTCTTTCCATGACAAGAAATCACCTCCATGTCGTGAATTTCTCTCGTAGTAGCTTGTAACGTTATATGAGCGAAAACCGCGGTGTTCTGCAGCTCGCTGTTCATACTGCTATGTCATCCTAGTCATTTCTGGATCTCACCGGTTTAGCATAGTTCTACTTTCCCAACATGATGAATTTAAAACATCATTCTCACTACGAAATAATGTGTAGTCGTAGTTCTTCCCCTCCGACCTGAAGTTTTATCCATTCTTGTGTAGATTAATGAATTCTTAATAATTTAGGTCTCACTTCTTCAGACTTTCTTCCTGCGTAGTTACGTGTTCGATGTTCAGTTTGTAACTTTCCAAAATTTTATCTCGTCGTAGATTTCTTCCTTAAATGCAGTGAATAACTTCTTTCTTAATACTGTTGACTTAATTCTGCGTTTCCATGACTTGTTGCTTCATCTTGAAGTCTCTGGTTCATAAAAACCTTTGTCTATACTTTTTGAAGAGTGAATATAATTACGTCTTGTCTCCTCGACGGTCCAAATAGAAAGAGCCTCGACTTCTAGAGTCTCCTAGCCTCCTCGCTCAGATGTCCCCCGCAAATCTGGTCAACTAGCCTCCAACCTCTATGAATATTGAACAATTTATACATAACTTCTCTCTCAGTCATTTAATTTAAAATCCGTTTTGCCAATTACATTTCTTTTCTCTGCTGGTGAATTCAATATGTAAAACTTATAAAATATTAAAATAAAGATTTTAATGTTTATTCCTTCCTCAGTATTCAAACTATTTTCTCATTGGTTCTCGCCTAAAAGTGGCGCGCTTCTGACACGTGTCTGTTCCCCCTCTTCTTGATAGTGGCGTGTGTCTGACCTCAAGTCAACCTTGCTCTCTCCCCATGGATCAAAAACTGGTTTCTCGCAGCGAACCTCGCTAAAAGTGCCGCTTTCCAGGACAATACTTCTTTCATTTACTCTTGGTTAAAAATTACCAGATCATAAAAGCTCCATTATTTCTTGAAATAAAAATATTTCTTCAGGCGAAAATTTTTCCAAATGCTTATGCAAACATTCTCTTCCATCCAGACTGCAAATTTAGTCGAAAATTCCAAATTTAAAATATGCCCATTTTCTGAGGTGGTCCTTGGTTCGTACCTCGTCCTGTCTCATTCTCTCTACTAGACATGATTTCGAGCGCAGTACAAATCTACGCCGTTTCACCGATCTGAACCAAATTTCACATACTTACACTTTGGAACCCGACGAGGAGTAACACTGTCTGCTTAAAATTTCGGACGGACCACTCCATTCCCTGCATTTAGGTCCATTGGCACAAATCTACACCGTTTCACCGATCTGAATCACATTTTGTACACTTATCCTTTGGAACCCTGCGGGTGACACTGTCCACTTTAAATTTCGGACAGACCACTCCATTGCCTGCATTTAGGCCCTTTATCACAAATCCACACCGTTCCTCCTAATTGCACATACACTTTGAAACCCTGCTGGTAACACTGTCCACTTGATATTTTGGACAGCACTCTCCATTCCCTAAATTTAGAATAACAAACAAACTGAACTTGAAAACCATGTATTAAGGCCCTAAAATCATTCATGTCCGTAGTAGTGTAACTGGAAGAGTATTTTAATAAGTCTATTGTTGACTGGCAATTCGGGCTGCATCACGTCACCCCTACCAGTGTTCTGGTGCAGAATGCGAAAATAGTTAAATCTTGCGCTGCTTATAAATTGCAGTCACGGGGAGTTATTAGTGCAAAATGATTTCTTTTGCCCCTTAGAACAGTTAGTATCATGAACATATTATGCATCTGTATAAGTGCAATGGTGTTGGGGCAATACATTGAGGTTATCAGTTGCAATAAGCGTTGGTGCTTTCAAATTTACCGTAATTTATTCCGAAACTTATCGTTGAGCACTATGTGGCCATAAATGATACTATTGCTACCTCAGGAGCTCGGGACAGCCGATGTTTTCCTAAGTGTTCTGATTATTTTCCTACGGCGCTATGCGACAAAAGACAACACTATTGGTCTCTACATTTCTAACAGACAATGAGTTATAGGCCCTAGGCAGTGTCTTTTATTTCACTTACTCCTCTTTCTAATCATTTTTAGAAATTTGTTTGTAAATTACATGTGTCAGTGCTGTACTTAGTAAATAGCCGTTTCCCTATTCATTATTATCATTATTATGATTAGGGGAAAATGATCTAAATGTTACGTCCATTATACTGTACTGCTTATCACCCTCACTGCAACCACCACCACCACCACCACCACCACCACCACAAAAAGTTATATTTATTATTTTTCCCTGGTAGTTTAAGTATCATGCGCCAGTTCTGTAGTAGTATTCATTATCATCCATAAAACAAATAAATCCATCGGGCGAAGCCGGGCACTACTGCTAGTAACTAATTTACGTCAGTGCTACCAACATGGATTCAGAACGGAAGAATCTACACAGACAGCAATTTATGAATGTATTAATAGTATACTGAAATTAATTGACAATAAGGAACATGTAACTGGCCTATCCTTGGCGTAGCCGGTAGCATGTTGAACTGCTATGCCCAAGATAGCGGGTTCAAACCCGGCCGAAGTCGTTGGATTTTTTAAGAGCGTTAAAAATCCTTCAGTATGCCTTCCTTCGGAGGGGAAGTAAAGCCGGCGGTCCCATGTCATAGATTTATGGCATGTAAAAGATCCTTTCACAGACTAAACTTGTGTAAAGCAAAATTTGTTAGGTTAGATTTCGTCAGAACACTCTATCAAAGTTCCAACGTTCGCCACTAGGTATCATTGATATCTGGTGGCGAAAGTTGGAACTACTTGAAATTGAACGGAACTTGTAGCTCACCCTTTAGGGTGTCCGCTAGAAGCAGCTACAGACTCAGGCGAGCCGATCATGTCCTCGGACACTCCCGGCACTAAAAGCCATACGATAAATAAATAAATAAATAAATAAATAAATTCTTGGATTTATCGAAAGCATTTGATGTTGTTGACCATAAAATCCTCCTTACAAAACTAAATCAATATGGTATTAGAGGTCTAGCTAATAAATGGATCGAGTCTTACTTAATAAGGCGTAAACAAATAGTAAGCTTGAGACAAAAAGATGATGGAACCAAATTACTTAATGAAACATTGTCCAATGAGGGAATTATTAAATTTGGAATACCCCAGGGATCGGTTTTGGGCCCACTACTCTTTCTTCTATATATCAATGATATAACACAGAACGTTCATTCACATAAGGAAATTTTGTTTGCGGACGATACAACACTCGTTATAAAAGGAGAAACTAAACAGTTCATACAGCAGTCTGCTGACTCCGTTACAGGAGAGTTAACCAAATGGTCACAAGATAATCGCCTCATAATAAACTATAAAAAAACAGTATGTCTAAATTTCCACACTATACAGAATATGAATCCTGCGAAGCCCAATATAACATTAAATGGTCATCAAATAGAAAATAAATCAGAAACAAAGTTTTTAGGACTATGGATACAACATGACTTTAAATGGAATAAACATATACAATATCTGAATACTAAACTGAACTCGATGTGCTTGGCGTTACGTATTTTGAAAACCTGCACTAGCATGCACACATTAAGAAATACTTACTTTGCTTATTTCCATTCATACTTAAGATATGGGGTCATATTTTGGGGTATGTCGCCAGATGTACTAAGCACGTTTAGGATACAAAAGAGGGCAATTAGAATTATGGCTAATGTAAACACTAGAGAATCATGTAGACCTCTGTTTAAAGATTTAAACATTCTCCCACTGCCCTGCATATATATCTTTGAAAGTATTATGTTTTTTAAATGGAATTTAATGAATATGGATGTTTTTCTTAAAACAAACAATGATGTTCATAGGCATAACACAAGACAAAATCAAAACATTCATATTTCACACACACACACAAGCATAGACTATATCAAAAAGGAACTTTTCACACAGGAGTTAAATTATACAATAAACTACCCCAGTATATAAAACTTGCCCCAAAAATAAAAACCTTTGATTGAATGTTGAAAGCTTATCTGCAGTGCCATTGTTTTTACTCTGTAGTTGAATATCTTAGTGTATAGGAGCGATGAAATCTATAATTATATTTTACTTTTCTATTTTAATTGTAATACCTAGCTGTAAGTTGTAGTATTTATAGAATTAAGTTTTCATATTGTGATAATAGAGTAAGGTGTAAATAGTTGTCCAATAAGATTGTATCTCTTAAGATCTGTTATTATAATAAGTTATAAATACGGTAGTTATATATTAGTAATACATAACTGTAAGTTCTTTTATTCTCTATGTAATTTCTGACGTGTCCTATATCAAAAATGTATTGTATACATGTATTTGATTAAATGGAATTAATAAAATCTATGTATCTATCATGATTCTAGGCCTGCTGATAAGACCAATTTTAAAACATATGTAACTTCTATATTATCAATTGGATTTCAACCAAATTTCGTATGTGCTATGTGTACCATAACAGATATGACTATGCGTGTTCTTAAGAGCAACCAGGGCTGCCAACTGTTGATAAATGCTGTCTCTATTTTTTTACCCTAATACCAATATATCAGAAATTATGCAAGCCAACAGCTCTAAACTTTGCATACGTATAGTACCTGACATTCTAGATTATTTTGGAGTAACTAATATACGTCAGTGCTGCCAACATGATTATAAGCCTGCTGATAGGTCCAATTTTAAAATACAAGTAACTTCAATACAAAATAATGGATTTCATCCAAAAATTGGCACAACAATAGATCATAATATTTCAGATTAATTCTGACCATCACATGCATAACATAGTTGCCAACATGATTTTACGACGGCTGATAGATCCAATGTCCAACTGCATGTAACGTCCATGCTATCCATTTGACTTCAATCAAATTTTGTATTCTGTACCTTAAGAGATCGAACTAAGAAAATATTCAGTCACCAGGGCTGCCAACTCTGGTGCTCTCTGAGGCTACATTGTGCCAGGTATGTTTCGAACTAATTATAAATTTCGATATTATCAACTTAATTTAGTCATTATTCTAGATAGGTCCATATAGATTAATCATTGGCATGAATCTTAAATTTTAAGAAATGTAGGCTCTTTAGTTCGTCACGGAACTTCTTTGTTAAGCTTATAAACTTGTATCATTCGTCTAGGAAAACTTTTCCAAAATTATTGTATCTTGTATAGTTGATGCGAGTGGCCAGTTCGGAGGAACAACTCTCCAAAATTGAAAAACATTAGGCCTACGGTACAGATAATATTGCATAATAAATGTAAATACTCTAGATGGGGATAGAACAGTTCAGAAACAAAGAATCGACTACAGCTTAATGCACAGCTATTTTCTATTTTTAGGTTTCTAAAGGATTTAGTTGCAAGAAGACACGAAAAGAAGTAAACTAAAGGGGCCCGGGAATCGAAATCCCAGGGCCCGACCACGCTGTGCATGGCCCTGTACGTCCCACTAGTAGTGAACCCCTGGCGGTGGGTGTGTAAAAATAATTGGACGGTTTTGTCAATCCGAGTTGTTATCATTAAGCCCCGTGTAGGCTTACTTGAGTAGGCGTAGAATTTGTCTGAAAAACTGTGTTGTTGGATGTCTGTAGTAGTGTGTCTATTTGTGATTGGGAAGGTGGCGTCCGTGGCCTGAAGTTAGTAGTCATTCCGGCATTTGCCTGAAGTAGAAGTGGGATGCCACAGAAAACCACCACTGAGGTGGTAATCGAACCCACCTTTTCTTCTCAGTTTTGCTTCACGTGGCGAGGTGAACCCTGTTCTTGCCGTTACGTCAGATAAAATTTCTAAATAGAGCCGGACTTCAGGGATGACCGCCAGATATGGTACGGTAGCCTCTACAACATTAGGTAATCGGATGTGTCCAAGTGAACGAACTGCGAACTCTTCGGAAAGGCCCTTTGCTTGTAACCTCCGTACCTTTTTTTTTTTTGCGGGAACTTAAGGGGTACTTCTTAACGGTATATTATGATTTCTCAGGCGAAAATTTCAACCTACAGTCATCTGTTTTCGAACCCCACCCAAGAAAGAGTAAGGTATTTTTAAATCCATCCCGGTAGAGTATTGTGTTGAATCAAGATATTTTTCTTAATCCCTCCAAATAGAGAATGTGCTTGTCTTCGAAAAATATCACTAGTGATAATTATGGATTTATTACGATGTTGGCTGCAGGGAATGCTTATGAATGGTAATAAGGATTGTAGCAGGCTACTAAAACCTGTTGTGCGCTTCTTATTACTCTTCATTACTATCATGCCGCTTCGAGTCAACGGAAGTGGTGGAAAATATTCCACTAATATATTAATTAGCACGTATTACGATGATGCTAAACAATGAGTTGTCCAGGAAAAATAATCCTTTATTTTTCGAATGTTAACTTGGGTTTATGAGAATGACTCTACTTAAATAAAATATTTATCCACAGATGGCGTTGGCAACCCCGATTGTTACAGTGAGAATTCACCAACAAATAATCTCGTCCGCTTGCGTGCAAAGTTGTAAAGGCTGTTATTGTGCAGCTGGTGGTACCGCGGGAACGCACTAAGGTAGTGCTAATATGACCGAAGATTTTGATTCTCTGTCATTAGTTTCGTGAGTTGTTATTTCATAAATGTTTGAAGTGCTATTGTTAAAAATTTTGTGCAACAGTAAGCTGATTGTTTCATAAAACATGGCGTGGAACGTGTATTATCGGTCACGCCTAGGGTATTCTGCCTATCGATTAGGATTTGCTATAGTCAAATTTCATTTTAGAATTTCACGGTTAGATGTCAAAGAATGGGTGGTAATTTTCTAGGTGGCATGTTTATAAGCGATTAGTGTGATCCTTTTTTTTCATGTTGTGGATTCTTATTTGATTCAGAGAATTTGCGTCTTAACCTCACAAATAAAGACCATGTTTTTACACTCTGTTGTAATGAGTAGATTTTATGAATGATTATTAACGCTAGCTAGAATGGAAATATTGAATGATATATGTGGCTTAGGCTATTTTTAGTTCAATTTGTAGAATTGTTGTTTATTTATTTCGGCGCAATAGTCGTTGCGACCAAATAAACAACCTCTCCGACATGAAAATTTGTGCTGCTTATTTATAACCGTGATTACAATGGTGTGCGCCGCATTTGAAGTACAGTACTCGGTGAGGTTATGAACGCTCTTGTTATGAAATAGTGTGCGATTTCTTAGGAATATTTACGTGCACTTAAAGTAGAATTGAGGTTATGAACGCCCTTGTTTTGATATAGTGTGCGATTTCTTAGGAATATTTACGTGCACTTAAAGTAGAATTGAGCTGTTGGCTGGCGAAGTGTGAGGACTTTCACGTATAGTAGGTTTATCTATATGGTCTCTAAAAAAAAAAAAAAAAAGGATCATCATAAATGCAACTTAGGATTTGAGTTATAATTTTCTAGCTTGTCAGCAGTAGTCATCGGATCTCTTCTAACCTAAACAACACAAATCCTCGGTGTGAATAGACCTCTACATGCCAAGTTTTGAGCAGCTGATGTACAGTACTCGGTGAGGTTATGAACGAATAAAAAATCAAAATGTATCTTTTAACCTGTGGTTGATAGGCCCTACTTCAAACCACTATAACTGAAATTTAGATTAGGCCTAGTTACTGAGAGATATTTCTTACCGAATAAAGATATCCAGATCAGTCTGCCAAAGTTTCAAATCCTTTCAAAGTAAACAGCATAGTTCCTGACCTATCATATTCTAAGCATCTTTTGAGACATAGTCTACTAATTAATAAATGGTTTTTTCCTGTGTTGACAACTGCAACACAAATTTTTGAAGAAGCACCAGCAAAACAAGTGATTTTTCTTCAAGATGCTGGGAATAATTATGATAATATTTGCAACCCATTATTCTTCCCCTATTGCTCATAATGTTAAGTTCTCTTTTTTTATTGTTATTTTTAAAATCTGGTCTCCATGTTGTAGCCTATTCTGAAATGAAAAATAGGCCTATCATTATGAAAATAATAAATGATACAGTAGGAACCAAAATTAAACAAAGTTGATAGTAGCCTACAGGGTCTTCCCCAGCTAGCACTAAGTGCCTACACAATGCTGTTGGCTCACTCATGCAATGGAGAGCTTGCATCTGCAGAGAAAGCGCATACTGGCCATTGCATGCTGCTGTGTGGCCTTGGCTGTATCATTCACAGGTGGCGGAGGGTTTGAACAAGAATAATGCCTCACTATCCCACCATATAAATATTCTGCGAGCAGGCATATTGTGAAGTGTTGGCCAAGATAAACTTGGTACCGGTATGTTAGCCATTGTTTCTTAGAATTATTCCAAAATTCAGTATAAATGTTTTGAGAAGTTCAAAGATTCCTGAAAGTATATTTTTAGACATACCGTAACCAGGCTATTTTGCACTAGGCGGATCAATTCAATTACTGTCTTAGATTTAGCTGTAAAGTAATGATCAAAGTCGTTCACAGGATTTATGCTAAACACAATATTCCGCCACCCTCAGGTGCAACCAAGCCTGCTCCATGGTGCAAATGATGCAATCGTAACTGAAAACCTCTTAGAATTGATCATATGTTATAATTGTGCTTCATAAATTTGGAATGTGTGTGTGTGTTACTACAAAATACTTGAACATCATTCATTCATTCATCAACCTAAAATAACTCATGACCACCATGTGAAAAGAAATAGAGGTAACATTGGAGGAGAGCAAATCCTATGAAAGGAAATTCCTAATTTACTGAAATGATCTACCTTCTGTATTGAAAAAGAAAAAAACATCTGGAAATGATGTAGTGATAGATGTGTACTTCTCTGCTGTCGATAACCCATCCACTATCCCCTTGTTAAATCACGACTTATATAGTAAAATTCCAGCTGACTCCGCCATTATACATGTGAATTATGGACTAATACAGCATTGCCAATCCTTCAATAATCTTTATCCAGACCAATGGTTCTTGCCTAGACCAATATTTACTATGTAAACACAGAGCCGCCCACGTTAGCTAATATATACACCCCTGGTTTTTGTCACGCACCATGGACGTACTCTCGCATCAATTATCTTTATCCTGGCAAATAATAGTAACCCACCATGTTGGCAACAGTAATGTGACGTCAACGAGTGCACCTTGGTAACAGTTGAAGAGACCTGATCCGCCTGACAAACATGGCTGCCGTCATTGAATGAGCATCTTTTTGACTCATAAAGTCACCCATTTTTCCGTATTGACTTAATATACCAAACAAAAGTTTATCAGTTCCGCCTCGTCAATACAATATATTTAAAACTTCATGAAATAATCACATGTCACACTCTCCTAATGGTACATGTTTCAACGCCTACATATATTGGCGTCATCATCAGCCTTATATCTTATTAGCAGCACTTTAAAAACACTTGGTTAAAACATATGTTACAAGTAAAATATTGACATAAAACACTCAAAACACATATACACTGAACATATTAAAAGTTTCCTTAAAACGTTTTATAATTATGGTCGGCACTCGTTGCTAAAACCCTTAAGGTTTAAAAGCCCATCTTGAGGTATACACAGTTCAGTTCTTGTTGTTGTCACCTAACTTGCTGAAGGGTCAGTGTAGCACAGCCTCCAGATAGCACAGCACGGCTATGTGTGACTCTTGCCGCAAATTACTTGCGAATGGAAACCCTTCAGCAAGTTAGGTGACAAGAACTGAACTGTGTATACCTCAAGATGGGCTTTTAAACCTTAAGGGTTTTTGCAACGACCATAATTATAAAACTTTTTAAGGAAACTTTTAATGTGTTCAGTGTATGTGTGTTTTGAGTGTTTTATGTCAATATTTTACTTGTAACATATGTTTTTACCAAGTGTTTTTAAAGTGCTGCTAATACGATATAAGGCTGATGATGACGCCAATATATGTAGGCGTTGAAACATGTACCATTAGGAGAGTGTGACATGTGATTATTTCATGAAGTTTTAAATATATTGTATTGACGAGGTGGAACTACAAAATTTAAGTATCTTGGCTCTACGATAACTGTTGAAGTTCGTCTTACCGAGGAGGTCAACATAAGAATTAATGCTGCGTGGATGAAGTGGCGAACAACGACAGGTGTCATGTGCGATCGCCAGATGAAAGACCACCTAAAATCGAAGATTTACCGCACTGTCATTCGTTCCGTAGTGCTTTATGGTACCGAATGTTGGCCGACCACGAAGGAAGCAGAACGTCGGCTAAGTGCCATGGAGACCAAGATGCTTAGATGGACAGCAGGCATTACTAGGTTGGATCACATCCCCAATCAAAGAATAAGGGAACGATTTGGTATCGCAGCAATCAGTAACAAAATGCGTGAGGGTCGTCTGCGATGGTTTGGGCATGTGCTACGGTCAGGAGCGGACACCATTGCAAAACAGGGCTACAAACTGGAGGTCGCCGGGAAAAGACCAAAGGGGCGACCGAGACAACGTTGGGCCGATACACTGCACAGGGATTTGAAAGGCGTCAACCTTCATCCGGACATGGCCCATGACTGAGTTAAGTGGGGACAGCGGATTCAAATAGCGGACCCTGCCACGAGGTGGGACAAACGCTAAAGCAAAAGAAGAAGATTGACGAGGTGGAACTGATAAACTTTTGTTTGGTATTGAATGAGCAAGAAATAAAAAACATTTTTATGTAATTTAGCACATATTTCCGGTGCAGTAGTGATAAGCGACAGTAATTTCAATTGATAATGACTCCCAGAATATGAAACAAGGTATGAAAATCGTATGTTATCCATCTGGAAGTGTAAAAGCCAGGCTCTACTCTCCTCCAGAATTAATGAAATAAATATATATACCGTACTCACAAACTGATCAATTTATATTCATATATAGAGATGTAGTAAATTTTCCTCCAGTTTGGGTATGTTGTTCACTGTTAGCCAATTATTTAAAACTAAATTATTGCTTTTCCCTTAAAATTACAGGAAGTCTGTTGAACGATTTCATCCCTGTATAGCTAGAGTAAATTAAAGTTTTCCTTAACCTAACCTGATGAGAGTAGGCCTATATATCCTTCAGAACGGCTTTTCAGGTTATTGCAGAACTAATCTTTGAAAATACCAACTGCTCATGTTGGTGAAACATCAGAAGATATAGAGAAACTTTTTGTACGGCCTAATTACCCGCAAAGCCGCTCTGAAGAATACTCACCCAGCCATGAGAGGCCTACACTGGAGTAGGCTATATCATTTCCCATCTTTTGTTCAGAGCCTCGCAGGCGCCATATGGCGACGGGGCCACTGTGTATTGCAGTGTGTCGAGTAAGGCATTGGCGCTAGCAGCAGTGTAGCGCCCAACTTCTAGTTTAACACATTTGCACTTTTTAACGTATTTAATAATCATAATTATATGAATTTCAGATTAGTTGCTGAAAATGCTGTCCTTTAATTTCTTAACACACGTTGGACCATCGTAAGAAGTTTTGGTACACTCTCTGTAATTCATCCTCACTGATATTTGATATCAGTGCAGTTATTTCGTTCTCGGGAGCCTCCCGAGTATGCGTATTGTTTCTGTGTACCTTTTGTTTGAGGTTGCCTCACAAGTAAAAATTGCATGGCGCTAAAACTTACGAACACATTTACTGCAAACTTCTTCTTGAGAAGATAAGTTTCCACTAGGAAAATTCGATGTTTTGTTCAATTCCTAACCATGTTAACAGGATACGAGGTAGGCTACAGTGCTTCACAGCAAGTCTTAATTATCGCAACTGAGGTATCTTGCCAGCTATGTATGTATAGTAAAGCCATGACGAATGAAAGAGAAAGTGAGAGGACTCCTCAAGTTCAAGCGCCCAGCCGCGCTAGAGTGAGCAAGTTCTACGCTGCCGGTCAGCTGGTCTTAGGGATAATGCCAAGGGAAACAAATTACTTTGTAACTGATACTCTTTTAAAAAGTAATTAGCGATTACAATTAAAATATGACGACAGGGCACAATGGGAAATATAATTCACGGAAATAAGTACTACGGTCTCCATTCCATGTTACGGAAAGCACAGATTCCTGGAGTAGGCTATACAGACCATTACTTTTGTTGTTTCTTGTTGTGGCAATTTAGTTTCCTCAGATTGAGAGACTAAAGAAGGTGAATTTGTGGGTCTGAATCTAATTAATGAAAACGGGGGAATGGCAGAGCGGCTCTTGAGAGCACTAGTGACAGAGTTGAGATGGCTATCCTCAGAGGGAGTGATGCCTATGTGGTGATTACCTAATTCCTCAATGAGGGAAATAAATCAGGCTATGGGATTGAGCGTGTTAATTACTGCTTGCCTGACTGATTTACTGCTCGGTTCCAAGCTCTGTGAACTTGCGGGATGAAGAGCAGAGGCAGGGTAGGAGCAGGCGTGAATTGAGAAGCTTGTCGACAGCCCGCCGTGTTACCTGACATTCTCGTCTATTCCAATACTGCTAACATGGGTCTTTTCTGAAACCAGTGTGTCGTTGGGAATGAGTGACTGAGTCACCGACTAATGTATTTGCTTCTGTTACTACACAAGGACCGAGAAACCGCATCACTCGTCACCACCACTCATAATACTCATAATAGTCTGCGATGCACATTCCTCTCAGGTCCACGCAGCTTAGACTCGAGCAGTACAAAGGCTAATACCAGTAGGTGGGTGGATGAGTACCATCGTGGTCTGAAGGTTACTGCCATTGGGTGAAGCGTACCACAGCTCTTTCTCGAAATCAAATGTCGGGAATGAGACGTGGCCCGATGAGGGAAGAGGTGAGCTAGAGAGTGAGGAATCTGATTTTGGTGAAGGTGGTTTAAGTGGAACGAGTGTACCATCTCGTTTTTGGGTAGGCCCATTCGGAATTAGTGTTTTTGGATTGACAGGGGTATAATTTGGGCTTTTATGGTTATCAGGGTCCTGAGTTATCAGGAATGTTATGCCCTGGTACGTTAATGTGCGAGGTTTAGTGTCAGTGCGCGACATGTTTGTGTTCGTGAGTGTATAAGTGTGTGTAATGAGTAAGAGGTGATGAGAGATAGTGGTCAAATACCGTGGTCGACCAGAGAATAAGGAAAGAGTAAAACAAATTTACCAGTCACTCAAAGTTATCCAGTTTAAATACAGTTGGAGCTGTGACGTTGAGTGCGCTGATGAAATTTGAAGTTACTTGAAATAATTAATTAAATAATTAATTACTGGCTGCTTGGTAGGGTGAGGGGAGAGTTAAACTTGTATTAAAACTCGAGGGAGACAGGAGTTGCTTGACTAGGATGGTTACAGGGTGGGTATTTGAATGGTAGAGGAGTGACTTAATCTGCACTGTTACCGTGGGGGATGCAAATTAAGCCTATAGGAACGTAGTGGAATGGCTTGAAATATCGAAGTCGAGGCGATAGCGAGGACTAGGCTTGGTAAAAAAAGGCTGGCGGATCATCGATGTCATCAATTGGCTTTAGAAGACGGAGCTTGGAGCAGTGGCGTGCAGCTTGCTTGGATGCTGAACTCAGTATGATGATGGCACAAGACAGTAATATTAACAAAGAAATATGTTTGAACTAGGCCTACATAAAACATAAAACGCTGATGTACACAAGACACAATGAACTGAATTTAAGAACTGAAAGCAAAGAAAATTCAATTTAATTCACACAAATATCTCACACAGTAGCTTCCCCCGCACTTTTTATGATCCGGTTCGACGGAAAAACAGGAGATGTGTTGGACATAATCGCTTGCAGTGCTTGTAGCGGCGGGTCCACAAACTACCGTTCTATAATGGCGGAGTCCTCACACTAGGTCCTTCTATTCGTCATGGTAAAGCCATTGATACTTCCGACTTGACGTTTCAGTGCTATGCTACAGCTATCTAGCGGTCAGAGGTGAAATCATTTCAACTAGCCAACAGGCAGACATTCAAATCAATATATCATGGCAAATCGAGTTCCATTCGCTAAATCGCGACATCGCAAACCCCGTTCCAACTCCCAGACCAGAATTAAATTCCTGGCAGAACCAGGAATCGAACCAGAACCTCAGAGATGACAGCCAAGCATGCTAGCCACGAGGTGGACTGATCACTATTTGAATGCCATCTGTGCACATCTGAAAGACCTTGTTTATTCAGAAATCATTCCCACCATTGGCTTTCTTTTTCAGCAGATAAAAGATGGCTGCCAATGAATTCGATGGACATCTGGTATGTTTGAAAAGTATGGTCTTCTACAGTGAAGTCCTTCTCTAAGTGACGGAACCTCACAGAGGCTGCGTGGCAGACAGGCCACAGTGTGTAGCAGCGAGTAGAGCAAGGCACTGCCGCTAGCAGCAGCATAGCACCCAACTTGTTCAACACATTTACACTTTTCAACGTTTTATTTATTTATCGTATGGCTTTTAGTGCCGGGAGTGTCAGAGGACATGTTCGGCTCGCCTGAGTCTGTAGCT
The DNA here is from genome assembly GCA_946902985.2 of Meconema thalassinum. NCBI lineage: Eukaryota > Metazoa > Arthropoda > Insecta > Orthoptera > Tettigoniidae > Meconema > Meconema thalassinum. Next base: position 566,217,634 of record OX336391.1, on the reverse strand, counting down.
GCTACCAGCGGACACCCTAAAGGGTGAGCTACCAGTTCCGTTCAATTTCAAGTAGTTCCAACTTTCGCCACCAGATATCAATGATACCTAGTGGCGAACGTTGGAACTTTGATAGAGCGTTCTGACGAAATCTAACCTAACAAATTTTGCTTTACACAAGTTTAGTCTGTGAAAGGATCTTTTACATGCCATAAATCTATGACATGGGACCGCCGGCTTTACTTCCCCTCCGAAGGAAGGCATACTGAAGGATTTTTAACGCTCTTAAAAAATCCGACGACTTCGGTCGGGTTTGAACCCGCTATCTTGGGCACAGCAGTTCAGCATGCTACCGACTACGCCACCGAAGCCGCTTCAACGTACTGTAGAGTGTCGATAATCTGGATTAATTGTGGCCGGACCCTGTCCGTATTTTTGAAATAAACCAAAAAAAGGTAGTTGGAGTTCATAACAAAAATAAATTTTGCTAAAACCGTTTATAATTCACCTTTTTGGTTAAATAGTTGGAGCAGATAAATAAAACTATTAATTAATATGATCTTACAATGTATTTTAATGAAAGAATATACATATGAAATGTACAGAATACTGTACAGTTTATACATTGTCAGAGCTCTTTAAAAAATCTGTTATTGATTTTTGAACTGCAGTAGTGGGTTCGCTTTTCTTTTTTGCGGCCAGGTCTTTGATTCGTAGCGGTAAGACGACCCCACTTAGCCTGTCGCATCAACCCTTTTGTTTGACAAATATGTATTCAATTCTTCTTCTTCTTCCTCGCCTTTTCCCGTTACGCGTTGTCGGCTTTCTTAATCCTGAGGCGCTATTCGTTTCATTGTAATGCATCATCAGCAGATGGAACCAATACCCTCATGTCTCTTTGGACATTCGTCATCCATGTTGTTTTAGGTGTAGCTATGGAAAGGCATTTCTTTACTAATGTATGTTTTCACTTCAACTTTTTTTTTTACACCGGAATTGAATCAGAATTTTTGACGTCCAGATTATCGACGCTCTACTGTATTTAATAATCAACATTACTGACATGAAACCGGGTGAGTTAGCCGTAGTCGTTACGGCGTGCTGCTGGCAGTCGCTCACATCCGGTAGGCGAGGAGGTTCGAATCCCCCCGCCGGCAACCTTGAAGATGGTCTTCTGTGGTTTCCCATCTTCCTTCCAGGCAAATGCCGGGGTTGGTCTCTAACTATAGGCCACAGCCGCTACCTTCCAATTCCTCGTCCTTACAATCACCCTTTCCTCCCCAGACAACACTCCACACACGACGGTACTTGTAGCTCACCCTGGGTGTCCGCATGGAAGCAGCTACTAACTCTGGCGAGCCGAACATGTCCTCGGATACTCCCGGCACTAAAAGCCATACGCTTATAAAAAAAAAACTGACATGAATTTCAGAGTTGTTGCTAGAAATGCTTTCCTTCATTTTCTAGACACATGTTGCACAGACGTAGGAAGTTTTGGTACACTCGCTATAATTCATTCTGATTGATCTTTGGTATCAGTGGAGTTATTTAGTTCTCAAGAGCCTCCCGAGTATGCGATTATTTCTGTACATCTTTTGAGGTTCCCCCAGAAGTAAAAATCTCACGGTGCTGAAACTTACGAACACGTTTACTGTAAGACTTCTGGTGTATGTCTATGACTAGTCAAGATCATTTTTTTCCCCCGTATTGAACTCTAGATCTTTAAAATCTACAGTATTTGTCCACTTTTCAATACAATAACTTCACCTATACCACCATACATCAACGATCTGCAAATGATCCAGCCCCACAGGGACCGTGCAGCGGGTGGATTGTGATGAGTCACAGGCAGATAACTAGCATGTACCCATTACAAAACAGCTGATGAGACAGTCCCATCCCGGTTTCCTGCCACTCTAAATAAATTAATGACAGTTTTTGTAGGTTTTGTTGAGTCTGTAAAACAGTGCTGAAACTTATGAACACACTGTAAGACTCAGCAATTCTGCTAGGTATGTGCCATGTCTTGTGTGGTGTTCCTAGGCAAAACCCCACACAAGACATGGCACAAACCTAGAAAAATTGCTGAGTTTTAATTCACTGGCTGTGAAAGCCAATATATCACTGCAAGACATCTTCTTGAGAATACTGTATAATTTTTCACTAGGAATATTCATTGTTTTGTTCAATTCCTATGTTCACAAGATATGAAACAGGCTACAATACTTCACCACAAGGCTTAACTTTCTCAACTAAGGTATCTTGCCAGCTGCAAATGTAGGCTAATCAATGCTAAGACAGCTTCTGGGACTTCCCCACCCTCTGTAATCGGTACATGCTAATTACAAGACCATGACTCATCACGATCCACCCGCTGTGCAACCCCTGAGGGACTCTGCATTTGCAGATGAATCTTACTGTAGTTACATAGATGAACTTAGATCTTAGTATCCTTTATCACCATACAAAATTTCTGGTTGATAGTAATTGTTGCTTAAAGGGGAAGAAGAGTGAGGTCATCTGCTCCATTCAGGTTGATAATTGTAATAGTTTCAAAGATACTTGAATGTCAGTCAAATATTTTGTGCGACTGCCATGTTAAATTGGTGAAACTTATTAAAATTTGAAAGGTACGATCAAGGTAAGTTCTTACCAAGTGTCATTGAAATCACTTTGGCCCATGTTTTATTAGGGGGGAGACACACATACATGGACAAAATGTGATTTCAAAAGATGAAAATAGGCTAACAAGAAAAGGGTTGAAAATATCCAGTAAATTTGAAAAATTGTTGCATGATTAGGCTCTGTGAGATGGGCTGGGAAGTTAAAATCAGAAGGTACTACCACACTGTGAACAAAATTCAGAGGAGCAACATAACATTCACTCACATGTTAGGGCATGAGACATGAATAAGTACAGTATCACATAAAGTACCAACACAGTAGGCCTAGTTGAATACAAGAGTATTTTCTTGGACCTAAAGGGAGAGTATAATATTTTGGCGTCACTCTCATTATTTGAATAACTACTGAAAGAGAAGCTGGCCCACGTTGCATAATTTGTTCCTCATCCAGTCGTCAAGTTTAGAATTGCCTGGGGCGTGGTGGCGCAACGGACAGCTGTTGGCCTCTCGCCACGGCAGACGGGGTTCGATTCCCAGTCAATGCATGTGAGATTTTCAAAGTGAAATGCCATGTCCAGTGGTTCGGGTTCCACATAAAATGGAGGTCCCGTGGCTCATGATCGCGAGACTAACGGTCACGTAAAACTAAAAACTTCCTTACTCTTAGAATTGCCGGGCATCTCAATGCCACGTGGCTCAGATTCTTACCCCCTCAGGCTAATCAGCATTTTTATGACAGCATAACAGTATGTGAGTATGTTGACTGAAAAAGAAAAGAGTAAAAAACAGAGTATTTTCGTACAGTTGTAAACTTCATCTGCATGCACCATGGTTTCATGTATTATTTCCTGAGCATGATTTAAACTACTAAGAAAACACTATTGTTTAAATTAACACACAATTACATTTCAAATGATCTTGTGGACTTCATCGTTATGCTTGAGTCAAAAGTTATGCGTTACGGAGACGGATTCGGTGACGTCATGCAGCCGCGCGGGAAGCCTAAGTTAATGGGTAATGGACGGCGAGTGCGTGACGTCATGCAGCCATGCGGGAAGCCTAAGTTAATGGTTAAGGAGTCTGTTGAAAGAGTCCTGGGGCGTCGAGCGAAGCGAAAAGAATACAGGGTGACTCCTAAAGAGGTATACAAGATGCCAGATAAGAATACAGGGTGACTCCTAAAGAGATATACAAGATGCCAGATAAGAATACAAGGTGACTCTTAAAGGGGTGTACAAGATGGCAGAGAATACAGGGTGACTCCTAAAGAGGTGCAAAGATGTCAGACAAGAATACAGGGTGACTCCTAAAGAGGTGTACAAGATGTCAGACAAGAATACAGGGTGACTCCTAAAGAGGTGTACAAGATGTCACACAAGAATACAGGGTGACTTCTAAAGAGATATACAAGATGCCAGATAAAGAATACAGGGTGCCTCCTAAAGAGGTGTGCAGAATGTCAGAGCAAAATACAGGGTGACACTTAACGAGATGTACAGTGTGTTAGATTCAATTCAAATACAGGGTGACCCTTAAAGCGATTTGCAAGATATCAGATTCAAATAATGGGTGACCCTTAAAGAGTTGTAAAAGATGTCAGACTCAAATACAGGGTGACCCTTAAAGAGGTGCCCGCTCGGGAAGCCTAAGTTAATGGGTATCCTGAGCCTTTCTAACATGTGTAGCATTTGTAGCATGAGTCATTTGAAATGATATAACGTCTAGTCTTTCAGACTGACTGTAATTTTTTACACCCTCATCCTTGATCATCGCCTAATCTTTGTATCTTGACCGGGCATTGATCCTTTCATGATTCAGGTGGGACTGCTCAATTCTCAACAGGTCTAGGTTATATTGTATAAATAGGGACCCTGATTTATGGTAATATAAAAGGCTTCAGAGTGGTGAAATGAATTGTTCAAAGTGATGAAATAAAATATCTATAGCGGTGAAATAACAAAAGCGAGATATGAGTGTGCTTAATAATCATGTGTACGGTGCACAGATTTGGTTAAATAATGAACACTATACAAACATTTGGAGGAGTAACAAACAATTTACTCTAGTTGTTTTTTTTTTTTTGAAAGAACTTAAACTCAAATGAATTTGTATTCAGTACCTAACCTAACATTTACTTCTCCATGACTGCCATAGTCCTTTTCCAACTAACTCGTGAAATGTATATTGTCCCCAGAATTATGCAGAGCATTATTTCAATGTTTTCAGGACTTCAACCAATCAAGTCTGAGAAGGGACTTCGTTATCCCGCATCTTATGAAACGTTTATATTGTTAAGGTTTCTTATTTTCTATGAAGGACCTATTTCAATTAATTTTAAAGTAAATATTTAAAAAATCTTATTACCAGCGTTTCTATGGCATTTAGCATTTTAGGGTGAAAATAACCTATTTCGCAAAATAAATTTATTTCGCGATATTTCTCGGCTTCAATAATTTTGAAAAATGGCTTATTTAGAGTAAATATATCGTTGTGATAACAAATATGGGTTTGCTGAGATGTTTCGCGGATATCAAAATCCAAAAATCCGGGACTCTATGTATAAAGATCTTTGATCTTTCCTTACCCTCACTGAACATTTACTTGAATGTATGGCAGCAAATGGTACACATATAAAATTAACAGTAGTGATGAGGGGTTACAGACTTGCCTCATTCCTGTAATAACCTTGAACCAAGAACTCGTCCTACCATCAACTCTCACTGCAGCCTGATTATCAACATAAATAATTCTGATTTACTGTAGCAGCCTTCCCTCGATACCATAATCCATCAGGATGCTCAGCATCTTCTGCCTGGGTACTCTTATCATAATTATATCTTCTCTAGATCTACAAAACACAAACACAACAGTCGAATCCTCTCGTAGCATTTCTCAATAACTTGGCAAATACTAAAAATTTGATCTTGACATCCTTGCTGTGGTCGAAAGCCACACACTGATTGACATCCATCTTACTCTCGGCCAATGATTGAACTCTCTTTTCTACAATGCCTATTCTCGACTAAAATATTCCGTGCACTCGAGTTTGAAGGTTGTTTGTGAAGTAACCAATAGACCTACTTAAAATCCAATAACATCATCATTTCCATCGTTCTACACTGACCGGCAAAAAAAGTGGAACAGTAATTTAAAAAGTATAAAATTAGCCATGAAAAAGATGTAATCACATTTTAAAAGCTTTTCACGCATTAGGACACACATCTGAAACATCCATGAATAGAAATTGACATTTCTTAGGGTGGTTTATTACCACCAATTACCCCCAATCTTCGATGAGCCTAACAAGCTGTCATGGACGCTAAGGGTGGAAACACTCGTTTTAGTGACCAGTGTTCCCGTGCAGTGCAGTGCAAACATTAACAGTGTTTTGTTTGGCAAAAAAAAATAAGCCCAAAAGAACATTAGTAAAAAATAGAAAATTGTTAGATTGGTGAAATGTAACGAAATTTGTGAGTTAAAGCATGTTGTAAAACATGTTTCAGTATTTTCTGTAGCCAACCATCTAACATTTACATGAATAATGCAAATATTGGAAAACCGATACATTTTAGTGGAATAAATTAAGAAATTACATAAAAAAATTGAAGTGTTCCACTTTTTTTGCCGGTCAGTATAGTTTACGTTAGTTCATGTAGGTTTGGAATTTTTAATTTGTATTTTAATATTTTTTATCTCAATTGGAACACAAAAAGTGCCCGTTTTTAAGCATGTTTCAACCATGCGTCACATTTAAGAATTATTATCTCGCACACACAGGGCCGATAACCTCGATGTTAGGCCCCTTAAAACAACAATTTTCATCATCATATTATCTCACAAACCCGTCATCAGATCAAATCCAAATTTTAACACAATATACAGTGGAATGTTGTATAACTGGTTTATTAATTTCAACATTTTGTGTGTCCAAGAAACAAAGTTGTTATCATTTTTGTAAGGTAACTTTTTCTCGACTCGGGGTGGTTGGAAAATGTGGTTCTTGGTCGCGTTGTAATCCTTATACATCAGAAAGGTATGCTGTATGACGGTGAAATACGTAAATTTATTCACTTATTTTATATCGGTTTGTATTTGTAAGGGGAAATAAGACATGCTTCACCAGCTAGCCGCTCCGCGGAAAGCTGTACAGCGTTGCTGAGATGGAGCCCATCATTTCCGAGCGAGGCATGCCATGACGCGTGGTGGGCTCATATTGGCAACGCTGTTCAGCTTTGCCCAGAGCGGTTAGCTGGTGAACCATGTCTGATTTCCCCGTACAAATACAAACTGATATAAAATAAGTGATTTAATTTACGTATTTCACAGTCGTACAGCACAACTTTTTGATGTATAAGGATCACAACGCGACCAAGAACTACATTTTCCAACGCCCCCCAGCCGAGAAAAGGTTATCTTACAAAAATGATAACAACTTTTTTCCTTGGACCTACAAAATTTTGAAATTAATACACCAGTTATACAACATTCCAATGTATATGGTGTTAAAATTTGGATTCGATCTGATGACGGGTGTGTGAGATAATAATTCTTAAATGTGACGCATGGTTGAAACACGCTTAAAAACGGGCACTTTTTGGGTTCCAACTGCGATAAAAAAAATATTAAAATATAAATTAAAAAGTCCATACCTACATGAACTAACGTAAAATAGAACGAAGAAAATGGTTTGTTATTGGACTTTATGTACGTCTATTGGTTACTTCACAAACAACCTTCAAACTCGAGTGCACATAATATTTTGGTCGACAGTAAGTACACTTTGCCCGGGACACTTATCAAAGAAATGCCTCTATAATTATTGCAATCTTGCTTATAAATTGGGGTAATTACCGTACTGCTTTTATCCAGTCAAAGGGTACCTTTCCTAAAACTCTTGCTAGTTTGATTGTCCTATGCAGCCATTTCAGCCCTGCTTTCCCATTATACTTTACCATTTCTGGCTGAATTTCATCTACCTCTGTTGCTTTGTGACATTGTAGTTTATTTAGCACCCGCTCTACTTCATCAACCGTGATCCTGTTCCTGTCCTCATTCTTTTCCTGCATTATCTCAAAATCTGCCACCAACTTCACTTTGTCATTCCACCAGAATATGCACATTTTCCTGTCTTTACACACTGTTGTTCCAAGACATGACTTTGCCACTTCTAGTACTGCATCACTGTATCCTGACCACTCAGTTCAAATGTCCTGCAATTCTTTACTATCTTGGAATTTCTCATCAATCATTTCCATGTGTTTCTGCCGAAGTTCCTTATCCTGGAGATTTCAACCCTAATCCGTCTGCAAATAGCCCTCGCTTTCTGTACTTTAGGTCTAACTATGAATTCACAGCAAATCAGTTTGTGGTCTGTTTCGAAAGGAAAAAAAAAACTCTAACACCCTACCATTCCTTATCAATTTTCCAAATTCAAAGTCAGTCTATTATGATCTGCTTCCTCGATCCTTCCATGTGTATCTGTGAATCTCCTTATGCTTTGAGAACAAGTTTGCTACAGATAACCCCATGCTAGCACAGAAGTCCAATAAACATTTCCCATTGGTGTTTGTTCCCTATCCACACCCCACTTACCCATTACCTTCTCATACCCCTCAGTCCTATTTCCTATCCTAGCAGGGAAATCCCCTATCAGTATTACACTATCCTTATCATTAACTCTCACTACCACATCACTCAGTGCCTCATAAAATCTGTCTACTTCGTCCTTCACATGGAGCATACACTGAAACAATCCTGACATTTCCAAATCTATCCACATTAAGTTAATTGTTCATTTACGTACCTCACAGAAACTACCGTATTTACGTGTGTATAGGCCCCGCCCGTGTATAAGCCCCACCCTCGTTTTAAGGCATACTATGTTGTAAAATTTACCATCAAACCTTATGATAGGTAATAAGTTAATCACACAGGTGAATAGTTTCTGTTTGTTGGGATCAACCATTAGTAGTAGTGGCTCATGCAGTCAAGAGATTCCCCGAAGATTTGCCCTAGGAAGAGCAGCTTTTGAAGGCCTGGATAAGATCTTCAAGTGTTCAAATGTTTCTTTGCCTACTAAAATTAGAATGGTTAAGGCACTAGTCTTTCCCATAGCTACATATGGTTGCTAACGCTGGACCATAAGGAAACGAGATAGGAAGTATATTGATGCTTTTGAACTCTGGTGTTGGAGAAGGATATTGCGTATTCCTTGGATAGCCAAGAAGACAAATGTATGGGTAATTCAAAAAATAATACCAGATCTGTCTCTTGAAGCATTGATAACACGATTACAGCTGTCATATTTTGGACACATTAATGAGATACTCTGATTCGTTGGAAAATACAATTATGCTTGGAAAGGTTGAAGGGTCTCGGAGACGAGGACGGCCAGCATTGAGATGGATCAACTCCATCAAATCCAACATGAATATGTCAGTGAAGGATCTGAAGTATAAGGCTGAACCCCGAATCCTATGGAGACAGTCCATCCATGCAGTCGCTAGGAGTCAACGCCGACTTGATGGCACCTGATCATCATCATGTTGTAAAAAATGTCACCCGTGTATAAGCCCCACCCTAGTTTTAAGACCTACGGTACTACGGTTTTGTTTAAAAAAAACTTTCTCTACGCGGGTGTCTACTAGAAGTGGCAACACTATAAATCGTTGAATTTCACTCTGCACGACTTTGAAGGAGAGTGCTATATATGACCTGCTGCAGGAAGTGCCACGATGAGAGAGGACGGGAATCCCTCAGATAGTGGAAACTTGCCTACCCTCTGGACCAAATGGTGCTATCGATATGGCTGACGAAACGCCTGTGTTTTTCGACAAGCCAGGAGATACGACCATCAATGAAATTGGTGCTAGTACGGTCCAGGTGCGGACAGCTTGTAAGGAAAGACAAAGATGCACTGTGATGTTAGCTATCACAGCTGATGGAAACAAGCTTATTCCGTACACTATTTTTAAACGTAAGACTCTTCCCAAAGAAAAGTTACCATCAGGCATTGTCTTCCAAGAGCAACAAAACGGCTGGATGACAGAGGACCTTTTCATAGACTGGTTAAAATCAATGTGGTTTCGGTGGCCAGGTGCTCTCCTTCGCCCACGTTTGATGCTCGTGCTTGACAGTTTTCAAGGTTATTTGACAGACAGTGTTAAAGAGAAGTGTCGGAAAGAAAAGTACAATATGGTGGTGATACATGGTGGTATGACGGGAATGTTTCCGCCTCTCGTTGTTTCCATCAACCGACCCTTCAAGGCAAATCTGAGACTACTGTTCCGTAACTGAATAAGCAGCGCTGCAGAAAGGACGCCAACTGGACGCTTTAAAAGAGCTTCCCTTTCACGGATGTTCGAATAGATTGTTGCCACTTGGAAGGACATAATTATCTCCAGACATCATTCAGAAAAGTTTTAAGGTGGCATTAATTGCAAATGTAATGAACAGAAGTGAAGATGACATGGTGTGGTGTAGGCCTACTTCAGATACTGAGTCTAGTGACCAAGATATTAGTGACATCAAATGTAAGAATTCAGGTAATAAGATTTATTGTATTCCTTTATAAATTCTCTCTCTTTAATGTGTTCCGAGTATAAGCCCCACCCCATTTATTGACTCAATATTTTACCATAAAAAGTGGGGCCTATATACGCGTATTACCCTTTCACGAATTGATTGCCAGCGGTCGAGATGGGAACTATTCTCTTTTTACTTGTGTCACACGTCAGCCTGCTTCGTTGACAGGTACAGTTGCTCGAGTAGGATATGACTCGGCTACATTAGCTGTCCGTGGTGACATGACGCTTATCTGTGCTTCTAAGACAGGTAGCGCACGCAATGCTGCTTGACTTATGTGCGACTTGCACTGTGTCATCACTGTGTCCTTGTCCTTACCCCTCGGGGCTCCTGCTACGATAATCAACAAACGGTGGCGCAGCCAGGCTCAGCGGCAATCAAACGTTAAACGGGTAATAAATACGGTATGTTACACTTTACGGTTCTCTTGACATGCAGCCTCAGGGAACAAACAAGTGAGTTGGCTAGTCCTAGCCGCCTGAGCACAAGGAGGGCTACAACTCAGAATATGTCCAAGATTCCCACTACTTTTGCCTGCCTCGTTTTACACCTGACAGCTATACCTTGTAATCTCCTACTTCCTCCTCTCTGTCTCCCTTTATCTGAACTTCACTGTTTCCTAAAATATCCAATCTCGATCTACTTGCTGACTCGGCTAGCTTTACTTTCTTTCTTCAAAAACCCTCCTCGATATTATAGCACCCCATTGAATATCAGTTCAATTGCCTGTTCGTTTCCAAGGAATCGCTCAGATGGGAGTGGGACTCCATCACTCTCATAGGTCCGAGGCTTGCTTATGACATTTTTAGCAGGTTTAGAGTACAAGTGAAGCAGGTTGTTAGTCTTACCTACTCAGGGCCCCACGAGTTTCACCTCAGGGAACAAACAAGTGAGTTGGGTAGTCCTAGCCGCCTAAGCACAAGGAGGACCACAACTCGGAATATGTCCAAGATTTCCACTCCTATTCCATAGTAACAGGTATCCCCTTCCTAGTTTTTAATTTTTTTGTGGTAGTGCCATAAACCTTGTTACTTAAATAACACACACAAATACACACCGCTGATGACCAATAAGCCCCAAGCCACTAAAAGATGCAATGACAAATTCTTATCTTCCCTTTCCTCCTGTCATTAGGTATTCTTATACAGCAACACTATAATGATTGTGTGGCCTCTGGAGAGGCCGAATGCAGGTCTTTCTAGTTGACGCCCGTGGGCGACCTGCGCGTCGTAATGAGGATGAAGTGATGATGACAAACAAAAAATTTTTTTTTTATAAACCAATATATAGCCTACTCGGCACAACGATTAGTGGGCCACTTTTCAATGCATTTCAATGGTCAAGTGGCTCGTTAATTGTTGTGCCAAGTATATAAAAATTAGTTGTGTAAGAAAACCCGTCTATTTCGTTTAGTAAATTTATAGTTGATTGTTGCGTACTATTTATTATTGCTGTAGAACATAATAATTGCAATAAAGATATTTTCAGTATTGAATAAAATGAAAAAACTGTTTTTCAGTTAAAATTCGTCAAGTTTTATTTGTCCGGTTATTGTGTTTTCGTTTTTTGAATTAGCAAAAAAAATTTGGGCTCCTTTGGGGGGTGGGTGGGGTCATGACCCCCGTGACCCCCACCTTGAATCCGCGCCTGCATACACCCAGTCCCCGAGCCACGGGAATTAACCCCAGGAGATTAAAATCCCTAATGGCTCGGCCGGGAATCGAGCCCGGGGCACTTCGGGCCAAAGCCTAGCGTGCTAACCATTTAGCCACAGCTAACCACTGCTATTGCCATTGGCGCTTGGTTGGGAGCCATTTGAATGCACGGATAAATGTAACTCAGGATCTACTATTTCGTTAACAAACTCTCGTTATTTCCACTGAAACTTGAAGATTAGTTAACAACACTACTGACACATTTAAATTTTCAGGTTTGTGTCCGAAGGTCTCCTCAGCAATACTTTTCACAAATATTGATGCAGTAAATTACAGGATTTTCAAACAGTGGTTATGCTAACAAGAGAGCTGTATTGGTAACATTGCTGTAACGGTTTGTGTTGAAGGCAGAAACTGAAGAGCCAACTCCTGGTTTAAACCTATTACCCTTATAAAACCGCTTCTTTGCTGGGCGAGACACATTTCGCAAGGTTAGAATGTGTTTCATATCCACTGTAGCTATATAGTTCTGAGTTAAATGAATTTGAATTGCTGGCAAATGACCAACAATGTTATTTTCTCTCGACAAATTTCTCATAGATGGCAGCAGCTATCAAGAAAATGAAAGTAACATAGAACACATGCATCCTCAACTAATGTATACCAAACATAAGCACAAAAAACTCATATTTTGAGATGGAACACTTGCATTCTAACCTAGTGATTTTTTGAGCGCTGAGGATTAATCTCATGCCGATTCGTTTGACACCGGCTGGGAATTCGTTGGCCATCACGACTATTATGAATACAACAGAACACACACACTTCACTGAATGACACCTTCCCACTCAACAGTAGGCCACCTCAATGACGAAGGATACTGAACACAATTGGCTGGATACATGTAGATATGGAGTATAGGTGTATGTAGAGCGTTCAGTTTAACAGAACAATATTTATTAGATGGCTAGTTCATCCCATAGATATGATTCCTCAGAATGCATATTGAACCTCGAACCGTAGATTGAACAATCCTCTTAATTGTCTCCTCCCTAATGTTGAATCGCACACAAAAGTTCTTGAAGAATGTAGTAATGGTTCCTCTCGCCCCGATCATCAATCAAATAACTTCAAGGTCAAGAAGCCCATACTTTTCTTTATAGTAGGGAACTGTGGGAACATAAATGTTCTTCTTTTCCTCATGGACATCAATGGGTTGATTGGAGTGAGATTCAAAGCGAACTGTTGGGCCAATGATTACTCCTTTCTTAGTTCTAAGATCATTCACAATAATGTCAATAGCAATAAAGTGGGTCACAGTAACATATCTATTACAATGAGATTTTCAAATAGAAATCAGTTGTAAGAATGACAATACAGCTCTAGTCAAACAATAGAATAGAGCTATACTTCTAGCATTGCACATAGTCTTTGTTGTATAACAATCAGCTCATTGTGGTTTATATGTACAGTGTGTAGAGTCCATTAGATAAGTTGTGTTCCTGGTAAAAAAAAAAATGAATGAAACATAGCCTACTTTACTGTATCCTTGTGTTGTAGAATTAAGTTAACTTTTGCTTCTCAGTCTGTATTTTCTTTTCTTTCTTTCAGATTTTTGGAAAGAGAAAACATTACTCCCACAATGGCTTCAGGTCAGCAGTTCAACCTTCGATGGAACAACCACACTAACAATATTCTTCAGGTACAGTTCAAAGTATTGCTTTAAACATTGAAAGGATGTCGCTCCCCATTGAAGTGTGTCTGCTGAGCTACTGTACTGCTTCGTGACTAATAGTACTGTTCTGTCATTCAGTGCCTTGACAGGGTGATATGTGCTCCAATTGTAGAAACAGAATATGCAAATTTAAGAGTTTTGATATTAGTTTGAGGAGGTATGAATCTATAAGTTGGCCTGTTTCTGTTTCCATGGAAGGAACTTAATAGCCCCTCCTTAGATGGGGGGAAACTTAAATTGGGAGTAGTGCCTTCTTGGATGGAAGAAACATAAGCTGGGAGTAGTTCCTTCTGGGATCGGGGAAACGTAAACCAAAATAACTTCCCTTGAACTTTCTAAGTTTTGATAATTTTTATTTTTTATTTCTTTTGGCTATTTGGTGATATGAATTCTGAGAACATAGTTTAGGAATAATGTACTCTGTCCTGTTACAATTTCTTCTTTCTTTCAATTTTTTTTCCTCCTCTAATTTTAGGAATGTTTTGAATATTTTTTTACAGGTATTCTTGGAACAGCTCACTAATGAGAACCTGGTTGACGTCACTCTTTCGTGCCAAGGGAAATTCTTGAAAGCTCACAAAATGATCCTTTCAGCTTGTAGTCCATATTTTCAGGTAAACATATAGCTAACACCACCATTAGGTAATACTGTTCAAACATACAAGAAATAGAATAATATTTTTATCCTTCTTTACTTTCTCATCTCTCTTTTCCTGTTTTTATGTGGATTTCATGCCTCTTTAAACCTTCCACTTCAAGAAGGACACCGTTTTAAGTCACATGAGTTTGGCGATGTTTAAGAGGTCACACACGGTAATCTTGTTGAAACTTTGAAACACATTTTTCAGACCCCAAGGAAAACATCTGCAATGGTAATTCTCCCCAAATTCACTTGGACCTTCCACAGTTGTATGCATTTTTTGAATGCATGCCCAAGATTTAGAGAGCCTGAGGTGGAAGGTAAAGTGAACTAGACCCTATTCTCACCGTCTCACAAGTCTTGAAGTGAAGGTTTGAGAGGATCGATAGCCAGATGAATACAGGTGAAATGGAGAAAGTAGTTAAACCATAGTTTTATCCATCTGAAGATCATGGGACTACATGTTTTCTTTTGATAGTAGTAAGTTATGTGGAATAACCAATGCATGTATGTACAGTAGTTAAACCTGTTGCTTTATATAATTTTGTTAGTGAAAATCTGATAATGTTTTTTGTAGGAACTATTCCGTCAACATCAAGTGCAGCATCCTGTTGTCATTTTAAATGGAATGAAGTATACTGACATAAAATTGGTTGTGGAGTTCATGTATCGAGGTGAAATAAAGGTAGGTCTCCTATTTTATTGGTGTACTCAGTTAATATTGATATCGTTATAATTTTCTGTATGGTAGAAGTATAGAGGTATAAACCTGCAAAGGAATCAAGAACCATTTATATCGTATCTAAAAATAATTAAACAAGAGAGAATGAAATTCTCTTATTCTGGTTCGAATCCTGACTGTGGTATCATTTTTAAGTCTCGGCAGTTGTGACTGATCCAAGGGAAAGTGTTCCCTTTAGTCATTTCAAAGATACTTTTTTAGTGTATGCTCTTTATATATAATAAACTTTCTTGAACCTTGCTATTTTAAGAACTATTTCATTGCATTTAAGAGGTGCATTACTGATATTAAAAGTGACATAATGGTATAGCAACATACTTCAGATACCATACTTACTATATCTTCTGGAATACATGATTGATGCAGGTGCTGGAGACGGAGTTGGACGGGCTCTTGGTTACAGCTGAAGCTTTGCAAGTCAAGGGATTATCAAATGTACGAAATAAATACGAGAAAGGAGATATTCAGGGTGCAGAACAGCAGCAACAACCTGTACAAGTGGAGCAGCAGGATATGGATGATTCCACGGCCCCGTCACTCTCGCCAAACAGCCATTTACGAAGAAAGCGACGAAAATGCTCGGATTCACCTGTGAGTTTTCGTTAATTTATATTTGTTCATTCTATTAAGTTTACTCTTTGATTAATATACATATTATTTTATTACCATGCTGTAGAGGCAATAATGAAAAACACATGACCTGCATTATTATTGTTTTGGTTGTTGTAAATTAGTTCCGATTGTGATTTCAAAGTCAAAGCGAGTGACAGTTTAAACCATGCCCAGTGATGCAAAGCATAAACAAGTTCTGTTGTCCATAAAACAAAAATTCACAGTTCTAGCACTTCACGCAAGCAACTCAATGCTGAAAACATGCTTTAATGTTATAGACTAGAACCCAGCCCATCATTGAATCTTACTGTTGGTGCATTTGTAATTAATTTTTGTTGTTTTCTCCACTTTTCCAAACCTAAAGGACACACTAAACTTTTCTTACGACTTGCCGGCATGATGACACGCGGTAGACTGATGATTGTTCACCTGAAACTCAACCTTAATCGGTCGATTAGATTAGTAGTTCGCCTCTTATACCACTACGAGTGCTAGTGTGAGTCAGTGAAACTCAAAGTCAATGCAGAGTTTCACTTAAGCCCTTATAACAACTTCCAGTGTGAAGATTTTTCAAAAAATCAAGAAATGCCGCAGTGAACCAAGGTACACATTGGTTGGTTCCTCAGTTTAGGGGCTACGACAATGCGGTCATGTTGCACCGTGTACTTTGGGTGTGTGTAGAATCTGTCTGATAATCGGTGTTAATTGTGATGGCTGTAATAGTGTGTGTTGTCTGTAATTCAGATAAGGACAGCAGACGATCAATTTCAGGTAGTTCCTACTTTTGCTTCAAAATGCTACCATCAACGACACCTAGCTGTGAACTTGGCTACTAGATGCCACCACAACCGGCACCTGGTGGCGAACATTGGAACTTAATAGAGCATTAATCAAATCTGACCTACAGATTTAGATTCACACAATTGTAGTTAGTGGAAGGTTCTTTTGCATGCCATAAATCTATGACGTGGGCCTGCCGGCTATGGTACACTTTAAAGAAAAAGTTATGTAACTAAATTAATTTGGCTAGGATTTGACTCAAAAAAGAAAACTAGTAAAAAGCAAGCGATTTTAGGCTGTTTTCCGGAAAATCCTGTACAGCGAGCTCAGCACGGGCAAAAGACCTCTAGGAGCACCTCGGAAGCGTTACAAAGACCAGCTTAAACAAACCTTGAGGAGTGTAGCCATTGATCCTGATAATTGGCATACACTAGCGGAAGATTGCGCATGTTGGCGTGCAGCCACCTCAGGTGCGGTTTCACATTTTGAAGAAGAACGCCGAAGGCAGGAAATGGAAACTCGTCAGAGGAGAAAGCTGTGCCAGATATTGCCACGTCCTCCTCCTTCCATCATATGCATCGTGTGCGGCCGTATGTTCTATGCCAGAATTGGTCTGTTGAGTCACCAACGACGTCACCATCAAGTGAATACAAATTAGAAATGCAGGAAAGAAACATACACTCGGATACGAGTATTGGCCGCTGACGACGATTTAGGCCGGAAGTGATTTTTGAAATTAGGTGTTTTAGTTTGATAGAGCTCTCCAAGACTCACAATTTGAAACCATTCCGGGCCCTTACGCCCTTCTATATTTGGCACAATTGAGAAATTTGCTTAATTTCATGTTTTTGCTAAGATGGGGACCCCTACTTTGTCTGCTAAGAAATGTGTTAAACGTTAAAACTGGGGATTGTTAACAAAATTGCTGAAGGCTGTTCTGTGAAACAAATAGCCTCACAGTACAGTATGGTGTTGGTGACTCGACAGTGCACTATCTTGAAAGACAAGTTACTCTCTTTTGCGGCTGCTTCAGATTCATTAGTGGCATGGGGAAACAATAAAAACAAGATGTTCAGTAAAGAACATATAGCCTACTTTCTCTTATATGTATAAGTATAGTTAGAACTCTTTGTCTTTAACAAGGAGTATAATAGAATCATTTCTTGGTTGAAGGCCTTAGAAACACCACAACCTCAGAAAAACTACTACCATCATTGAAGAAAGAAAGAGAAGGCATATCTCAAGAATTTTATGGAATTGGAGACTTAATCGAACGGACGCACAGTGGTCCTTTTAGCCAATCTGGCCGCACAAAATTCCTTTGCATATGGAAAAGTCTATAAAACTGTTAAGTATGTTAAACATATTCCTTATTCTTATTTATAAGAATTGAGGTTAAACCTGTCTTAATAACAGGGTGTCTAGCGAGCGGGAAATGTATGGGAATTTGCGGCGAGAGGCGGGAATTTTTTTATTTTTGTCATAGGCCTATATTAAGGATTAAAGATATGAGTGGTTATATTTGTTGGTACTGCGGAATTACCGGTTTGGTGGAAGTAGAAAAATCGACAGAGTCCGTCAAATATGCGTTGACACCGTCAGATACGGTTTCTACTCATTTAAATTCTCCCACGCCGAAGCAAGACAGAAGTCGGCCGGGCGGCGAGCCTAGCGTAGTGGCTCGAAGTGGCTGTGAGCGCAACGCGCATGCGCTATTTTCAAGCTGGCGGCCCAGCAGGCAGGCCGTGTTTCTGTACGGGCGGCGGAAACTGGTTGGCTGTGTGTTGTGATCCTGCTATTTTGGTAAGTACTGCATATCATATCATAGTTTAAGGCCCTAAATACCCAAGTGCTAAATGGTTTACTCCAGTACGCGTTAGACTAACAATGGTGTGGTAGTGTCAATTTAATGTAATCGGAGTATACTACTCGTTCGTGGTTGTCGTGCGGCTGGAGGACTCTGCTTGTTAGTCGAATTTTTATTTCGCTACCGCTGATGCCGATTCAGTCAGAGGAGACTCATTGTTGCCTGTCCTGTCACAGATTGTCCAAAACATCACATTTGAATTCTTTGTAAAAGTCTATCGTCACGTTGGTAAAGTGTGGTCGTGAATGATTTTCACCTCAGGAGGCTGTCCAGACATACCCACCTCAGTGGCAGCAGAATATTTTGCCGAGGGCATTGGAAAGCTGGTGTAACAATACGACAACTGTTTCAATCGTTTTGGTGATTATGTTGAGACATACGGATAAAACAAGCAAACATTTTGTAGTAAAATCAGTTTGGTATGTCCAATATACTATATATAATCTAATTTAGATAAAATTTCTAGATACCGTCGATACTGCTCATAAGCTTAGAATTTTTTAATACGCCTAAGATTACAATGGTTTGTTTGTGAAGGTGCCGACTGTTGAGATAGAGTATAGGTAGGGAACCCGGACATCTTTAGACTTGTTATCCCCCCCTCTTAAAAAATTATGGGTCTGTATCCGCCACGGATTTTGTTATTTATTTCGGAAAATTTACTTGAATATTAACTTAAACATCAATTTATTGTTAAGCTGTAAGCATTCGGATATTTCATACATTTTTTTTTACAGTTCGTCAAACTATTCAAAATGAGCAGAAGGGTCAGAGGCAGCACGAAGTTACAGAGTACCTGGAAGGAAAAGCATCCCTGGGTGACATCTGTTCCGGAAAACCCATATGAAGCAAGATGCACCCTTTGCCGTTGCAAGTTTTCTGTTCAGAGTATGGGAGCATCCGCGCTAACAAGCCATACTAGTACGAAAGGACACCAAAATTTAGTCAAGACGAAAAACTCAAATACTCCAGTCTCTGCTTACGCCGTTGTCATTCCAAGGGTCAGTCAGACCTAGGTCAGTTCAGGTTCCGCGGCCACTTCGTCGCCGACTCCTGTTATTCAGCCTACATCTCCGACTCCTGTTGAGCCTACATCCCCGTTTGTTTTGCCGTCGCCGCCTCCAGATGGGTCTTCACCTGTCCCGAATGAGCCAGCTACTACTCAGCTCAAGTCGAAACCGTACTTAGTTAAAGAGGGAGTGTTAAAGGCAGAAACATTGTGGTGTCTGCATGCGGTTATGAACCATTGCTCTTTGAGAAGCGCTGAGGCTGCTGTTGCCTTGTTTCCGAAAATGTTCCCGGATAGCGACCTTGCATGTCGTATGAAACTGCACAAAGACAAAGTAGCGTATAACACAACATATGGACTCGGTGTCTTTTTTAGAGATGAACTTGTACGGATGGTAAAATCGTGCAGCTACGTTGTGTTTGGGTTTGATGAAAGCCTCAATAAGGTCGCACAAAAGCAACAGATGGACCTAATGGTACGTTTTTGGAATGAAGATATCAATGTGGTGAGTACTAGGTACTGGGGCTCCGTTTTTCTCGGCAGTGCAACAGTGAATAAGTTGCTTGAAGGCTTTAAAAATGCCACGGAAGGTTGTGACTTGTTGAAAGTATTGCAGATTTCCATGGATGGCCCTAATGTCAATTTTAAAATGTTGAAGTTGTTCATGGAAGAATTTCGGTCGACTGCTGATGCTCCGAAATTGCTAGATCTTGGTTCCTGTGGTATTCACACGATGCACTGTGCGTTCAAAGCTGGCATTAAGGGTACCCATTGGTCAAGCGTGGAGTTTTTGCGAGCTCTTTACAACCTGTTTAAAGATGTGCCATCTCGTAGAGCGGAATATATTTCCGTTGCCCACTCTTCACTTTTCCCGCAAAAGTTTTGCGCAATAAGGTGGCTCGAGAATGGCCCGGTGGCCGCCTGGGCGTTAGTGACTGTTCGTAATGTCCAAAAGTATGTAACCAAAGTTACAGGCACCCCCAGAGAACCAACGTGCAATAGCTTCACTATTGTGTCAAATGCGTTGCAGGATAGTTTGTTGTTACCAAAGCTAACGTTTTTTCAGACCTTGGCTGAAACAGTTGAACCTTTCATGAGGACATTTCAGTGTAATGACCCTATGGCCCCACTCTTGTACGACGAGATTCTGTGTGTGATGAGGAATGTGATGAAGAAGTTTGTCAAAGAAAGCGTACTCCAGGAAACAGACCTGACAAAAATTGACGTTATGAAGGCAGACAATCTCAAGGCCGCTAAGCATGTTGATATTGGTTTGCTGCCTCGGTAGCGCTCGGGCAATGTGCTAAGGTTACCGAGAAAGATATTTTAGTTTTTAAGAAGCAGTGCCTCACACGTTATCAGCTGTTGACCAAAAACTTTTAGAAAGATCGCCCCTGTCGTATGCCCTAACGAAAGCGTTGAAATGTTTCTGTCCCTCCACCGTTGTTGCGGGGTCAGGCCCGAAGCACTTCCAACAATTGTTGACGATTCTTGTTGAGAGGAACCTTATCTCAGGTACGAAGGCCGATATGGCAAAGAATGAGTACGCGGATCTGGTTGTTAAAGACCTAGTTCTTGCTGAGTGTAAAGCCTTTGATTCATCCAGCAATCGGCTAGACAAGCTGTGGATTTCCCTTATGAACGATCGCTCAAAAAACCTACAAGAAGTAGTAAAGCTAGTCATGATTCTCTCCCATGCTAACGCTAGTTTAGAGCGTGGCTTTTCAGTAAATAAGGAGATTGTGGTTGAAAATCTGCAAGAGAATTCACTGATTGCACAGCGACGCATTTTTGATGGGGTTGTTGCCGCAGGAGATATAGATGCCATTCAAATATCCAAAGGTCTGTTGCAGTACGTATGTAATTCGCATTCTAGATATAAGGAAGCGCTTGAAGAAGGGAGGAAGGCTGTCACTGCGGACGCTAAGTTAGAGCAGGACAGAAAACGGGCTGCGGCTCTCCGTAAGGAGCTAGAGGCGAAAAAGAGGAAGATTCAGGAGGAAGCTGACAAACTAATTTCGGAGATTGAGCAGCAACAGAGGGAGTTGCCAAAATAAGTGTAATATTACGATTGAGCTAAAGTGTAGCAATGTCTAGTCGATAATATTCAGTATTATCAGCACCGTTTGCTATTTACTGCAGTTGCTTTTTTTTATCTTGTGATGTTAATAATAATATTGTTTCTACCTCCGTGTAGGTACTAGGAAGCCCTAGAAGAGAGGAGAAAGGTGGTCGATTCCCTTTAACATTGTTACTACCTCCATAATTATTTGTATAGTTTTAGGAAACATAATAAAGTATTTTCTATTCCAATACAGATGCTTTTATTTATTATGAAATCAAATGCATGAAATATTTTGCTCGCTCTCAAAGTTTCTGACTTAAGACAGCTTAGTCCCATAGCCGTGATTAAAATAATATCATCGAGACATTTTATGATACGCTTTTGATTTTTTTTAACGATAAAAAACTTGCAAAAGAATATTTATTTAAAAAATAAACTACCATATGTCTGAAGAATTTAGCGTCCAATAGTGCTTACTATCAGTTATTTTTAAAGGTTTTTACTACAGTGCACTCCCGCTAATTCGCGGTAATTTAATGCACGAACTCCCGCGAATTACTGAAAACTGCTTTGATTGATCAAGACTGCTTAATTAAATAGGCCGTCACTTGTTTTACAAAATGATTGTGGAACCAGTCCTTAAATATTTGTGTGTCCATCCACGCTGCCTTTTGATGGTAATACTGCAGAGTGACATTTTCTTGTTTAAAACAACGAGGTTTTTTAGATTTCCCTATCGCTAACAATTGCGTTAGCACACGCCATAATTGTTATTCTTTCGATATTTTACTGCCTAGGGCGTGCTGTTCTTTTTGCATCACTAATGTTCGGGACGGTAAATTTCCAATACAACCCTGTCTCGCCTGCATTATAAAGCTGTCTCTTTTGTCAACGAATGTTTGAAATTCCTGTACAAACTTTTCAGCACCACTCGTGTCTGCGCTAAGACGCTCTCCGTGAATCGCAATTTCCCTTATTCCGTAGCGTTTCTTAAACCGCGTAAGCCAGCCAGAAGATGCTTTAAAATCTCCTTCTAAGCCACGGGCAATGTGGAAACGTTTGGCTTGCTCCGCACACATTGGCCCGGACACAGGAAAAGCTTCCGCTCGTTTTTGATTAAACCAGTGTATCATGGCATCTAGATTTTCATAGCCCGATGTTCTCATTGATTTCCGGGTTGATGAACGATCACACTTAGCAGAAAATTTGATGAGGGTTTCCTTTTGTTTTTTTCATGTCTCTCACTGTAGTTTCACCCACACCAAACTCGCTGGCCAACTTGGATAACGTCTCGCCTCTCTCCAACCCCTCTTTAATTTTCAGTTTTTCACTGACGTTTAACCTTTTGTATTTCATTTTTCGACCGCTCATATCGAAAACT
Source organism: Meconema thalassinum (assembly GCA_946902985.2). NCBI lineage: Eukaryota > Metazoa > Arthropoda > Insecta > Orthoptera > Tettigoniidae > Meconema > Meconema thalassinum. Next base: position 566,194,961 of record OX336391.1, on the reverse strand, counting down.
GATAACCACAATTTACTATTGAAAACTCTCGCAGCTGACTTCAATACACTGAAAAGACGTACGTACGCCGAGCACACGTCTCAACTACAGTTGACTACTGTATACAATACCGTACGCTCACTGTCCGCGCATCTAGCCCGCTCAACTCACAGGTCAGGGACCTTGGGCTTCAGCTGTGGCAAAACGAAGGGTAGGTTCTGTCTCCGCTTCCAAGATAACGGAATCTGTGCTATACCGCCCGCGGCAACATGCTCGTATGTTTACAAGTTTTCAGAATTCTTGTAGCAGTGTGCATGTAGGCCTACTGTTAGCAAGGAAACGAAGTCCAGACTTCTCAAATTTCAATGATTTCGTCTCCACGCAGCATATCGCATTAAAATTCTTTTTAAATGACACAAGAGAGAATTTTATTTAGCTGAATGGTTAGTGGGTGTACGAATTACTACCGGTACTTTAAAGAAATATACTACGAAACCCGCGAATTAACCGCAAAGCGAATTAACGGGAGTGCACTGTACATCTATTTCCAGTTCATTATTCCGTTTTACGTTATTTTTTGGGGGGTACGGGAAATTTGAAAATTTGGGCGGGAAATGTACAGGATTTTTTTTTTTGCCCGGCCGCTAGACACCCTGAATAATAACAATAATATTAATAATGTTCAACTGGATGAAGGCTTTCCTTAATGCTGCTGAGCGTTGGTGATTTTGTGATTACAGGTTTTTGAAAAATACTCCAGATTAAAAGAAATCAGCAACAATTTGTATGCTATGTTCAACTCCTAGCTTCATACAATCCATAGATATTTTAATTGAACTATTACAGATGTTATGCCACAATAGGCTAATTTCCATTTGAGAATGAACTACATTACAAATTAGTATTTGATGTGTAGGTACAGTAATAACAATTGAAATCTTTTAGTAACCATAATAAAATACTGTGCATGAATACACAAAACATATTTAATATCCCTTGTCCTCACAATCTCTATATCTCTGGTCAACACAGTAATAAATTAACTTGTCACTGAAATGCGATTTCATGAGTCAGGCGAAACACATGCCGTTTCTTCCATCTGGTTGGTATCACAGCTATACGTGTGGTGCAACGAAGCACTTAAGAAGGGAAGGAATTAACACAATATATGATCTTTCAGGGGTGTACAGAATTAAACTGAAGTAAAGAAAAATTAGGACGAAAGAAAACTCGCTTAATGTCCTGTGACTTGCAACCCACTTTTTTCTTAATTGCGGGGAAAAATTAATGCGTTTTTTCTAACAATATCTTTAACAGACTGTCTAAGGGTTTTCATATTAGTATTTTCTGTTAAATAGTTTAGTAAGACATCACTTTCTATCACTTTCCCACTTGCAAGGCGCCAAACATCGAAAAGATCTTTCCGCGAAATTTCTTCCGACAGTACTAAAAGGAGAAAAAAGCCAAAGTTGCAAAAAGTGGCAAACAGTTTTTACGCAGACAACACAATAGGGTGATGAAGATAGCTCAACAAACACGTCTTTACAAGCACAAGATTAAAACACAAATAATCAGCACCGCTTCCAGCTGAGGATGCGATAAGAAACATCTCTCACTCTCCAGGGAGTGATCAAATATGACATATAGGCACAGTTCTGAGGTCATCGGACATTACTGATACTAAAAACGTCATAAATCATGAAAATACATAACTTTTTTTTTTCTTTTTACATTTTGAGCGCCCAGATAGTGCAAAAGGACCACTGTGGGACGTGGGCAAAATCCAACTTTGAGTTGAGGCATGTGTTTACACGTCTGGCTGTCCATGGTTTTCACCACCTTAATTGCATTAACCAATCTTTCCATGACCCTACAGTGATGCGTGTATTCCAACTCTACCACTTAGAGCTTTGTAGTAAAGGAAACAATCAATCAAATATATGCAATACAAATCCCCAGAGTGCAATTTTAGTGTACATGTTCATTCTTTATTTTCGTTTGCGGCTTTTTTTTATTTTATTTTATTTAATTTAATCGTATGGCTTTTAATGCCGGGAGTGTCCGAGGACATGTTCGGCTCGCCAGAGTCTGTAGCTGCTTCCAGAGGGTGAGCTACACGTTCCATTCAATTTCAAGTAGTTCCAACTTTCGCTACCAGTGGTGAAGGTTGGAACTTCGATAGAGCGTTCCAATGAAATCTAACCTAGAAATGTAGCTCCACACAAGTTTAATTTGGCTGCAATAAAATTATTAATTAATATCCTGAACTAGCACCAACAGATAGAGCAAGGTACTATGTGAGATTGTTTTGTCTTCAGTTCAAATAACACACTATAGGCTGTTACAAACGCTTTAAAATAAAAATGTATCGTATTACCAACTTTTCATTCTTCAAATTCGATGCGTATAGAATGCCAACCAGTGGCGTCCTACGTAGAACAGTCATGACCTCTGGCGGATAAGATATTCCTAATAGGGAGAGTGCATTCTAGTGGCCATAAAAAGAAACTTTTCAATTTAAGCTGAATCTGTGGGCCATTGCGCAATAAGTTGGCCATGATAGTTCTTCTGGTTGCTGCTAGATGTCTCTTGCTGATCTGCTGGCGAATTTTGTTTTAATTAAATATATATTTTCCATTGTAATATGCACAATATAACGGTTAATTTTAAAACTCCCGAGTAATTAAAAAACAATAAATAAATAAATAAACATGCAAAAGGACCCAACTCTGGTAGGATTAGAACTCCGGTCAATCGGGTTGAAAGGCTAACGCTTTACCACGCAGCCAATCAAGTCAACAAAAATTTGCCGATACCAGTTGAATTACATACAACGTCTTAGCAAATAATGATTTAGACTAAAAGATTTCTTCAGTGGAGTATACTTTTTATATATAAAGCATTTCATACAAAGATTGTCATTCCTTTCAGTAGGCTATATTGCATGCAATACTCAAACTAGTGAAATATAAGTCTGGCACAAGATAAGCTGCCATCTTGTCTTCTAACTGAGACGGCTCAGCTTTTTAAAGTCACTTCTGCACTATAATATCACAAGATAAACTTTTAATTTCGAACGTGCCACGTTCTTTAGAACAGTTAAAACGTTTCTCGGTTCGATAATCGGAACTGGTGGGTCCCATGATAATGGATTATAAAGTTTGCATAATTCACATGGCCGCCATCCTGAAATGGTATGGGGGATGACCTTGTAGTTTGGGCACAAGACGCGTCCCATATAAAGGTATGTTGTTACCAAATTTGGTAGAGATCGGATGATTTGTTTAGCAGTTATTTGATTTTACGTTTCGAACGTTTGAATGGCCGCCATTCAGTTTTGGTAAAGATGGTGGTGATATAATACACGTCACTGAGGTGCCCTTTGCTAGTGCTACCATCGTACCAAATTTCGTTCAATTCGGTTTCACCGTGTTTGAATGGATAGGGGGAATCGATTTGCACACATACATGGCCATCATCTGCAAACTATTGGACTGATGACCTTACAGCTTAGTTAAAGGACCCTTCTCACATAAAGGTATGTTGTTGCAAAATTTGGTAGAGATCAGATTAGGTTGGTCGTAATTTGCTCTAAGCTTTTAACATTTGGGTGGTCGCCATTACGTTTCCGTCAAGATATCGGCGTTATAAAATATGACACTGAGGTGCCCTTTACTAGTGCTACCTCTGTACCAAATTTCGTTCAATTCGGTTTAACCGTGTTCGAATTGATAGGGGGGGTCAGACATTCAGAGTACACAGACACACAATTTTTGGCCCTGTGTTGATCTCATAAGTCTACTTTCATTTTTTGCAAAAATCGAAAGTAGGCTAAAAACAAAAACAAAAAAAGTCTACTTTCGAGCAGCTGGACAAGGCAATGCTGGGGTGGTTTTCTCAGCAAAGAGCACAAGGGACTCCACTCTCTGGGCAGATCTGTATGAAACAAGCCAAATATTTTCATAAAGTTCTTGGTATGGAGGGTGAATTTGATGCTTCATCGGGTTGGTTCACTCACTTCAAACAGAAGAATGGCATCCATGAAGTTCGTATTCTGGGAGAGTCTAAGCGAAAACAAGAAGCCGCTGATAAATTTTGTAAAGAATACAATATTAAGAATTCATGCTCGTGCTTAATTGCAGAAATCAAGTGCAACGCAAATGAGACTGGCTTATATTGGAAATGTTGGCCTAAAAAAAATGAACGGCATACTCTAGGGCTCAAATCAAGTCAAGAAAGGCTTATGGTCATGCCATGCTCGAAAGCTACTGGTGATAAGTAATGCGAGGGGAAAAAAGGAAGGGAAGGATAATCCCTCCATGAGAAGGGTGGTTCCTTGATAAATTTGTGCCACAAGTTCGAGAACAACAGAAATAATGAGGACTACTGAGAAAAGCCTTACTATTGCTTGACAACGTCCCATCCCACCCCTCTGAAACCAGACTGAAATTGGATAAAATTGGAAGATGGGAAGATATTTTTCAAGTATTTACCTCCGAATGTAACATCCTTCGTTCAGCCGATGGACCATGTAACATCCTTCGTTCAGCTGATGGACCAAGGCGTATTGTCTTCAATTTTTTTTTAGCGTATGGCTTTTAGTGCTGGGAGTGTCCGAGGACATGTTCGGCTCGCCAATTTTTGTAGCTGCTTCGAGACGGACACCCAATGGGTCAGCTACAAGTACCGTTGGGGAGGAAAGTAGGAATGGAAGGTCGAGGAATTGGAAGGTAGCGGCTGTGGCCTATAGTTAGGGACCAACACCGGCATTTCCCTGGAAGGAAGATGGGAAACCACAGAAGACCCTCTTCAAGGTTGCCGGCGGGGGGATTCGAACCTCCTCGCCTCCCGGATGTGAGCGACTGCCAGCAGTCATGCCGTAACGACCTCGGCTAACTCACCCGGTATTGTCTTCAATAAAGAGGCAATATAGCTTGGGATTTCGTCAGAGAAGGATCAACAAAGGACACAACTTGAAAAGTTTCTGGAGTGATTTCAGTATCCTTGATGCTGTTTACAAAGTGCATTCAGCATGGGAAAACGTCAAGTCAATATCGCTAGTACGGTCGTGGAGAAAAGTTCTGCCCGATATTAGCGAGAATGAAGACTTGTTAGGTTTTGATGAAATTATGTAGTTTCTCAGATCACTGTTATCATAAATACTGTGCTTGATGGTGAAAAAGTTGACAAAGAAACCATTCGTGAGTGGCTTGATTGTGATGGACATGAGCAGGGCTGCGAACATATAACAGACGATGCATTCGCAACTTGTTGCATGGACGGGAAGAAGAAAGTGAAAATGAATCGGCAGGTGTGCAGCAGATAAATCATTCCACCACCCTGCTTCACACAGGGCTTGACTATCTTGACAAAAATGGTTCTGCGGAAGCCACGCAGTCAAATAAAGAAAATGTGTGTTGATTCACAGAAACAGATGACTATTACCAAGTACTGTATTTCAAAACAGCATAGGCTTAAATGTAATTAGTGATGGTAATCTCAGATTTGTGTATTAAACTGTTTTTAGACCGTCATGGCGACTCTGAGGTGTGGGGCGCTAACTGTGATTAAACAGAGTTTAAACTACCACACTGCCTTCCCTCAAAACCAGACACTGCAATAAGTGCATTAAATCAATTATTCATTATAATCACATTTAAGATTTTTGTTAACACAGACATTAGGTGTGATGTGACACTAAGCGCCATTTTCAACAACGTCAATTATCTCTTAATTCATCATTAAAGGTTATTTAACTTTGCATGAGCATTTCATCAAACAGAAATGCTCGTTAACTTACCACTAACAAGGAATTACGTTAAATGGCCAAATCTGACCACTCGACTCGTTAAAGTAGAGGGAAACAGCTGAACTCTACCTCACGCATACCTCGATGGAGGTTTCTTTCCGAGTTTCATTCATTTGAATATAAAATATGTTTATGACAATGAAATTATAAAAGATCATGCACGTTTAATGCCAAGAAAGAAGAATACGGTAATAAGGAAAAGCATATCCGCAGTGGGATTTGTACTCTTCCCAGCTCTCCATAATAAAATCAGAATCCACAACGCAACCGCTTACGCTACGAAGACAACGGGGAGAGCGTGTCCTATTTAGCTAATTAAACACAACTGCTGCCAGTTCTCCTAAATACTTTCTTAATATCATTTTAAGCTTTTGCCACCAATAAGATCTTCTGTACTGGTATTTCACTTTCTTTAAATAATTATGTTCCAGAAAATCTCAAGAAAGCATCACAAACAACGATGAGTACTATACGGTATGCTTCTTGATCTGTCCACCATGTTTCTCCACAATCTCCAGTATGAAACAGAGTCCATTCATGTGCGAGAGCCGTAAAGTGCATTTAAGTAATTAGCAACCCGAATGGCCTCTTGAAATATATCAACAATAATCACGCATTAACTCTCGTATTTAAGTTAAATAGGAATTAACTAACTAATCGTTAGTAAAGAGTTGGTGAAAACAACCATAAGCCTAACTGCAATAATATTTAATTTTCGTTTTTGTGACACATACAGTTGATCCTATGTGCATGACGCATGTACATAGACTCTTACCGGTATTTTTAACATTACTGTTTAGGCCTACTCGAATAGTATCATGTTTGATCGGCACACCTTCCTGAATTACTTACTTACTCCATGGTTCTACAGCCCTTGTAGAGCCTTGGCCTCCCAGACAATCTCCACCCACTCTTTCCTGTTGAGTGCTTTGGTTTTCCATCTTCTGACTCCCCATTTTTCTCATATCCTCCACATTATCCAGCCATCGTGTGCTTCCCATTGAAGACCTTCCTTACCATCCTGTTCTCTGTCATTCTTTCTACATGTCCCAATCAATGCAATCTACTAATGTTTATTTCCACTACCATATCTGGTTTACCATCCTTCTTCAAGTTAACATAATTCTCCAGGTTTACCCAGTGTTCATACATTCCATGTCCCAAAATACCAATTCATGTACAGTTTCTGTTGCCAAGGTCGTTGATTCATTTCATCTGTCTGGTTTCCTTTGTCCTTTGGTTCCGTAACAAGTATTTTTTCTGGGGTAGGGTTGGTTGCCCAACTCCCAACCTGGAGGACCAGGCTACCACTCTTAGCCTGGCTCATCACCTTAGGCCTGTCCAGCATGGGTGCCCCTACCAGGAGCCAGAGCTCCCGCTGGCATAGCCCCAAGGATCATTTGAGCTCGCAAGCCTCAAAACACTCGGCAATACCTGATTGCCTTGTTCAAGGTGACTGTACCAGCGGAAGGTCCTGAATAACTTAAAAAGAATAATTCACTTTCATGGTAATTTTAACCACTCATTTACTGTATTTAATGTATCCACGAAACTTTTCCCGGCATTATCGTGGATAATCAAGATTTTACTGTTCGATTTATCATTGTTGTTTTGAGGGTCATATGCCGCCCTAGGTGATTACTTGCATGAGGCAAAATTGTAATCTTCCATTATGCAGGGTGTCGACCGGTAACGGAAAAGTAACGAATTTTACAAATGGGTAACAAAAGTAACGAAAATTTTCTGAAGGTGGGTTGAATCATTTAAACTCGCGCCGCTAGGCTCAGATATTGCGATGGAGCGAGTTTCACGTAAGCAGCGCCGTGCCTATTGTATAGTACTAAGCTATATTTTCCCGTGCGCGACCTCAAGGAAATACGTACTGAGGATACCTTGAGTGGTATACATCGGTTCAACGTATATTTTCGGCATCAAGAAGACTTAAGTTTCATGTAAAATATTTTTCTGTGTTACTGTATTAGGAAACCTGACTTTTCGCGAGACGTTTATTCGCGAATACTTCGGAAACTAAAAGGAAATCTCTCATTTCTGTTATTTGGAGACTAGGCCTATGTCAAATTGAAGTCCAGAAAGAACACGAAATAATTTAATGTCACAATCTTGCAAAATGTTACCGTTTCGAAAAAAAATTGCGAAAAATCTTCGAAATACATATAACTTATTTTAAAAATTTGTCTAGTAAATTTGCGACATCCAGTATGGTTAATTCGAAATTCCGTTATATGTCTATTTTTCCTTCCAACTTTGGTTCCATTGGATATAGTCAAACCGATTATTTCGATAACTTGTATTATTCGTGATTCTCAGTCGAAAGAAAACGTGCCCTCTTGTATTATTCATGCAATCCTCTCAGAATTATTCGTAATATTCGATACTTACTTCAAACGTTCATCCTCCAAAATCTCATCCTCAAGACGGCCGGCTGACCGCATGACTTGCCTGCGGGAATCGCGTCAAACGGGCCAAGATCGGCGTCAGTTGCGTAAAATCATAAAACCCGTCCTCTATTGTGAACTTGTGACCACGAGGACTGCGGGAATCCTGTCAAAGGTGATTGGGCACCCATCACGCAACCTACTTGCCACTTTTCCCATTACCGTATACTTAAAAGCGTGCGGGGAGCGAGAAGTGCATCAACCCACTTAAAAATGACAGCCTACGTAGCATCGCGATACTAATTCCTCCTCCTGATCCACCCTGAACTGATGAACTCCCAACCACAGCATAGGGACAGAGGGAATCACGACGCCGACAAAACAACATGTTCATAACTACTCGTGAATTTTAACCATGCCCAAACCTGAGTTTGCCTCCGCCATTCTGTCAGGACAGATAGACAGGTAGACAATCGTTGAACTGCCGGGTACGGTGACGATTGCATAATATCTCGAGGACAACGAGAGCGGCAGCGATTGCGATACATTGCGGTATTTCTCCGCACTCAATGACGAGGACAACTGGATTCTTGTCAAACGGATAGCAAGTGGTGCCGATTGCGTAATAATGCTATATTTCCTTGTGCCCGACCTCAAGGACAATGGAAATCTTGTCGAATGACTAAAAGTGACACTGATTATCTAAATCGCGATTTTTCTCCGTGTTCTATCACGAAAACTACGGGAATCTCGTCAAACGGCTGAGAACAGCGCCGATCGTGTAACATCTCAATATTTTTCCATATTTGACTGCGAAGACAGAATTCGGTGACGATCGCATAACATTGCATAAATTCCTTCGTAACCTACCGCGGGGATGAAGTAAATCTCGCCAAATGGTCAAGAGCAGAGCAACCTCCTGGTACCGTAATTATAACAACATATTGTGCACAAGACGACATATCAGCTGAAACAACTCATTTGATAATAAATATCTAGTATATATTTATTATTGTTTAAATTTTTATAACATCATGTGAATTTTATTTACCTCTTTAAAAAAAGTTCATTGTTGTTTTTCTTCACCGCGTGATGAGCACCTATGCTTGCAGACCTCAAACGTATCTTGAAGTCAAAGGTAACTAAAATTAACTAAACGGTACCTAAAAAGTAATTAATTTTTACTTCATCCTTACAGTAGACACCCTGTTATGCCATTTTAAAGATGAATCATTAATAGAAAGGCATAAATTGACAGGGTTGAATTTACTGTAGGTGGAAATCATGAAATCTTGCTTGCACAGAAGAGCCATTCTCATACTAGTTTAGAGCCAAAGTAGAGGAAGAGTTGGCAAGAACCACAGGTATCAGTGTCTTGACTGTGGGGATTAATTAGGTGCAGACCTTGCCAAATTGCTCAAGTAGTGGGAGCTAGGTCAGGGCTGAAGTAAAGTGGTAAATCAAGCCGCGTCTCCCACATAATCGCATTTGATTAGCCATGATGTAAGTAGTTTGGTTTTCACAGATGACTTGAGAGTAATTGCATTTCTAAATGGCGATGTCAGTTCTGCACTGTTCAGTTCAGTGTAGACAGTGGTTGGTAGCAGCTACACGAGAACGGATCCCACATCGCTCAATCAGTTAAGTTCACAATCCACTCTGAATCTGACCATTTAACAACAATCACACTAAGCAACCAAACTTGAAGGTTGTAGTTGGTAGCATGCTGAACTGCTGTACCCAAGATAGCGGGTTCAAACCCGGCCAAAGCCGTCGGGATTTTTTAAGAACGTTAAAATCCTTCAGTGTGCCTTCCTTCAGAGGGGAAGTAAAGCCGGCGGTCTCGTCATAGATTCATGGCATGTAAAAGATCCCTCCACAGACTAAACTTGTGTGATGCTAAATTTCTAGGTTGGAACGCTCTTTCAAAGTTTCAACGTTCACCACTAGGTGTCAGTGACATCTGGTAGCGAAAGTTGGAACTACTTGAAATTGAACAGAACTTGTAGCTCACCTATAGGTGTCAGCTAGAAGCAGCTACAGCCTCTGGTGAGCCGAACATTTCCTCGGACACTCCCGGCACTAGAAGCCATACGATATATAAATAAATAAACCACTAACAATATCTGAGCTTAAAAAAGTCACATGTAACTAACAAATCTCGACAAGTTGCAGCAGGATTAGGGAAATATGTAGTCTCACATTAAAGGCTTTCTCTGCAGAAGGTGCAAGATAAAAGATTCCATCCATTCAAGATGGTGGATGGGCGTACTTTTCTATTGTTCCAATAATTCCTCTGGATGCAAAAGCGGAATTGCAACAAAACTTAGTAAATGGGGAGCCTTATGTAGGGTACAACACTTAAATGTTCATCATAAGAACATTCAATTATCCTTCAAAAGGACAAAGAATTATAACTATACCCATACATTCAGGAGAAAGTAGGCTATATATTCTTTATGGATTATCCCTTTTCTTTACAGAATGGAGACCCTGTTGGAGCACTGGATGTTTTGGAATCATCTTTTGGCAATAACATAGGGGCTAAACGATCGATTGTTTCTGCCAATTGCACACAGGGTGCTGTGAATGACTTGGATGATGATGATCTCCCTGCCACCGTAAGTTGAATTGATATTATTCCTTTCGTTTGTAAGCTTCTTAAGTCACTAGTCTAAATAAGTTCACTATTAAGTTACAACACACTGTAATTTTGCAGGCATCATAAGATAGTTTGCCAGAATCTTCTATGAGATTTTTTTCAAGTCCACATCACCTTAAATAAGTTACTAGCAATGCAATCTTACTATTTGTCTCCGATCACTACAAACATGCTAGCTTATAGTATAATGTCTTGCTTTTAGGTTGAATAAGGGTTGTACGGTATTCACTGTTGCCACTCGTGCCTCAAAGTCACCTTGTTTGCAGACAATGTCACTTGAAAATTGGCAGTTGTGGTAATAATCATTTGTCTTTCTGCGACTTCATTCAGGATTTCCAATCTTCGCAAGATAACAACGCATTAACATAACCAATAATTAAATGCCTATTGAAGAAGAGTGATTAACTGTATATCCTATTTACTAAGTTTATACTGTATGTTCGTCATCCATAATTGATCTTAATTTATTGCAGTGTGATTTTACAATGATTACAAAAGCAGGATGATCTCGGTCAATAAAACAAACTTCAAGAAATAAGTTGCCTTTTACTGGTTCAAGTAAGATGTCTCCAACTATTTATTTTTCCCCTTTTTTCTTCCTCGTATAATCATCGCATATTTTTAGCCTAAAACTAGTGGAAGAAAATCAGGGTGCGATGATCATGCGAGGAATATTTAAGTTCAAAGAAGGATACCAAAATGTTTTTTACTATACTATGCGAAAAAGGCGAATTGCTTTTTTTTTTGTCATATCTCACGCCTGCCGGATACCAGACGATTAAAAGTATTACCGTATTTACTCGCGTATATCTCGCCCCCGCGTATATCTCGCACCCCATTTCTTTAGTTGAAATTTCAGGGGGAAAAAGTACTCGCATATATCTTGCATTCATTTTTGACGCCGTCATATAAATGACCGTAATAACCTTGAGGTATAAACACGTTCGATTTAGCGCGCCACAAGTCGTCATTGAAAAAGACGTTATAAGCTCGTTAAGGATGATTCAAGGCAGAAAAGGATTTATATTGGATACGATCGATCATCTTCCATATCGATCCCTCACTACATGTACGAGCGAGCTCGATCTTACCCGACCGCGGCTGAAGACACAATGTAGGCCTAAAGCGTGCTAACAGTCACGCCGGCGCCGCATCGCATGCTTGCGCGAGGTCTGTCCGAGTTTGTACGTCCGTAGCGGCACTACAGTATAGCGTCAGTTTACGCAAGTTTGCATCAGTTCGTGCGTAATGGTTATGCGACATTAAGAACCTATGAAAAAGACGTCATGAGCTCGTTAAGGATGATTCAAGGCAGAATTTAGAGCGCAGATGCGTAGCGATCGATACGATCGATATCTTCCATATCGATTCCTCGCTACATGCCCGAGCGAGCTCGAACTTAGCCGAGCGCGGCTGAAGCGTGCTAACACCCACGCGGCGCCGCTTTACATGCTTGCATACGGCCGAGCTCTGAAGCAACGCAATACGTAAAGACGAAATCATTGAGATTCGAGAAGACTGAACTGCGTTTCTCTGCGATGTAACAGTAGGCCTACTTGCGCAATCTTCGAAACATACGAGCATGTTGGTGCGAGTGGTATAGCACAGATTTCCTTATCTTCAAAGCCCAAACAATACAAGAGGAATACGGAAATTCCCCGCGTATATCTCGCACCGACAAATTTCACTCGTATTTTCGGCTCGCCCCCGCGTATATCTCGCACCCCATTTTTTAGTTGAAATTTCAGGGAAAAAAGTGTGAGATATACGCGAGCAAATACGGTATTTAATTATTTTTTCAAAAGTAAAACAAAGAACTCTTGGTTTATGGAAATTCAAAATCTGGATGAACTCGGCTTGACAATGTCCCAAATTGCTAACAAAGATGAGAAGAATATCTTGAAAAACCATAACATCCGACTTTCCTTAAAAACCGTTACCCGCAAAACTTACACCATAAGCGATGCAGAGAGAGCGGCAAGGTCGACTAGAATGAAAACGTTTTGGGAAAAGAAGAGAAATAAGAAGCTGAATCTTTAATATTGTTTTTGAGACATGTATATACTTGTTTTGGTTAAGTGCTCCAATGAGGGCATACATATGTAAATAAATATACTGTATCATTGTTTGCTGCACGCTTGTGCGCCTTCTTAATGTTATTATTTACTTATTATGTAATTCCGTGTATGTCACTTTCATCAAGATCACTATATAATTCTTGTATTTTCTCTTTGTGAACACTACATGCGTAACATCACACATAGGTCTCTGTTGCAATGTTTCCACGGGAGTGGTTGATAATAGACTGGCACGAGGTGTCCCTCCCGTAAGTTTCCATCAATAGCATGTTTTCACGTCGGCAAACTGGAGCTAGCAACGCGTTGTGCGGCAGCTTATTGAATCTCGTCATTCCAAGGCCAAATGGCTTAATCTATAAATTATTTTGTGTTGCTAGCATATTACTCTTTTCTTCCTGATTGTGTTAAGTGGTAAATGTCTTTTGTAAGAAAGTTGGATTAAGACTTAAAATTTATATTTTCTCATTCCAGATAAAGGTTGAACCCCCCGATATTCGAGACATAGACGAAGAAGATCCTAGTGGTTGGGAATCTCCAAAACTGGTCATAGACTTGGTAAGTAGACCTAGTTCATAATAATTCCATGTTATACAAATTTTATTTTACACTAGATATGAGGGGCATATTAAAAGTCATGGGCAACGTTTCTTTTTTTCAAGAAAAATTTTTATTTTTCAACTTTGTCTCTGTTTCTTCGGACACATTTTTCCCACCATTGTGAAAGTTTGAAAATCTTTTGACGGTTGTAGTCCGTTCCAGCACGCCGAAGGCACTGAAGCACTGCACTCTTTGCGTCCACGTTTATAAAACTTGACCGTCCAGATGGGTGGAAGGCACGCAACTATGCCACTATACTATCACCTCCCCACCCCCTAACACACAAATTCTAAGGTAACGAGTCTTGACGAAGATACATGATTGTTTAAAGTGTAAAAGCGTGCAGCAAATAATGGTACAGTATATTACAAAAGAGATTTTTGTGTTTCTTCTTTAACTTCAATATCCTTTGCATAAACGTCGCACTCTGCTTTTCTTCGCGAATGTTTGGCTAAAAATCTGTGTCGATTGTGCAAGGAAACACGGTATTCTTTGATCCGAAATCGCAACGAGAAGAATTTGTTTACTGTTCTGTCATGCTTGTTCACATCACTGATGAACTCCAGCTGTAGAGGACATACTTCTACAAAATGCTCTGTTATCTACTTCTGGAAGAAAAATCTTAACTCGAGTAGTAGCCTAATACATAATGCCCAACAGATGGCAGAATATGCCAGAGATTAACTCGGCATTTTAGAGCGAAAGGGTGCTTTGAAAATATTGAAGTTCTTGTGCACCGTCCAAAGACGGGCGTAGCAATCAACAGGTTAAAAAACAGAAACATTTATTTGTATCTTGAATAAGTAAATACCGTAAATGCACTTAACATCAAATGAAAGAAATAGATATAAAAATTAGTTCATGATTTTACGTGAGCTTGCATGCTTTCCCAAATGATTCTTTTTGTCATGATAATACCATGTTGCACCTTTGTGTTTTCCAATCTTTTGATTCTTTCATGCAGATTTATTTTCCTTGCAAATAATTTTAAGTGATGATTCCTTTTTCTTGTAGCCTGAAACTCCAGGTTCTGAACAACAGGTGGAAGTTAATTCTGTGTCTCAGAAGACCCCCAGACCAAACAAGGCAACCAAAGGTAAAAATGAACATAATACTTTCCATCCCGACCACAATCATTGTCAACAACAACAGCCTGATTAATTTGAGTAATTTCCAGTCCTTCTCCTTAGTTTCTAAACTGACTTTACCATAGTAGTTTTAACCATCGCAATAAAGGATTCTTACCACAGACAGCTGGCTTTGTAGACTAAAATATGATCCGAACAATACAGGAAAACTAGATGTTTTGATTAACAGAGCATAAGTTTAAGTAAGTAAATTAATAGACAAATGTTATAAGACCTAAGAGTATGATTCATCATTATTTGAAATGACAACCATTGGCACACCCACAAGCCCTCAGTCTCTGTGGCAAATCTTGAATTACATGGTGTGTCCACAGGATAATCTACCTCTGACTTGACGGGAGAGTACTCCAGACTATCCACGTTGGGGTGTCTTTTCATTCGAGCCATGTTGTGCAGCACAGACCACTATTTGTGGTCCAAAGTGCTTAGGTCTAGACTAATGGCCATATACAGTGGAAATAAAGGTGGGCAATTTTGGTTCGAACCCCTGCTGGGCTGTCTGGTACATTCAGTTCGAACCCCTGCTGGGCTGTCTGGTACATTCAGTTCGAACCACTACTGGGTTGTCTGGTACATTCAGTTCGAGCCACTCCTGGGTTGTCTGGTACATTCATTTTGAGCCTCTGCTAGTAAGTCTAGTACATTCAGTTCGAGCCACTCCTGGGTAGTCTGGTACATTTAGTTCGAACCACTACTGGGTAGCCTGGCACATTCAGTTCGAACCATAGCTGGGTTGTCTGGTACATTCAGTTCGAACCACAGCTGGGTAGTCCGGTGGATTCACATGCATTTTTTTCCAATTTTGGGAAGCAATCCATTTGTTTTTTTTTTGTTTTTTTCTGTCTCAGTGTATCATTTGCTTTCTTTCTTGTAACAGTCTGTAAAGTGCTGTAAAGTTTGATAGCAAATCGGACATTTCAATGTCTTCACTTGATCGCTCTTCATCTGATGCACCTGAGCTCATCCTGCGGCGTAGTTATACTCATTAAATCGTGCACCACAGCCACGCAGGCAGTTGCGGAAAGTGCACAGGTTAGAATCCAGGCGCTGACAGCGGTTATCCTGACTGTGGTATTTCCCCGGGTTTTTCCTACACTCCCTCCAAGCAAATGCTGGGATGGTACCTTCAAGTCCTGGGGTGCCTACTCCTTCCCTGTCCCATATACAGTTGCACACACCACTACAGTCATTACTAGGGCTCGGATTTTTAGGTGCTAAAAATCGGGAAAATATTTATTTTTTATGTATTAAAAAAATACTTGAAATATGTGACAAAAAAGTAAAAATATTTAATTATAATTTAGTTTATTAATGTGAATATAAACAATATGCAGTACTCACGAATGCAATTTATCCTACGTCTCACTGACTACTGAAGAATTACAATACACAACGAGATACATCTTCAGGTTGTCCATCACAAATGACCGAAGATTATCGCGAAACTGCGGTAATATGTTTCTTGCCCTTGAGGTATTGTGTAACTTGAGATCGCTGTTCAGCCTTTATTGCTTTTCCACATGGTTGGCAGAAAAGAACACCCCAATCGGAGGTAAAATTATCTTCAAAATTTGCAACAGACGATAACTTGTAGTTGTTTTTACTTTAGGCATCGTAGAACTGCCTTACACTTCACAGTGCCAGAAATGAACTGCATGTGAGCGACACTCGTTCCAGGTAGCTGAGGGAGGGGGAGGTCTAGCATGTAGTGCAATATGGCTATGGACAAGGAAATCCCCGGCAATTTAAAAATAAGTTAATAATAACAAAGTTGTAAGCTGACATGCACTCTGCATAAAGATTAGATAGTCACAGATTCTTCCCTGTTGAAGTAACACAGAACAAAAATGCAATAAACTGAAAGGTTTTAAAAATGTAAATATTATGTATTTTTATGTGCTAATAAGTGAAAAGCAGGAATTTATGTATTTATAAAAAAAATGCTCAAAATATGTACTGTATTTACATAAAAAAATATTTACCTAAAAATCCGAGCCCTAGTCATTACACGAATACTGGTTATGAGTCACACCCAACTACCTGGGGCTGATGACCCATGTGTCCCAAGCCCCTCAAAGGAATTAACATCATCATCTGTTTACCCTGTCCCTGTCTGCGACACTCTGCTATTTCACATGCCAGTCACGAATGTTTTCATGAGTTTTGATGCCAATTGACTCTATTCTAATTTTTTATGCTTTTCTGCCATGTCTTGCCATTAGTAACTTTCGTCACAATAAGCAGTGTGATACCGAATAGCATTAGCAACAACTACTAACTGGACTATTGGCTAACTGCCTATGGCACGGTAAATTCGATCAATTATGCATTCCTGTCAGTTAGTGATGTAAAATACCCAGGTATTTATAAATCGGGGTAAATACCCAGGGTATATACTCGGGTAAATACCCAATTTGGGTAAATACCTGGGTATTTTAAATTTGTCATCAAAAATCCTGTGTCATGGTAAGTTGAACCTTAAGAAAAGGTACCGGTATGCAAACTATTCTACAATAACTTTTTAGAAATGTAATAACATTAGATAGTTAATCAAATTAAATTTAATTAGAATTGAGACTTAAAAAACAGAATTAGAATTGGGAATTAGATCAGGGGATATAAACTAACAACTCCACTACACTGAAAAAGTTAGGGTAAGTACAGTAGGCGTCAAACAGAGAATAGAAAATGGGAGTGAAGTACAGTGTCAGTTTGAATTCTGGGTAGGATGAGCAGAGAGGTGTTGCCAACTCACATGCTTGCTGGCATACATCTTCACCCATTGTAGAGCCCTCATACTACAAAAACTTCCTGACATGCATTTATATTATTTAGAGTATGATATTTTTTTTTTGTATATTTAAAATTGAATGAAAAATAACTTAAAGCACTTTACTAAGCATTTTTTTTCTTCAAATACCCAGATGTCCATTTTCCTTTTCTTTTAGTTTTGAAGGATCAATATTGTTCCTGATTTCAATTTCAGTCCTTGTTTGTCCAACACTTCATCAACACTTCAAAAAGTGTTGTACAAAGCTCAAAAAACTGAAAATACCCTCATTTTGGGTATTTAAATGACCACTGGGTAAATACCCAATTTATATTTACCTTCCCAGTGGGTATTTACCCGGCCCACATCACTACTGTCAGTGCCTTTTAACTGTAAGCTTTTGCTGTGTAGGAATTTTTTGTAATCAGCATAGGAAAGGATTTTATTTTTGCTGAACCACACACAGATCATCCATGCCCGGTTAATGGAGAGTTTACTATACTTTCAAATTTTGAGACAGCAAGAGCAGTGAGAATCTCATCAACTGGCACTAAATTTGGGGTCAATTCCTTTTCGTTGTCAATGCCTTGTTACATCACTGTTGCCCCTTTTGACTGTTCATTGATGTCCATCTTGTTGTGTTGTCCTATGTAGACAAAGTTTGAGACAGTAAGAACAGTGAGAATGTCATTAACTGGCACTAAATTTGGAGTTAATTCCATTTTGCTCAATGCCTAGTTACGTCACTGTTGCTCCTTTTGACTGTTCGTTGATGTTTGTATGTCAATATTATTGTGTTGACCTATATTAATTTATAACAATGTTTTTTTCAGTCCATTGACTTCAGAATTAACCAAATTTTGTTGTATTGTAATTATGTCATTCATGAAGTATGTAGATTTTCTGTTTGATTACAGATTCTCATTGTGTTCTGATTACCTAGAACAAAATGGTTTAGTGGATGTATATGGCAATGTTTTCAAGTGAATACATTGTTAGGTATTTGATCTACATGCCAAATTACAAGCTACTAGTATCATTTTCAAGTATAGATATAAGCTGTATGATTTTTTCCATGGTGGAATATGATGTATTAAAACATTAATTTGTGTAGTGGGCTCCCCGTCCGAATATGGAAAGCCACGTTACCTGATGGAATTTCCCTCAGCCCCAGGACCTAGTCAAGATAATGTGACACTTGCCAATGAACTTTTAACAAACCAGCATGACCAGCGCAAACAAGTTAATCAGTGGCTCAGGAAACGGACTGGAAAAATTCCTAGGCCACCAAATGCTTTCATGATCTTTGCAAATGAATGGCGCCGTAAACTTGCATTCCAACACCCAAGTAAGTACAGTACATCTTATTTCTGAATGTTTATTTTGCTTGTTCTTTGTCTCCCTCATCGATTCATTTGGTGACTATCGAATGGGGTTGTTGATTCTCCGCCCAATCAATACAATTTATTACAAAAATTTTCACAGTTTTATTATTTCTGGGACATGTTTCGGGCCATACCTGGGCCCTTCTTCAGCCTTGATTAATTTCCAAAAACATCAATTAAAAAGACATGCATTTATAATAGATAGGGATAGGAATTTTTCGGTGATTTCAGAGTGAAGAAAGCGGTATTTTAAAGTGGCAAATTCGGTGTTTTCAAGTGCACTTTTCGGTACTTTCAAAATGTTAAATTTTAGGCGGTATTTTTTAAATATCATGGATAACATAACGCATTTCAGTCATCCTTCAAAGTATACTTCAGGGAAGAGATCCAAATTCTCTTGTGACAAACAGTAACATGTATCACTTAACGTGCTAGTGTAAGCTGAAAAACAAGTTCACAGTTAGCGTTTGAACAGGGGATCCAAATGGTTTTCAGCACAGATTCTGAGAACTTTGGAAATACAAATGTCATTCCTTGCAAAACTTGAACAATATCTGTCTTGGTCCTGTCGTGCATCTGCCTCTTGATTAAAGTTTGCAGTTCGTTGTATCCTCTAATGACCTCACTTTTTTCCAGTGTTCCACAGAATGACAACTTCTTAATTTTCTTTGCAAGGTCCTCATTGATGTTCATTGGCACTATTTCTGATGGATCAAACGCACACATTTGTAAATCTTGTTGCCAGGGTCAACGTATCTCAGGCTGATTAATATTCTAAGAGCATGGGACCCAGCGTTTACTAAAACTGGATGTATTTTCTCTCCTTTTAACTAATTTCCACAACCCTCCAACAGCTCCTTAATGTTGGTACCGTAATTTCCAGAAACAGCAAGTTTAAGGGCTTGCTGAATTCTCCGTAGATGTCCATCTAGAAGGTGAACAGTCTGATAAGACTGGGATGAGTTTAGTGATGTCTGTGCCAAATTCTTTGAATCTCAAGTATTTCGTCATGTGAAACATTGTTCAGGAAATCAACACCAGAGTTATCAGTCCCTACTACTTCATTCATAAATTGCACGATATCTTTCAAGTACTCTGACAGGTACACTACAGAATGAAACCAAGAAGACCACCTGGTTAAGACTGGTTCAGGAAACAGTGGCACATTTGGATATGGATACTTGCCATCTAGATATTCATGTCTGAACGCGTCGAGTAGTTACTAGGATGAAGGGGGAGGTGACCTTGCTGTTCTGGTCCATAAAACCTCAATAAGTTAGTAACTTACCAGGATGTGATTGATAAAGATCGCTGTATGCAGAAAGTGAGGTCCGCTATCTACCATTAAGTTTCCGATCATTCCGTGTTTGTTGGATGCTCTCCATGCAGTCAAGTCATGAGAGAAAATTACCGCTACTACACTCGCACAAAAACAAGCCTTTGTCAGCTTCTGTGACGACGATATTTTAAATCGGCAAGGTGGTCTCACTACGATGACATTAGGGCAAAACCTGGATGAATGCCAAGATGCAGAAGAAAGTGACATTCAGTAGTTAGACTTCGATAAAGACGATCATGGTTTCAGACATGAAAGCGATGAGGATATTGTACGGAATTTGACTGTCGGTGAGGTAAACTGAGATCCAGTGCATGTCAAGTGAAGGAGCGATGCAACGGAAATCCCAAAAGTTCCCACAGTCAAGCTAGTGTGTCTATAGTCACACTTATCTCTTATATAGAAAATCGAGATGAATTTTCGTTCTCATATATTGTTTTCTTCAGAATTGTACAACCTAAAACTAGAAAAAATAAACTATCTAAGAAACAAAATGTGATTACAGTCAATTCTCTTAGTTTTTAATATTGGCGTAGGCCTAAGAAAAAATAAACTATCTAAGAAACAAAAAGTGATTACAGTCATTTCTCTTAGTTTTTAATATTGGTGTAGGCCTAATCTTCGTAGTGTCTTACAATACTATGTTGTAATAGTACATTATGCAACGAGCCTATAATGGCAATAATTAAGACACGAGTAAGTTTATAAAACGAGCGTATGCGAGTCTTATAATTTCCATACGAATGTCTTAATTACTATTATAGGCGAGTTGCATACGACTGTTTATGTTCGACGATAATTATTATAACTATTTCATGTTCGAACATAAATATTCATAAATATCTGTAGAGATTTCACCAGTTTTATGTACTGAACAGAGCGTATGAGACGCAGAGAATGCCTTGTATTTGACCATGACCTCCTCGATTACCCTACTATGACACTAGGCCAGGCAGCGACATTTAAATTAGAAGGCCGTGGAACTCAGTGCATCTAATTATCTAATTGGTCAAACAACTGTTTCTTGAGCTCTGATTGGTGGGAGAAACTGTTTCATAATGCAAAATAGTGTTATAATGAGCCTCATTATAGTACCGTTTTCTGACACATAATAGTCAGGGTCGAACATAAAGTATTCTAATTATTTTTTTCTGCGTGTTCTTAAAATACATTTCAATATTTTAACCAATAGTTTTCTTTTTGCCTGGCTTAAAAACATTATTGCAGATAATTCGTGGCTTTCAAAAAATCGCGGAAATTTGTGCATTAATTGCCGCGAATTATCGGAAGAGCACTATAAAGGAAAAAAAAAACGAAAAAAGCTAAAATTCGCGTTTTCATGCGAAATTCACGAAAATTCGCGTTTTATGCGAAATTCGCGAAAATTCGCGAGCTCAAAAACATTTATTTTTGCCATTTTTAGGGTTATTATAACACATTATCACCTGTGTATGACTTCTTTAAAAAATTCGCGAAATTCGCTATCGCGAATTTTTCCTATCCCTAATAATAGAACAACACTCTTAAAATGCTTAACGGTATTAGATACATTAAAACAACACTAAAATACACATTTGGAGAGAGAAAGAAACATTGATACGATAAAACACCTCTTCATGTCAGCCATACACAAACTAAAATGTATTACATGCTGGTTGTTTTTAATGGTGAAAAGTGCCCATTTTGCTGAGTGATTCTGACTTATCTGTTAGTCACGCCGATACAGTTCTGTTTGGTGACCCAGATATGCTGGCGAGTCTGGGGCTTAACATACTTTGGCCTTTGTTAAAATAAATATTCCGCCTGGCTTGTATAGTGATTGAGCGGAGATAGCCACCTGTTCAATATGTTGTCCTTGGACCGAGCATGGTTGACGCATTATGTAGTATGGGTGAGTTAACTGCAAAGATAATAATTTATGCTTTAGCAATGGCAGATGCTCTTAGGTTGAGGTCAAGATTAAATATTAAGGAATCAAAACTTTAAACTTACAGGGTAAATTGGCACTAATAATTTGCTGCTCGTTCCCGCCCGGAAGCTGAATTTAGTGGACCTTTCCTATGCGGGGTCTAGAATGAGAGAAACGTTCTTTCTCAGAAACACATGCAGATTTATTTCGACTAATTGACGAGCGAATGGCTTAGACTTACCCATGTTGTGTTGGAGCTTACTGACTGCGAACTGTTGTGCTGTTGTGCGGGACCTAGCAGGCAAGGTCGCGCATGTGACACGTCTGCCGGTATACGGAGAGAGGGGGGAACACAGGAGGGGAGGCCGGGTTCATTGGCATTCTTACGGTTCCGCATGGCCATGCTCCTTCTTTAGGATGAATTAATCTATGGGGGGGAAATCAATTGTGGGTTGTATGTTGGGGGGGTTGAGAAGAATGAACGTCAATATAAAAAGGTTTTTTACGTATTCTTGTCTTAGGGAAAAATTTATGTATATTCTCAAATAAAATATTGGCATCAAAATTAATTTCGTTGAGATTAAGTCCTGGGTTAAAACGCTGTGCGATATCTGTTTCAATCTGTTCAAGAACATTCATAATAGCCCCTTTTTTTAAGTAGTGAATAATTTCCATGTCTTTCTCTATGCTTGTGAATTTGTGGCCTGTTTCTTTTGTATGGTTTCCCATGGCTGAAATTTTTTAATGTTTTATGGCATTAACATGTTCATGGTATCTCGTGTGGAAGCTACGTCCGGTTTGACCTAGATAATTTGAACCACATTCCTGGCAATGAAGTTTATAGATTCCCGATGACTGGTACTTGTTCGTAATATTAATTTTACCGGAGTTGTAAACAATTTTATGGTTATTATTATTAGTTTTGAAAGAGATTTTGACGTTATATTTCTTTAAAGCGTTAGTTACATCGTATGTGTTTCGATTGATGTATGTGAACACTGCAAAGTGCGATTTTTCTTTTTTAAAAGGGGTAAGGTGAGAATTAGGCCTATTTTTAAGTTTATTGATGATACTTACAATTTCGGATCGGTTATAACCATTGGCTTCTGCAATTTGAAAAATGACGTCGATTTCATGTTGATAATCTTCTTTGGACATGGGGGTTTTAATAGCTCTATTTACATAACTTATAAAGGCTGCCCTTTTGTGGGTGGTTGGAACTCTTTTTGATTACTGTACTGGTTTGAGTAGGTTTTCTGTAGACCCTATATTGGAATTTCCCTTCGTTAATGCTTAAATTAAGATCTAGGTAATTAATCGAATTGTTGTTAAAAGTATCCCCCGTGAATTTCAGATTGTTAACAATGTTATTCAAATTTGTAAGTAATTGATCCAGGTTCATTGCGGTTTTGTCAAGAACAACAAAAATGTCATCGACATAACGACCCCAAAAATCGATGCCATTGTTCTTGTTCAAGATTTCAGTCGCTTCTATGTGATCGATGAATATGTTAGCTATAATTCCAGAAGCTGGGGAACCCATCGCAAGGCCTTGATTTTGCTTGTAGATTTTATCATTAAATTTGAAAAAATTGTTGTTAAGCATGAATCTAAGAATCTCCATGAACTCGTCTATTTCAATTTCTGACAGTGTTTCGTTGTTTTTTAGGTTATTTTCTATGATGTCTATTGTTCTTTGCATAGGAATGTTAGTATACATATCTTTGATGTCTATAGTGTGGAACGAATGAGAGGGTTTGATGTTCAGGTTTTTGGTTTCTTCGCAAAAATGCAGTGAGTTTTTAAAGGATTTAATGGCCTTAAAAGTGTAGTGGGAGCGGAGAAATTTTTGGATGAACTGAGCTATTCGATAAGTTGGGCTATTCCTGTAAATAACAATAGGTCTAATAGGAATATTATCTTTATGGATTTTGGGAAGAGCTCTGAGGGTTGGAATGCCAGGCTTCATATTAATTAAACTACTGCTTTGCTTGTCGTTCATGGTGAAAACTGTGTCTTTCAGAATTTGTTTAAGCTTCCTTTGTATGGTTGCAGTTGGATCTTTGCTGATTTTCGAGAAGTTATTACTGCTCAAAAAATCTTCGGTTTTCGTGATGTGGCCCTTTTTACTCATAATGACAGTGGTGTTGCCTTTATCGGCCTTAGTAACTATTAAGTTGTTATCTTTTATCTTTTTATTAAGCTGTACTATGTCAGAATTGCTTTTGTTTTTAGTGGTTTTGTTCCGTTCCAATACTTTACTTATTCTCTTATTAATTTCATGACGTGCTCCGTTCTGTTCGTCAGGTGGTAGTTTTTTAATTGCAACTTCCGCTTCAGCAATGAGTAACATGGTATTTTTCTTGTTGTGTTCAGCGTCCCAGTTGAATTGGGGCCCTTTTCCTAGAATACCTAGTTCCGAATCTACGAAATCCGTTTGTGAAATGTTTTTAACAGGCTCTTGAAATTCATGTACAGGTGATGCTGGATGTTGTGTTGAAGTGACAGCATTCGAATTTGCCAAATAGTTAAGTTTCTTATTAAGGGATTCCTGTTTTCTGACGGAAGCGTTAGCCACGACATTGTGTGTGTAATTGAGAAATTCATTCCACTCCTTTTCCCCGGATAAGTTAGCAGCTTCAAGGTGGGCGCGATACAGTTTGTTGTTAATGAAGTTTTTCTTTATGTAGAGGAATTTCATTTCTCTTTGGAGAAATCTATGATTGATTATCTCCTGGGTCCTCCTCTCAAATGCGTTCCTAGTACCTTTCTTCTGCATAAATTTAAGGTTTTTGGGAACAAGTTTGAGGTTCCTGCACTTTTTAATGAAAGCTATGTCTTTAGTGGTTGTGGAAAGTTTAAGTTTAAGGTCTTTATATTTGAATCTTAGCCTCTTGGCCTGGCTCGCCTTATCTTCAAGATTATTTGGAAAGTTTTCCATATTTGAGGTCCGTATTGACGTTTACAACTATCGAATGGGGTTGTTGATTCTCCGCCCAATCAATACAATTTATTACAGAAATTTTCACAGTTTTATTATTTCTGGGACATGTTTCGGGCCATACCTGGGCCCTTCTTCAGCCTTGATTAATTTCCAAAAACATCCATTAAAAAGACATGCATTTATAATAGAACAACACTCGAAATGCTTAACGGTATTAGATACATTAAAACAACACTAAAATACACATTTGGAGAGAGAAAGAAACACTGATACGATAAAACATCTCTTCATGTCAGCCATACACAAACTAAAATGTATTACATGCTGGTTGTTTTTAATGGTGACAAGTGTCCATTTTGCTGAGTGATTCTGACTTATCTGTTAGTCACGCCGATACAGTTCTGTTTGGTGACCCAGATATGCTGGCGAGTCTGGGGCTTAACATACTTTGGCCTTTGTTAAAATAAATATTCCGCCTGGCTTGTATAGTGATTGAGCGGAGATAGCCACCTGTTCAATATGTTGTCCTTGGACCGAGCATGGTTGACGCATTATGTAGTATGGGTGAGTTAACTGCAAAGATAATAATTTATGCTTTAGCAATGGCAGATGCTCTTAGGTTGACGTCAAGATTAAATATTAAGGAATCAAAACTTTAAACTTACAGGGTAAATTGGCACTAATAGTTTGCTGCTCGTTCCCGCCCGGAAGCTGAATTTAGTGGACCTCCTTTCCTATGCGGGGGCTAGAATGAGCGAAACGTTCTTTCTCAGAAACACATGCAGATTTATTTCGACTAATTGACGAGCGAATGGCTTAGACTCACCCATGTTGTGTTGGAGCTTACTGACTGCGAACTGTTGTGCTGTTGTGCGGGACCTAGCGGGCAAGGTCGCGCATGTGACACGTCTGCCGGTATACGGAGAGAGGGGGGAACACAGGAGTGGAGGCCGGGTTCATTGGCATTCTTACGGTTCCGCGTGGCCATGCGCCTTCTTTGGGATGAATTAATCTATGGGGGGAAAATCAATTGTGGGTTGTATGTTGGGGGGTTGAGAAGAATGAACGTCAATATAAAAAGGTTTTTTACGTATTCTTGTCTTAGGGAAAAATTTATGTATATTCTCAAATAAAATATTGGCGTCAAAATTAATTTCGTTGAGATTAAGTCCTGGGTTAAAACGCTGTGCGATATCTATTTCAATCTGTTCAAGAACATTCATAATAGCCCCTTTTTTTACGTAGTGAATAATTTCCATGTCTTTCTCTATGCTTGTGAATTTGTGGCCTGTTTCTTTTGTATGGTTTCCCATGGCTGAAATTTTTTTATGTTTTATGGCATTAACATGTTCATGGTATCTCGTGTGAAAGCTACGTCCGGTTTGACCTAGATAATTTGAACCACATTCCTGGCAATGAAGTTTATAGATTCCCGATGACTGGTACTTGTTCGTAATATTAATTTTACCGGAGTTGTAAACAATTTTATGGTTATTATTATTAGTTTTGAAAGAGATTTTGACGTTATATTTCTTTAAAGCTTTAGTTACATCGTATGTGTTTCGATTGATGTATGTGAACACTGCAAAGTGCGATTTTTCTTTTTTTTTAAGGGGTAAGTTGAGAATTAGGCCTATTTTTAAGTTTATTGAAGATACTTACAATTTCGGATCGGTTATAACCATTGGCTTCTGCAATTTGGAAAATGACGTCGATTTCATGTTGATAATCTTCTTTGGACATGGGGGTTTTAATAGCTCTATTTACGTAACTTATAAAGGCTGCCCTTTTGTGGCTTTGTGGGTGGTTGGAACTCTTTTTGATTACTGTACTGGTTTGAGTAGATTTTTTGTAGACCCTATATTGGAATTTCCCTTCGTTAATGCTTAAATTAAGATCTAGGTAATTAATCGAATTGTTGTTAAAAGTATCCCCCGTGAATTTCAGATTGTTAACAATGTTATTCAAATTTGTAAGTAATTGATCCAGGTTCATTGCGGTTTTGTCAAGAACAACAAAAATGTCATCGACATAACGACCCCAAAAATCGATGCCATTGTTCTTGTTCAAGATTTCAGTCGCTTCTATGTGATCGATGAATATGTTAGCTATAATTCCAGAAGCTGGGGAACCCATCGCACGGCCTTGATTTTGCTTGTAGATTTTATCATTAAATTTGAAAAAATTGTTGTTAAGCATGAATCTAAGAATCTCCATGAACTCGTCTATATCAATTTCTGACAGTATTTCGTTGTTTTTTAGGTTGTTTTCTATGATGTCTATTTTTCTTTGCATAGGAATGTTAGTATACATATCTTTGATGTCTATAGTGTGGAACGAATGAGAGGGTTTGATGTTCAGGTTTTTGGTTTCTTCGCAAAAATGCAGTGAGTTTTTAAAGGATTTAATGGCATTAAAAGTGTAGTGGGAGCGGAGAAATTTTTGGATGAACTGAGCTATTCGATAAGTTGGGCTATTCCTGTAATTAACAATAGGTCTAATAGGAATATTATCTTTATGGATTTTGGGAAGAGCTCTCGAGGGTTGGAATGCCAGGCTTCATATTAATTAAACTATTGCTTTGCTTGTCGTTCATGATGAAAACTGTGTCTTTCAGAATTTGTTTAAGCTTCCTTTGAATGGTTGCAATTGGATCTTTGCTGATGTTCGAGAAGTTATTACTGCTCAAAAAATCTTCGGTTTTCGTGATGTGGTCCTTTTTACTCATAATGACTGTGGTGTTGCCTTTATCGGCCTTAGTAACTATTAAGTTGTTATCTTTTATCTTTTTATTAAGCTGTACTATGTCAGAATTGCTTTTGTTTTTAGTGGTTTTGTTCCGTTCCAATACTTTACTTATTCTGTTATTAATTTCATGACGTGCTCCGTTCTGTTCGTCAGGTGGTAGTTTTTTAATTGCAACTTCCGCTTCAGCAATGAGTAACATGGTATTTTTCTTGTTGTGTTCAGCGTCCCAGTTGAATTGGGGCCCTTTTCCTAGAATATCTAGTTCCGAATCTACGAAATCCGTTTGTGAAATGTTTTTAACAGGCTCTTGAAATTCATGTACAGGTGATGCTGGGTGTTGTGTTGAAGTGACTGCATTCGAATTTGCCAAATAGTTAAGTTTCTTATTAAGGGATTCTTGTTTTCTAACGGAAGCGTTAGCCACGACATTGTGTGTGTAATTGAGAAATTCATTCCACTCCTTTTCCCCGGATAAGTTAGCAGCTTCAAGGTGGGCGCGATACAGTTTGTTGTTAATGAAGTTTTTCTTTATGTAGAGGAATTTCATTTCTCTTTGGTGAAATCTATGATTGATATCTCCTGGTTCCTCCTCTCAAATGCGTTCCTAGTGCCTTTCTTCTGCATAAATTTAAGGTGTTTGGGAACAAGTTTGAGGTTCCTGCACTTTTTAATGAAAGCTATGTCTTTAGTGGTTGTGGAAAGTTTAAGTTTGAGGTCTTTATATTTGAATCTTAGCCTCTTGGCCTGGCTCGCCTTATCTTCAAGATTATTTGGAAAGTTTTCCATATTTGAGGTCCGTATTGACTTTTACAACTATCGAATGGGGTTGTTGATTCTCCGCCCAATCAATACAATTTTTTTATTTACACTGTTTACGCCCACATTGGAGCACCAAAAATCAAACCTGATATACAAAGTCTGCCAATATTTCAAATAATAAGTTTAGTTCTTAATTCTTGATAATTTTTTCCTTTCCCAATACTTCTTCAGTCTGGAAGATCTTGCAGCTCGTTCTTCTTCTGATATAACATACTGCTTACGCTGTGAAATTTTGAATGTTAGTCGAGTGTATTTGTTATTCAGAAGCCGTTTCTCCTCTCTATGTTCAATTTGATGTTGAGTTATTTTCAATTCGTCTAAATCCATTTGTATTTCTTTAAACCATGTGATTTTTGTTTTACTGTTCCAAAAGAAGTCAAAAAGTTGTTTCAGGAGTCTAGTATTTGGCAAGCGGGATATGTGTCCAAAAAATACAATTTATTACAAAAATTTCCACAGTTTTATTATTTCTGGGAAATGTTTCGGACCATACCTGGGCCCTTCTTCAGCCTTGATTAATTTCCAAAAACATCCATTAAAAAGACATGCATTTATAATAGAACAACACTCTTAAAATGCTTAACGGTATTAGATACATTAAAACAACACTAAAATACACATTTGGAGAGAGAAAGAAACATTGATACGATAAAACACCTCTTCATGTCAGCCATACACAAACTAAATGTATTGCATGCTGGTTGTTTTTAATGGTGACAAGTGTCCATTTTGCTGAGTGATTCTGACTTATCTGTTAGTCACGCCGATACAGTTCTGTTTGGTGACCCAGATATGCTGGCGAGTCTGGGGCTTAACATACTTTGGCCTTTGCTAAAATAAATATCCCGCCTGGCTTGTATAGTGATTGAGCGGAGATAGCCACCTGTTCAATATGTTGTCCTTGGACTGAGCATGGTTGACGCATTATGTAGTATGCGTGAGTTAACTGCAAAGATAATAATTTATGCTTTAGCAGTGGCAGATACTCTTAGGTTGAGGTCAAGATTAAATATTAAGGAATCAAAACTTTAAACTTACAGGGTAAATTGGCACTAATAGTTTGCTGCTCGTTCCCGCCCGGAAGCTGAATTTAGTGGACCTTTCCTATGCGGGGGCTAGAATGAGCGAAACGTTCTTTCTCAGAAACACATGCAGATTTATTTCGACTAATTGACGAGCGAATGGCTTAGACATACCCATGTTGTGTTGGAGCTTACTGACTGCGAACTGTTGTGCGGGACCTAGCGGGCAAGGTCGCGCATGTGACACGTCTGCCGGTATACGGAGCGATGGGGGAACACAGGAGGGGAGGCCGGGTTCATTGGCATTCTTACGGTTCCGCATGGCCATGCGCCTTCTTTAGGGTGAATTAATCTCTGGGGAAAAAATCAATTGTGGGTTGTATGTTGGGGGGTTGAGAAGAATGAATGTCAATATAAAAAGGTTTTTTTACGTATTCTTGTCTTAGGGAAAAATTTATGTATATTCTCAAATAAAATATTGGCGTCAAAATTAATTTCGTTGAGATTAAGTCCTGGGTTAAAACGCTGTGCGATATCTATTTCAATCTGTTCAAGAACATTCATAATAGCCCCTTTTTTTACGTAGTGAATAATTTCCATGTCTTCTCTATGCTTGTGAATTTGTGGCCTGTTTCTTTTGTATGGTTTCCCATGGCTGAAATTTTTTTATGTTTTATGGCATTAACATGTTCATGGTATCTCGTGTGGAAGCTATGTCCGGTTTGACCTAGATAATTTGAACCACATTCCTGGCAATTAAGTTTATAGATTCCCGATGACTGGTACTTGTTCGTAATATTAATTTTACCGGAGTTGTAAACAATTTTATGGTTATTATTATTAGTTTTGAAAGCGGTTTTGACGTTATATTTCTTTAAAGCGTTAGTTACATCGTATGTGTTTCGATTGATGTATGTGAACACTGCAAAGTGTGATTTTCCTTTTTTTAAAGGGGTAAGGTGAGAATTAGGCCTATTTTTAAGTTTATTGATGATACTTACAATTTCGGATCGGTTATAACCATTGGCTTCTGCAGTTTGGAAAATGACGTAGATTTCATGTTGATAATCAAGGCTGGATTTAGACAGCTCCTTAACCCGGTCCATGAGTCAATTAAAATTGGCTACATGGATAATTCTTGCCAGGCACGTCCACGTCGTGGGGGTGGGCAACGGTACTGTAATATACCATGGAACTACAGTAACGGCTATGTTCTGGTGAGGACCCAGGCCTATGGGGTATAACGTAGGCCCCGTGCACAGGGTTACGTGCGAAGACCTCAACGGCATCTGCAGTGGAGAAGATGGACTTTGGTACAGTGAAGATGGCGGAAGAGGCAACCCAGTACTCAGGGGTTAAATATGAATACAACCTGCTGCCTTGTAGGTTTGGTAGTGGAATACCAAAGGCTAAGGGAGACAACCCTGACAGAAAATCCTCCAATATGTTAGGCCTAGCAAGCCAATAAAGGAGTAAATAGTTATGCGCTTTCATTGTTAAAACGAGCCTCGGAAAGAAGAATACCCAAAATGGACAGCTCACACGCCTTACAGTTGACAGGAATGATGGCATCCAGCCTGATGTTATGCAATGTAAGGCTGTGGGAAAAAACAGAATAAAGAAAGATAAACCCAAAATGAGAATAGGAACACTGAATGTAATGACATTAACTGGAAAATGTGAAGAACTTGTAGATCTGATTGAAAGAAGGCAACTGGATGTATTAGGTCTGAGCGAAAAAGGAAGAAAATTTTAAGAGGAGGATATACCCTTTACTGGTGTTGTAAATGGAAAGGGTCACATAATGGAGTGGGCTTTATTCTAAGTAAGAAAGTAGATGCAGATATTAAATATATTAGCGACAGAATCATTAGATTGGAGGTATCATCAAACGAAAAAATCCCAACCCTAGTGCAGGTTTATGCCCCACAAACGGGGTGCAAGGATGAAGAGAAACAGAAGTTCTTGGAACAGCTTGAGAACCAATTGGATAAGGAGAACATTATGATAATAGGTGACTTAAATGCTCAGGTGGGATGCAAAAGGGAGGGTGTAGAAAGAGTGATTGGCCCATTTGGTTATGGAAACAGAAATCCCTTTACATAAATCTAGAAGGGGAAGACCTGCTTGATATGTGCAGTCGAAATAGTCTTCAAATTCAAAATACCTGGTTTAAGAAGAGAGAAAACCATAAAGCAACTAGATACAGCTGGGATGGAAGACATAGATCAATGATAGACCTTGTAATAACAGCGGGTGAAGCAGGAAAACAAGTTGTGGATGTCAAAGTTGTTCCCAGTGAAAGTCTCGACAGTGACCATAGGCTTGTTCTAGTTAGTATAACTGGTGTTAAACTGATTAATTATAAGATGGAAAAGAAATAAAAGATCAAGGTCTGGGAGCTGGAGAAATCTGATAAACGTGAGGAATTTCAGAGAAGAATTTTAGGAAAAGTTCCAAAAACTGATACGAAAAGTGCAGAGGAAGAGTGGCAAAATTTTCGAAATGTCTTAGTTGAAGAAGCTAGAGAATTATGTGGCGAAACAAGTAGTAAAGTTCGGCATAAAGAGACTGCCTGGTGGAATAAGGAAGTCAAGACAATAATTCAATTAAGGAACAAAGTAAAAAGAAAATTAGAAGTGGAGAGACAAAAGAATGACAGAAATGAGGATAAAATCAGATCACTTGCTCAAGAATATCGAGAGCACAAATTAAGAGTTAAACGCATAATTAATGAAGAGAAGGATAAGATTTGGGATGAATTTGCGAAGAAACTGGAGGAAGATACACAAGGTAATAAGAAATTACTATATAAAACTGAGAAAAACAATAAAAGACATCAGGAATCCGTTACAGCTTTGGAAGGAAATAATGGAGAAGTGATAAGAAGCATAAATGAAATCAGGAAATTAATGGGACAGTATTTTGATCAACTGTTAAATGATGCATCTAATAATGACAGTGGGGACACGAACATCAATTTAGGGGCCAATGATGAAAACCACCAAGAACCACCCCCAACCTGGTCTGAAGTGGAAGAAGCTTTAAAAGCCATGATCAAAGGGAAGTCCACTGGAGTTGATGAAGTAAGTTCAGACATGATAAAAGCAGCAGGAATTAATGGGATACATTGGTTGTACAGAGTATTACATGCTATATGGAAGGACAATAAGATCCCTGATGACTGGTCTGATGACTGGTCTAAAGGTGAAATAGTGCCATTGTTTAAAAAAGGAAACCGGAAAAAGTGTGAGAACTATCGTGGAATTACTTTGTTATCCCATGGTCTAAAGATCTTGGAAAAAATAATTGCGAAAAGACTACGCAGACACTTAGAAAAGGCTTTAGAAGAAGAACAACATGGCTTTAGACCAGGAAGGAGTACTATTGACTTGATCTTTGCTGCAAGAATGCTTATTGAGAAACATCTTGAAAAGGGGAAAGAATTAGTAATGGTATTTCTAGATATAGAAAAAGCTTATGATAGCATTGCAAGATCAAAAATTTGGGAATGTTTAGAAAGGCACAATGTCCCAAAAGGCTTGATAAACAAGATCAAAATGCTGTATGAGAACACAAGGGCATGTGTAAGAATAGGTAATGGGGAAAGCAGATGGTTCACAAGAAAACAAGGAGTCCAACAAGGAAGTTCACTGTCTCCATTACTATTCATCACAGTGATGGACATAATCCTGAAGAGAATAAAAGAAGAACAGGGTAATGAAACAAATGCCCTTGTCTTTGCAGATGACGTCATGATTTGGGGAGAAAGTGCCAGAGAGGTACAAGAAAAACTGGATGCATGGGACAAGCTGTTCAAGGAGTATGGGTTGAAAATAAGCCAAAGTAAGACAGTAGTGATGACAACAGGACTGTCTAATGCAACCATTTACCTGAATAATCAGCCTCTACAAATTGTTGATCAATTTAAATATCTTGGTAGCACAGTGTGTATGGATAACAACAACAACAGTGAAGTAACAAATAGAACTAGTAATGCAGCCTCCTTCTATGCACAAGTTAGAACACTACTGTGGAATAATAAAGTGCCCAGGAAGTGTAAACATATACTGTTTAAGACATACTACATCCCAATTCTAACTTACGGAGTAGAAACATGCACCCTGTCCAGAAGAGAAGAAAGTAGGATTCAGGCATCCGAAATGAAGTTTATAAGAACAATGCTTCAAAGGACAAGGAGAGACAAATTAAGGAACGAAACAAACAGGACAGAGGCTGGCATAGATATCAGTGCTACAAAATATTTGCAGAAGCAACGATTAGGATGGTATGGGCATCTTTAAAGAATGGGAGATGAGAGGACACCAAAAGCTTATTTCAACAAGATTATCCCAGGAAAAAGACCAGTAGGAAGACCAAAGAAGAAATGGTTGGACCAAATCAAGGATGATCTTGAAGACAAAGGGCTAGACTGGAGAAGGACCCATGAAGACCAACTATTCATGGACAGGAAAAGGTGGCGAGGGCTCGTTAACAGCACCCGGGCGACTGGAGCTGGAATTTGATGATGATGAATCTTCTTTGGACATGGGGGTTTTAATAGCTCTATTTACGTAACTTATAAAGGCTGCCCTTTTGTGGCTTTGTGGGTGGTTGGAACTCTTTTTGATTACTGTACTGGTTTGAGTAGGTTTTCTGTAGACCCTATATTGGAATTTCCCTTCGTTAATGCTTAAATTAAGATCTAGGTAATTAATCGAATTGTTGTTAAAAGTATCCCCCGTGAATTTCAGATTGTTAACAATGTTATTCAAATTTTTAAGTAATTGATCCAGGTTCATTGCGGTTTTGTCAAGAACAACAAAAATGTCATCGACATAACGACCCCAAAAATCGATGCCATTGTTCTTGTTCAAGATTTCAGTCGCTCCTATGTGATCGATGAATATGTTAGCTATAATTCCAGAAGCTGGGGAACCCATCGCAAGGCCTTGATTTTGCTTGTAGATTTTATCATTAAATTTGAAAAAATTGTTGTTAACCCTAGAACTGCTGCAGGTTTATCCGTCAAATGCTGCAGTACATTCCCTTAAAATACACACTATGGGAATTTAGTATCTGTAAGCAAACTGTGTTCATGAATATAACTTATCATACATCAATAGAAAGCTGAAAGACTGTTCTATATTATTCTTATAGAGGTGAATCGTTCAGACTCATCGGTTTGAATTAATCATAAAAAGTGTTTTATAAAAAATATATAGATATAAAAAAATGACTTTTCTGCTCTAGAAAACTATATTGCCAAGCTAAATGTTTGTCAGACACATCATAAATGAAAAGTTCACAGTTTTTTGTTACTATTTCAAGAACCCGTTATAAATAATTCCTGTTATTTACTAAAAAAGAAAATTATTTATACAATATGACATTTCTCCATTATGCACATATATGAGAAATTCACCTTCTGCCTCTTCTGTAAGCTAACTGCGTTCATGAATAGGCCTATAACTTATCATACATCAGTAGAAATCTGAAAGACTGTTCCATATTATTTTTATAGAGGTGAATCATTCAGACTCATTAGTTTGAATTAATCATAAAATGTATTTTATAAAAAATAAAACATAAAATTGACTTTTCTGCTCTAGTAAACCATATTGCCAAGTTAAATATTTGTCAGACACATCATAAATGAAAACTTCACAGTTTTTTGTTACTATTTCAGGAACCAGTTTTAAATAATTCCTGTTATTTACTAAAAAAGAAAGTTATTTTTACAATATGACATTTCTCCATTATGCACATACCGGTATATGAGAAATTCACATTCTGCCTTTTCTGTAAGAAAACCGTGTTCATGAATAGGCCTATAACTTATCATACATCAATAGAAAGCTGAAAGACTGTTCTATATTATTATTATAGTGGTGAATTATTCAGACTCATCAGTTTGAATTAATCATAAAAAGTATTTCATAAAAATAAAAAAATAAAAAATTGATTTTCTGCTCTAGAAAACCATATTGCCAAGATAATTTTTTGTCAGACACATCATAAATGAAAAGTTCGTAGTTTTTTGGTACTAATTCAAGAACCAGTTTTAAATAATTCCTGTTATTTACTAGAAAAGAAAGTTATTTTTACAGTATGACATTTCTCCATTATGCATATATATGAGAAATTCACCTTCTGCCTTTTCTGTAAAAATAACTGTGTTCATGAATAGGCCTATAACTTACCATACATCAATAGAAAGCAGAAAGACTGTTCTATATTATTTTTATAGAGGTGAATCATTCAGACTCATCAGTTTGAATTAATCATAAAAAATATTTCATAAAAATAAAAATAAAAATTGACTTTTCTGCTCTAGAAAACCATATTGCCAAGTTAAATGTTTGTCAGACACATCATAAATGAAAAGTTCACAGTTTTTTGTTACTATTTCAGGAACCAGTTTTAAATAATTCCTGTTATTTACTAAAAAAGCGCTCAATTTCTGAATCATCTACATAGGCTTGTTGGCTGCCATTTTGCTCAATGCAACTTCAATGTCAACATGAAAGCACTTCCACTTCTGCAGCCAAATAATAGCCTGCTTATTGTCATTTGTTTGCCAAAGAGTAACACCACGAAAGATAAAAGCATCAGGAACCAGCATGACTTGAAATTAGTGCCATCTGATGGCTAACAGTAGCACTATATATGAATACCGAGACCGTCTTTCAGAGAGACGGTCGCACTTGATTAAACACCACACCGTCTTCCTGGAAGACGGTCCGCAGTTCTAGGGTTAAGCATGAATCTAAGAATCTCCATGAACTCGTCTATTTCAATTTCTGACAGTTTTTCGTTGTTCTTTAGGTTGTTTTCTATGATGTCTATTGTTCTTTGCACAGGAATGTTGTATACATATCTTTGATGTCTATAGTGTGGAACGAATGAGAGGGTTTGATGGTCAGATTTTTGGTTTCTTCACAAAAATGCAGTGAGTTTTTAAAGGATTTAATGGCTTTAAAAGTGTAGTGGGAGCGGAGAAATTTTTGGATGAACTGAGCTACTCTATAAGTTGGGCTATTCCTGTAATTAACAATAGGACTATAGGAATATTATCTTTATGGATTTTGGGAAGAGCTCTGAGGGTTGGAATGCCAGGCTTCATATTAATTAAACTATTGCTTTGCTTGTCGTTCATGATGAAAACTGTGTCTTTAAGAATTTGTATAAGCTTCCTTTGAATGGTTGCAGTTGGATCTTTGCTGATTTTTGAGAAGTTATTACTGCTCAAAAAATCTTCGGTTTCGTGATGTAGTCCTTTTTACTCATAATGACAGTGGTGTTGCCTTTATCGGCCTTGTAACTATTAAGTTGTTATCTTTTATATTTTTATTAAGCTGTACTATGTCAGAATTGCTTTTATTTTTAGTGGTTTTGTTCCGTTCCAATACTTTACTTATTCTCTTATTAATTTCATGACGTGCTCCGTTCTGTTCGTCAGGTGGTAGTTTTTTAATTGCAACTTCCGCTTCAGCAATGAGTAACATGGTATTTTTCTTGTTGTGTTCAGCGTCCCAGTTGAATTGGGGCCCTTTTCCTAGAATATCTAGTTCCGAATCTACGAAATCCGTTTGTGAAATGTTTTTAACAGGCTCTTGAAATTCATGTACAGGTGATGCTGGGTGTTGTGTTGAAGTGACTGCATTCGAATTTGCCAAATAGTTAAGTTTCTTATTAAGGGATTCTTGTTTTCTAACGGAAGCGTTAGCCACGACATTGTGTGTGTAATTGAGAAATTCATTCCACTCCTTTTCCCCGGATAAGTTAGCAGCTTCAAGGTGGGCGCGATACAGTTTGTTGTTAATGAAGTTTTTCTTAAGTAGAGGAATTTCATTTCTCTTTGGAGAAATCTATGATTGATTATCTCCTGGGTCCTCATCTCAAATGCGTTCCTAGTGCCTTTCTTCTGCATAAATTTAAGGTGTTTGGGAACAAGTTTGAGGTTCCTGCACTTTTTAATGAAAGCTATGTCTTTAATAGTTGTGGAAAGTTTAAGTTTAAGGTCTTTATATTTGAATCTTAGCCTCTTGGCCTGGCTCGCCTTATCTTCAAGATTATTTGGAAAGTTTTCCATATTTGAGGTCCGTATTGACGTTTACAACTATCGAATGGGGTTGTTGATTCTCCGCCCAATCAATACAATTTATTACAGAAATTTTCACAGTTTTATTATTTCTGGGACATGTTTCGGGCCATACCCGGGCCCTTCTTCAGCCTTGATTAATTTCCAAAAACATCCATTAAAAAGACATGCATTTATAATAGAAAAACACTCTTAAAATGCTTAACGGTATTAGATACATTAAAACAATACTAAAATACACATTTGGAGAGAGAAAGAAACACTGATACGATAAAACACCTCTTCATGTCAGCCATACACAAACTAAATGTATTACATGCTGGTTGTTTTTAATGGTGACAAGTGTCCATCTTGCTGAGTGATTCTGACTTATCTGTTAGTCACGCCGATACAGTTCTGTTTGGTGACCCAGATATGCTGGCGAGTCTGGGGCTTAACATACTTTGGCCTTTGCTAAAATAAATATTCCGCCTGGCTTGTATAGTGATTGAGCGGAGATAGCCACCTGTTCAATATGTTGTCCTTGGACCGAGCATGGTTGACGCATTATGTAGTATGCGTGAGTTAACTGCAAAGATAATAATTTATGCTTTAGCAATGGCAGATGCTCTTAGGTTGAGGTCAAGATTAAATATTAAGGAATCAAAACTTTAAACTTACAGGGTAAATTGGCACTAATAGTTTGCTGCTCGTTCCCGCCCGGAAGCTGAATTTAGTGGACCGCCTTTCCTATGCGGGGGCTAGAATGAGCGAAACGTTCTTTCTCAGAAACACATGCAGATTTATTTCGACTAATTGACGAGCGAATGGCTTAGACTTACCCATGTTGTGTTGGAGCTTACTGACTGCGAACTGTTGTGCTGTTGTGCGGGACCTAGCGGGCAAGGTCGCGCATGTGACACGTCTGCCGGTATACGGAGAGAGGGGGGAACACAGGAGGGGAGGCCGGGTTCATTGGCATTCTTACGGTTCTGCGTGGCCATGCGCCTTCTTTAGGATGAATTAATCTATGGGGGGAAAATCAATTGTGGGTTGTATGTTGGGGGGTTGAGAAGAATGAACGTCAATATAAAAAGGTTTTTTACGTATTCTTGTCTTAGGGAAAAATTTATGTATATTCTCAAATAAAATATTGGCGTCAAAATTAATTTCGTTGAGATTAAGTCCTGGGTTAAAACACTGTGCGATATCTATTTCAGTCTGTTCAAGAACATTCATAATAGCCCCTTTTTTTTACGTAGTGAATCATTTCCATGTCTTTCTCTATGCTTGTGAATTTGTGGCCTGTTTCTTTTGTATGGTTTCCCATGGCTGAAAATTTTTTATGTTTTATGGCATTAACATGTTCATGGTATCTCGTGTGGAAGCTACGTCCGGTTTGTCCTAGATAATTTGAACCACATTCCTGGCAATGAAGTTTATAGATTCCCGATGACTGGTACTTGTTCGTAATATTAATTTTACCGGAGTTGTAAACAATTTTATGGTTATTATTATTAGTTTTGAAAGCGATTTTGACGTTATATTTTTTTAAAGCGTTAGTTACATCGTATGTGTTTCGATTGATGTATGTGAACACTGCAAAGTGCGATTTTGATTTTTTTAAAGGGGTAAGGTGAGAATTAGGCCTATTTTTAAGTTTATTGATGATACTTACAATTTCGGATCGGTTATAACCATTGGCTTCTGCAATTTGGAAAATGACTTCGATTTCATGTTGATAATCTTCTTTGGACACGGGGGTTTTAATAACTCTATTTACGTAACTTATAAAGGCTGCCCTTTTGTGGCTTTGTCGGTGGTTGGAACTCTTTTTGATTACTGTACTGGTTTGAGTAGGTTTTCTGTAGACCCTATATTGGAATTTCCCTTCGTTAATGCTTAAATTAAGATCTAGGTAATTAATCGAATTGTTGTTAAAAGTATCCCCCGTGAATTTCAGATTGTTAACAATGTTATTCAAATTTGTAAGTAATTGATCCAGGTTCATTGCGGTTTTGTCAAGAACAACAAAAATGTCATCGACATAACGACCCCAAAAATCGATGCCATTGTTCTTGTTCAAGATTTCAGTCGCTCCTATGTGATCGATGAATATGTTAGCTATAATTCCAGAAGCTGGGGAACCCATCGCAAGGCCTTGATTTTGCTTGTAGATTTTATCATTAAATTTGAAAAAATTGTTGTTGAGCATGAATCTAAGAATCTCCATGAACTCGTCTATTTCAATTTCTGACAGTGTTTCGTTGTTTTTTAGGTTGTTTTCTATGATGTCTATTGTTCTTTGCACAGGAATGTTAGTATACATATCTTTGATGTCTATAGTGTGGAACGAATGAGAGGGTTTGATGTTCAGGTTTTTGGTTTCTTCGCAAAAATGCAGTGAGTTTTTAAAGGATTTAATGGCATTAAAAGTGTAGTGGGAGCGGAGAAATTTTTGGATGAACTGAGCTATTCGATAAGTTGGGCTATTCCTGTAATTATCAATAGGTCTAATAGGAATATTATCTTTATGGATTTTGGGAAGAACTCTGAGGGTTGGAATGCCAGGCTTCATATTAATTAAACTATTGCTTTGCTTGTCGTTCATGATGAAAACTGTGTCTTTAAGAATTTGTTTAAGCTTCCTTTGAATGGTTGCAGTTTTCATTATGAACGACAAGCAAAGCAATAGTTTAATTAATATGAAGCCTGGCATTCCAACCCTCAGAGCTCTTCCCAAAATCCATAAAGATAATATTCCTATTAGACCTATTGTTAATTACAGGAATAGCCCAACTTATCGAATAGCTCAGTTCATCCAAAAATTTCTCCGCTCCCACTACACTTTTAAAGCCATTAAATCCTTTGAAAACTCACTGCATTTTTGCGAAGAAACCAAAAACCCGAACATCAAACCCTCTCATTCGTTCCACACTATAGACATCAAAGATATGTATACTAACATTCCTGTGCAAAGAACAATAGACATCATAGAAAACAGCCTAAAAAACAACGAAAAACTGTCAGAAATTGAAATAGACTAGTTCATGGAGATTCTTAGATTCATGCTTAACAACAATTTTTTCAAATTTAATGATAAAATCTACAAGCAAAATCTAGGCCTTGCGATGGGTTCCCCAGCTTCTGGAATTATAGCTAACATATTCATCGATCACATAGAAGCGACTGAAATCTTGAACAAGAACAATGGCATCGATTTTTGGGGTCGTTATGTCGATGACATTTTTGTTGTTCTTGACAAAACCGCAATGAACCTGGATCAATTACTTACAAATTTGAATAACATTGTTAACAATCTGAAATTCACGGGGGTTACTTTTAACAACAATTCGATTAATTACCTAGATCTTAATTTAAGCATTAACGAAGGGAAATTCCAATATAGGGTCTACAGAAAACCTACTCAAACCAGTACAGTAATCAAAAAGAGTTCCAACCACCCACAAAGCCACAAAAGGGCAGCCTTTATAAGTTACGTAAATAGAGCTATTAAAACCCCCATGTCCAAAGAAGATTATCAACATGAAATCGACGTCATTTTCCAAATTGCAGAAGCCAATGGTTATAACCGATCCGAAATTGTAAGTATCATCAATAAACTTAAAAATAGGCCTAATTCTCACCTTACCCCTTAAAAAAAAAGTAAAATTGCACTTTGCAGTGTTCACATACATCAATCGAAACACATACGATGTAACTAACGCTTTAAAGAAATTTAACGTCAATATCGCTTTCAAAACTAATAATAATAACCATAAAATTGTTTACAACTCCGGTAAAATTAATATTACGAACAAGTACCAGTCATCGGGAATCTATAAACTTCATTGCCAGGAATGTGGTTCAAATTATCTAGGTCAAACCGGACGTAGCTTCCACACGAGATACCATGAACATGTTAATGCATAAAACATAAAAAATTTTCAGCCATGGGAAACCATACAAAAGAAACAGGCCACAAATTCACAAGCATTGAGAATGACATGGAAATTATTCACTACGTAAAAAAAGGGGCTATTATGAATGTTCTTGAACAGATTGAAATAGATATCGCACAGCATTTTAACCCAGGACTTAATCTCAACTAAATTAATTTTGATGCCAATATTTTATTTGAGAATATACATAAATTTTTCCCTAAGACAAGAATACGAAAAAACCTTTTTATATTGACGTTCATTCTTCTCAACCCCCCAACATACAACCCACAATTGATTTTCCCCCTTTTCGAAGTGAAATGCCATGTCCTGTGGTTCGGATTCCACGTAAAAAGGAGGTCCCGTGGCTCATGATCTCGAGATTAACGGTCACGTTAAACTACAAGCTTGCTTGCTTTTGATTTTCCCCCCATAGATTAATTCATCCTAAAGTAGGCGCATGGCCTCGCGGAACCGTAAGAATGCCAATGAACCCGGCCTCCCCTCCTGTGTTCCCTCCTCTCTCCGTATACCGGCAGACGTGTCACATGCGCGACCTTGCCCGCTAGGTCCCGCACAACAGTTCGCAGTCAGTAAGCTCCAACACAACATGGGTAAGTCTAAGCCATTCGCTCGTCAATTAGTCGAAATAAATCTGCATGTGTTTCTGAGAAAGAACTTTTCGCTCATTCTAGCCCCCGCATAGGAAAGGAGGTCCACTAAATTCAGCTTCCGGGCGGCAACGAGCACCAAACTATTAGTGCCAATTTACCCTGTAAGTTTAAAGTTTTGATTCCTTAATATTTAATCTAGACCTCAACCTAAGAGCATCTGCCATTGCTAAAGCATAAATTATTATCTTAGCAGTTAACTCACGCATACT
The DNA here is from genome assembly GCA_946902985.2 of Meconema thalassinum. NCBI lineage: Eukaryota > Metazoa > Arthropoda > Insecta > Orthoptera > Tettigoniidae > Meconema > Meconema thalassinum. The sequence goes on along the minus strand of OX336391.1, from coordinate 566,152,452 downwards.
ACATAATGCGTCAACCATGCTCGGTCCAAGGACAACATATTGAACAGGTGGCTATCTCCGCTCAATCACTATACAAGCCAGGCGGGATATTTATTTTAGCAAAGGCCAAAGTATGTTAAGCCCCAGACTCGCCAGCATACCTGGGTCACCAAACAGAACTGTATCGGCGTGACTAACAGATAAGTCAGAATCACTCAGCAAAATGGATACTTGTCACCATTAAAAATAACCAGCATGTAATACATTTTAGTTTGTGTATGGCTGACATGAAGAGGTGTTTTATCGTATCAATGTTTCTTTCTCTCTCCAAATGTGTATTTTAGTGTTGTTTTAATGTATCTAATACCGTTAAGCATTTTAAGAGTGTTGTTCTATTATAACTGCATGTCTTTTTAATGGATGTTTTTGGAAATTAATCAAGGCTGAAGAAGGGCCCAGGTATGGTCCAAAACATTTCCCAGAAATAATAAAACTGTGGAAATTTTTGTAATAAATTGTATTGATTGGGCGGAGAATCAACATCCCCATTCGATAGTTGTAAACGTCAATACGGACCTCAAATATGGAAAACTTTCCAAATAATCATTTGGTGATTCGGAATATTGACTTCATCATCTGCAGGTGTAGGAGTCTTAAAATATTTATTATGTTATCTAATTGGACTTGAGTAGTTTGACTTTGAAACTTTGTTGTGGACTTTTAGTTACTGGGTGACAAATGTTATAGGGGTATGGACGAACAGTTGGCATGAGAAGCGAGTGAAATAGGTGATTTCTTATGTTTAAATAAGAATAACAGCCTTGGTCAATACTATTGACTACATTGCAATCAATATAAACCCATTGTGACATTATTTTTTACGTCAATAATTTGTTTATTGAATTTTAGTGTATTTCTGAGGTCTTCTAACCTCAGGAGAATGGGCTTTTGTTGTTTCAAAAAGTCCTCTCGGCACGCCGGAAGGTGAAGGTAGATTTCATCGGGCAAACTTGGGGATAGGCGAAAATAGGCAGAATATGCTCGTTTTCATAGAGGGATCAGACCTCATTTATTGCGAGAAAGTATTTTATAATTGGAGCTTAATTAACTTTGTTTTTCATCATTTTATGCATATTTTAAACATTTTATTGTCTTATGGGGACGGTAACCTTCTTGTCATTTGGGGTACATTTTTGTACTTGTGGTCACACTGTCCTTATGCAAGGTTTCGACACTGATGTGTAACTATGTAACGGTCTGTTACTTCTTCACGCAAAATTATATCTCCCGCAGAGATTTTGGTTGGTTCCTCAGTTTAGGGACTGCGACAACGCGGTCATGTAACCCCGTGTACTTTGGGTGAGTGTAGAATCTGTCTGATAAACAGTGTGAATTGTGATGGCTGTATTAGTCTGTAATTCAGGTAAGGACTGCATACGGTCAATTTCAATCAGTAGTTCCTAATGTTGCTACCAGATACTACCGTCAACGACACCTAGCTCTGAACTTGGCTACGATATGCCACCGCAACCAGCAACTCGCAACGAACGTTGGATCTTCCCCTCCAAAGGAAAGCATACTGAGGGATGTTTAGCGCTCTTAGAACATCCGACGACTTTCGCCGGCTTTGAAACCGCGAACATTGGCATAGAAGTTCAGCATACTACCAGTTACGTCACCGAGGCCGCTTCTCACTTAGTCAGATGGAAATCTGAATGTGATTGCGTGCAAGTATGTTTTCATGGCAACGTCTGATGGCTTATCCCTCATCAATTTAGTAGTGTTGTCATGGCAACCTCTGATAGCTCTTGGCATTTTCTTATAATTCCGAAATCATTTTTCTCATCCCTTGGCGTAATGGTGGGTCATATCAAAAATTCTTTCAGACAAAAGTTTTAGGTAATTATTAGGGGAATATTGTCCATTTTGTACGGTTTTGATATTGTGCCTATTAAGAGAGATATGATTAATGTTTCCCGAAAAACCCACTTTTTCCCACCCCTTTGGTCAATGGTTGGTGCTATCAAAAAACTCTTCAAACATAAATTTTTGGGCCTTATTCGACACATAGTATGAACTTGGAATGGATTCGATATTTCAAATATTAAGAGAGTTATAGCGATATTTCACTTTTTCGAAAAAAGCCCCCCATTTTCACCCCCGTCGACCGATTGTGCCCATTAACGAACTCGACCGAGATTTTATAGGGATACATATTATGTAAAAATTTCAAATTGATTGGTGCAAAATTGCGGTAGTTATCGTGTCCACAAGAAAGTGATATATGTATATATATATACATAAATTATATATAAACTTTTTAACTGACGGTGGTTTTGGGGTCTAGGGGATGTGAAACGTGAAGATATGTCGAAATTTTCCGGAAGTCGAAACATGGTACCCATTGCAATAGTTAACTTTCTAATGAAATCTACCTAAATCTGCTGCTTTAGGAATGGAAGAAGCACTTTTTGATGCTAAACAATAGCACAGAGCAATTCAACGTGTCGTCGTCGGCTTTAACTCGTTTCCGAGTATACATCTTTTTCCAAAACCGTCTAAAATAATCTAAGGTTGAGGTCTGTGGGCATGTTTGCGGTGACTGAACAGCCCAATGCGTGCATGAAACAAACGTCCACACAGAACTGTTGGTGGAGGGCGTGGCTGTGCTGCAAGGAGCTTTCGTGCTTGTCGCTTGGCCTTATCAATTCTATGACGTTCTTCTTCAAACATTTTGACAGCAGCCGGGATGGTCTGGCGCCAAGTTGAACGGTCTTTAACAAGCTGGTCCCAGGTTTGTGGATTGAGACCTGTCAACTTCATATTCTGCTTAAATTGGTCCTTGTAACGTCTCTTAGGGCCTCCATGAGGTCTGGTGCCGGAGGTGAGTTCACCATACAGAACCTGGCGTGGTAGTCTCGTATCATCCATCCGATGGACATGTCCAATCCATCTAAGTTGATGACCAATGATGGATGATTCTATACTATTAGCAAGCGCTTTCTCAAGAACATCAAGATTGGTGATGTGGTCTTCCCACTTTATCTTAAGGATGGATCAAAGTTTCTGTTGATGGAAGCGCTCAAGCTTTCGGAAGTCATGTCGATAAAGGGTCCAGGTTTCACAGCCATACAACAATGTTGAGATGACAACAGCCTGGTACACCATGAGCTTCATCTTCACGGTCAGATCTTTATTCAAGAAGACCCGGTGCGATAGTCGCCCAAATGCCGCATGGGCAGCACCGATTCTCTTCTCAACATCCTGCCCACAATTGCCGTGTACAGATAGATAGCAGACTGCCCAGATACGCGTAGAAACTGGGTGAATATGATTCAAAATGAACCTTATCGACAGATGCAGTTGCCCAGTTGTAATCGAGACGACTTAAGTTGCTTTTGATATTTATGATGGAATTGAATCAGATTCAGCAGTCAAAAAAATTAATTCATTTTTATTTATTTGTCATATATTTTGATACCTTTTTTAGCTTACTTTTGACATTTAGCAAAAATCATGAAGAGGTAAGCTTATGAGATCAATCAGAGTAGAGGAGAGAAAGGAAATAAGGAGAGAGATGTAACAACATTGCAAGACCCTATTTGAAAATTATGTTATTTTATTATTATTATTAATCTTGATTGGTCACATTGGACCACTTGAGTCGTTCCACAATCACTTCTTCTTTGAAGGTAGTACTGCTTGGTTCTTGCGCTCTTTCCAGTACTTTTTCATTCTTTCAGATCGGGATTTTCTCAACTCATCTGAAATCTCCATAGGCTTTCTGTGTGTCATTTCTGCAGAAAATTTGTGAGTTTTAAGAATGGTGTTAATTTTAACAACAAAAAACACAATTTTTGAACTCAGCGTTGGATATCTCAGAAAGTATGCATGGAAGCTATTCAAAATTGCCACACATATAGGCCATAATATAGCATATTCATTTTGAACAACTCGGTGTTACTGGCCTGATTTTACAAATGTTGATAGGTTCAATGTTAGACTTCCTTACTGTGCAATGGATTTCAACCAAATTTTGTACTTGCAATGTATGCCTTAATACATATAACTGTATTTATTATCAGAGTTACCTGGCTACAAACTGTGTATTAATGATCTCAAGACTTTTGAACCCTGCAATCTACACTGACCGGCAAAAAAAGTGGAACAGTTACAAAAGTAATGTAAAAAGTATAAAATTAGCCATGAGAAAGATGTAATCACATTTTAAAAGCTTTTCACGCATTAGAACACACATCTGAAACATCCGTGAATAGAAATTGATAATATGACATTTCTTTGGGTGGTTTTTTACCACCAATTACCCCCAATCTTCGATGAGCCTATCTTAATGGTTTTATGGCAGGAAGTGCACTTTAAGCGCTTAAGGTTTAGGAGTGTTGCCGCTCGCTTATTGTTGTTCTAGGGATAGCAACTGGCATTTGTTGAACACCGGAGAACCATTGTCATACATTTTAGTAGGATATCCATGTGCAGTTCACACTAAAACATGCCTCTTAGCCGTGAAGGTGCTGCACAGGCAGTTGCATTGGTGGAGGATGGCCGCAGCTTCCGTTATGTTGCTGAGGTCATTGGGTCATCTCTCGGTAGCATTCACCGTGCAGTGCAACATTACAGAGAACTCCAAACATACGACAGGAGACGACGGTCAGGCCGTAGAAGAAGCACAAGTGCCAGGGATGACAGATTTCTCACCCTGCAAGTTCTGCATGATTGCCATACCACAGCAGTCCAGGCACGAAATCAACTGGAAAATGTGAGAGTGAGTGAGCGAACAGTAAGAAGAAGGTTTGAAGAAGCTCATCTTTCGTCCCGGAGACCTGCACGTGGACCCGCACTCGAACGACATCACAGAGAGGCGCGTCTTCGCTTACCAAGGCACCATCTGGGATGGACCCACGAGCAGTGGGCCTCTGTTCTCTCCACTGACGAGAGTCGCTTTAACCTTAGATCTCCTGATGGAAGAGAAAGAGTGTGGAGAAGGCGCAGGGAGAGGTACAGCCCTGTTGCTTTCTCCTCCAGGACTCCATTTGGAGGTGGCTCGATTATGGTGTGGGGTGGCATCAACGTTATGGCCCGCACTGAGTTGGTGTGCATCGATCAAGGGATGCTCAATTCCCAAAGGTACATCGAAGAGGTCCTGATGAACCATGTGATGCTCTTTGCGCCTTTCGTTGGTCAGAATTTCATGCTGATGCAGGATAATGCCCGCCCTCATACTGCTCGCTGTGTTGTACAATATCTGCAGGAAGTGGGGATTCAAACCCTGGACTGGCCAGCTCGTAGTCCTGACTTGAACCCGATCGAACATGTATCGGATATGCTTGGAAGGAACGTCAGACAGCGTGACCACACCACCTTGGCACAACTGAGAACATCGCTGCTGGAGGAATGGGATCGCATCCCGGCAGATGCCATTCAACGAGTTGTGAACAGTATGCCTGCGAGTTTACAAGCTGTCATGGACGCTAAGGGTGGAAACACTCATTTTTAGTGACCAGTGTTTCCGTGCAGTTCAGTGCAAAAATTAACACTGTTTTGTTTGGCAATATGTTTGATAAAAACCAGCCCAAAAGAACATTACTAAAAAATAGAAAATTGTTAGATTTGTGAAATGTAACGAAATTTCTGAGTTAAAGCACGTTGTAAAACATGTTTCGGTATTTTCTGTTGCCAACCATCTAACATTTACATGAATAATGCAAATATTGGAAAACCGATACATTTTAGTGGAATAAATTAAGAAATCCCATAAAAAAATGAAGTGTTCCACTTTTTTTGCCGGTCAGTGTATTTGTTGTAATATGCCAGATATATTTTGAGCACCAACATATGTCTTTTTTTTAATTATTATTATTAATTTTAGTGGTGTTTATAGGTTCCATGTATAACTGCATGTAACATCCATAACATTTAATTGATTCCTACCAAATTTTGTGTATACATTGTGTGCCATAAGAGATATAACTGCATATTTTGAAAGACAGCAGTCCCACCAGCTACCTAATAGCTGTGTATTTGTGCCATAGACTCGAATTGGCTTAGAATCTATGCATAGAAACAATTTCAAGCATACTGCTCTATTACTTCTCAATATTTTAGGTATATTTTGAGCAAATCTTATAATACCATTGTTATCAGTTTAATGCCATAGATAAAATTATTCTATATAAGTCTAAATAGATTTTCAGAAAAATAGGCTCTTAAGTTCTTCACAGAACTACTTGTTACATAATTTTGTTCTGTTTATAGCTGAAAGTAACAAAGAAATATCCGTGCGCTTGGGAGTGATGTGGAAGAATCTCACTTCTGATACAAAAGAAGGCTATTACACAGCATCACGGCAAGCAGATGAAGAACACAAGAAAAAATATCCAGGATACTACTATAGTCCAAAAGAAGCACGTTTACGGAAGAACCTCAGTCTTATGGCACGGAGAGGACCTAAAAAGGCTGTGGAGGCAATGCATCTGGTCAAGGTACATTCCTTTTGATACTAGAAAATTATTAAACTGCTTTATGGGCTGCAACATACACAAGTGTCCTTTTACATTACTCATGGTGTCCACAGGCAGGAAAAGTCAGGAATTTTGTTTTTGGTCAGAAGTCAGGAAAAAGTGTGAAAAAATGGCGTGAGTCAGGAAAAAATGGCGAAAAGTATTAGAAAGTCAGGAATTTTATATTAACCATAAAGTATTTTTTGTTTTACAGCCATATTTTGATGTTACTAGTTCAGCTAAACTCTGAACATGAAAAGCAATAACTCACTAAACATTATGGTAAGTTTCCATTTTTACACTACATCATAGTAAAAACCTCGTTTACCTATTTCTTGTACGCTTTTTTAGCATTGGCGTAGGGATGTGGTGACCCCATCGCCCAGCACATTGCACTTTATTTTGTATTTTAAATGAATAAAGAGGTGAGCATTGGGCAGCTATAGGGATAATGGAGACTGCAAATAATATATATATATTTGTTTGCTCAATAAACCTCTTTTCCGTTGTTACGATGACTTCACGAGTCAGGAATTTTGTAGTAAAATGGTCAGGAAAAGTCAAGGAAATAAACATTGAAAATTCTGTGGACACCATGTTACTACTGTTCCCACGACCTGAGGTGATTTACAGCATTCATCCATATTATCCAATTCACATATCAAAATACAACATTTAACTCTTTCGACCATACTTTTTACATAATGTACAACATGTACCTGTGAGTACCAATTAATAAATCGTATTGAAAAGGCGGACATTTTAATATTCTTTTCAATATATTGCGTCAATACGGACCACAATGAGTGCCATTATGAATCAAATGGCAAGCCAAGATAAGAGGTTACGCTTTAAGTACAAAGATTTGTTAAACAAGGTGATGAAGGGGGAGGGTAAGAGCCCCAGAAACATGTGCCTGCAAGTATCAATTAATAAATCGTATTGAAAAGGCGGACCTTTTAATATTCTTTTCAATATATTGCGTCAATTCGGACCACAATGAGTGACATTATGAATCAAATGGCAAGCCAAGCTAAGAGATTACGCTTTAAATACAAAGATCTGTTAAACAGGCTGATGAAGTACATAATCGGCGCGGAATTACGGGGAGGCATGATCACATGGCATGTGAACGACAAACGGTAAATTTTTACCGGGAAAGTCACTTTCTTCGGATTGTATATCAGTCCAGTTCACACTTACCCCTTCACGGCTAACATTAGGCATGTTTGCATTGTCTGTAGCAACATGATCAACATCATTTGTAGTTAGTTAGTTAGTTAGTTATTGTTGTTTTAAGGGGCAGAACTACGAGGTCATCTGCCCCTCTTAACACACATTAAAGAAATACAAATTTGGAATTGAATTTAAAATTTTGAGGTGGACACCTTAATTTAAAAAGATCTTAAATTAATATAACACATACAAAAAATTAAATAAAAATAAACAAAAATTACGGAAAAACAAAAAATTATCATTCAAAAACGAACAAGTCGTTGAGTCAATTTACACTGGAAAATTTAGATTGCTGGCCCTAACCCACTCTCACTTATAAAGCGGATAATGCGATCAGCAGCCACTGCGTCATCGGCTAATATAAGTTTGAGTGTCATCTGCAAACCAAGGTTTCTTCGTAAGTCAGCAAGATCCACACACTCGGTTAAAATGTGGGCCAAGTTGAAAACGGCTCCACAGGTACAAAGTGGGAGGTCTTCCCTTCTCATTAGGTATGAGTGGGTGGATCTTGTATGACCTATCTCCGTGACCGGAAAGAGCTCCGCCACACACGAGTAGTTCCCTTCATCTGTCTCAGTTTACTGGACAGTGGGTCAGCTAGCCACTGACTCTCCCAAAATGCCAGAACTTGTAGGCGTAACTGAGAGGAAATATCTCTAGCGGGTACCTCCATTGGTCGAGGTGGTAGTGATACTGCCTCTTTTGCAGCGTGATCCGCTAACTCATTTCTCGCAATTCCCACATGGCTTGGAAGCCACAGAAAGGTGATTCGAGTGTCAGCGTGGCACAGCCCGGCTAGTAGGTCGTGGATTCGCTGCACTAGGTGGTGTTGCGGGAAACATGTAGCAATTTACTGCAACAAACTCAAAGAGTTGGTACACACGAGAAAATGGATTCGTGCATCCTGTAATGCAAACTGCAGAGATTCATAGATGGCAACGAGCTCCGCAGTGAACACACTACAGGCCTCAGGCAAACAGATCTTAGTATTTGCACCATCAATAACGTAAGCACAACCCACCCTCTCGTCCACCTTCGAACCATCCGTGTAGAGAATGCCAGCGTCCGGAAATTGGTGAACTATTGCAGTGAAACTGCCTCCGGTAAAAGGAGGCATCTTTGTTCACCTTAGGACCTCGGTGCAGATCTAACCAAATTTCCGGATGCGGAACTTGCCACGGAGGCACCTCCCTAGGTGTCCGGATCATACAGGGACCTACAGCCACTCCTATTTCAGTACATGAGCTATCAGGTCTTAATACCAACTGGCCGAGTGGCACGAGGCTGGTTGGCGTACTCCTGGTGGTATTGGGTACTGAAGAGAGTTTGATAGCTCGGGTGTTGCGGCATTTGACGCACATTGGCAGCATATGCTAAAAGCATTTGTTGGCATCTATAATTTAGAGATGGAACACCCGATTCGGCGAGTAGGCTGGGTATCGGGCTGGTCCGGAAGGCACCTGTGGCCAGCCTAACGCCACTATGGTGGATACTGTCCAGCATTTTCAAGGTTGACGGTCTTGCTGAACCGTATGCCGCAGAACCATAGTCTAGCCGGGGCAGGACGAGGGCTTGGTAGAACCATAACAGCACCGCATGGTCAGCCCCCCCAACTAGTGCCACTAAGAAACTCGAGCATGTTCAGTTTCCTGAGACACGCCGTTTTTAGTTGCCGTATATGGTGCTGCCACGTTAATTTCCTGTCAAAATGGAGCCCCAGGAAGCGATAGTTGTCAACCAACAGCAACGCAGCATCCCTGAGATGAGATGTAGTTCAGGGTGTAAATGTAGCCTCCGGATACGATAAAAATGGACGACGGAGGTTTTCGCTGCTGAAAAACGAAAACCTCGGTCGTGAGCCCACCTGTCGACCCGGTTGATAGCTAGCTGCGATTGCCGTTCCACGTCTGCCATACTTCCAGAGCTGTAATGCTGAGCTAAATCGTCTACTTACAGCGATGGAACTACCGCGGATCCGGTGGTGGCAACAATGCCATTTATGGCAATCGCGAACAAGGTGACACTCAGCACAGAACTCTGAGGAACTCCATTTTCTTGAGTATAGTATTGTGATATTGTCCTACCGACCCTTACATGGAAGAGTCGGACGGACATGAAATTCGCAATGAAAGTCGGTAGATTACCACGGAGTCCCCACTTGTGAAGGGTGGAAAGGATCCCGTAGCTCCATGTGGTGTCGTAGGCTTTCTCGAGGTCAAAGAAAACCGTGACTAGGTGCTGCTTTAGGAGAAATGCCTCCTGTATGGCGCTCTCAAGTCGCACCAGATGGTCGGTGGTGGACTTATGAGAGAGAAATCCACACTGGTACTCAGACAAGAGGCCTCTCTTCTCCAGGAACCACACCAGTCGACGGTTCACCTTCTTCTCCAGCAGCTTGCATAGGCCATTTGTCAGACAAATGGGTCTATAGCTGCTTACAAACTTGGGATCCTTTCCAGCCTTGGAAATCGGTATGACGATCCCCTCTCGCCGTTGAAATGGAAACTCCCCTTCAATCCATATACGATTGAAGAAGATCAACAGTTGTTTTATACATCATTTGTACTGATGGGGATTTCCGTAACTTGCTGGACATCCTGTTCGCCGGTATCACTGCCACTCCTTTCACAATCTTCATTTCCATACGAATCCATACCATAATCACTGTCAACGTCCATACTATCACACGAATCATCAAAAATCAAGCGCTCAATTTCTGAATCGTCAACATAGTTGGCTGCCATTTTGCTCAATGCAACCTCAATGTCAACATGAAAGTACTTCCACATCTGCACCAAATAATAGCCTGCATATTGTCATTTGATTGCCAAAGACTTTCACTACGAAAGATAAAAGCATCGGGAACCAGCATGACTCGAAATTAGTGCCATCTGATGGCTAACAGTGGTACTAGATTTGAATTCCAAAAACGTCTCTCAGAGAGAAGGTCGCACTTGATTAAACACCACCTGGAAGACAGTCTGCAGTTCTAGGGTTAAGGTCCCAAAGTAGGAAGTGCAGCTTAATTTTCATATGTTCTGGCACAAATTATGTGTAGAATTTTTACAACACAGGTACTGTGGCATTACATGTATGTCAGATAACTACCAAATATCACAACATGCAAATGCCTGTCATAAGCCATCAGTTGACCGGGTTAAATATTAGAGAAGGAGGAGATGGTAAGAATGAGCAGTGTTTTCCCCACAACCTTGTCAAAAATAAAACTTGTTTGAAGTTTTGTTATACACCTAGTATGGCACAAAACATCATAGCCTGGCTAATTTGAGGAGAGGCATGTGAGAGAAAACATTAGAGATTAAGGTCCATCCAGTCCATTTGAAATTTGGATTGCATTTAGCTTGTTATGCAAATTTGTAAGTGCACTCAGAAATTTTACCACATATGAACGCAAGCAAAAATGTACACTTTTACATTTTGTGTGTTGAATTAAGGACCCTAGGTGCTACTTTGTGTGCCTTTATACCACGCCATCCTAACCTATATCACGGGATAATTTCACCTCCTCTCCCCCCCCATTTTTGAAGCCGAAAATTTGGAAGAAAAAAGGGGGTGTTATAGGCGAGTAAATGCGGTATACCTTTGCAGAAAAGAAGAATCATGAAACTTGTTATCAGGGGCAGATGACCTCATAGTTCTGCCCCTTAAAACAACAATTACTAACTAACTAAACTTGTTATCATGTATAAACTGCATGTAACAAATTAAATGCGCATTACTATGGCTGTCAGTAGCTTCATCCAACTGAATAGCAAAATCACTTAACTTGAGTTTTTCAATCAACTGATTATTAACATCGTTAGCCATATCGAGTATTCAATGACTGATTGTGTTGTCTGACAAAGGCACATTTACTAATTGCTTGACAGCAGACTCTCCTATCATAATAGAAACCATGTCCATAGCAGCTGGTAAAATACGGTCTTCCACAATTGTGTGGGATTTCTTGCTCTTTGCTACATGGTAGGCAACTTTGTAAGATGAAAGAAGAGCCTTTGTGGGAAGCATAGCTTGTTAAGTGAAAGTCGTTTGTTGTCCAATCATTTCCTTTAACTTACGGGAAAAGAGGTTTGTTGACTAAACTACCATGATTTGTTTCCAAATGGCGTTTCATTTTATTAGGAAGCTTGCCTTCACTAGTAAGGACTTAACAAACAAATGACACACTGTGGCCGTTCTTCATTTGCAACAACAGTGCATGTAAAACTGTAATCCAAATAACTCGTCATACTTCCTGTGTTTTCATCCCCAACTATTGTCTTTAGAACTGCATGGTACGTCTGTCATACCTTGTTTTGTACTTACATTTAAAAATCTCTCCTTACTGATTGTGTTGTAACTTTGGTGGTTTTATTCTTATTTATCAAGTATGCGGTTCTATTTTATGTAAGGTGCTGCCACCCGCCCTTTATGTTTCAGTTTGTCTAGAGCCCGCGCCATGTTCGCACTTTTTTAGTTTGAGCGGTTCCGCTATTGCCAATCCATGTACATCAGTTCGTTATTATTATTAAACTCACATCAGTTCGCTTTGCATATATATCTCTGGTTTCCTTATATCCTCTTACAGGTTATGGGCCCAGCAAGCTTCCACTGCGTGACTAAGTGCGTAAATAACAAATCGTAATTATTCGTAAAAACGTGCCAGAAGTTAATCTCAAAAATGAACGCCGGAAGTATTGGGAGAATTGAACATCTCGGTAAGGATAATTTCGACACGTGGGCCGTGCAGATGCAGGCTATCCTCATTACGGGCGATTTGTGGGAATTCGTCGGCAGGAATTCTACGAAACCAGAACCAGCGGCTGGAAATGCAAACGCGGCGGCAATTCAAGAGTGGGACAAGAAGGATCAACAGGCTCGGTCGCTGATCATTTTGTCGATGTCTCCAAGTGAAATAAAGCAAGTCTAGAATTGTGTCACGGCACGGGATATATGGCAACGACTAAAACAGATCTACCAATCCCAGGGACCGGCTCGGAAGGCGACCTTACTGAAAAGGCTAACCTTACAAAAATTGGCGGACGATGGCGACGTGCGTGACCATCTGAACGATTTCTTCGACACCGTGGACAAATTGGGAGATATGAACATCACGATCAATCCGGAATTGTTGACAGTTATGTGTTTATACAGTCTGCCGGCACGATTCGAGAACTTTAGGTGTGCAATAGAGTCACGTGACAACCTACCGACTCCCGAGGCTCTTCGGACCAAAATCATCGAAGAGGATGACGCACGAAAATCGAGCACACAAGGTGAAATAGCGGGAGCTATGTTCGTCAAGAAGAAGACTGGTCCAGGTAACAAGAACTATAAGAAACAAACACCCAAACTAAACAACAATAGTGAAACAGAAGGAGGTGGATCTGAGTTCCGGTGCTACGTGTGCAAAAAGCAAGGTCATCGAGCTAGCCAGTGCAGATTTAAACAAAGAGATCCATCGAAGAACAAAGGTAAAGACAGTTCTAATACTCAATCGGCAAATTTCACTCGAGAACTATGCTTACAGGCGACGACAACTCAGAGCAGTGGCGTACGCAGAATATGGTGTCTCGACAGTGGCGCCACTTCACATATCTGTGGCGACCCTGCGATTTTTTCGAAGATCGATGAGTCACGAAGGGGTGTGGTGAAATTGGCTGATGATTCAACGGCAGAGATCGAGGGAAAAGGCAGTGTTCGCTTATCTACCCGCATTGCGAACGAAGAAATAGATGTCACTCTCTCAGATGTTTCTCACGTTCCAGACCTCAGGACAAACTTGCTGTCGGTGGGAAAGATCACCGACCACGGCCACGAGGTGTTTTTTGACAAGGAAGGTGCAGTCGTCATGAACGAAAAAGGAGAAGTCTTGATGCGAACTGAGAGGAAGAATAACCTATATTACGTCAGTGAGAGTCAAGTACGTGCAAATATGGCTGCATCGCCCAAAATAACTGATCTAGAATTGCTACACCGTCGGCTCGGACATGTCAACGTGGGCGACATCTTGGTAGCTGTGAGAAAAGGGAGGTTTTCTGGTGTTGAGCTGAGGAATCCATCGACGACTCTGGACTGTAGGGTCTGCCTCGAGGGGAAGATGTCCAGGACGCAGTTTCCAAAGAAATCCGATCGACGGACGGAGCTACTCGATTTGATCCACACGGACGTGTGTGGACCGATGCCGACTCCATCTATGGGAGGTTCAAGGTACCTCTTGGAATTCATCGACGATCACTCTCATTGGTGTGAAGTGAGATTTCTGAAGGCAAAATCAGAGGTCTACGAAGCTACCGTCGAGTACGTTACCAGGATGGAGAATCAGAAAGGAAAACTAGTAAAGGTGATCCAGTCTGACAACGGCAGGGAATACCTGAATCGAGAATTCGACAACTACCTGAAGAAGCGCGGAATCACAAGACGCCTCACAGTCCCTCACAACCCCGAACAAAACGGAAAGTTGGAGAGGATGAATAGGACTTTAATGGAGACTGCCAGGTGCATGTTGTTCGACGCCGGATTACCTCACCGCTTCTGGGCGGAAGCAGTGAATACTGCAAATTACATCCGTAATCGCCTGCCATCAAAAAGTATCGGAGGCAAAACACCGTACGAATTGTGGACAGGAGAGATTCCTGACGTCTCACAATTCAGAACTTTTGGAAACAAGGTTTACTTCCTGGACAGGGATCCCGGAAGAGGGAAACTGGATAAAGGAGGCAGAGAAGGCGTGTTCATGGGTTACTCCGAAGAAACCAAGGGCTTTCGCATATACTCCCCTGACAAAGACAAAGTTTTGATCAGCCGAGATGTAAAATTCTTCGAGAATGAAAAGCCACTGGAAGAGACTAGGAAGGAGCGCCCGGAATCCTCGAAGCAAGATATTTGTTGGGAGCTGTTCTTTGCAGAACCACCGCCGCAATCACCAAGAGAAAAAGATCAACCAGCTGTCATGGAGGAACCAGTCTCTCAACCCGAAATCGGAGAAGATGATGAACCTTTCCTCGGTTTCGATGTGACGCCAGTGGATGATCATGATAGAACGACTGTCGAAACATCCGATACTACGCCTCAATTGATGCAAGGACCTGGTCGACCCAAGATTCTGCGAACTGGGAAAAGGGGAAGACCGAAGAAACTTTTTCAAACAAATCTCCAAGATGTGGAGGAGCAAGAAGACGAAGAGATTTTTCTAGCAGAGATTCCATTCAAGGAGACAATAACTGGACCAAACTCTAACGAGTGGCATGGTGCCATGGTCATGGAAATGGAATCTATTCTGAGAATCAATACATGGGTGCTGGTGGATCCTCCCCGTGATGCCAAAGTCATCGGATGCCGGATGGTGCTGCGCGACAAACTAAAACCTGATGGAACACTTGAGAAGAGGAAGGCCAGGCTGGTGGCTCAAGGTTTCAACCAGGAGTATGGAATCAACTACTTTGACAAGTTCGCACCGGTGGCGCGAATGGAATCAATTCGATTGATGGTTTGTCTCGCTGCCAAGCTCGGTGTAAAAATCAGACAGTACGATATCACAACGGCTTATCTGTATGGTGACCTAGACGAGGAAATATTCATGAAACAACCGAAGAACTTCAGGGAGATGTTAGAGAGCATTGCGATGTCTGGAACTGGCGACTAAACCAAGGAGAAGGCCAAGAACATGCTTCGCCAGTTGCAGGGAGGCGACAAGGTCTGCTTACTACAAAAATCACTGTACGGATTGAAACAGGCCGGTAGAAACTGGTATGCCAAGCTGCGCGAGGTCTTGAGGAAGTGCGGTGCCAAACCAACCGCATCGGATCCGTGTCTATTCCAAATTGGTTCCGGAAATAACATAACTTTGATTGCCGTTTACGTTGACGACATGATGGTGCTATCAAAATGCAAAAAGACGATCGCCGAGATTTCCAGAGTCCTAAGTGAAAATTTCAAAGTCAAGGACTTAGGATTGGCCAAACACTTCCTAGACATCGAACTAATCCAGGAGACCGGATGTATAGCCATGCTACAGCAAGGTTACATTGAAGAGCTTCTCCAAGGCTACGAGATGGCCGACTGCAACCCTGTAGTCACACCACTCGACCCTGGAACGAAATTGAGCAAAAATGAGAATCCCAGTACTGACGAGTTGAAGTTGCCTTACCGCGAATTGGTAGGCGCGCTGACATATCTGTCGACAACTACACGCCCGGACATTTCGTTCGCTGTCAGCTACCTGGGACAGTTCAACAATTGCTTTGGAGTCGAACATTGGAAAGCTGCCAAGAGAGTGCTGCGGTACTTGAAGGGGACTTCGAACATCGAGCTGATCTACGAAGCAGACACCGAACCGATCCAAGGATTCATCGACGCCGACTGGGGAAGCTGCCAAGAAGATAGGAGGTCCTACACGGGGTACGTGTTCCTGCTCGGCGGATGCCCTATATCGTGGGACTCAAGAAAACAAAGAACCGTGGCCCTTAGCACCACGGAGGCCGAGTACATGGCGTTGTCAGAGTGCGCTAAGGAAGCTGTGTACTTACATCGATTTCTGCTTGAGTTGGGCTTCAAAGACTTAGCCACTATGTTCATCTTTTGTGATAATCAAAGTGCAATTAATTTGGCAAAGAACGCGATGTATCACAGTAGAAGCAAACATATTGATATCAATCATCACTTTGTTCGTGAAGTCTTTGAGTGTAAATTTTTTGTTTTGAAGTATATCTCGACGAACGATCAAGTTGCTGACTTTCTCACGAAGAGTTTAAGTCGAATGAAACATGAACGTTGCTTGAAGTTTGCTGGTTTGGAGAGTGTAAAGATTGTATGAACCTGTACTTGAGGGGAAGTGTTGTAACTTTGGTGGTTTTATTCTAATTTATCAAGTATGCGGTTCTATTTTATGTAAGGTGCTGCCACCTGCCCTTTATGTTTCAGTTTGTCTAGAGCCCGCGCCATGTTCGCACATGTTTAGTTTGAGCGGTTCCGCTATTGCCTATCCATGTACATCAGTTCGTTATTATTATTAAACTCACATCAGTTCGCTTTGCATATATATCTCTGGTTTCCTTATATCCTCTTACAGATTGAGAAACACAAATATCACAGAAGACAAACAACTTTAAAATCTATCTGCATTTGGTAAAACTAACCTCCAAACTAATTTCAGCCATTAATGCGACTCGACTGCCATCTACTAAGTTGCTAGAGCAACAACAGTTATCTATCGGTCCGCTAGATATCACTAGTGACAAGCCCATAGCCCACATCATAACAAGCATTGTCAGTCAGTTTGCTGCTTTGTTAAATCTACAGTCATACAGAATTCGGTAGTTTTGTTCTATATTTGAATTTATAGTTTAGGCTTTAGAGAAAATCATTAATGTCTAAGGCTGACTATTAAATCAAAATTTTACTCAACACCGTAATGCCCCTACCGTAAGGTTGCAACGCTTCTGGGAGCCGCGACGCATAGTTTGTAAACCTCTGTTATAGAACATCAAACACCACACAAATTAATAATTAACACCCATTCCATGAGCAAACTAGCTTATAGTAAATCAGGTAAATTCAATCAAATGTATTGAGTATGAAGTCCAATATATAGGACAGACAGGACGTAGTTTTGCAGTCAAATACAAAGAACATGTCCCAGCCAAAAAAATATGGGAAATTCACAGCTATTTGTGACCATATGGCTCACTCTGGACACTAACTCTCTAACATGAACAAGGGCATGTAAATACTCCTTAGGCTAGATAAGGGCTTTCTTATGAACACATTAGAATTTTTTTTAATTTACCGTATATATTCGAATACCACCCGCCCCTTAATAAGATCCGCACCCTTATTATGAAGAACAAAATTTACAATCTTGCCTAAATAAACAGAATAGCATTTCTACAAAATAGTTTCCAACAGTTTTGAAGTCGTCCTAAAATAACACACATCAAACGATTAAAAATACAATTAAAGGCACACAAACACTTCATTCATCGTCATTAGAAGTACCAACTTCGGAACTTTTATCACCATCACTTTCCTACAAAAAGTCGTCATCACTGCCATCCATAGCATTAGAAATACTAAATTTCTTGAAGCTCTTCCATATGAGATCTCCAGAGATACGATTCCATGCCGTCAAATTCCACGAACAGGGCAGCTGAACTTCCGGACGCTGAATTCGACCAGCTGGAGTCAATGTGTGCTTATCGACCGCAATCCACTCTGTATACAGCTGTTTCAAGGCTGCTTTGAATGGTCGGTTCAAGCAGATATCCAGTGGTTGTATCATAGATGATTGCTAGGTCGGTTTTCCCATCCTTAATGAATTTCTTCACAGCGTCTGTTGTATGGCCGCTGTAACTGTCCGGAACAAGCAAGCTCTTTCGTCGTAATAATGCACCAGGGCGACGTTGCCAGACACACTTTAACCAGTCTTCCACTAGTGAACTGTCCATCCAACCAGAGTCCTGAGTTCTGACAATAACACCAGCGGGTATATTTTTTGGAAACGTCTTTCGCTTGAAAACAACGTACAGCGGAAGTTTGGTTCCATCAGCGACTATACACTATTACCGTGCATCATTGTTTCTCATTACCACCTGTTCTGATAGTCACACTTTTAGATCCCTTAACATTCACAGTACTGTCCAGTGGCATTTCAAAGTAGACTGGCGTCTGATCTGCATTACCGATTTGGGAAAGCAAATATGAATTTTCCTTCCGCAACTGAATTATGTGACGCTGAAAGGAAAGTATCTTTACTTCATAGGCACCAGGAAGACTCTGTGAAATTGAGGTACGCCTTCGTATGCTCAACCCATTTCTTTTATAAAAATTTTGGATCCATCCTCGTGTGCTTTAAACCCACCGTAGAAAGTTCCTTTGCGATCTGTAATGCCTTTGACACATTTCGGTCGACACCCCGTTTCCCAAGTCTTGCCTTTTTGTTACGTATTTATAAAGTTGTTTTTCAATTTCCGGAAACTGTACACTTAGTCCATGGAATGCTCTACGAGCACCACTACTTGTTAGCAACACATTTTTTTTCTCTCCAATCACGAATACATGACTCGTCAATAACATATTTTCTACCGGTGGCACGATTTCCAATAATTTCAGCGTCTCATTCACAGTAAACGACCGCAAACGCTTCGTAGAATTCATGTTTACACTTGGAGAACGTGTGCGAGACTGTATGACGCCGCGTGCTTACGGTTAAACAAAGGGATAGCCGGAAGAAGGCTAGCACCATCTAGCGGATACTTGCAACACCCGATATCAATTTAAATCTTTAAAATTTGGATGACTCAAATAAGACCCACACCCCAATTTTTCACGTTCGAATTTGTTTAAAAATGTGCGGGTGGTATTAGAGTATATACGGTACCACAACCAAAGACTTCACCCCATAAAAATTCAAAATGAAATCATTTATTCTGATGACATTCTGTTTAATGAGATAAACAACCTAAGAACTCAGAAAATGCCAAAATACCATTGAATTTTTCCAGTTACTGCATCCCCTCTCCCTCCCCTCCAATCACCAACAGACTTCAGTGTCAGCTTGCTGTCGGTGCACCCTGCAACATGGCGCAGTCCCCACATGGCTGTAGAGTTTATACATTTATCACTGCCAACTTTTTCCTTTTCATTTAATATCTGTTACAACCACACATAATTTATCCGTGTTTATGATCATAGATTCTTCATATTGACAAAATGGCCATCTGCATTTTTCCTTCATCTAATAAGTGACGATAGGGCTAATACAGTGTTCATTATTGTCACAAGAAGGTTTTTTTATATTCTCCATACACCAGTGAGTGGGTTTTAATGGACAGTGTGTGTGTTTATTTACGATCTCAACATTGTTTATTCGTCAACACTGATCAAACAACATGGCTATTACCAAGAGGAACTGTTCCTTTTATTTCACAGTTTCTGTGTCCTCTCCCACACCATCAAAATACTGATTGCTTAAGTTTTGAGTAGATGAATTACAAAAACATAACAGCTGCTATTTTCAAGTCAAACTATGCTTGATGTGTTAACAAGTAGCCAGGTACGATCACCTCAACAGACCGCATGACCTGGCCTTACCAGGCTGGATTGGACAACACCAATCTACCTCTCATGCAAGTTACACACATCTGGCCTCTCCTGGTTTAAATATTCTTGACATATAACTGAGTCAAAAACATTATTTATGCTGTAAATCTCCTGTGGATCATGGACCATCTGTTTATTTTCTTACTTCACAAACCTCCTTTCATTAAGCATGATAATCTATTTACTTCTACAGATTATTTTTGTATTGTTTTGTTTTATATGACATTAGATGTTGGAACTCGACTAGAAATTCTTGTAGGTACTGATGACTGACGGGAAGTCTCAATCGCCATACGTAATGCTTCCGGAGGTACAGCAGCAGATGCAGAAGGATCTTCTTCTGGGAAAAGGGAAAGTACCAACAAATAATAAACCACTTTTACTGAACATTGATCGTGCAACAGAGTCTTCTGTGATTCTCGATAATGATGATGACGATGATGATAATGAACTGCATATTATGGAAGATGAACCTAAATTGAGTTCTAATGAATTGTCACGACTTGCGAGTGAAAGTCTAGAGGTGCTTAAAGAAGAGGACCTAATGCCAGGAAAGGAAATTGCAGGGAAGTAATTAGTCATAAGTAATATAAGTTTCCTATTATGTGTGTTCATGTGGTTTCAAAACCAGGTATTTGTTATAATTCTGTTTCTTGAGTGGAAAACGACATGAAGAAAAATTAATAATCACCCTATTCTAACATGAAAATAGAATGGTAAAAGTAAATGCAAGCTTCTGTTCGGAGAAAAGTGGTATGTTAAGTAGTAAATGACATGAATTTCTTTTTATCAAAACTTTATGATAGAAAATATTTTGCTAGCGGTATTTGAACAGAAAATGTGTGAAAACTGTTGTATACATTCTTGTGATAATTATTTATTTCAGCAGAAGTATCCCAACATACAATTCTGCTTCTTTTTGTTCTGTTCTGTTTGGTTAGTTCATTAGTCCTCCAGTGTTGTATACAATTCTTTTTTCCTTTGTGTCCTTATCGACTGCCCTTTCCCTTGAACAGCGTGTCAGTACAGGATTAGTGCAACTGAATGTACAGTTGACATGAAATTAACATTTAGAGTATAAGAACATGCCAGACAACAAGGTAATTAATTGACTTACCGTGTGTTATAAAATATAAGAACCCTATACTTCGCTGAATTTATCTAAACAGTAGTTGACCGTGCATGGGACAGGATATCAATGTCTAAATTTGCGCAGGCACAGAAGGGTGTGACAGAAGAGCAGTTAACCAATTGTCATTGTAGTTGGTTTTTTGTTCTTTCAGTTTGGGTAGTTGGCATATTGTGGTCATCAATCCCTTGTACATAGGTGTGTCTGGAATCTATCTAAAGACCTGTGTTATTACAGCATGTGTGTGTGCTAGTGCACACGTTTTAGGGTGGGGATTGAAAACAAGGTGGCCATCCCAGAACATGCTTGGAGACAAATTTGAATTAGTGTCAATTGAAGGGGCAGATTACCTCGTAGTTCCACCCCTTAAAACATTAATAACTAACTAAAGTTAACTGATTGACTTTGAATATCACATTCACAGCAATAATCTTAAGAACAGTGCTGGAACATACATACCCCATGCAGGGCTCAAAGTTAGTGAGCTTGGAAATTGGCGATCCTGAGGAAATCTTGATTAGAGTCTTATATTTTTTTTCTAGTGACTTACGGGCAGACGTATCTCCTGTTTCCCTATATTATCTGCCCTTTGTGGCTCTTAAGTGGCTCGATCTTAAGCCTTTGAGAGCTAAAGGCATTCCTTTTCCCTTATTCTTTATTTGTGTACTGTATTTCTCTTGGTTTGGTTTGACTAGCACGTGAGTTTGTGTACCATTGCGTGTTATATTGGGTGGTAGCTTCCTTGGTGAGTCATGATAATGTGTCCGCCTCATAATCCCAAGATCGCGAGATCCATTTCCGGATTTTTGAATGGCGGCAACATTCTATGGCACTCCCGAGTCGTGTGATGTCGGCTCATAAAAGATCTCTCGTATCACGTTTGATGATTTCAAAACAAAATTAATTACGGTATAGCCTATCTCAGCCACAAGTCACCCAGTAGAGTTCTGATTTTCTCTGCCATATGGCAGTGTAAAACAGAACATAGGAATTGAAGAGTATATTGCCTCAATGGCTTCAACTTAAAAGATCTACGCCTCAGTAACTGAGGTCATGTGATTATTATTATTATTATTATTACCGGTATATTACTTTGAGATGTTTGTATAAAATGCCTTTTAAGGGCAGACTCCACCGCAACTCTTCAATTTTTTGCAAAGAATTTTTATTGGCTATTTCAGACCCTTGGAGTGTTTTCTCTGAGATCCCAGAAATATTTGGATCTATTCGAATTATAAACAAGTCTAAATAATATTTGATATATTGACTACGAGGAAGGGGGGGGGGGGGGGCGTGGCTCACTGACAGCTGTCAAAGATTGTATTTGTTGTTATCACCATCAAACACGACATCTTCTCACAAATCGGATAATTTTTGTTCCAAAGTAGGCTCTTTGCTTTTCCTTCAAATGTAGCGAAGCGATTCCTGGTGATAAAAAGCTGAACTAGTGATGTCAACAAACATTTTGTTGAGAGCAAAATTTTTATAAGTTTGATTTCTAACTTCAATACCAACTTATTGATCCTAAATATTAACCAATCTCAGTGAATTTTTTGCAGGAAGTAGTCATGAGGTATTTGCATACTTCTGTGCATTAATATTGAAAGATATGCAGTTTCAATGATTTTTTATGACATTTATGTATAAATTATTTGAAGAAGAAAAAAAGAAATTTAAAAAATGACCTAAGGGTAAATAAGCAAACATTCTCATAAAATAAATGGACAAAACTCTTAAACTATGTCCTGTTACTGTGTCTGAAGAAACTGAAATGTAAAAATTGATATCAGAGTATGAAAGTTGGTTTTCAAAAATTCCATTATAAACCACATTAAAAATTAATAATTCAAAAACCATTCAAGTCATGGCCTTCAAACCTTAGACATTGCTACATCTTTACGTAATATATGTGATTACAAAATTAATTTGAAATAGTTGCAGTAGGAGAGAAGTTACATTTTTCAGTGGCGTCTCCCCTCAAGAAAATTGCACGTCCAGATCTGACACATAGTGGTATTCCTTCACACCAAGGCATGTCCTAAAATAGCCAGGCATGCGAAGGATGTAGGTTTGTCATCAGGTATATTAACACGATTGTGTTAGAATGGTCGTTGTAAAGTCAATCTCATCATTAGGAGCCCCTTAAAGCAACAATCATCATTACAGATACCAGTGCAGACCCTTTAATAAATGAACAATGTTCCACCTCTTAAAACATCAATCGCCACCACAATAAATCAGGCTATCAGACAGTATACACACAATTACAAGGGCCAATAATCACTATTTCACAAGTCCCTAAATTAAGCAACATTTGGAGACGAAGAGGTGTCATATATAACACCTTTAAGCACCATTGGTTATAGGCAGGATCGGGCTTTCAGTCTTGATTTTTTTAAGAATCAGCAAGCATTATCAGTACTGTTGCTAGGATATTGTACCATCTCCCACCAGAAGAGAGGGTCAGTCGTTTGCTTGTATCAATTGTTTACCTTTCCATATGCATACCTGCCAACTTTTACGGTTTATCCGTAAAATTTACGGAAATTGCAGCATTTTACGGTTTTACGGATGAACGGTGTCATTTTACGATTTTGCGGACAAAAATTTGAAACGATAATTTACATTCGATAATACCGCCCACTTCCGTACAATCGATTGTTTGCGTGGGTCGGAGGCAAGTCCACGATAGTCGATAGCTCGTTCTTTGATATGATTCGTACTTTTAACCGTGTGGTGGTTGTGTCGTCATTTGTAATTGAATTTGAAGCCGGGATAACCCTTCTTCCATGTGTCGACAGGCTCTGCTTCGCATATTCTTTGTTCCGCTCCGTTCGCTCGTTGCGATTTAAACCATATTCTTTGACCACGTTAGTTGTTCATTGTTCGCGAAGTTGGCGTTCCTTGAATGTTTTCGTCTTTTAAGGTTATGGCATATTTTAATGAAGCGTTCGAGTTTTTGTGCTATAACTTCGTGCTTCGCAGTTTCCTGTATTCCTTCGACTAATTACATTCGTTCCACGTGTGTGTGTGTTTTTTTTCTACCATGTGCATATTCTTTCTTCACGAGGTTGGCGTCGTTTTCATTTAATGGCTTTGTGTGTCTTGACATGTTTTAATGAAGTGTTGGCTGTCTTAAGTGTTTTATGTTATAATTTTATGTGACGTTCAGTGATCCAGGTTCCTTTCGATGTTTTAGTAGATATCGAGAATGAACAAATCCAACAAGAAACAGTACTTCCAGACATTTAAAGAATCATACTCGGTTGATTTTCCGTGCATACTAAAATCAAGAAAGAGAGAAAAATTTGCCTTTTGCACGGTATGTGGGTGTGATATTAATATTGCACATGGTGGAAAAAACGATTTAAGTAATCATGTGAAGTGCGGTAAACACATTAGTTATGTTAAATCGAAGGAAGATAAGCAAGAAAATCAACACCTTTTTTGCTAAGTCTGGAAACGTTGACAGTGACGTAATTAGGGCCGAGTGTCTGTTTACTTCCTTTTTGGTTGAACACAATGTGCCCTTAAGTGCGGCTGATCATGCTGGTGCTTTATTTAAGACGATGTTTCCCACATCAGAAGTTGCAAAGAAATATAGTTGTGGTCGCACGAAAACGACATGTATTGTAAATAAAATGGCAAAAATGCATCATCTGAAGTCGTTAAGTGCCTTCAGAACGGACCGGATACAGATAAATCCCTTTTCTTTTCATCAGTGAGAAACTACTTTTATACTGCCTGTGACTACATCATCAACAAGTTTCCACTCAAGGATGACGTGTTAAAGAATGCTCAAGTTGCTAGGTTAGACAACATTGAAGATGCACAGTTATCTTCCATTCGTTTTTTCTTGGAAAAGTTTCCTATCATGTTATGCAAGGAAGAGAATGAAACTACAGATGAGGTGGTGAATGAGCTTCAGAGGCAGTTCACAGCTCTTCAGGTAGATGACACTTTGGCTGCACATCAAGATGCTGCAAGTGATTCCAGTTGGGCACAAATATCAAGAATTCGTGGAGCCGATGGACTTCTTAAGTATAACCGAATTTCTAGAGTATTGCTCTCTATTCTCACCATACCCCATAGCAATGCAGAATGTGAACGTTATTTTTAGCCTTGTGAAGAAAAATAGAACACTGTTCAGGTCATCCATGTCCAATGAATCTCTGGAGTCTATTTCTATTTTGAAGACCAGGCGTTCTGGTCCCTGTTATGACAAAACATTTTCTCAAGAATGTTTGCAGGAAGCTAAAAAGGCCACAACCATGACTTAAAAGTCGAACTAGCATGTGATTTGCAGTGTGTATTATATTATTTCTTGCCTGTGTTACGTTAAACAAGTTTTATTGTTTAAAGCCTTTTTCAATTATCGTATATCAGCTTAATCTATCAAGGAAGTCCTGTTATGTCTGCTCCAAACCAATATTCACCACGCCTGCTGCTGATTAACATGGATTTCTTCTTGATTGTTATGTTCATCTACAAATCATAGTAAGTAGATATGATTTCATTGAAGTATCCTGTTTAAAGCATGAATTATTGTATTTTGTAGCCCAGAAGTATTATTATTTTCGTCAAGCCGGGGTATGTCGAAAATCGTTAATTTTTTGTCGCGCGTGAGTTTTACTGATAGCCCTTTTCAAAAGTTGGCAGGTATGCATATGGCTAAAGATCCCAACAACTATTATACGCATTGAGTTGGGTTATGACTAGGTGTATGCCTGTGCAGTGTGTGTTGCTTGGATAGTACCACATAGCATGGTGCACTTTCAAACAATTGTTTACCTTTCCATATGGCTAGAGATCCCAATAACTAACAGTATTGCTCGAGATACTGTGCACTGAACCTCTTATAACAGCCATTATAGTCTAAAATCTGTCATTTTTCTATTATATTTTTGACATTACTCTTATTATAATCAAGTGAAACATGAGGGTGGGAGGGATTTACAGGGTGTTCATTCAGTCACAAGCCTCAATATTTCGTGGGTTGTTTTTTTCTCGTTGTGTTACACAAACAAATCTAGTGATAACGCACAATAGTTCCACATACCTTCAAGTGAAGAACGATATTTTTTTAAACTCTGGCGGAAATATTCCGGAAGTGCTGAGAGTAATACCATAAATGTTCAAACATAAACATTAACTAGTTTTCCGCACATTGCGTTCCCGCAGTTCCATTTCACAAGAGATGTTGAAAGTGACCACCATTTTCTTGCAGGCACAAATTTACACACTTACACATGTTTTGCGACACTATTTTCAAAGTGGCTGGTGTTATTTGTCCAATGCATTTAGAAATTGCTTTATGAGTTCATGTAAGGAATGTTGATTATCTCTGTCTACTTGTTTTTGTTTTTTCATGGAAATGGGAAAACACTAAAAGGAAAGAAAGTTTGTAGTTTAATGTGACTGTTAATCTTGCGATCATGAGCCACGGGACCACCCTTTTTGTGTGGAATCAAAACCACAGGACGTCATATTTCACTTTGAAAATCTCACATGCATTGACCAGGAATTGGAACTTTGGTGAGGGGTAAGCAGCACTGCATTACCACACCCTCCAGGAAACATTATAAATTAATCACCAAATGCTATTATACTCATTTATTCATCAGCAATACTTACACAATCTAGCCATGAGGCACTTCATGTAATGCATATGAAGCATTATAGAAGGTAACTTTATATATTCGGCTATCACTCTTCTTCGAGTAAGATTGTCTTTAAAGGTGAGTTCTTAGATGACAGAATAATTATTTCCTGGAGAAACAAACTCTTCCACAGAAGTGACACGTGTCGTTAGGAGCAGCCACTGGTTCTTATCCTCAAGCTCTTTCCTCGCATTGTACTTATCAGTTTCACGTCTTCGCCAAAGTTGTTCAAAACATGGGAACCTAGGTGGATGAGACAACGCCATGCATGTCGATTTGATGCCGTAGTTTCCCATTTGCCCGCGTCAAAGGTAACTACTGTAAATCTGTAGTGAGGTTACGTACATCCCGGAGCTTCTCCCTCTTCATTGGCTGGGATGCAACATTCATCGTGGTTGTTTTAGTTTCTTTCCTCAATTGTGTGAACTTGGATTTAAACTAGGAAAAGAAATGTTTGGATTGTATTTTGTTTGAACAAAATTCATACTGAACAGTTAGGTCATGTATTTCATGCAAGTCATTTACATGGAAGGTAGAGAATTATAAAGTCTGATCCATATGGGAATGGAACCCACAACCTTCAGCGTTTGCTGCTGCTCTACGTTTTTATATCTCATGCAAGGGTACATCTGTGTTGCTAGCCTGTGCTAACACTATCACAAAGTTTTTGTCACCGGCTTTGGGCTTGATTTCCTACTTTTGCATGTGCCAGACCTTCAAATTTTCTATCTTCCATCTGTATGACTACTCTTTATACAATGCATGACCTAATAGATGAAAGCCTGCTTGGTCATCATTGCAGTTGTAAAAATCCAATTCTTAGAATAATCATACTTATATCAAGAATGTATACATCAAGTTTTCTGTGAAACTTTCTTGATAGCCTAGAAGCCTTTGTTAAAATATTGAGAAAGGGCAAAACTAGAACTTGTTCCAAGTTTTTTGCAGTTTTTTTTAGTTTGTATAGTACTTCTTAAGACATATATAAAACAACCAGCCAAAGACCTCGTAGAAAGTGACGGGTTCCATTAATATGTACTGTAGTTGCATACTCAATGTGACGATACTTATGATGAACATTGTGTAGCTATTTTTACAATTGTTCAGTAGAATCAAGTGAACTATGGATTTTTGATAAACTATGTTGTGTTTTATAATGTTTCTTTTTATTTGCTCTAGGCCAGTTTTTGATGTTCCATTACATATATTTGTTGAGCTTCAGATGCAGTGACAGCAATCATAATGGCTTCTCTTTATGTATGTTTATGATAAGTATATGTTAAGATGGAAACTAATTGTGCTAATGAATTATATTGATCTGATGAGGAGAGATTTGGGTTTCCTATTATAAAATTTATGTTTAATTTTATTTTTTATTAGCTAATTTAAATGGGAACCATGTTTATACACTGTACTAAGGAAATTTAACAGATATTGATTGATTTGTATAACTTTCTGTTATATTCTTTGTAACTCTTCAATTATGTTTATGCCTGAAACTCTCCAAATAAATTAAAATAGAATTATGAGTCAGGCTGTGTCCAAAAGCTCAAGTTGATAACTACAGGTATTAACTAGCTGCTAGCAACTACTCACTAAGTACTACTGCACTACGGAGCTTTGGAACTTCGGTGCTTGAAGCATGGCCTCCTTCATAGACTTGTGTTCTGAAACACACTAGGTTTACATGTCAGTGCCAAACCAAAGCGCAAGAAGGCATCATCTTCTTGATGAGGTTTACATTTTTGCTTCGAGATAAAGTCGAAGACAAAAGACTATTATATCTATAATTTTTTTGTACAAGTCAACAATCAAGCAAGCACTTTCGTTCATAAGCTACTATAAAGACAAGATTGCTGTTTGTCAAGCAACTTTGTATCATGACTTGTGACGTCATATCCGGAATATTAGTCTACTATCTAGTTCACTACAGCTGAAAATGTAGCTTTGGGACAAGCCTGAGTATCTCATATAGAATATGCAGTGAACATGTGGAAATATTTTATTCCCAATGAATATTGAACTTGCAGTTTATTATTGGTTCATTTAAGGGCTAGGGTCATCATGATAACCATACCTGTGGAAGATAGGGTAAGCAGTCAATCGCTGAACAGTAAAAAGAAGGATAGAAACACATAAATGGACAAATACAATGACAGGCAGGTGCAGGCAGAGGGAGAGTTAAAAGGGAAAAACACACATAAAAGGGGTAGGTAATCTCCTCAGCCGAATTACACTGCCAACTTTAAAGGTTGTCATTCATGCCATCAATCCAATCAATAGCTCTTCTTCAATCGGTGGTATGCGGCACACTCTTTCAAATACACAATATTTATTTTACACAAATAATATTATGAATAAACTAGTGGACCCGTGTGAGAACACTCACATGTGTATAAACCACCCGCCTGGCTTTACTGCTATGCGGGCTTCTATAAATATGTTGATTTGTTTAAACGTACTTTTTTTTATTTGGGTTGTATGCGCCCCTTGTGTCTGTTGACTTTTCGAGAAATGCAAGATTTTTCCTCTACTATTGAGACTATTCGGAAGAATTTGGTACAAACCACACCTTCTAACTCCCTCTGGTTTATGAACTTGAATTTTGTGAAACATACACCTTAGCGTATTATATATATAGAAGATTGTTCAAAGTACAAAGTGAATTGAGAACAATCTCACTGTGTTCCACAACCAGATTGGGAGTTGCATCCCGCCTTGAGTGCCTGAGTGCTGACTGGAGCCCACACTCAGCTTCATTGTTGTTTGTAATGGAGCCACTAAACGAGTGGTGGGGATGCTGAGAAATACCACTGAATCCCACTCTCCGTAGCAACAATGCACATTTCCCTGCTTCGTTTAACCAGCTAGGAATATTATCAAGAAATCCCCGGTGATTTTAATATTTAGTCAGTTTGTTCACAAGTATTTAGGTGACCATTTAGCGTATTATTTACCAACATCAGTTATTTGTTAGTGCAAGAAGCTTATCAGGCCTTCTCATAGGCAGCCCGTCGAGAGATTTCTGCTGGCCCATCATGAAAAGAGAGTAAAATTAAGTTTGAAGAATTCAAAGAAAATTATTCTACATATTACTCTTGCAAGTTAGATCCCTTCTTTTTTTTCAAATTTGCCGCTTTTCTAAAGATGGAACACTTTGCTATTGCGACTTCAGTTAGATGTTTGACCTAAATTCTGCATTCTTTTTAGGTAGATTTCATTAGAAAGCTAACTATTGCAATGGGTACCATGTTTCGACTTCCGGAAAATTTCGACATATCTTCGCATTTCACATCCCCAAGACCCCAAAACCACCGTCAGTTCAAAAGTTTATATATAATTTATATGTATATATATATATCAGTTTCTTGTGGACACGATAACTGCTGTAATTTTGCACCAATCACTTTGAATTTTTTACCGAATATGTATACCTATAAAATCTCGCTCGAGTTCGTTACTGGGCTAAATCGGTCGAAGGGGGTGAAAATGGGGGGATTTTTTCGAAAAAGTGAAATATTGCTATAACTCTCTTAATATGTGAAATATCGAATCCGTTCAAAGTTCATACTATGTGTCGGATAAAGCCCAAAAATTTATGTTGGAAGAGTTTTTTTATAGCACCAACCATTGACCAAAGGGGTGGGAAAAAGTGGGTTTTTCGGGAAACATTAATCATATCTCTCTTAATAGGCACAATATCAAAACCGTACAAAATGGACAATATTCCCCTAATAATTACCTAAAACTTTTGTCTGAAAGAATTTTTGATATGACCCACCATTACGCCATGGGATGAGAAAAATGATTTTGGAATTATAAGAAAATGCAAAGAGCTATCGGAGGTTGCCATGGCAACACTACTAAATTGATGATGGATGAGCCATCGGACGTTGCCATGACAACGCACTTGTACGAGATCAGATTCAGATTTCCATCTGACTAAGTGTGAAGCATCTTCGGTGACGTAACTGGTAGCATGCTGAACTTCTATGCCCAAGGTCACGGGTTCAAAGCCGGCCGAAGTCGTCAGATTTTCAAAGAGCGCTAAAAATCCCTCCGTATGCTTTCCTTTGGAGGGGAAGTTCCAACGTTCGTTGCGAGTTGCTGGTTGCGGTGGCATCTAGTAGCCAAGTTCACAGCTAGGTGTCGTTGATGGTAGTATCTGGTAGCAATATTAGGAACTACTGCTTGAAATTGACCGTCTGTAGTCCTTACCTGAATTACAGACTAATACAGCCATCACAATTCACACCGTTTATCAGACAGACTCTACACTCACCCAAAGTACACGGAGTTACATGACCGCGTTGTCGCAGCCCCTAAACTGAGGAACCAACCAAAATCTCTGCGGGAAATATAATTTTGCGTGAAGAAGTAACAGACCGTTACATAGTTACACATCAGTGTCGAAACCTTGCATAAGGACAGTGTGACCACAAGTATAAAAATGGACCCCAAATGACAAGGAGGTTACCATCCCCATAAGACAATAAAATGTTTGAAATATGCATCAAATGACGAAAAACAAAGTTAATTAAGCTCCAACTATAAAATACTTTCTCGCAATAAATGAGGTCTGATCCTTCTACGAAAACCTGCATATTCTGCCTATTTTCGCCTATCCCCAAGTTTGTCCGGTGAAATCTACCTCCGCCTTCCGGCGTGCCGAGAGGACTTTTTTTTTATACTTCTAGCCCCCTGAGTACCTTAAAGAAACGTAAAATTAATTAATGTGGCCCTCGGGAAAATTTAATTGAAAAGGCCTGGTGTAGGATGTCTATAATAGCAAACCTACGCGTTCCTTTCTGGCTGTGTGTGTGTGTCCTGTTAGTTAATTGACAAATTAACGCAGTGCATTGTTATTTTGGTGAAGACAATACAGGATGGTTTGAAATTGAACATGGATTAAAACAAGGGAGTGTGCTGTTACCATTGCTATTTATACTGGTGACAGATGATACACTAAAGGCAACAAAGGAAGTGTACACAGGTTCAAGAATGAACATAATCCGGCGGCTTCGGTGGCGTAGTTGGTAGCATGCTGAGCTTCTATTCCCAAGATCGCGTGTTCAAATCCGGCCGAAGTCGTTGGATTTTTTAAGAGCGTTAAAAATCCCCCAGTATGCCTTCCTTCGGAGGGGAAGTAAAGCCGGCGGTCCCATGTCATAGATTTATGGCATGTTAAAGAACCTTCCGCTAATTACACCTGTGTGAAGATAAATTGTGTAGGTTAAGAATGTAAACAATGCTCTTAGTTTCCTACGTTCGTTGCCAAGAGCCGACTGCAGTGGCGTCTGGTAGCTAAGTTCTGAACTAGTAGTCGTTGACGGTGGCGTTTGGCGGCAAAAATAGGAACTATTTGAAAAATTCAAAAGTCTGCAGTCCTTGAATTTAAAAAACAGATAATACACACTAATACATTCATCACATTTAACACCGGTTATCAGACAGATTCTACACACACCCAAAGTACACGGGGATACATGACCGCGTTGTCGCAGCCCCTAAACTTAGGAACCAACCGAACATAAACCTCTTTGCTGATGATATCTGATTTGGGGATAGAATGAGAATGTGGTCCAAGAACAACTGGATGCACTGAAGGAAAATATTGAAAAATGGGAAATGAAAATCAGTATAAAGAAAAGTACGACAATGGTAATGACAAGAGGAAAGAGGGAAGGAAAAGGGATTGTTAAAATTGGGAAGTGAATTGATGGAAAATGCAAGATTGGATATGGAGATCAACAAGAGAATACAATGTGGGAGTGTTTTTACCGTCAGGTTCGGAGTTTAATTTAGGATAAAGAAATGATGTATAAGACCTATTACTTACCAATAATGACGTATGGAGCAGAAACTTGGCTGATGAACAGGAGAGATGAAAGTAGAATACAGATAGCTGAAATGAAATTCCTGAGGAGTATGGTACGGAAGACTAGGAGAGATAGAGTGAAAAATTAAGAAATTCGAATGGAAGTTAATGTACAGAAGCTGAATGATAAACTGCAGCTGAACAGATTGAGATGGTTTGGACATGTGAAAATAATGCCAAAACAAGTGATGGAAAGACAGATGACTGGACAGGCTATGAGGAAGAGTAGATGGACTTAGTGAAAGACAGTGTGAGAGATGATGATAATTCTTGTTTTAAGGGGCCTAACATCTAGGTTATCGGCCCCACAGTGTGAGAGAACGGAACCTAGATTGGAGTTCAGTGGCTAAGGAATGATGGTGGACAGACAGAGTTAAGTGGAGGGGTGTCATATTTGCTCCGACCCAGCATAGGCTGGGAAACGGAAAATGTTGAAGATGGCTGAAAGAAGGATCAGGGATTGCAAGGGGACTGTAGAATGGTACCATTTGCCATGAGTTGAAATTGGGAAACAACAGAAAACTATTTCAAGGAATGCCAATGGTGGGGCGTGAAACCACTCATCTTCTGAGTCTCATGACCTTGCATGCAGACCAACAGTAATACATTTAACTGCTGAACAAAATTGAAACTCAAATATGGTGGAAAGTGATTAAGTAACTTCTGATAATGGAACAGTCTGGAGATGTATGATGACATCCTCTGCATTATACAAGGAATTATACCAAAAGTATCTATAGTTTAACCACTGGCACCTCAAAGGGCTGCCTAGAAATGATGGAATGGGAAACAGAATACTCGGAGTTGTCATGTTTCTTTCTTAAGTGTTTATTTGTTTTGAGTGAATCAAGTCTCTGCTGTTCATTCCATATTGCAACCTTGTCCATCACTCCAAGTGGGCTAAAAGAGGGACTGTCATTCAGCCTTCTCAGGTACTGTCCGTCCACCAGCTTAAGGTCCGGGGCAGGAATGCAGCGAGTCAGCGGGAGACAGCTGGCCTCTGCGCGAACGACAGTAGTGCCAACCTACTACTGACCCGTACGATTTCACAATTGAAACTAGACGAAAGTAGCAGTGAGTAACCATAGTGTGAATAACATCGGTGCTGAGTTGGTAATACCTACAGCGGCACGCCACTCAATCAACGCAGCTTGAATGTCTCTCCTCTCCCCTTCAGCCCCCTAAGACCATGAGCTGGTGGACAGACAGTATTTATTGGCTACCACAATGCTCTTACCTGTGTGGCAAGTGTCAAAGAATATCCCCCCCCCTAGTTTACTGAAGCTGTCATTGGCTTGGCATAAGGAAAGGAGCATCAGAGCCCTGCTTGGTAACATTTAAAGATCCTGTGTTCCCATATCTTTCTGTAGTAATGATTTCTTGGATGCTTGGTATCCCGAAGGTACAGGACACAAAAATATGTTGCGTAGCCTACCTGTGTAAATTGACTCAACGACTTGTTCGTTTTTGAATGATAATTTTTTTGTTTTTCCATAATTTTTGTTTATTTTTATAATTATTATTTTTATTTAACTTTGTTTTGTTTTGTTTTATTAATTTTAGGTCTTTTTAAATTTAGGTGTCCACCTCAAAATTTTAAATTCAATCCCAAATTTGTATTCTTTAATCTGTGTTAAGAGGGGCAGATGACCTCGTAGTGCTGCCCCTTAAAACAACAATAACTAACTAACTAGCCTACCTGCAGGCCCAGAAGGAAACCTTTGGTCTGTCCATAATTTGAAAATATTGAGCCAATGTAAGTAAAAGCACAAAAAATGTTAATGTTTTCTTTGGTACGGTATTGATATTATGACAAAATTAACATCAGCTTCATATTCAGCACATAGAATTTGTGAAGCAAAGAACTAATCTTTTTTGAAGTGTAATTAGTTGTTCACACTACTACAGAATTGCTGATAAGGTCAGGAGCTTCTGGTCATGATGTCCCTATCCCCTAAAATAAAAATCAACCATCAAAATATTATCTTGTAGGTGTTAATAGAATTGTATGAGGTATTTAATTTGTCCATTGTTTCTACATGGTTCCCATTGGAGCATCGCCATAATGGGTGGAATGCCCTTAAATATATTTTTGACCTTGGATGAAATCTTCTTTATTTTATTGTTGTAATTGTGAATATCTTTGCTTACATTGATCATTGAAATGAATTAAATTGTATAGTGCTTGTTCCTTTTATAAGTCTGTGTGTTACATTCTAGTTGCTGATTTGTGATAATTTCTCACTAAGACTATGTTGTGTTGTTGTTAGTTGTATGTACAGTGAAAATACTTCAGTTTTGTTTTCAGTAGAGTTATTTTAAGAAGTATGCTTCATTTTGAAATTTTTTAGTGCTGATTGGTAGAAAGAGCAATCAGGTTGACTTCACTGTTACATCAACTTTTTACTGGTCATTAAAATAATAAACTGTACATATTATACCTCAATTAAGGAAGCATAATATGCTAGTTATTTCTTTACCATTCAGCTATAGTTGTTCAATTAATCTTTTTAACCTGAAGTGGTTTTGAGTCATGTGCAGCAATGTTCTGAAGTAGAACAAGCCACGAACATCGTATAAATTATATAAAACGAGCAAAAGAAAAGCGTACCACCTAGGTATTGGAGCCATAATGACACAATGAACAACTTCCATTTTGAAGGGGTTCCATTGTCTGTATTTTTGTAAACATTAGGCTTCTTGCCTTCATAAAGGTGTAATAAATAATACCTTGAAAAATTCTGTAGTCATTTTGTATTCAAACCACCGTCGTAGTACATTATATTTGCATTTCTCGGAGAGAGAGAAAAGAGGAAATGTTACGCTTTTTTTTTTCTCGTCAGTGTATTACAAATCTTCTTTATAGTGAAGTTTTCAAAATTTATGTTAAAAAATTACTGTTGTTACCCAAGTGCTGGAAACAGTTTGTGAATTCATTAGTAATTTATTTACTGCAGAAATATTACTGTAATTCCAGTTGAGCAGTTCCATTGCAAAGTGATGGCATTAATCTTGTGTTCTCTGTCTCAGATGCTTGAAACATTGTTTCATCTGAAATAATAAAATTGGTTTGTTTCAGCAGAGATGTCACAAGGTACAGTATAACTTACAGGGCTAGTAAGTATCCTTGTGGCACAAGTCAAAACTATGTCTAATATTTTTAATTATTTTAGAAAACGGGTACGATCATGGTAGGGCGTATACTTGGCTCAAAACAGTATAGCAGTGAACTCTCACACAGGTTGTAGACCTCCACAATCAAGATCAGATGAGTTTCTAAGATCATGCAACAACTTAACATTCAGTTTTGGGGTCAAAACAGATTGCATAACATGAAGCATGCGAGTTTTGCTAAAGGAACATCTTCTGGCATAAGAGGTGTGTAAATTAAGTAATGAGAAAGATTTTTATTTTACCTGGTTTTATTCCACTACCATTACAATTCAACACCGTCCCCTACAAAGTACGGTAACTGCCTTGAGAAGCCATTCCGTTCCTCGTAGGAGTGCTGGAACTCGGATACTGGAATCGCCTTCAGCTGGTCAGTTACAGCCGTATGCATGGTGTCAGGTGCCCCAAAGCGACGCCCCTTGATTTGTTTTCAATCTCGGGAAGAGGAAAAAGTCACTAGGACTCAAAGCGGACGAATAAGGAGGCTGAGGAGCCACAGGAATGTTCTTACCGGCCAAATACTGATTCACAGAAATTGCTATGTAATATGACACGTGATGCAACGCCCAGTTCTGTTTGGTAAATTGACCCCTATGTAACCCCACCATTCCCAGCCTCCCATAAATGTTTTCCCATGCATTCTCTCCCTTAAAAGCTCAAAACATACCTCCTAATTTTGCTCTAGAATATATCAGCCTAACTTTCCCAACCCAAATTCTGAATCATTTCACTTACACTACTTGTCCACCAGTATCCCCAGTATATGGATCCCATACACCAGCTGAGGTCTTCAGACAGATAAGCCCTCTCCTTAATTACCTTATCAACACCTTTAAACCCCCGTTTAATCATATGCAGTGATTTGTTTGCCTTCTTAAGTATATGCTTTCCCCAATGAAAATTACCTCCCCAAAAAATAAAATAAATTCCTACAATCTCCACCAAACTGAAAACTTGTTCCTCCTACTGAATAATCATGAGCAATTTAAATCTTTTTATTTACAAAGCTAAATGCTTGATATTAATTCGCATTTATCTCGATGCCATTTATAATTGTCCAGTTTTGGATCATAACCAAATCCCTTTACAATATGTCACAATCATTAATATCTTTATTTTTTCTGTGAATGACAATGTCATCAGATGATAAAGTTACTCATATCATTTACCTAAAACATCAGAAACAACAACAGTCACTATTTACTGCCCTGAGGTATGCCCCATCCCGCACTTATATGTTCAAATAATGACCCTCCAACATGAACCCTTTGACTTCTACCCTCCAAGAAAACTGTCACCCATTGCAGTACTTTCTTGTCCAGGCATAATCCCTCTATCTTCTTCAAGAAGATTCTATGATTTACCCTACCAAAGGCCTTAGATAGATCAATGTGCAGTCAACTGTCCCCAGTTATCCAAGGCCTCGGATATCTTGATGAAAACCAGCTAATAAGATTCACAAGAAAAAGCCCTTCCTGAATTCCTCTTGCGTACATGTTAACCACCCTATGCCTGTTAAACAATGTGTTATGTTATTAAAGGCTTTACCTAGAAACACAAACCTAACTTGGGGCTCAGACCCTCTTACTTGTAGTACAAGCAATAATTTTTGATCAGTCGTCTAACGAAGTAACGACTAATTGTTTTGTCCAAGCAGTTGTCTAACGAAGTAGTGACCAATGGTTTCGTTCCGACCGTCGTTTAACCAAGTTGCGACCAATGGCTTTAGAAAAGTGCAGTGCAACCTTTCAATTGAATTGACTGCATTCACATTTAACGACATTCTGTTTAAAACCTCATACAGCTGAGTAATGTAGCAATTCAAGCCATGATATTGAACATTAACGTCTGCACGTCATCCGTGATGTCATAAAGTACACTAAAACATTCCCTAGACATGTACGTATCGCGGTAAATTATTCTTAAGCCCCAAGTAGATAGGATTATTAATTCACGAATAGTGAATCTCCAATTAGGGGTCTTCTCCTCAGTGGAACCTTCACTTTACTTTGCACGTATCTTCCATGATCCAGCATATTTTAAACATGTTGTGGAGTATCACATTTGATACCGAAGTATAAATTAAAAACTCATTTATGAAATAAACTCAAGACTGGAATATTTCATATAACCTACACATAATTCAAATAGTAGAGAAAACCTTAGGAAACTTGACTAGTCCTGACTGGAGTAACACATTGGTTAACACAATTTGGCACAGGGAACTAACATCCTGCACATGATAAATAATGAATACAGGCATGTGCCAAAGTACCTTTCACCAAGGCCTGGAGGACAGGATCTGGATTCTCATCTGTGCAAACTAATGCAAAAGGCGGTAGTTATCTCAATGCCTCAAATCGTCCAGAAGGATTTTGGCAGAGTCGTCTAGTTTTATTATTATTATAATCATTATAAACTTGGAATTTCTCCTGCTTGGAATTATGGCTCCAGAGTTTGTGTGAGTGCTGCTATATTCAGTTTCAATCTGTATGTAAATTAATGCTCCTCTTTTGAAATGGAACTGGTACTGAGTTAATATTTGATGCTGACGTTAAGTTCCTCATTAAATGAATTGTTTGGTATTGTGACTTAAAAATTACTTTGTTATTTGCATTTTATTAGTAAAACTTTGTTATGGTTTGTGATACCAACATTTGTATAAACTTTGTATGAAAATAGATATGTTTATGTAGTTTGATGTTTTAAAAGTGCCTTAATTAGCTCTAATGTATTTAATAATGTGTCCTGTGCTTGTCTTGAACAGTTTAGTCTTAAATTCCATAGTGCAAATATGTTTTTGTGATGGTGGATTGCTTCACAGTATCTTCATGAACATTCTTTGATATTTTTCAACGACTGCATTTTAACTTACAGAGGTTGATTGGGTGATTTGTTCTATGTTGTTTTTTCCTCCATCAAAACATGTGCGAACAAGAACGATGTAGGCTTGATTTGTCTAAACTGATATGTGCCACTGACATTGTATAAGTGGGCCGTTCCTTCTTGACCAGTACATATTACGTGTGCAGTGTTGTCTCCACGCACAGTGAGCTTTCATACCTTTGTGATCACTGCAAATAAAGTGCATAATGTGTCCTCGGCATCGCATTTGCATATTCAGTGGTCTCGGTATCTACTCAGGCTTTAAGTAGAATTCTCATGCGCCTACGACCGGCCATGAATGACCAGCCCATCCATAACCATTTATAATAATGGTGAATGACCTCCAGAGAGGTCTGGTATAGGGCTTAAAAGTATATGCCTGTAAGTGAATTGTAACCTTACAAGTAGTTCTGTGAAGAACTAAATAGCCTATTTTCATATATCCTCTAGTCTTTTCCATTTAAGAACTATTAAGAGAATTTTCCATGTGATGGACTAAATAGCTTTTGGTATACCACAACAAACATAAAAATGATGAGGCAAAGTGGTCTTCATATGATACTAGTGCTTGCCGTGTATTAAATTCTTAACTCAACGCAACTTCGATCAACACACCTCCAGCACTGGAAAATTAGTGTTGAAATTTACACGGTGAGGCTCATCTGCAATACATAAATACAACACATAAGGAATTGTGTACCAGAATGTTTAGTTGGTAGTTGTTGTTTGAGTCTTCAGTCTGTTGACTGGTTTGAAGCAGCTCTCCATGCTCCTATCCTGAGCTAATCGTTTCATCTCTACGTAGGTACCACACCCTACATCCGAGGCAATCTGTTTAACATATTCTAACCTTGGTCTACCCCTACAGTTCTTGTCCTCAACCCTTCCTTCCATAACTAAGCTTGCTATTCCTGGGTGTCTTAGTATATGTCCTACTAACCTATCTCTTCTCATCATTAGCAGTCGCCAGAAACATCTCTCCTCTCCCACTCGTCTTAATACCTCTTCGTTTGTAACCCTATCTACCCATCTGATCTTCATCATTCTCCTGTAACACCACATTTCAAATGCTTCAATTCTCCTCTTTTCTGCTGCACCAATAGTCCAAGTTTCACTTCCATAGAGCGCCATGCTCCAGACAAAGGCTTTCAAAAATGACTTCCTAATACCTAAATCTATATTCGATGTCAACAGATTCCTTTTCTGTAGAAATGCTTTCCTTGCCTGAGCCAACCTACTTTTTATATACTCTTTGCTTCGTCCATCACTGGTTATTTTGCTTCCTAAGTAACAGAACTCTCCTACTTCCTTCAGCTTTTCACCTGCCAATTTGATGTCCATA
Source organism: Meconema thalassinum (assembly GCA_946902985.2). Taxonomy (NCBI): domain Eukaryota; kingdom Metazoa; phylum Arthropoda; class Insecta; order Orthoptera; family Tettigoniidae; genus Meconema; species Meconema thalassinum. The sequence goes on along the minus strand of OX336391.1, from coordinate 566,112,554 downwards.
GAGGTTTCTGATTTATTTCGGCTGCATTCCAGTATTTTTGTTTTACATTTATTAATTTTCATCATGTATTATTTCTGTAAGACGGAGTCCATACCATTCAAAAACTCATTCAGATCCTCAGGCGTGTCGGCCAAGATGACGATGTCATCAGCAAATCTCAGAGTTGAAATTATTTCTCTTTGAATCTTCACTCCCACTTAAAATTTTTCTCCAATTTACTTCATCGCTTGTTCAATGTAAAGATTGAAAAGTATGGGTAATAAGTTGCAGCCTTGCCTTACACCATTCTGAATACCAGCTTCTCTCTCATGTCCTTCAGCTCGAATGACTGCTGTCTGATTTCTGTATGGATTGTATATCACCCTCCTATCCCTGTATTTTATTCCAATAGATTTCAAAATGTCAAACAATTTAGTCCAATCAACGTTATCAAAAGCCCTTTCTAAGTCTACAAATGCCATGAACGTTCTCTTATCTTTCCTTATTCTACCTTCCAAAATCAGCCTTAGACTTAGTACAGCTTCCCTTGTTCCTACATTTCTCCTGAAACCAAACTGGTCTTCACCCAACTCCATTTCTATCTGGCTTTCAATCCTCTTGTAAATTATTCTATACAGGATCTTTGAAGCATGAGTAATCAAGCTGATTGTACGGTAATCTTCACATCTGTCAGCTCCCACTTTCTTTGGTATAGGGATGATAACATTCTTCTTGAAATCAGGGGGTACCTCACCTGTCTCATAAATCCTACACACCAAGTGAAATAACCTGATCAGACCTTCATCTCCTATGCAGCGTAGCTACTCAATCGGTATATCATCTATGCCTGGTGCTTTGTTCCTGCTTAAGTCCTCCAATGCTCTGTAAAATTCTGATCTCAATATTAAATCTCCTTTTGCATCCTCATTAATTTCTTCCTCCCTTTCCATTACATGATTGTCAATCTCCTTTCTCTTCTACAAACACTCTATGTAAGCTCTCCATCTCTCAACCGTTTCTTCCCTATCTGTTAGAGGCTTTCCATTTGTGTCCTTAATATTACAGCACTTAGTCTTCTTTTCCCCAAAAGTATTCTTAATCCTTCGATAAGCTGTGTCTACTTTTCCTAATTTCAGACAATTTTCTATACCTGCACATTTCTCTTTCAACCATTCTTCTTTCACTTCCTTGCACTTCTTGTTAACCTCATTTCTCAGTTGGTAGTACTCGTTTATTAACTTACCGAAAGACTCGTTCAATAGAACATCAGTAAAATACATTCCTTAGGAACAAAAATGTGTATAAACTATAATTAACAATACATACCATAGAAAATTAGAGTAGATGACCTTGGTGTTCCACCCCTTAAAACAATCTCCTCCACCACCACTACAATGGAAAAGTGTGGCCTAGAATATAATGTATAACTCGGTATCGGTAATTATGATTCCTCCCGCAAGATGGCTTCTTTCTGCAACAAGTAAATTTTCTCTAAAATCAATGCCAGTACATTTAGCCTTGTATAAAGATTTACCATGCCAAGTTTCACTGTGCTCAGATGATAAAGTCGCGAATAAAGAACATTTAGAATTTGCATGGCCATCGCGTTGGTTTTGTGTTCATCAAGTTATTGAAATTTACATAGGTGAACTAATTTTAATGGCCACTATGAAACATACAAAATTTCAGTTTGATTGCTGTAATTGTTCCAGAGATATTGAGAACAGGTGAAATGTTCTGTATTGCAAGGCCACCATGTTGGATTGTTTTATATGTAGGCCATAGAGGTATGTACCAATAGATGAAGATATTGTATTGATTCATTATACAAACTTTCACTTCGACCACTCATTCAGGCGCAACAAATAAAAACCTTATTTTAAAATTTAGCACTGCCACCATTTTAATTTGTCAAAACAAATTCAATTAAGTTGTATGAAGATTTACCGTGCCAAGTTTATCTGCACTCAAATGATTAAATTGCAAGTCAAGTCCATTTAAATATTTGAAGTTTGCTTGGCCAGCATGTTGGTTTTGTGCTTATCAGGATTTTAAAAGTGACAGAAGTGAATGCCGGAAAAATATTTGTCGCAGCCATGGTGAAAGGCACAGTCAAGGTTCATTTTAATCATTGCTGCTCTTAATTCATTTTAAGAGCTTGGAACATCTTGGTCATCAGTCCCATGTAGTTATATGTGTGTTGAAAATGTTTGAGAACCTGTAGTTATGTGATGACTGCTGTAGTGTTAGTGGTTGTATTAGCGACAGGGATGAGGTAGGTGGCCTGGGACTTGAAGCAAGTTACTATTCTGGCATTTGCCTGGAGGGAGTGTCCATCTTTACACTTACTAATCCAGCAATCGCAATAACACAGGTTGTCAAACAAAATTTCATACCACACTACACCATGAGACTAGCTATTTGATTCTTCAGTCGTGGGTTCAACCTCTTTGTACCGTATTTTGCTATTACTCACAAAGCATTACATCTGTACAATTAGTGTAAGTTGATGTTCTACTGGGTGTCCGAGAAGTCCTCGTACCCCTAGTTTCATATTATTATTTTGTTATATTATGGCATGGGCAATTGAGTTTGTATAATTGAGGAAGTAAATTGTTGTTTTATTGGTAGGGGTCGTATTTTTTTGTAATAGCGATACGCGCGAACTTTTCTCATATCTTCTTTCTTGCATATATATGGCCTTCTAGGTACTTAAAGTAGCGTATTTTAGCAAAATGAATACGCGAAATATCACGAAAACTGATTTATTGCGCGAATTGCACAAATAATCACGAAATATCTTCACTTGGTACGAAAATGCTAAATATTATCGAGAAAGCTCTCCAAAACACGTTTAAATGCTTCTGAGGAATTAACCGTCGTGGTTTCCTTCTCATTTGATTGATAGTGCTGCGCCAAAAGTATGTGTATTCAGTTCCGCAATCTCTGAGGCTATCGATAAAAATCTATATCTGCTGTCGATAAAAATCGATATCTGCTATCGATTACATCAAATGGCGTTGTGGTCGTAGATACAGTAGTGTGAGTTCGCGACTGATAAAACTTTATTGGCAAACATCCAGCATTTAAGTATAAAAATGCCGAAAACTAAAGTCGCAACAGTTTTCTTGAGGACCGAGGAATACAACAGTGAGGGGTTATATATATTTGACGCCGTAAGAAAGATTCTAATGTGTAAATACTCCAATGTTCTTATTCCGTGGGAATGAAAAGACTCGTGCGATAAACACTACGGGGATTCAGAAACTCATAAAAAGTGGAAGAAAGAAGGAAATGAGCATAATTCTAAGCGGCAAAAAACATTCGGCAATACTCTACACATCGCAAAGAAGTTGAAGAACACCCTTATCACATAATTTGTTAGATTTACCCCATACTATAAGGAAGATTTCAGATGAAACATGGATCTTTATGACAATTTATTTCACGAAATACCTACCGAAATAGCGTCAATTTTAACACCGAAATCAACAGTTTTATTTCACCAAAAAATAAGGCCCTTATTTATTGGTGTCCCTGCTTGGATGCTCTCAAAAGCATTGTTGTCAGTCTCATTTCAGTTATGAAGCCATGGCTGACGTGAGCGGACAGAGCTACACTGTTGAGGAGCGATTAGTAGCGTGTGTGTGGGGGTGCACATTCGGGCGAAACAATGACCATGATAATGAACAATGACAGTGATAATGAGTGCATTTAGAGATCGTTTGGCAAGCCCCCACCTTGTAAAGCTACTCTGCTTGATTGGGAGAACCATGCGCTTGCTTCAGGCAGTGTCAAAAACAGGCCACGTAGTGGACGTAAGAAAAAGTGGGAAGAAACGTATGCAGCCTTCGCTCAATCAATTAAGCAGTCTCCAATTAAATCCATTTGCAAAAGAGCAGCTGAACTTCAAGTACCGCGGTCAACAATGGATGACCACATTAAAAGAGAGTTGAAAATGAAAGGATCTAGACCGATGCATGTGAATTATCTGACAATGACAGGGAGCAACGTGTTGCAGGCTGCTGTGCTTGTTGGCACAGTTTCCAAATGCCGTGTCTCGCTCAAGAGTGTTATTTTCTGATGAATGTGCAATATATCCCAGTTCACAGAGGAGGCATGTGGTTTTCTGTTGTAAGGAAAATCCTCATTATGTGCAAGAGTTGGAAAGGAACCCGCCTCATGTTATGGTATGGGCTGGGATGTCGTCACATCACTTCTGCGGACCTCTTTTTTTTTAATATATATATATATATATATATGGGTATGTTTGCTGATGACATGGCATTAATTGCCCAAAACATCTCTGATGCGCAATACCAACTTGAACTTCTACAAGAACAAGCAAAGAAAATTGGATTGCAAATCTCATTTGATAAAACAAAATTTATAACAGATATAAAGAATGCCCCATCTGAAATTGAAATTGGTACTGACCATATATCTCGTGTGAAGGAATTTAAATATTTGGGTGAATGGATTACCGACAATTGTAATGAGAAGAGGTCCACAGAGGTGCCAACTATTACGGATTGTCCGTAATTATTACGGATTTCAGCTCACGATTACGGCATTACGGTCGAAGGGGAAATTACTACGGAAAAGTGACATCACGAAAATAAATACATTTCTATGAAGAAAAAAAAAAGAATGTTACAGGGTGTCTACTGGTAACGAAAGTAACGAAAAACTAGCTAATTTTACAAACAGGTAACGAAAGTAAAAGTCTTTATGTCTGCATAGTTGGAGGTAACGAAAATTCGCCGAGGTCGATTTAAATTGTCTAAACTCGCGCCGCTTGGCTCACAGATTGCGATGGAGCCGATTGCGTATGCTATATTTCGCCGTGCCCGACCTCAAGGAAATGCATACTGAGGATGCCTTGAGTGGTATACATCGGTCCAACGTATAATTTCGGTATCGAGAAGAGTTTTTAGTTTTGTGTGTAATCTTTTTCTGTATTATTAGGAAACCTGACATTCCGCGAGACGTTTATTCGCGAAAACTACCGAAACTCAACAGAAACCTCTCATTTCTGTTATTGACCTCTAAATTTGGAGACTATCTCAAATTAAAGTCCAGAAATAACGTGAAATAATCAAATGTCGCAATCTTGCGAGAAAAATACAGTTTCGAAAAAAGAATCCCGAAAATGCTTCGAAATACATTTATTTTAAAAATCTATCCGTCTCAAAAATTTGCGACATCCAGTATGGTTAATTCGAAATTCCGTTATGTAGACTTTTCCCTCGAACTTTGGTTCCATCGGATAATTTAACCGGTTATCTCGAAAACTTGTATAATTCGAGATTCGAATTCGAAAGAAAATGTGCCCCCTTGTCGTAATATTCATGCAATCCTATCAGAATATTTCGTAATATTCGATACCTACTTCGAACGTTCATCCTCCGAACTCACATGCTCATGACGGCCGGCGGACTGCACGACTTGGCTGCGGGAATCTCGTCAAACGGACCGAGATCGATGCCAGTTGCGTAAAATCATAAAACACGTGCCCAATCGCGAACTGGTGACCACGAGGACTGCGGGAATCCTGTCAAAAGGTGATTGGGCACCCAGCACGAAACATCCCGAAGCCTACTCGCCATTTTTCCCGTGACTGTATACTTAAAAGCGTACGGGGAGCGAGAAGTGCGTCAACCCGTTTAGAAATGACAGCCTACGTAGCATCGCGATACTCATTTCTCCTCGTGATCCACCGTGAACTCCCAACCACAGCATAGGGACAGCGGGAATCATGGCGCCGACCAACTGCTCGTGAATTTTAACCATGCACAACCTCAAGCTTGCCTCCGCCATTCTGCCAGGACCGATAGACAGGCAGACAATCGTTGAACGGCCGGGTGCGGCGCCGATTGCATATTATCGCATTCTCAGTGACCAACCGCGAGGACATCGTGATTCTTGTATAACGACCGAAAGCGGCATCGATTGCAATACAACGCGACATTTCTCCGCATTCGATGACGAGAACAACTGGATTCTTGTCAAACATACAGCAAGTGGCGCCGATTGCGTAATTATGCTATAATATCAAGGACAATGGAAATCTCGGCGGTCGGCTAAAAGTGACACCAATTATGTAAATAGCGATTTTTCTCCGTGTTCTATCGGGAAAACTACGGGAATCTCGTCAAACGGCTGAGGCCAGCGCCGATTGTGTAACATCTCATTATTTTTCTTTTTCTTGAAATGAAGGTTTCCTATTCATCTCTTGATTATTTTGTTCAAAGATTCTCAAGTTTGGTCAAGTAAACTGAACATGACAAACTTGAAGAGGAATTTGCTGTTTATCAGTGTGGTACTTTCCTGAATATATTTTACAAGGACCTAGATTTGATGTAAACTGGGGCAAAATTGCTGAGCTTAAAAACGAAAGTGGATAATTCAAGTATAAAACTTCAAGTAATGTGGTATTTGCAATATTACTTGTACCTCACAGTAACTCTCCCACAGAAAGAATTTTCAGTGTTGTTAGCAAAAATCAGACAGAATTCAGACCTGCATTAAGCACATCTACACTGGAATCGCTTATGATTCAGAAGGCGAAAATGTCATCGTATGGGGAAGTATGTTACAAGAAAACTTTCACAGAAAACCAGTTACTGGGTGCAAAACAAGCTACCAGGAATTTTTATCACAGAACTAGCAGGTGATGTGCAAATTTTATTGTGTAATATGATATTCTTTACTATAGGTTGCTTCCGGGTAGGGCAAAGGTGGTGTCATTATCGAGAAGGAAGGAGCAATCTTTGGATTTGACGTGAAAATTTTTCAGTTTGGGGGGGGGGGGGGGGGGGGGGGGGGGGCGCAATATAAGGGATTACTGATAACCCACTTCAAAGGTTGGCACCTCTGGGTCCATTACAACAAGAATTCAAAAAATGGAAACTGCTTTTCAGTTAACGAAAAATACTTACAACAAAAAGAGTCTTTCCTGGAAATGCAAAATTCAACATTGTACAACAGTGATCGGGCCCGAAGCTCTCTACGCTTCAGAAACTCTCACTCTTCAACATAGAACACTTCGAGATCAGTTGGAAGTGAAGGAACGTAAAATAATGAGGAAAATCTTAGGGCCGAGAATCCAAGATGGTGTTCATCTTCCAAAGCCAAATGCTGAAATATATAAAACCATCTCCAAAATCACAGACAAAATGCGTATGCGACGAATCCAATTCTTGGGGCACCTGGAAAGAATGGACCCAAATAGACTAACTTACAAAATTCACACATACTTGAAAAACAAAACAACTAGATCAAATTGGTACAAACAGACTGAAAAAGATTTGCAAGAATTAGGATCGCCAAATCTCCTAGACCGAAATGTCATCAGAACACTTGCACTCACACGGGGTTTCGAGGAGGAAGAAAGACGGCCATACCACCATATCTGGTCTGCACAACGGAAGCAAACCCATTCGTTGCGTATGAAGGAGTACTGGGCTGCAAGAAAGGCTAACCATTGTTGATTCCGCGTGGTCCTAAAGAGACCCATTCGCGACGAAGAAGACGAAGAATATGGGTATGTGAATGGAAAATCTAATTTGCATATCTTACAATCTTGGTTAATACCTCTTGCTATTCAGGAGCGCAGGTTCCTTGATGAACAATTTCAAGGCCATTGGATTGGCCGTGGCTCACCAACTTCTCCAACCCCATTGAAATGGCCACCACGAAGCCCGAACTTTACCATGTCATTATGGGGAATAATCAAGTCCCATGTGACTCAACGTCTGTACACGACTAATGAAGAATTAAGCCGAAGTGTGGAGGAAGCCTTTAGCACCATAACTCCTGAGATGCTCCGGAAGATGTCAATGAGGACTTGGAGATGGATAGAACTCTGTGTAAAGCATGATGGTGCACATAAAAACCCTGGGATACAAAGTTTTTATATGTAAGTACTCCACTATACAGTATAATGTTTTGACGATGGGGTACGGGGACTTCTCAGACACCCTGTACATTGGTAACTATTTTTTGTAGTTATTTCATTTAGGGGCTCAGGGTATCAGTCATCAGCCCCTTGACTTTGGTGTTTTTGAAATTTGTCTGATAACCTCTGTTATTGTGACTGTGGCAGTGCATAACTAATTATCAGAGATTAGGATAGGTGCCCCAGAACTCCATTTGCCTGGAATGTTTGTAGAAAAACCGATGATACCTCACTGGGATGGCCATTGTCAGTGCCGGGATTTAAATATTCTATCTCTCAAACGTGTGAAGCCTGCTCGGTTACATAGGTGAGATCAAGTTTTTACTGTACTGTAGTATAAAAAGTTAAATGGTTTGATCAATCCAAGTTTCAGACTGGAAACATGTTGGGTTTCATGCAATAAAATTGATCTTGTTTGTTTTGGCAAGATGTGTTACCAATCTGAACTTCTTATATAGGCTACAAGGCAAAACTGTAAATTGCTATTTAGCTCATACATGACTGGATTTTAAAGTAATAAGTGCTAGTCCCCCATTGAAGAATGTAATGAAGAATGCAATCACTCATTACAAACATATTAAAATGCCATGTAATGTTCTGACTGTTGTGTGAAGATGGATTGAGATTTTCTATTAATTTCAGTGAATCTCATTTATTATAATTTGTTTAGTACTGGTATGTCTTTAGATATGTGTTTCTATTTTTACTCTTTGATTCGAATAAATAAAATCCTGTGTACAGTATGTACTACTTTCATAGTGACTGTGTATGTATATAGCAAGGCTTGTGCCAAACCATGAACTTATGTTGTGTATATTAAATCCCTTTATATGTTTTATTATTTTTGCATAATGTACTTTCTTTCTACATACAGGGTGGTTATAGTTATTTTTTTCTGTATTTGGAAACGATGAATGGGAAACATTGTATGAACATTCCAAGGGCAAGGAAAAGAGAAAATGAAGCAGTAATATCATTGTAACCTATTTAATGTGTTCCTATATCATACAATAATGTTCTAACTGTTGTGGGTATTTTTTTGTGGATGAAGCATCCATAAGACTTCAAATATTGCTCTAAATGGCAATCTACAATGTTCAGGGCATTCAAAAAGCCTTCTGTGCAGCTTTACGTAGTAATATATCTCCATGGGTACGGTATACCTGATATCAATACTTCTCTTCAGACCGGCACAGTGTGAACCCTACAAATAATCTGAGCATTTTTTCCACCCAATTTGATCCCCATACATTAAATAATTTCTTGTCTGGGGTAGGTTAAGAATTTAAAAAATTAATTATAACCACTCGGCATAAAACAGTGGAACACATTCTTGTAACTTAGCTGAGTATTGTGAATTTTCATGAAGTTTCTTTCACAGTTTACTCTGTATGAATTGATTTTACCTAATTTGATGATGTAGGTATTTGTACATAGCCTTTGCTGTTAATAAAAGTTTGAAATAGTACATTGTTCCAATTACTGTTCAAGAATTTTATTATAAATGTAAAATTGTTATTTCGGAGCCTCAGTCTGTGTAAGGTTATATTAATATGTATTAGTAAATTGTTTTTTAAAAAATAAGTGTGTGACCTGCATTAAGTAACAAATTATTCCAATACCCATCATAAGTCTTGTGCTCATCTACTGCTTCAAAGTCTTATCCCAGGTTTCTTTGTCATCAAAGCAGTCCAAGATAGGCTGGTTGTATAAGCTTTACAATACACATCATTGCTTTAGTTGGCTTCTCATAATTAGCGTTGATGAAGTCTTGTAAAGAAGTAGCTAATTGTAAGTAATCCTATTACATCATATAAATGATCGAGATTGTAGTTACATACATGAAGCCACGTACCCACTAGGGGACAAGTTGCGGAACATGTCGCGGGACATGTCCTGGGCCATGTTGCACGGAACATCTTGGAACAATGCCGCGGGTCACGTCGCTTGTACACACTAGCCAGTTGTTGCAGAGATGTCGCCCGAGAAGGTTGTCTTGATCAGCGCTGCCGCTGCGTACATTATTCTAAGTGAATCAAAAGAGAAGGTGGTGGGTGCCGAACTACTTACCTACTGCAAAGACAAAGCAGAGTAAATGTTAAGTGATCTTCGAATATCTGACGGATCATTTGTAACTTTACTAGAATGACAACAACAGATTTTGAAACTTTATTACAAATGATCGGGGCTTCTATAGCCAAGCAAGGCACGATATTACGGAATGCTGTTGGCCCTGTCAACTGGAGATTCATACTCTCCGTACTCCGTACTATCTGTCATACTTGATGTTGCCGTACTGTAGCCTGGGCGGTATTTCCTCATGCACAGATCAATTAATATCAGTGGCGGCTGGTGACATGGTTGCAGCGTTGCACAACTCCCAATAATTTTACACCTAATTCGTAGTTTCTTTTCCTTTAATGTTTTAGTTTTATAGATCTAATGCACTCAAAAATGTGTTAAAATCATCTATATTTTGATATTATTTATCCTAATGCTTTACACTGTACCTATAAAAGCTGCCGCCTTCAAATCAAACTCCAGGGGGTTAGCTCTCTTGTGGCGACTCCCAAGCAGACAGCGCGGCGTATAGGACGAGGCCAAGCTTGTGCATAGCATGCCGACCAGAATGGGTAGCAGGGAGTTGCAGACGAGCTGCCAGTCCCCTGGCAACACTCAGTTCCAAATGGCCCCGTTAGACTGCACCACTCTTTGGAAATGACAACACCCTCGATTTCTCTTACCCCGTGAAGGGTAGTTTAGTTAGTTAGTTATTTAGTTAGTTAGTTATTGTTGTTTTAAGGGGCGGAACTACGAGGTCATCTGCCCCTGAAGGGTAGTTTCTTTCCCACACCACTAGGGAATGCTACACCACCCACAACGGTACAAATATCGGAATTTCATAGGGAGACATTAGTTGGTTCACACCCAATTACTTGTACATGTTTTCTCATCATAACTTCATTTAATATTTTTGTCAATAGTTCTGCGAAGCGAGCCTAAGAACGCCACCATGCTATAAGTACAGTAGATAATTGGCTGAACTATTTTGCGACGTATTGTTGTAGTACTGTAGCGGTTTATGTTTGCTTTTACCACTCTTGTTCTTGCGGGATTTGAGTTGCGATTAGTTCTGTATTTAGTTGATTTGAGTATTTTGGTTCCAGGCAGATACATAACTGTGCATTATTATTATTGTTATTATTATTATTATTGTTTGGTTGATTGTGAGTAGACCTATGCATTCACTACGAAATTTCTTGGCTAGCAAAATTCAGTGTTTTGTTAGTTTGCCTTTCGCGCCACTTTCCGATGTAGCACCCAGATTTATCATCTGTGCATCTTGTAAGTTACCGTAGTATTTTATTTTAACGGAATGTTTAGTTTGAAACATTAATTATTGTATTGTGGAGTGTGAGTGAAAATGAATAGAGTAAGTACTTTACTAGTCAGACAGTTTTTCCAGCTCCCTGATGACGATAAACTTTCAGTAAAAACACTCGGTACACCATTACCGGATAAGTATTGTCCAAAATGTAAGTATACGAGGGCGTTTAAAGGAGATATTTAAGGCAATAATAATTGGTTATGTGAATGCGATATTAAAAACGCTTTATTCTGTTTTACATGTTTGTTGGTGGAGAATTCGCGTGGACCAAAATAGGAGTTACGGAAAATAATCCCTAAAATAAAGAAGCATGAATCTTCAGCTGAGCGGCTTCGGTGTCGTAGTTGGTAGCATGCTGAGCCTCTATGCCCAAGATCGCGGGTTCAAACCCGGCCGAAGTCATCGGATCTTTTTAAGAGCGTTAAAAATCCCTCAGTATGCATTCCTTCGGAGGGGAAGTAAAGCCGGCGGTCCCATGTCATAGATTTATGGCATGTTAAAGAACCTTCCACTTATTACACCTGTGTGAAGCTAAATTATAGGTTAAAAATTTGAACAACGCTCTTAGGTTTCAACGTTCGTCGCCAGGAGCCGACTGCGGTGGCGTGTAGTAACCAAGTTCTGAACTAGTAGTCGTTTACGGTGGCCTTTGGCGGCAAAAGTAGGAACTGCTTGAAATTCAATGTCTGCAGTCCTCACTTGAATTAAAAACAGATAACACTCACTAATACAGCCATCACAATTAACACCGGTTATCAGACAGTTTCTCCACACACCCAAAGTACAGGGGGCTACATGACTGCGTTGTCGCAGCTCCTAAACTGTGGAACCAACCAATCTTCAGCTGTTTGAAATTGACACTTTTTGGAACTGTTAACGAAGCTGCACAATTGGACAGTGCCTATAGAAGATAAATTGCGGAATATAACGAAGATTTAGGCACAATAGGTATGAGTTAAATATTGTAATAAACTCTATTCGTTTCTGTGGCTCTTTCGGACTGGCCTTGCGTGATCATGATGAAAGTGTAACATCAACAAATCCAGGTGGTTTGAGAGAACTAATTAATTTTACCGCTGAGTTGGATGCTGTGTTAAATGTCATTTGGTAAGGGCAACTGTTTTCAAAGGAACGACCAAAACAATTCAAAATTAATTTTTACAGATTATGTTGGAGGTTTGCCAAGAAGAAGAATCAAAGCAAATAAAGGAATCGGAAATTTTTGCCATTATAGCAGATGAAACTAGTGATATTTCAAACATATTTCAGATGGCTGCTGTGTACCGATACGTAGTAAGAGGCAAACTAAACATGATGCACACACATTAGCAGCGTGTTTACTGGATGAATTAAAGAAGCAGAAATTGAACTAAATTCCGCAAAAATGAATTGCGCCGACGTATGACAGAGCGCACTTCATGGCTGGTTCCTCTGATGGGGTTCAAGCTATAGTAAAAAAAAAGACTGATAGTCAGTCTGAAAGACTAGACTTTATATCATTTTAAATGCTACAAATGCTGCGTGAACTCAAAGTCCGTTAGCAAGTGCAAACCAAGGTCAAAGGAGGTAGTTGGCTAGATGACGTCACACTCACCGGAGCGCGCGGGGAAAGGAGGAAGCTCAAGCAGTTTTATGACGTCACACACCTCAGTGCATGCTTGGTACATTTCGTCCCGTCACCGTAACGTAACGCCAGACCCCAGCGTAACTACGAAGTCGACAAGATCATTTAAAATGATAAAAATCCTATCCTTATGCAGAATATGTGCCCGTCGTTGTTAGTAATAACATTTTTCGTTAACGTACAAACTTTTCGGTTGCCATGTTTTTATGTTGAGAATGTTTATTATCCCGGAGATTGAGACCCAACCTTAGACAACCGGCTGTGTTTAAAATTCTTCCCATGAACTCAGGCATAGGGCTTAAATACATAAATCTGATTTCTTTATGAATTCCTATAGGAAGAAGCCCAAAAGAGCCATTAAAATTTGTCTATTTGTCGAACGTACAGTTATTTTGGAAAACCCATGTATTTCAGTTTTTATAGAACTGTAGTTTATCTAACGTTAATTCATTTTTGTTACATGTGTAAACTTCCATATAAAATTGCGACATCAGAAATTTTGGTGCAACACCCAGCTTTACATACCACCGGCCGCCACTGTTAATATATATTTTTGATATAATATTTTGCCACGAGCACAGAGTGCTCATCTTGCATCTTGCATGCCGCAAATTCGTCCTGGGTTACTTTCAGCATTACTTCGAAGGTCTCTTCCAGTATCTCTTCATGTGGTGTCCTTCTCTTCTTAGAATGTTTGGACGTTGTAGGCGTCTTCCCGGATGCATGATTGCATTGATATGGGACGGTTTCGTAAGTACGCCCTGTGTTGGGTGAATCAGGGAATTCGTCATTGTTGTCCAGGCATTGTATCCGAAAAAATATATATAGACTACTGTATATATGTTTTCCAGGTCACAACCACTGTAAATGACTGGGAGAAAAAATATGAAATAATCACGTAAATAATTACGAAATATTATGTAACATCCCGCATCGTATAGGAGATGTATACGGTAAGCACGTTTTGACTCAGCCACCTCCGAATTCCGGCAGTGATTTTTACAGCAATAAAGAGCAATTTATCATCGTGCTCTTGGCTATTGAAGATGCTGAAAATAATTTTATATATGCTAATTGTGGTTTTAAAGGCAAGTCATTTGATAGTGGAGTGTTTCAAGAGACTTCTATATAGCTATGGCTAAAAACCGGCTCAATTGGCCAACAATGGACCGAACATGCCCTTTGAACTGGTGGGAGAAGGCGCGTTTGCACTGACCGAAGACATGATGAAGCCATCTTGGTATCCGCTGAGAAATTGGACCTGGTATTATCTTGAATTTGGAAGCGTTTGAAAGACCACCCACTCTATCTCGACCAGTTCACTGAGTATTTCATGAGTACACAAGGTGGTTTTCAATGGCAGATATCATACACATTTGCCCATATGTAGGCACTATAATAAAAATATCTTAATTAAACTTAAATGTGACTTGTGTCTCCAATCTGTCTATGCTGCCTGAAGTAGTCGCTCGTCTCAGTAAAAATTTCATGGAATCATAGGCAAACCATAAATCAGATTTCACACCATCCCGACCACTACCAGTGATTTTCGTACATGTATTTTTTTTCTTTTTCCACGAATAAACTGTGAACGGGGTGCGTGGACTTTGGCCTCTACTTCTTTTCTTGACAATTTCAGTGCATTGGCTATATCCTCCCACGCGTATTGTTTCTTAATCTTCTTATTTAATCTCAGTGTGAAGTGTCTAATAACAATTCATGGTTTTGGCACAGTTCAATAAGTTTCAGTACTGTCTTGTTTCCCCACACTGCTGACATGTTGAGCGGCACTTATCTTTCCGTCTCCACTCACTAAGAACTGACGCCGGAATGTTGCGCGACCCTGTGCGCTCGCTCGCCGAGTGGGCGCAGGCAACATGTCCCGCGTCATGCACAAATGCCGCACCATGTTGCACGCAACGTCAGGAAACAGTGCGCAACGTTGCGCGACTCTATGTTGCGCGTCATGTTGAGGGACATTTGTCCCCTAGTGGGTACGTGGCTTGAGCCTTGATATGCATACACATACCCAGTTTCACACTTCATATAAAGCTCCATAATATCCCAGAAACAACTTACACTTTCACATTCTTCAAGAAAAATGGCAATGTCTTACTTAACTTGTTTATCATGTTTTTCACTAGGTTGTAAGCAAACATTGAAACACCACACATTCACCTAAAAGATTAAAGAAAATAGTACTATCTTATTCAAAAGCCTTGTCAAACGCTAAAGAATGTGGTTTAATCACTGCTTAAACGTACATGTTTCGGTGTTCAATGACACCTTCATCAGCATATATTGAATTAAAATAATCTATAACTAAGTTTACAAAGATAAAAGAGAAAATGGATATCCTTACAAAACACTATTAGAAATTTAAATTAAAAGAAAGCTCACAAAAAGAATTAAAACTCATATGAATGGTTCGATAACTGAATCGGATGTCGCTGCTATATGATGTATCTTCCAGTTACATCACGATCAGACGTAATGTGACTACAAATCAACCTTAATGGATACGGCAGTCTGTATCACATTGATGTGGTCTAACCTTGAAATAAACCAGAAGACTCTTACGAGTTGGATCGTTCTCTTGAAGTTAGCTGTCCAATTTGGTAATGCAGTACATAATCTTAATCCAAACTGACCTAGTATTTTACATATGCAAGACGTATGAAACAATTTGGATATTGCCAAGCCAAAATATAATGTATGGATACGTTGAGAAATAAAATAACCAACATTCACTCAACGAGGGCAAGAAATTGGAATATCCAATTTGTTGCCTTCTGTTTAACAGGGTGACCGCTTTCTGGAAAACTCAGGGAACACAGGGAATTTAAATTGCATAGAGTAAACAGGGAAAATGCAGGGCAAAAATTTGGCACGATGAAAAAAAAGTCTTGACGTACGATTGGGCTTAATAATTATGCATCGTTGGCGGTAAGATTAAGTACCATAATTTGACTTTCTGCCATTTCTTCTTTTTGGATGTTCGTCTTTCAGGGTAACCAAAGTCAGAAAAATTAGCTTCGTGAGAAAAAAAAATGACTCGGGTGTTTATACAGTACTGTATTCCATGTAAGTTGAGAGTAATTTCAACACGCCAGAGCCGCAAAGATGAGCCCTTACCTATACGAGTACACTACCTTCGGTTGAAATATTACAGACACCGTATCAATTGTAAACTGACTTTAACTTCACGTCAGTAAGAGGTAAGAGCCCTTCTCCGCGGCTCTGATGTGTTGTCATTTGACTCTCAACTTGTATGGAATAAGGTATAGTTGTGGTGTAACATTATTCACTGTACAGAAGGCGCAATATCTGAATTGAGTTTACTTACGTCCCAGGCATCCTTCCTGTACTGTCGACTTGTGTATGTAAATGATTTGCAGACTGTCAAAGCGTTTTCTTTTTAATAAGAAGCGATGAGCGAAGAGATATACAGGTAAATGGAATTTCTTTGGCTATAATGAGTAATAAAACAAATACTGCTACGACAATGGTTTACGTAACCTAAAATTCACTCATCAACAATTACCACTTTTGTAGGGTGACTGCGCATATGGTCGAACGGTTACCAGTGGATGAACAGCATCAATTTTGGTCAAGTTGATGAGGTTCAGTAGAAAGGCAAACCTGAACATGAAACGGGCCTTGTGCCAAGATGCCGTAAGACTGTTCAACTCAGGCGGTGTCTTCCGATATCTTGGCACAGGGCTAGTTTCATGTTCAGGTTTGCCTTCCTACTGAACCTTATCAACTTGACCTAATTTGATACTGTTCATCCACTGGTAACCGTTCTACCATAGGTGCAGTCACCCTATCTTACATATAAAAGTGAAAGTCTGTTTGTATGTATGTATGTGGGTGGGTGGGTCTGTTCCGTATACAAATCTACACCGTTCCGCCAATCTCAACCAAATTTTGCATACGCATAGTTTAGGACCCAGAAGGAACCGCTGGCTACATGAATTTTCGATAGTCTTTCTCATTCTTCTGATTTCGGTCCTTTTGCACTCAAGCACAGGCTAATCAAATCATAAAATATACTCATGAAGGAATGGCAAGGCAGATAGTTTCCATGGCAACATAGCTCAAATCGAGACACGGCCTACTGGATGCCAGTTGCGCTCTGCACTACCAGTATAGAAAATTAGGATCTTTACTTGAAATCCCGTTAGTTACTCAACTGCTCACACAGCACTGTCAACCGAGTTTAGCATAACAAAGACTTGACACGATCTATCTACTATATATTTGTCAAATACCACTCACTCACTCACTCACTCATTCATTCGTCACGATATCTCAGAAACCACCAAACGGATTGGAATGAAATTTGGTATGCAGCTTCCTCAAGGACCGCAAATGCTCACTAAGAGAGGATTTTTGGATATTCAGGTTCTAAAGGGGTGTTAAGGGGGTAGACCTGCATTTCATTGAATAGCAATATCTCCCGATTGGTTTCATTGGGGGATGTGATACTCGGCATATAAACTCATCATTAAAAATAAGAAGACATGTGTCGGAGGGTTTTTCGATGTGGTGTATATTATGAGGTGAAAAGTGGGGATTGAAAAAAAGATTCCTAATGCAGCGTGTATCTCTTAAACGACATAGGCGAGGAGTTTGAAACTCAGCGAAAAAAACTCAACATAAAAAAGAAGTAAATATGTGTTTGACCGTTTTTTCATAAATCCAATTATATAAAATTGAAAGTCTGTATGTATGTATGTGGGTGGGTGGGTTTGTTCCGTATACGAATCTACAGAATCTACACCGTTCCACCAATCTC
Source organism: Meconema thalassinum (assembly GCA_946902985.2). NCBI lineage: Eukaryota > Metazoa > Arthropoda > Insecta > Orthoptera > Tettigoniidae > Meconema > Meconema thalassinum. Next base: position 566,094,802 of record OX336391.1, on the reverse strand, counting down.
AACCAAATTTTGCATACGCATAGTTTAGGACCCAGAAGGAACCGCTGGCTACATGAATTTTCGATAGTCTTTCCCATTCTTCTGATTTCGGCCCTTTTGCACTCAAGCACAGGCTAATCAAATCATAAAATATACTCATGAAGGAATGGCAAGGCAGATAGTTTCCATGGCAACATAGCTCAAGTCGAGACACGGCCTTCTGGATGCTAGTTGCGCTCTGCACTACCGGTATAGTAAAATGAGGATCTTTACTTGAAATCCCGTTAGTTACTCAACTGCTCACACAGCACTGTCAACCGAGTTTAGCATAACAAAGACTTGACACTATCTATCTACTATATAAAGCTCAAATACCACTCACTCACTGATTCATTCATCACGAAATCTCAGAAACCACCGAACGGATTGGAATGAAATTTGGTATGCAGCTTCCTCAAGGGCCGCAAACGCCCACTAAGAAAGGATTTTTGGATATTCAGGTTCTAAAGGGGTGTTAAGGGGGTAGACCTGCATTTCATTGAATAGCAATATCTCCCGATTGGTTTCATTGGGGGATGTGATACTCGGCATATAAACTCATCATTAAAAAAAAGAAGACACGTGTCTGAGGGTTTTTCGATGTGGTGTATAATATGGGGTGAAAAGTGGGGGTTGAAGGATTCCTAACGGAGCGTGTATCCCTTAAACGACATAGGCCAGGAGTTTGGAACTCAGCAGGAAAAAATCAGCATAAAAAATAAGTAAATAGGTGTTTGACCGTTTTTTCATAAATCCAATTTAAAGGGCCCATGGGGAGGGGTGAAATTATGGGGGAGGGGGACGTAATATGTCTGAGTGTAAAATTATACATGGCCTATGTTGTAGACAATAACACATTACATCTTTTTTGTCTCTTGCTATTTCATCATACGAAGAATACTTAGGGAGTTATTAATGATTTTGTACTTTTTGGCCGGAATTTTCTAAGTCCCAGGAATGACATAAAAATTGATTCGAATGAAATTTCAAAAAATAGTTTTTTTTAATACTTTTATTATATTTTTCACGTCTTTTAGGGTCCGAAACCAACATGATATTTTGATGTGTTTTTTTCGTCCCATGCATTTTTGATTTCATGTGATACCACCCACTGACTCATTCATTCATCACGAAATCTCAGAAACCACCGAACGGATTGGAATGAAATTTGGTATCCAGCTTCCTCAAGGGCCGCAAACGCCCACAAAGAAAGGATTTTTGGATATTCAGGTTCTAAAGGGGTGTTAAGGGGTAGACCTGCATTTCATTGAATAGCAATATCTCCCGATTGGTTTCATTGGGGGTGCGACACTCGGCATATAAACTCATCATTAAAAATAAGAAGACACGTGTCTTAGGGTTTTTCGATGTGGTGTATATTATGAGGTGAAATAGGTGTTTGACCGTTTTCTCATAAATCCAATTTAAGGAGCCCATGGGGAGGGGTGAAATTCTGGGGGGGAAACAGGAAAGAAAGTGTCCTAACTGATTGACTCACTTACTCACTCATCAAACTCTGGGGGAAAAACAGCTTAAAATAAGTAAATAGGTGTTCGGCCGGTGGTTTTTTTTTTTTTTTTTTTTTTTTTTTTTTTTTCATAAATCCAATTTAAGGGGTTCATGAGAGGGGTGATGTGATGATGATGATGATAATTGTTGTTTTAAGGGGCCTAACATCGAGTTTATCGGCCCCTGATGAAATGAAATGGCGTGAAATGAAAGGATGAAGATAAAAAACAGCTCACTGCTATGGATGAAACGAAAATGGTTTAGATAAAATAGACAGTAAGCCCCAACAATTATGCCTTATGTAGCAGGATAAATACTTACAAAAAGGAACTCAGATTGAAACTACTCACCGAATGGAGAGCGTTCGAACGAAAATACTCGCAAAAGGAATAGATTGAAAAATACGCACAAAATGTAGGTAACGTACAAAATGCAACGTACAGTCGAAATACTGACAAAATGCAAGTGAAATAAAAATACTTACAAAATGCAAATGAGATTGAAAATACGCACAAAATGTAATTTAGATTCAAAATACCCACAAAATTGCAATTGAGACTTAACTACTTGAACAAAGCGGGGTAGGTTGAAAATACAAAATGCAATTGAAATTCAAAATACTCACAAAAAGACCCCCCTATATTGAAAGACTTACTAAAAAGCAATTTTGATTGGCAATCCTTACAAAATGCAAGTGAGGTTGAAAAGCACTCACAACATGCAATTTAGATCGAAAAAACTTACAAAATGCAACGTAGATTAAGAATACCTACAAAAAGGTGCGGGAATCTTAAAGAGAAAAGGAAATATAATGAGGAGAGGGTCCGCCCCAAAGGTAAGGGGAAAACGGACCCAGCTCAGAAATCCCTCGGGGTCGCCAACTCCCGAACTCACCAGCCGTGAGCCCCTGAGGGTGTAGCATTATCTAGGGTGCACCAGAAGTGGTGGGGCTACATACACCCAGCCTCCTTAAGGGCCTTGAGAAAAAGGCGGGAGGTAAAAGAAAAAGAAGGCTGACCCCTCGCAGAAGGAGGGTATCAGAAAAGATGAGACAAGGGCCAATTAAGGCGGGAAAGGAAGAGACTCCCTAGGCCTCGGATACCCTAATACCGTCGGGGTCGGAAAGGAACAAGAGCTGACCGAGGGAGTTCGACAGGAAAGAAGACAGAGAGGAGCCCGGCACAAGTAAGTGGAAGCAATGCCGAACTCAGCTGGGGTCCCGTGGTCGCCAACCCACGTCCCACTAGATGTGAGCCCCTGGGGGAGAGAGGGGTGAAATTCTCAAAAATAAATGAAAGAAAATGTCCTGACTTACTCACTCATCATCGCCCAGCCAAAATTATTGAAGTTAGAAACATGAAATTTTGGGGTTATATTCGTTGTATGTCGAAAACGTCCACTATGGAAGGGTTTTTGGATATTCAGGTTCTAAAGGGGGTGTTAAGGGGGTTAACGTGCTTTTCATTGAATAACAATATCTCACGAGTGGTTTCATTTGGGGATGTGATACTTGGCATATATACTAATCATTAAAAATAAGCTGACACATGTCTAATGGTTTTTCGAAGTGATGTATATTATGAGGTGAAAGGGATGAAAAGTGGGGGTTGAAAGATTCCTAACGGAGTGTGTATCTCTTAAACGACATAGGGGAGGAGTTTGAAAACTCGGAGGAAATCAATCAGCTTAAAAATCTAATATATATTTGTCAAATACCACTCACTCATTCATTCATTCATCACCGAACGGATTGGAATGAAATTTGGTATGCAGCTTCCTCAAGGGCCGCAAACGCCCACTAAGAAAGGATTTTTGGATATTCAGGTTCTAAAGGGGTGTTAAGGGGGTAGACCTGCATTTCATTGAATAGCAATATCTCCCGATTGGTTTCATTGGGGGATGTGATACTCGGCATATAAACTCATCATTAAAAAAAAGAAGACACGTGTCTGAGGGTTTTTCGATGTGGTGTATAATATGGGGTGAAAAGTGGGGGTTGAAGGATTCCTAACGGAGCGTGTATCCCTTAAACGACATAGGCCAGGAGTTTGGAACTCAGCAGGAAAAAATCAGCATAAAAAATAAGTAAATAGGTGTTTGACCGTTTTTTCATAAATCCAATTTAAAGGGCCCATGGGGAGGGGTGAAATTATGGGGGAGGGGGACGTAATATGTCTGAGTGTAAAATTATACATGGCCTATGTTGTAGACAATAACACATTACATCTTTTTTGTCTCTTGCTATTTCATCATACGAAGAATACTTAGGGAGTTATTAATGATTTTGTACTTTTTGGCCGGAATTTTCTAAGTCCCAGGAATGACATAAAAATTGATTCGAATGAAATTTCAAAAAATAGTTTTTTTTAATACTTTTATTATATTTTTCACGTCTTTTAGGGTCCGAAACCAACATGATATTTTGATGTGTTTTTTTCGTCCCATGCATTTTTGATTTCATGTGATACCACCCACTGACTCATTCATTCATCACGAAATCTCAGAAACCACCGAACGGATTGGAATGAAATTTGGTATCCAGCTTCCTCAAGGGCCGCAAACGCCCACAAAGAAAGGATTTTTGGATATTCAGGTTCTAAAGGGGTGTTAAGGGGTAGACCTGCATTTCATTGAATAGCAATATCTCCCGATTGGTTTCATTGGGGGTGCGACACTCGGCATATAAACTCATCATTAAAAATAAGAAGACACGTGTCTTAGGGTTTTTCGATGTGGTGTATATTATGAGGTGAAATAGGTGTTTGACCGTTTTCTCATAAATCCAATTTAAGGAGCCCATGGGGAGGGGTGAAATTCTGGGGGGGAAACAGGAAAGAAAGTGTCCTAACTGATTGACTCACTTACTCACTCATCAAACTCTGGGGGAAAAACAGCTTAAAATAAGTAAATAGGTGTTCGGCCGGTGGTTTTTTTTTTTTTTTTTTTTTTTTTTTTTTTTTCATAAATCCAATTTAAGGGGTTCATGAGAGGGGTGATGTGATGATGATGATGATAATTGTTGTTTTAAGGGGCCTAACATCGAGTTTATCGGCCCCTGATGAAATGAAATGGCGTGAAATGAAAGGATGAAGATAAAAAACAGCTCACTGCTATGGATGAAACGAAAATGGTTTAGATAAAATAGACAGTAAGCCCCAACAATTATGCCTTATGTAGCAGGATAAATACTTACAAAAAGGAACTCAGATTGAAACTACTCACCGAATGGAGAGCGTTCGAACGAAAATACTCGCAAAAGGAATAGATTGAAAAATACGCACAAAATGTAGGTAACGTACAAAATGCAACGTACAGTCGAAATACTGACAAAATGCAAGTGAAATAAAAATACTTACAAAATGCAAATGAGATTGAAAATACGCACAAAATGTAATTTAGATTCAAAATACCCACAAAATTGCAATTGAGACTTAACTACTTGAACAAAGCGGGGTAGGTTGAAAATACAAAATGCAATTGAAATTCAAAATACTCACAAAAAGACCCCCCTATATTGAAAGACTTACTAAAAAGCAATTTTGATTGGCAATCCTTACAAAATGCAAGTGAGGTTGAAAAGCACTCACAACATGCAATTTAGATCGAAAAAACTTACAAAATGCAACGTAGATTAAGAATACCTACAAAAAGGTGCGGGAATCTTAAAGAGAAAAGGAATTATAATGAGGAGAGGGTCCGCCCCAAAGGTAAGGGGAAAACGGACCCAGCTCAGAAATCCCTCGGGGTCGCCAACTCCCGAACTCACCAGCCGTGAGCCCCTGAGGGTGTAGCATTATCTAGGGTGCACCAGAAGTGGTGGGGCTACATACACCCAGCCTCCTTAAGGGCCTTGAGAAAAAGGCGGGAGGTAAAAGAAAAAGAAGGCTGACCCCTCGCAGAAGGAGGGTATCAGAAAAGATGAGACAAGGGCCAATTAAGGCGGGAAAGGAAGAGACTCCCTAGGCCTCGGATACCCTAATACCGTCGGGGTCGGAAAGGAACAAGAGCTGACCGAGGGAGTTCGACAGGAAAGAAGACAGAGAGGAGCCCGGCACAAGTAAGTGGAAGCAATGCCGAACTCAGCTGGGGTCCCGTGGTCGCCAACCCACGTCCCACTAGATGTGAGCCCCTGGGGGAGAGAGGGGTGAAATTCTCAAAAATAAATGAAAGAAAATGTCCTGACTTACTCACTCATCATCGCCCAGCCAAAATTATTGAAGTTAGAAACATGAAATTTTGGGGTTATATTCGTTGTATGTCGAAAACGTCCACTATGGAAGGGTTTTTGGATATTCAGGTTCTAAAGGGGGTGTTAAGGGGGTTAACGTGCTTTTCATTGAATAACAATATCTCACGAGTGGTTTCATTTGGGGATGTGATACTTGGCATATATACTAATCATTAAAAATAAGCTGACACATGTCTAATGGTTTTTCGAAGTGATGTATATTATGAGGTGAAAGGGATGAAAAGTGGGGGTTGAAAGATTCCTAACGGAGTGTGTATCTCTTAAACGACATAGGGGAGGAGTTTGAAAACTCGGAGGAAATCAATCAGCTTAAAAATCTAATATATATTTGTCAAATACCACTCACTCATTCATTCATTCATCACCGAACGGATTGGAATGAAATTTGGTATGCAGCTTCCTCAAGGGACATAGGTGCTCGCTAAGAACGGGTTTCAACAAATTCACTCGGCATCATGGTCAAACCGCGAAAACCGCCATTCAAGTCTATTAATGCCAGGTATTGCGGGCTGCATCACGTCGCCCCTACCAGAAATCAGGCGCTTGGCAGGCCTTGAGCTGTGTGGCAATGCTCAGTGTGTTCTTCACTGTCATAACGTGCAGGTCATTGTTGTCTTCGCTCCCGAGCTTTACCCAATCTCTCTGTTCAAACACTATTTCTCTGTAATTTATACTTTCACCATCATTTTTTAGCCCTTAGTTGAAGTAACTGTAGAGTTCCTTTGTTTCTTGGATCAGATTCGGCGTTTTTCATCATTTCTTGGTAGTACATAGTTAGTTATAATGAAAAGTAGATTTTGTTAAAAGTAAATTAGCTCTACCAACGTTAATTTTGTTAAGTTAGGCTAGGTCTATTCCATTTATCAGTTTTTAAGTAGAGATTTGTTTTTACGTTTTAAGTTAGGCTAGGTCTATTCCATTTATCAGTTTTTAAGTAGAGATTTGCTTTTACGTTTTAAGTTAGGCTAGGTCTATTCCATTTATCAGTATTTTTAAGTAGAGATTGGTTTTTATGTTTTAAGTTAGGCTAGGTCTATTCCATTTATCAGTTTTTTTTAAGTAGAGATTGGTTTTTACGTTTTAAGTTAGGCTAGGTCTATTCCATTTATCAGTTTTTTTAAGTAGAGATTTGTTTTTACGTTAGGTGTATTCCATTTTTTATTACTCAAGGGAGGTTCTTCTTCTTTTTATTTTTTTTGTACTTGCTGTTCATTGATTGTTTTCACGATGGCTGCAGTAGAAATGTTAGAGGTGGATGACACCCAAGTTCCCCACCAAGTCTATGAAATTCCCGGAGATGGTGCATGTCTCTTCTCTGCTCTATCTTACGCAACGTATGGCAACATATCACAGGCACGTACAGTCCGTGCTGATATCGTCACACACGCCTCTAACAACTGGGAAAGACTACAGGTGTATTCTATGACACGAGATTGTCAGCCTTACATAAACAAGGCTGAATATGTATCTGTTATGTCTATGCCTTACACATACTGCGCCCGAAGAAACCCATCAGTACTTATATCCAAAGCCCGAAAAAGAATTGCAGACATGTAAGTTACCCAGCTCACAAGCTTATCATGCCTACTAAGTAAAATTGGGAATTCCAGGAACATACAGGATAGATATTATTCGTAAAGAAAATAGTACTACTAGACAAGGTACAAATTTCTACTATTATTTACATTTAGAACAACCGAGAAACTCCAATCTCGAGGGGTGATAAGGTCTAATCTATAGTGAGCGCCTGTATCTATACCTCGTAGTACTATTTTCGACGATGACGACAGTGAAAACGGAATCAGTTTAGATAAAATTTGACTAAGTTGCTAAAAAGCACTAGCCGTTTATTAGGCTAATAAAACATGTATAACAACTGACTTCCTCCCTTAATATTGTGTCTCCCTGACACTTCAACAAAAATAACTGCAAAGATAAATTTGCACGTAGCATTACTATCGTGAGAAAATGTGAAACGGCGTGACATTAAATGTTGCCCTATTTTATACAGGTCCGCTTCAACTATGAACCGTAGTTCCATATCTAATCAAATTATTCATGAACTATGTGCATATATACATCCTTTTATGAATTTCAAATTTTACACTTCATAACGTCGAAGATTAAATTTTCTTCCTCCAATAAGTCTTTCATCTACTCCATTTCTCTTAAACTTCAAATTCAAACAAACACCGCAACTATCGTGTTGAAAGTAATAAATACTCGTCATAATCAATTGAACATAAGTGACAAACATTTAAGCTAAGCACTGTTCCTTTTTACTTTTATCTATATATCATGAAATTCTGAAATAAGTGCTGAAATTCTTTACTGAGTTAACAATCTTCTGATAAACGTGAATACTGTAAGTGCACGGCATTAACCTTCGTTTCCACACTTCTCCTCCATAATTATACAACAATTACTTTCTCTCTTAAACACCCTGTATAGAATCTTCCTTTACTACTCTCTCATAACTTCACAATTATTGCATTCAATACTCGAAAAACTTAAGAGGCTCCCCTGCGTCCCTTCGTAAACTTACGTAACTCCTTTACGTTCATTTCTCCTTAATCTGCACGGTAATTCAACTATAAACTTCTACTTCAATACATATCTTCCTTTACTTAACATTTCTCCTCTATAATTGATACAACATCGCCTCGTGCTCGTAATTTCATTTCTGTAATAAATCTCTGTACTTTCACCTTTCTAATCACCCTGTGATTTAATTTCGTTAACTTTCCTCTTCACGTGTTTAAATTCAGCTTTACATTTTATTACAACTTTTCAAGAAATATCAGTAAATATTCATATTCTTAACAAAAGATACAAGTTTGACTTCATTCCATTAATATTTGTTTAACAAATTCATTTATGTTTTTAACGCTCTAAATCTCATTAGACATATGTGTTTAAGCTTTTCGTAATACTTTCGTTCATAATAAATTTCTGACACTCGAATCAACATCATGAGTTGTCGAAATATTCTTTACACTTCGTGACGTTACTTCTTAAGTATACTGTATTTAAATTTGCTCCAATAAATTTCATTTTACTTCATTTATAATCTTACTCCTTCTTTACTTCGTTCAACGTTCTATTCCTTTTAAATAGTTTACTCTACATTCCATTTTAACTTTAACGCTCTAAATTTCTTTAATACAATTTCTTCCAATAATTTGCTTTCCTCTAAACAATTCATTTGTATTCCTTTTTAACGCTCTCAATTCCTTTAATACAATTGGTTCTAAGTTACTCTGAACAATTCCTTTATATTCCTCTCAATTTCTTTATATTCCATCGCTGCGATAAAACAGATTTAATTTAATTAAATCTAACGCAAGTGTGAAAATATTTACACGATTTTACTTTAATATAACCTTAGTGTTAATAGCATCATCATCATGCCAAAATTTCGTCCAAGTGACTGAAATTTTCAAGAAATACGGCAAATAACTCCGTAGCAAAATATGAAAAATCACAATAACAAGATCTACACAAATTTAATTACTTTGACAAAATTATACGTTCTAAATAATGCAGTTAAGAAAAATGCGGTTGAAAAATACTGCAAAAATAATGCGGTTGAAAAATATATGCGGTTGGTCAATTGGATAATCACACAACTAAACTACAATTCTACATTATAAAAGACAATTTTCTCACTACCTTGTGTTGACTTCTGTACTGCTGATAATACTTGCATCGCTCCTTCCAAACCAAACTTGTCGTGTTCATAGCAATGTCCACAGCTATGAAGACCGGTTTTGTGACAGCACCAGCTGGGCTCGCGGTGAATGACCTCGCCGAGAACAGCTCTGCCAACTCCCGTCTCTCCTTCGCTCCAAGTAGGCCGGCTTCGATTCTCCATCTCTTCAGAATAGACATCATGGTTTCTTCAGAATAGACATCGGTTTTCTTCAGAATAGACATCGGTTTTCTTCAGAATAGACATCACGGTGTAATACTGTCGTTTATGCAAGCGTTTTCGTATCTCAAGATGTGTTAAAACTCTCGTAGAAAAGTATGAGTTTTGCTCGTTGATGTTGCGCTTTGCGTAGATATTTGTAGCGTCTTTCATGCTAGTGAATCTGGAATTCAACTGACATCCTTGCAGTCTTCAACTTCCCCATGCTTAACTTAGCACATGTTAATATTCATATTCTTGACAATATACTTGAGACCTCCCCGTTGCTGCCTGGTAACTTGCATTTTCAATAGAATGTTCAAATAAGCTTTTACACGTAGAAATGCTGAGTAGCTTCTTGTCGAAAATGTTTCTAGCTATATGGAATACTTTGCATAAGCACTGCAATATATAGTTGTAGCTTGCTCCCAAGTTACTGAAATTACACTCTTCCTTACTTCCAACCTTTGTGAACCGTAGCACTATTATAAAGATACTCGTTTATGCTCGAGGTCTTCTCTCGTTCAAATCTCAATTGGAAAAAAAAACTCTCTCGTCCTGCTCTCCGCATTCCTCAAATTCTCGTCTCACTTCCTCTCCTCCCGTGGTGTGACGTAACTCCTACCACCTCTCCTGACTTCCGTCCGCAGTTTGACCTTCGCCTCTTCCCCTCTCTCATGACGTAACTCTCGCTTCAAGTGGCGTGATCTTTCTCGTAAAGTGAACCTCCCACTTTCGTATAATGGAATATATGTCCATCTTTAAATCATTCCTACTTCCTTGCATTTTTATAAATGCATAAGATCTATAGTATTTCACTCATTTCCATACAGTTTTTCCCATATTACTCAAATTTTTAATAAATAAAATTTTTTATCCACTCATTTATTTTCTGGGGTCTTGGTTCATCTCCCGATCAGTTCTTAAGTAATGACCTTCAATAAATTCTGGCGCATTTCCCCGTTGCTAATTTAAAGTAAAGTATAGCCTGTACTTTCTTTAATACCAGTGATTTCTCTGCTCTTGAGACTGAATTTATTGATTTTTTTACTGTATCTGTGGGTAAAATCTTTTCAACTTGGAATGGTTGAATTTTCCAATGGATCTATTATCTTCCACTCTCACAATTTTATAGCAATTATTTCCATAGACTGTATCTACTTTGAATGGTCCTCTGAACAGGTTACTGAATTTGATATACACTTTCTTCAGTACGTCAGCTTTCACAGGAATTCTGACTAATACAAGGTCTCCTTCTCGTAACGGTCCACTGAATCTCTTCCCTTCTAAACGTTTTAATCTCTTCTCAGCCGCTTTGTTTAACTGGATCCTCGCTTCTTCGATTCTCTGGTCCATCGGTGGTTCGTTATCTTCCGGAATATTGAAGATTCCGTCCCATGGTCGTACCGGTTTCTCTTCAAAATGTAACATGATTGGAATATCGTTGGTGCTCTCATGTCTCGTATTATTGATACAAAATTCCACTAGAGGTACAATCTTTACCCAATTCACATGATTATCTGCACTATACAAGCGAATGTACTTTGAAAATTCCAGCATCGTTCTTCAATAGGATTCGTCTCTGGGCTTCTAACTGATGAAAATAGGTGAACAATATCCAACCTATCCATCGCTCCCTGAAATTCTGCAGAAGTGAATTGCGTTCCATGGTCTGTTAATAGCCTCTCTGGTTTTCCTAACTTTGGAATAATGTTCCTCTCCAGGTGATATAAAACATTCCTCGTTGTTGCTTTCTGCATGGGATTGAGCATTACAATTTTGGAGAATACATCCATTGTAACTAACACATACTGGTTTCCTCTGTCTCCTTTAGGTGCAGGTCCAAAAATATCCTGACTAAACAATTCCAATGGTTTCGTCGGAATAATCGCTTTAGGTCTCTCCTTCAATAGTTCAGAATTATATTTATTCTTCTGACAAAGTTCACCAGATCTGATTACTATGGTTATGGATTCTCTCATATTAATCCAGTAGAATTTTTCTAACATTGTATAGTATGTTTTGTCAGTTCCTCCATGGCCTATACTTTTGTGTACTAACCAAATTAGTGGCACAATAAGTTCTGGTGGAATAGCAACTCGTACTTTCGTATGTCTGGCATCAATGTATTTACATACAGTTTCTCCCACGAGAATATAGTGTCTAGCTTTCCTTCTCGTTTCGAAGTATGAGGCGTGCCTCCTCGTCATTCTCCCTGACAAAAATCGATAAATGTTCCTGAATGGTGCATGCTTCTTTTGAAAAAGAGGAATTCTTTTCATCTTATCCAACGTTTCTTGATCTTCAGCATCTGTCTGGATAACATTAACTCTCACATCTCTCTCAGGAATCGGATGTCTGGAAAGAATATCTGCTAGAAGGTTGTCTTTTCCAGGTACATGAACTATCGTGGCATCAAATTGTTGCAAAAACATGGTCCATCTTGTCATCCTATCACTTGACAAGTCTGACTTCAACATGAATTCTAGTGCTTTATGATCCGTTCTGATTATGATCTTGTGTCCCAGAAATAATTTCTTCCAATTTTGTAGAGCATTTATGACGGCTAAAGCTTCAAGCTCCGTCGTGAAGTAATTCAGCTCGTGTGTGCGTAACTTCCTACTGCTGAATGAAATATAGTGTGGATTTCCATCTTGATCCTTCTGATATAAGACTGCACTAATACCGACTCGTGAAGCGTCTGTTTCTATGATGAATGTTCTTTCAAAATCTGGGTACTCCAACTTGATGTTATCTCTGAGCATTTCCTTTGCTTGAATAAAGGCATTCTCAGCAGCTGCATCCCATTTCCATCTATTGTTCTTCTTTAGAAGCTCATGTAGAGGTGCCATGATTTCTGAATATCGTGGACAATGACTACTGAAAAACTGACAAAGACCCGCAAAAGCTCTGATGTCTTTGATTTTCTTGGGTGTTGGAAATTTCAAAATTGCTTCAATCTTGTCTTCTTTCGGATGGTAACCAAATCTGTCTATAGTATGCCCAAGAAAGTTGATCTTTTCTTGAAAGAAATGACATTTATCCAACTTCACCTTGATGTTTGCACTTCTGAGGTTATCAAATAGCTTCGTCAAATGCATGAAATGTTGCTCTGGTGTCTCTGAAGATATGATGATATCGTCCACGTAGCAAATAGCAAATTGTTTCACTTCTTCACTCAACTTGTCATCCAAGGCTCTGATAAGTGCTGGACTTGAATTTACCAATCCATATGGTACTCTTTGGTATACATAACAGGTTTGATTGAACATGAACCCTGTATAACATTTGCTGTCTTCTGTAAGCTCTATTTGATGAAATGCTGCAGTTAAATCAATCACTGAGAAACAGGTTTTATTCTTGAATCTCCTCAGTAGTTCTCTAATTTTCGGTGGCCTGTCGAATTCTTTCAGCAGAAGAGTATTTATGCCCCTGGCATCTAAACATAGTCTAAGACTACCATCTGCTTTCTTCACAACAGTGAGTGGATTTAAATAAGGAGTGGCTTGCTTTCTTATAATTCCTTCCTTTTCCATGCCTTTTATGAGCTCTGTCACTTCAGCTTGATACTTCTCTGGAATTGGATACAATTTCTTCTGATAAGGTGTGTCGTCAGTTAGCTTAATCTGATATTTATATCCTCTTATAATACCTGGCTTGTTATCAAAAATGTCTGCATAAGTCGTGACTAATTCTTCCAACTTCTCCCTCTGATCTTCAAAATTCTCAATCTTTCTGCCATAGTGAGGTATTCCTTCTGCTTCGATTTCCATAACAATCTTCACAAGATTTTCTTCTGTAGTTTCGTCAAACAAACTACACTCATTCTCATCCTTCGTCGTATCCTCTGATTGATGTAGGCCTTCATTAAATCTTATGACTCCATTTCGTAAATCGATTACAGCTCCAGTCTTGGTTATAAAATCAATGCCTAAAATAGCATCAAAATTAATCTGGCTCAAGACTATGAATATCTGCTCATATGTGTGTTTATTTATAGAGAATTCCATTAGTGCTTGGACTTTACATTTCATGGTCTTGTCGTTAAATACGCCCCTGACTTTAATGGTTGAAACTGGCATTGCTATAAGTGAATTTCCATCTTTCAATCTGTGAAAACAGTTCTCTGATAAAATTGATGCTGTTGCTCCCGTATCTAGTAGTGTTCTCAGGCATTCTCCTTCTGATATGATTTCTATAATCGGTAACCTTGCTACTCTATCTGTTTTCGTCTCTTCTCTCTCATATAGAAGATCTTCATTCGTGGCTTCATACAATTCATTAATTTGGATCTCATGTCTGGTTACGGTGCTGTTTTCTCCTCCTTTCACTTTTTGGAATTTGACGTTTTTTTTGTGCCCCTCCTGGGTCTTCATTCCTTCTATCTCTGCTTGTTCCAGGTTGAGGTTCTTGATTCCGGTTATGCTGTCCCTGATCTTGGTCTCTCGCATTCCTTTCTCTGAGATTCCTTCGGTACTCCTGACTTTCTCTTTCCCTGTCATCATAATACCTTCTTACATTGTTATTATTCCTCCAACCTTGTTGCTGTTGTTGCTGTCTTGAATAATTACTCGTGTTTCTCCAGTTCTGATATCCCCGATATCCATAATTATTCGTAGGGTTATTTTGATTATAATATCCCTCTCTACGATAATCATTGTTCCTGGTGTAATAGTTATTCCTCCATCTTTGATTTTCATGTGGCCTTCCTTCTCTAGGTCTCTGATAATCTGGTCGAAATCGATTCTGCCCATATATCCTGGATCTCGTTGGACCTACTCCATTTTTGTTCTCCTCTGTTTGCTGCATTTGATCGATGTGAATGGTGTGTATTTCTCTCGGTTCCTGGTTTCTACTTCTCTGGTTTTGATTTCCAGTTGAGTTGGTGGACACATTAGACGTGTGATCCAGTCTTCTCAAAATTTCCGCCATTCCTTCTAGAGTTTTCACGTTTGCCGAGATGAGGTGTCTCCTAACTTCTGTTGGTAGCTGACATGAAATAGCGTGAACCAAGTCTTCTTCCGCCAAAGGGGGTTGCAAATACTGCAAGCGTGCTAATTGTTTCGTGAAGAAACTTGCGTATTTCGTAGGACTGGAATATGCATACTTCTTAGAATAAATTTCCGCTCGTATATCCTGTTGAAGTTCCTTGCTCCAAAATCGTTTTTGCAGAGCTATAGCGAATTCTTCAAATGTCTGATATGTGTATCTGAAAGCTCTGTGCCATACTAATGCTTCTGAATCTAAGTATTTTTCCACGACTCTCATATGTCTTTCACGAGGTATCCTATTGTCTTCTAAATACGACCTCATGTCTCTCAGAAATTCTACTGCAGTAATATTGCCTACTCCGCTGAATTTGTTCGGTTTCTCATCGTTATTCTTTATTACGACGATATTGGCATTTGATCTAGTTTGGTAAGGTTCAAAATTTCCTCCAAACTCCCCTATTTCAGTGTGAAATGGCTCTTGACTGAAGTTAAAATTGGACTTCGGAATTTGCTGTTGACTACTCTCGCTTTCCTTATCCTCTTCTATCCTGTCTGTCCTAGCCTCTAATCTTCTTATTTCTTCTTTTAATTTTTCATCTCTTGCTTGAAAAAATCTCGTCAAGTCCTTTCTGATGTCCTCCCTGACTTCGGTTCTTAACGTTGATGAAAATGTAGCATCTCCTATCATAAGTGACCTTAATTGCTGTTCGATTTCTCTGATATCCTCATCCTGCTTTAATTGAATTTTTGCTAGTTCTATGCTTATCCCATCGACCGTACATTTAATTTTGTCAAATTCATTTGAGTTAGTTAAATCTGTTTTATTAACAATCTCTGTCAGCGTGGCTACGTTATTAATTTGTAATGTATCTATCCGCTTAGATAGATCTTCCCGTACCTTGCTAACATTAATATTGGAACATAATTCTATCGCTTTAATGTCATTTGCTAATTTGTGATGTATCTCTGATATGATTTGAGTTGTGACTGTTACGACCTCCTCCTTCATGTCCGTAACTGCCTTTACAATGGAAGCATTTATATCTACATTTATACCCTCTTCAATCAGTTTACATTGACCTTCCAATTTGACCTGTAATTCACCAACAGTGCCATTTAGATTGTCAAGTTGCTCCTTGAGTTTCTTCTGGGCCCCTGAAATGTGTACATGGTGAGTGTTATTGTCTTCCTTAATTGAGCTCATGCTAGCCTGTAATTTCTGTTCTAGTTCTTTCACTTTTCCTGCCATGTCCTGTTTGACTTGATTAACTGAAACTTTTAATTCTTCCTGTGCTTTACCTGCCCTTTCAAAAATTATCTGAGCTTTTTCCTGATTTTTCCTAGCTTCCTCCTGTGCTTTTTCCTGATTTTTCCTGACCTCCTCCTGTGTTTTCCTAGCTTCCTCCTGTGCTTTTCTTATTTCGGCTTGGATCTTTCTATCTTCTAATCTAGCCTGCTCCTGACTTAACCTGTCCTCCTCATGAGCTTTTTCCTGAGCTAATCTTATCTCTGCTCTTACCCTATTTGCCTCTTCCAAAGCTAACTTGGCTTCTTCTCTTTCCTTCTCTCTAGCTAGTCTATCTTCCTTTCTGGCCTTCTCTAAAGCTAACTTAACTTCTTCCTGTGCTAATGTTATACTAGCTGTAGTAATTGTGTGAGCAACTGCTAACTCTGCCTTGACTTCTGATTTTACAGTAGCTACTGATTTCTGTATCTCGGTTTTCAATTGTTTAATGTTGTTATGTGTTAACTGGTGGAGGGCTTCAAGGTCTTTGGTCAATGTACTTTGACCTTCCTTCATGGTTTCAAGCATCGTTCGAATGAACGTCATATCATTCGTTGACATCTTTCTTCTTTTCTTGAGAATAAGGGAAGTATCGACTACAAAAATTACCAGTGAATATCCAGATTGACCAACGCATACATTTTATACCAGTAATGGAATATATAGAACATCTTAATCCTACTTACATCTATTTCAATCGCGAGTTGTCTCGTATACTTGTTGTCCCATTTTACCAAACTGACATCGCTTCATTTTATCATCTCACTTAACCTATGTTTAACAACATGAATTTACTTTTAAATTTACTATTACATGACAACTGTCGTTAGCTGGTTTACAAATTATGCCTCACAACTATAGTGTACTCCACTAACCTCCTGATGTTGTGTTCATCTCAACAATCATTAAATTTGGGATCGGCATTTTTCTTTTCAAAACTAATATGGCCTCACTCTCGAGTACTTCCAAACGTCTTCTCTCAAGTGCTCTTTCGAATGCATTTCGAATGCTTTTCGAACGCCCCACGTTGGGCGCCATTTAAATATATATATATATATATCTATATGCGCCCGAAGAAACCCATCAGTACTTATATCCAAAGCCCGAAAAAGGATTTCAGACATGTAAGTTACCCAGCTCACAAGCTTATCATGCCTACTAAGTAAAATTGGGAATTCCAGGAACATACAGGATAGATATTATTCGTAAAGAAAATAGTACTACTAGACAAGGTACAAATTTCTACTATTATTTACATTTAGAACAACCGAGAAACTCCAATCTCGAGGGGTGATAAGGTCTAATCTATAGTGAGCGCCTGTATCTATACCTCGTAGTACTATTTTCGACGATGACGACAATGAAAACGGAATCAGTTTAGATAAAATTTGACTAAGTTGCTAAAAAGCACTAGCCGTTTATTAGGCTAATAAAACATGTATAACAACTGACTTCCTCCCTTAATATTGTGTCTCCCTGACACTTCAACAAAAATAACTGCAAAGATAAATTTGCACGTGGCATTACTATCGTGAGAAAATGTGAAACGGCGTGACATTAAATGTTGCCCTATTTTATACAGGTCCGCTTCAACTATGAACCGTAGTTCCATATCTAATCAAATTATTCATGAACTATGTGCATATATACATCCTTTTATGAATTTCAAATTTTACACTTCATAACGTCGAAGATTAAATTTTCTTCCTCCAATAAGTCTTTCATCTACTCCATTTCTCTTAAACTTCAAATTCAAACAAACACCCCAACTATCGTGTTGAAAGTAATAAATACTCGTCATAATCAATTGAACATAAGTGACAAACATTTAAGCTAAGCACTGTTCCTTTTTACTTTTATCTATATATCATGAAATTCTGAAATAAGTGCTGAAATTCTTTACTGAGTTAACAATCTTCTGATAAACGTGAATACTGTAAGTGCACGGCATTAACCTTCGTTTCCACACTTCTCCTCCATAATTATACAACAATTACTTTCTCTCTTAAACACCCTGTATAGAATCTTCCTTTACTACTCTCTCATAACTTCACAATTATTGCATTCAATACTCGAAAAACTTAAGAGACTCCCCTGCGTCCCTTCGTAAACTTACGTAACTCCTTTACGTTCATTTCTCCTTAATCTGCACGGTAATTCAACTATAAACTTCTACTTCAATACATATCTTCCTTTACTTAACATTTCTCCTCTATAATTGATACAACATCGCCTCGTGCTCGTAATTTCATTTCTGTAATAAATCTCTGTACTTTCACCTTTCTAATCACCCTGTGATTTAATTTCGTTTACTTTCCTCTTCACGTGTTTAAATTCAGCTTTACATTTTATTACAACTTTTCAAGAAATATCAGTAAATATTCATATTCTTAACAAAAGATATAAGTTTGACTTCATTCCATTAATATTTGTTTAACAAATTCATTTATGTTTTTAACGCTCTAAATCTCATTAGACATATGTGTTTAAGCTTTTCGTAATACTTTCGTTCATAATAAATTTCTGACACTCGAATCAACATCATGAGTTGTCGAAATATTCTTTACACTTCGTGACGTTACTTCTTAAGTATACTGTATTTAAATTTGCTCCAATAAATTTCATTTTACTTCATTTATAATCTTACTCCTTCTTTACTTCGTTCAACGTTCTATTCCTTTTAAATAGTTTACTCTACATTCCATTTTAACTTTAACGCTCTAAATTTCTTTAATACAATTTCTTCCAATAATTTGCTTTCCTCTAAACAATTCATTTGTATTCCTTTTTAACGCTCTCAATTCCTTTAATACAATTGGTTCTAAGTTACTCTGAACAATTCCTTTATATTCCTCTCAATTTCTTTATATTCCATCGCTGCGATAAAACAGATTTAATTAAATTAAATCTAACGCAAGTGTGAAAATATTTACACGATTTTACTTTAATATAACCTTAGTGTTAATAGCATCATCATCATGCCAAAATTTCGTCCAAGTGACTGAAATTTTCAAGAAATACGGCAAATAACTCCGTAGCAAAATATGAAAAATCACAATAACAAGATCTACACAAATTTAATTACTTTGACAAAATTATACGTTCTAAATAATGCAGTTAAGAAAAATGCGGTTGAAAAATACTGCAAAAATAATGCGGTTGAAAAATATATGCGGTTGAAAAATATATGCGGTTGGTCAATTGGATAATCACACAACTAAACTACAATTCTACATTATAAAAGACAATTTTCTCACTACCTTGTGTTGACTTCTGTACTGCTGAAAATACTTGCATCGCTCCTTCCAAACCAAACTTGTCGTGTTCATAGCAATGTCCACAGCTATGAAGACTGGTTTTGTGACAGCACCAGCTGGGCTCGCGGTGAATGACCTCGCCGAGAACAGCTCTGCCAACTCCCGTCTCTCCTTCGCTCCAAGTAGGCCGGCTTCGATTCTCCATCTCTTCAGAATAGACATCATGGTTTCTTCAGAATAGACATCGGTTTTCTTCAGAATAGACATCACGGTGTAATACTGTCGTTTATGCAAGCGTTTTCGTATCTCAAGATGTGTTAAAACTCTCGTAGAAAAGTATGAGTTTTGCTCGTTGATGTTGCGCTTTGCGTAGATATTTGTAGCGTCTTTCATGCTAGTGAATCTGGAATTCAACTGACATCCTTGCAGTCTTCAACTTCCCCATGCTTAACTTAGCACATGTTAATATTCATATTCTTGACAATATACTTGAGACCTCCCCGTTGCTGCCTGGTAACTTGCATTTTCAATAGAATGTTCAAATAAGCTTTTACACGTAGAAATGCTGAGTAGCTTCTTGTCGAAAATGTTTCTAGCTATATGGAATACTTTGCATAAGCACTGCAATATGTAGTTGTAGCTTGCTCCCAAGTTACTGAAATTACACTCTTCCTTACTTCCAACCTTTGTGAACCGTAGCACTATTACAAAGATACTCGTTTATGCTCGAGGTCTTCTCTCGTTCAAATCTCAATTGGAAAAAAAAAACTCTCTCGTCCTGCTCTCCGCATTCCTCAAATTCTCGTCTCACTTCCTCTCCTCCCGTGGTGTGACGTAACTCCTACCACCTCTCCTGACTTCCGTCCGCAGTTCGACCTTCGCCTCTTCCCCTCTCTCATGACGTAACTCTCGCTTCAAGTGGCGTGATCTTTCTCGTAAAGTGAACCTCCCACTTTCGTATAATGGAATATATGTCCATCTTTAAATCATTCCTACTTCCTTGCATTTTTATAAATGCATAAGATCTATAGTATTTCACTCATTTCCATACAGTTTTTCCCATATTACTCAAATTTTTAATAAATAAAAATTTGTATCCACTCATTTATTTTCTGGGGTCTTGGTTCATCTCCCGATCAGTTCTTAAGTAATGACCTTCAATAAATTCTGGCGCAATACGGTACATCATTCGAATTGCAAGTAGCGGCAGAGATTTATCCTTTCCAATACCAGGTCTTCTGTAATCGTGTACTCCGAACTGGAAATACGTATGGTTCTGCAGCTTCTGTTAAAAGGTTAAGGTTTACGGGTGAGTTCACGCAGGGACATTTTGATGTTTACGAGCCATTCACGCCTACAATTTTACAATGTGAACACCCGCTTCTCATTCAGCATTCTTCATTAACATCTTCTCCTTCTACCGCGAAAATCCTCCTCGAGTCAGTGCCTCAAACTAAATCAAATAGAGGTTCAAAACGTAGAAAACGATTTACTAACAACATCCGTAAAAACAATTAAATACAGCTGTTAACAAATACGCGAAAGAACATCCTGAAGTAAACCTTAGGGCAGTTAAGAAGTATGTTGAAAGCAATAATAAAGTCCATAGGGATGCAGTGGCCAAATATACAAAGAGCCAACCAGAAGTACATAGGGATGCAGTGGCCAAATATACAAAGAGCCACCCAGAAGTAAATAGGGATGCAGTGGCCAAATATACAAAGAGCCACCCAGAAGTAAATAGGGATGCAGTGGCCAAATATACAAAGAGCCACCCAGAAGTAAATAGGGATGCAGTGGCCAAATATACCAAGAGCCACCCAGAAGTATATATGGATGCAGTGGACAAATATGCAAAGAGCCACCCAGAAGTAAATAGAAAGGCTGTTGTTACACATAATTTTAAAAGAGCTCAAGTCAAGATTCTTCCATGGACAGAACTAAAAATGTCCGGCTTTCAATATAATCCACAAACTGATTATTCTGCGAACAAAACATTGAATATTGGCTCCCAGGTAGTTTGTAAATTTTGCAAAGCCAAGAAATGGAAGGATGAATCTCCTGGAATGTGTTGCAGTAATGGAAAAATACAGCTTCCCCCGATCCAACAATATCCTGAACCCTTGCACAGCCTCCTTAACCATCAGCACCCAGAATCAGAACACTTCCTGTCTAATACACGTAAATATAATAGTTGTTTTCAAATGACATCTTTTGGTGCAAAGGAAGTAAAAGAAGGCAATTTCATGCCAACGTTTAATGTGCAAGGGCAGGTATACCATCGAATCGGGAGCTTATTACCATCATCTGAACAACAGCCTCAATTTCTACAAATTTACTTTGTTGGAGATGAAGACATAGAAAAAAACATCCGATGTGGCATCTTCCCTGATGTTAAACCTCAGATAGTTCTCCAATTGCAGGATCTGTTACACAACCATAACAGATACATTCAGGATTTTATAACAGCAATGGAATCAGTTCCTGATGGCAATCAAGACTTCCGGGTGGTTATCAAAGCTGACAAAAGACCTCTTGACGAGCACAAAGGCCGCTATAACGCCCCTAGCACTAAGGAAGTGGCGGTTTTAATTGTTGGTCAGGAGTTTGAGAAAAGGGATATTGTACTCCACGGCAGAGATAGCAGGTTGCTTCGTATTAGTGAAACACATCGCGCGTATGATGCTCTGCAATATCCGCTTATGTTCTGCCGTGGAGAAGATGGCTACTGCATTAATATCCCTCAACGTCACAACAGCACTCAAGCACCTTTGAAGAAGATCGTGTCTGCCTCTAACTTATACAGCTTCAGAATATTTGAGCGTGAGGGTGATAATTCTTATCTTTTGTTATTTCGCAATCTTCTCAATCAGTTTCTGGTTGATATGTATGCAAAGATTGAGACAGAGAGACTACTTTGGATTCGCATCAATCAGAAAAAGTTGAGAAGTGAGGAATATGTGCACCTGAAGGATGCAATGAGTAAAGCTGACAGCCGTTTGTCAGATATCTGTAAAATGGTCGTGTTGCCATCGACATTCACTGGAGGCCCGCGCTATATGCATGAACACACTCAGGATGCCATGACTTACGTGCACCATTTTGGACGTCCTGATATTTTTATAACATTCACCTGCAATCCAAAATGGTCCGAAGTAGTCGAGCACCTGAAACAAGGTCAACAACCTCAAGATATGCATGATTTGGTAGCGCGGGTATTCCATTTGAAAGTTAACCACATGATAAGACTTCTTACGAAGGGTTGTATCTTTGGTCCATCAAGGTGTCACATGTATTCCATTGAATGGCAAAAGCGAGGATTACCTCACGTTCACATACTTCTGTGGCTGGAAGAAACTCTAAGGCCTGAAGACATCGACTCAGTGCTGAGATTCCTGACCCAAATCTTGACCCTGCTCTCCATGAAATTGTCAAGGCAACCATGATCCACGGTCCATGTGGAGTTATGAACAGGAGTTCGTCGTGCATGGTGGAAGGGGTATGCACCAAGAAGTACCCCAGACCACTCATCAAGGAAACCCAAACCGGGGAAGATGGGTATCCCAAATATCGCAGGCTGCCCACTTCGGAGGGTGGAGTTTCTATTATTAAAAAGGGAGTGGAAATTGACAATAGCTGGGTGGTACCCTATAACCCCGTCCTATCTCGCACCTTCTCAGCTCATATCAATGTTGAGTACTGCAACTCTGTAAAGTCAATAAAATACATTTGCAAGTATGTTAACAAAGGTTCCGACCAAGCTACTTTTAGCATCGGAGAGTTTGACGAAGTTGCGAGATATGAATCAGGACGCTACATCAGCAGCTCAGAGGCGGCTTGGCGCATATTCTGCTTCCTCATACATGAACGCTATCCTTCGGTCATGCAACTTGCCGTCCACCTCGATAACGGCCAGCTGGTTTACTTTAATGAAGACGACGTTCGTGATCAGGCCCTCCAAACACAACTCTTCTTGCTTTCTTCGAACTATGCCGATCCGATAAATTTGCTTCAACACTTTTATATTGTGAAGTTCCATCCTATTTCGTTTGGAAAGGTAATAAGTTTTGTAGAAGGAAACAAGGAAAGCCAGTCCCAGGCCATCCTGGTGTGAAAAAAGATCAGACCCTTGGCAGAGTTTACACCGTTCACCCTGGTAATGCCGAGTGCTATTACCTACGCCTCCTTTTACATAAAATCCCTGGCCCTCAGTCTTTTACTGACCTCAAAACCGTGGCAGGGGTGGTTCAACCAACATTTCAAGCAGCATGTAAAGCACTTGGCTTGCTACAGGATGATGCGCACTGGGACCGCACACTAGAGGAAGCGTCCTCCACCGACTCTCCCCACAAGATTCGTGAGCTGTTTGCCATCTTACTGGTGTTTTGTCAAGTGAGTGATCCCATCATGCTCTGAAAAAAAAAACACAAAGACAGCCTCGCGGAAGATGTGGTGAGAGAGGTTCAGAGGCAGTGTGCTGATGTCAACCTGGTCATGGGTGTTATCTACAACAGGTGTCTGGTGCTTCTTGAGGATTTAGTACTAAAAATGTCTGGTCAACAACTGGAACGCTTTGGACTTCCGTCGCCTTCTAGAGAACAAAACTCCGTCGTTGTTCACCGGGAATATGTCTGTGAACTATCTTACGATACAATTAAGTTGTCCAAAGTGGTTGCTGGTAATGTTCCAAAATTGAACAACGAGCAAAGATTGGCCTATGACGAAATAGTTCAAAGTGTTGTTTCAGAATTTGGTCAGCTCTTTTTTCTAGATGCACCAGGCGGAACTGGCAAAACCTTCCTCATTAATCTCCTGCTCAGTACATTTAGAAGTCGACAGAACATTGCCATCGCAGTCGCCTCCTCGGGTATTGCAGCAACCCTACTGGATGGTGGAAGAACAGCTCATTCTGCTTTCAAGCTCCCTCTTAACCTCAGTCACGCTGCATCTGCCCTTTGTAACATCTCTAAGCAAAGTGGCACAGCTCGCGTGCTGAGAGAGACAAAACTCATTGTTTGGGATGAATGCACGATGGCGCACAAAGGAGGAGTCGAGGCATTGGACAGAACACTTAGGGACATTAGGGGTAACAACCAACTTATGGGTGGAGTCACAGTACTTCTTGCCGGTGACTTTAGACAGACCCTCCCTATTATACCCCGCGGAACACGGACTAACGAAGTAAATGCCTGTCTAAAATCGTCTTACATATGGCCCAAAGTCAGATCAATTCCCTTGACTGTCAACATGCGCGTACACCTCCATGGTGATTTTATGGCTGAGGAGTTTTCCCGTCTCCTAAGCATTGGCGATGGAAAGTCGGAGGAAAATGACGGAAAAATAACTATTCCAGCTCAACTGTGCGAGGTTGTTGACAGTTTAGAGAATCTGATCGAAAAGATCTATCCCCAAGTGTTTGTAAATTCCAACCTTGATAATTTATGGATGGAAGAAAGAGCTATTCTTACCCCAACAAATGACTCTGCTGATAGTATAAATATCGCCATCCTTAAGAAGTTATCAACAACAAAAATGGTATACGAATCAGTAGACTCAGTTGTAGAGGTTGAAGATGCAGTTCATTATCCTGTGGAGTTTTTAAACACTCTTAACCCGCCCGGAATACCGCCTCATGTCCTCATCCTCAAGGTTGGTGCTCCTGTCATGTTATTGCGCAATCTAAACCCTCCTAAACTCTGCAATGGAACCAGGCTGCAGGTTAAAGCTCTGCATAAATTTGTGATTGAAGCCACCATATTTACAGGTGTTGGCCAAGGCGAAACTGTCTTCATACCCCGCATTCCTCTAATCCCATCAGACTACCATTTTCAGTTCAAACGTCTGCAGTTTCCTTTGAAAGTCTGCTACGCCATGACAATTAACAAGGCTCAGGGGCAGAGTTTAAAAGTAGCTGGTGTGGATCTGAGAAGTGACTGTTTCGCACATGGTCAACTGTATGTGGCATGCTCCAGAGTCAGTTCTTCTGGTGGCTTAGTCATTCTGCAGCCTGAGAGAAAGACCAGAAATGTAGTTTACCGAGAAGTGCTTAGGCGTTAAAAACACTCTCGATAGACATGGCAGAGGGCTAGCGGACCAGCCTTAAATCAAAGCTCCCCGTTGTATATTGCACCCGATTTTCAATTTCAACGCTCCATGTTGCGGTCATTATCTTCCACTACAGGAAAAATCTATATAACTAATGTTATAACGGGATTCCAAATGTTATTGCGGGCGAAGCCGCGGGTAACAGCTAGTCTACTATATATTTGTCAAATACCACTCACTCACTCACTCATTCATTCATCACGAAATCTCAGAAACCACCGAACGGATTGGAATGAAATTTGGTATGCAGCTTCCTCAAGGACCGCAAATGCTCACTTAGAGAGGATTTTTGGATATTCAGGTTCTAAAGGGGTGTTAAGGGGGTAGACCTGCATTTCATTGAATAGCAATATCTCCCGATTGGTTTCATTGGGGGATGTGATACTCGGCATATAAACTCATCATTAAAAATAAGAAGACATGTGTCTGAGGATTTTTCGATGTGGTGTATATTATGAGGTGAAAGGGGTGAAAAGTGGGGATTGAAAAAAGATTCCTAACGCAGCGTGTATCTCTTAAACGACATAGGCGAGGAGTTTGAAACTCAGCGAAAAAAACTCAACATAAAAAAGAAGTAAATATGTGTTTGACCGTTTTTTCATAAATCCAATTTAAGGGGCCCATGGGGGGGGGGGGAACAGGAAAGAAAGTGTCCTAACTGATTGACTGACTGACTCACTCATCAAACTCAGGGGGAAAAAACTGCTTTAAAGTAAGTAAACAGCTGTTCGACAGTTTTTTTTTCATAAATCAAATGTAAGGGGTTCATGGGGAGGGGTGAAATTCTGAAAAAAGAAAATTGAAAGAAAATGTCCTGACTCATTCACTCACTCATCATCGCCCAGCCTAAAATATTGAAGTTGGAAACATGGCTTTTCGGGGATATGTTCGTTGTATGTCAAAACCGTACACTAAGGGAGGATTTTTGGATATTCAGGTTCTAAAGGGGTCTTAAAGGGGTTAAACCTGCATCTCATTGAATAACAATATCTCACGAGTGGTTTCATTTGTGGATGTGATACTCGGCATATAAACTAATCATTAAAAATAAGCAGACATGTGTCTAAGGGTTTTTCAGTGGCGTAGTCGGTAGCATGCTGAGCTTCTATGCCCAAGATAGCGGGTTCAAACCTGGTTGAAGCCGTCGGATTTTTTAAGAGCGTTAAAAATCCCTCAGTATGCATTCCTTCGGAGGGGAAGTAAAGCCGGCGGTCCCATGTCATAGATTTATGGCATGTTAAAGAACCTTCCACTAATTTCACCTGTGTGAAGCTAAATTGGATAGGTTAATGTAAACAACGCTCTTAGGTTTCTAAGTTCGTTGCCAAGAGCCGACTGCGGTGGCGTCTAGTAGCTAAGTTGTGAATTTGGCCTAGTAGTCGTTGACGGTGGCGCTTGGCGGCAAAAGTAGGAACTATTTGAAAAATTCTAAGTTGCAGTACTTAAATAAATAAAAAAAACAGATAACACACACTAATACAGTCATCACATTAACACCGGTTATCAGACAGATTCTACACACACCCAAAGTACACGGGGCTACATGACCGCGTTGTCGCAGCCCCTAAACTTAAGAACCAACCAACCAACCAACCAAGGGTTTTTCGATGTGGTGGGTGAAAAGTGGGGGTTGAAGGATTCCTAACGGACCGTGTAGGCCTATCTCTTAAACGACATAGGCGAGAAATTTTAAACTCAGCGGGAAAAAAAAATCAGCTTAAAAAGTAAGTAAATCGGTGTTCGACCATATTTTCATAAAGTAATTTAAGGGGCCAATGGGGTGGGGTGAAATTCATGGGGAAAAATGAGAGAAAGTGTCCTAACTCACTCACTCATCAAACTCAGGGGAAAAAGACGGCTTAAAAACAAATTAATAGGTGTTCAAGCGTTTTTTCATAAATCCAATTTAAGGGGCCCATGGGGAGGGGTAAAATTCTGGTAAAAATAATTGAAAGAAAATGTCCTGTCTGACTCACTCACTCATCACGCCCAGCGAAAACTATTAAAGTTGGAAACATGAAATTTTGGGAATATGTTCGCTCTATGTCGAAAACGTCAACTAAGGAATGATTTTTGTTTATTCACGTTTTAAAGAGGTGTTAAGGGGGGTAAACGTGCATTTCATTGAATAACAATATCTCATGAGTTGTTTCTTTGGGGATGTGATATTCGGTATATAAACTAATCATTAAAAATAATCAGACATATGTCTAAGGGTTTATCGATGTGGTGCATATTATGAGGTGAAAGGGGTGAAAATTGGGTGTTGAGGGATTCTTAACGGAGCGTGTATCTCTGAAATGACATAGGCGAGAAGTTTGAAATTTGGCGGGAAAAAACAGCTTAAAATACGAGGAAATAGGTGTTCGACCGTTAGTTTCATAAATCCAATTTAAGGGGTTCATGGGGAGGGGTGAAATTATCAAAAATAAATGAAAGAAAATGTCCTGACTGACTCACTCACTCATCATCGCCCAGCCAAAATTATTGAAGTTAGAAACTTGAAATTTTGGGGATATGTTCGTTCTATATCGAAAACGTCCACTAAGGAAAGAGTTTTGGATATGCAGGTTCTAAAGAGGTGTTAAGGGGGTAAACGTGCATTTCATTGAATAACAATATCTCACGAGTGGTTTCATTTGGGGATGTGATACTTGGCATATATACTAATCATTAAAAATAAGCTGACACATGTCTAATGGTTTTTCGATGTAGTGTATATTATGAGGTGAAAGGGATGAAAAGTGGGGGTTGAAAGATTCCTAACGGAGCGTGTATCTCTTAAACGACATAGGCGAGGAGTTTGAATCTCGGAGGAAATCAAACAGCTTAAAAATAAATTAATAAATCATACTAATATATAAAAATGAGATGGTGTGTGTCTGTCTGTCTGTCTGTGTGTTACTCAATAATGCAAGAACCACTGGTCCGATTTAAATTAAATTTTGCATGGATGTAGCTGATTTACCATGTTTACATATAGGATACTTTTAATTCTGATATTTTGCACTATTAAAAATGGCGACCATTTTAGTGATGTCACTACACCCTTTGGTTTCAAAATTTCATATTTCCATATCAAATAAAAAGAGAACGCTAAGAAACAGCAAACTTTTGATGGCACATATGAGCTTCAAAGTTTAATTTCCTATCCGAAAGGTCCTTATCACTTTTCGTGTGTCTCCAACGGTTAGCGAGTAAAACCCACATATGTGACGTCACTACACCCTTTGGTTTCAAAATTTCATATTTCCATTTCAAATAAAAAGAGAATGCTAAGAAATAGCAAACTTTTGATGCATACACGAGATTTAGCATTTAATTTTCTATCCAAAAGGTCCTTATCACTTTTCGTGTATCTCCAACGGTTAGCGAGTAAAACCTAAATTTGTGCAATAGAACACGGTCAACACCGAGCGGTGCAGTTATATCTCTACATACATAACAATTAAAGTTTGTATGTTTTTT
Source organism: Meconema thalassinum (assembly GCA_946902985.2). Taxonomy (NCBI): domain Eukaryota; kingdom Metazoa; phylum Arthropoda; class Insecta; order Orthoptera; family Tettigoniidae; genus Meconema; species Meconema thalassinum. The sequence goes on along the minus strand of OX336391.1, from coordinate 566,066,010 downwards.
TTTCGCAATTTCTACGGAAATTTGAGTTATTTACGCGTTTCAGACTGTTATATTATGGATGCGCGAGAAAATATTTTTTTGGTCTGTCTGTTTTTTTTGTCTGTGGACAACTTTGTTCCCTTATAACTCAAGAACGGCTGGGTGTATCAACGTAAAATTTGGTACAGATATCCATCAGAGGCACGACACTAATCATTGATGTAACCCTTCTCCGTACCTCTCATAAATGAGGGCCTACCCCCTTAAAATCCATGCTGAAATAGGAGTAGAAGGACGAGACAAATATCATTTTCAGCCCCTCAATGTGAGAGACAAAACTCGGGGGCCCTACAGGGTCCGCGAAATCCACATTTTAAGGCCCTAAAACCAACCATTTTTGAGATATTCCTAGAAAACTAATTTCATTTAATAAACTAATGAACGAATACAAGCCGGTAACCATGGCAACAGATTCTCAGAGGTCCATCTATTGCTGTAAGACGCAATGCAATTCCATTAATTACATTGGTGTGAAAGTTTGCAAACGGCTAGAAGGTTATCACGGAACAAAATTAGGCTGTAAAATTCATCAATACGTATACTGCGCTTAAGGGGGTCAAGGGGTTCACTAGAATTTTTTTCACGCGATTTACTCCTGCGGGTGTGGTACGGCAGGTCTATTATATTCCTATCCCTATATTATATTATTATTATTAGTATTATATTATGGTATACAACGAGGAGACAAAGCCCCTCGGTGCCAGAAACAAAACTTGGGGGCTTCGAAAACTACATTATAAGGCTCTGAAACCAACAGTATCTGAAATATTCCCAGAAAACTAATTTAATTTAATTTAACAAACTACCGGTAATGAAGGAATGGAAATCGGTAACCATGACAACATTATCTCAAGGGGTGGCGTCCAACTTTCCATCTATTTCTGTAAGAAGCAATGTCACTCCATTTATACCTTGCCACGGTGGGTGAGTGGATAGCGTGTCGGTCTACTAACCCCAAGATTGCAGGTTCACTCCTGGCCGTGGTAAGTGATTTTTGAAAGGCGGCAAAAATACGACTCGCATGTCATACGATGTTGGCATGTCAAAGAACCCATTTGAATTCAGTAGGCCGTGTTCATAATGGCAAAATTAATCTCGGGAGTTTCCGCCAACACAAAGTTCCTCATTTCTCTACTAAAAAGCGCTATAGTGTTCAAGGAGCTTAGATATCTACCCTCCTTGACTTTCATAGTGATTCAAGGAACAACGAAATTTCAACATGCAAGCTACCTTCTGGGTGTCAAATTACGAAGCTTGCACCCGGCACTCGAGGCCATACGATATTATTATTAGGCTACTCCATTTATTACATTTCTGTGAAAGTTTGCAAATGGCTATAAGGTTATCACGGAACCAACGTAGACTGTATAATTCGTCAATGCAATTAAGGGGGTCAAGGGGTAACCTAGAAATTTTTCATGCAATTTCACGTGCGACATATAGTACAGAAAATCTATTATATCTCCAAACAGCAACATTATTGTCAAAAATTCCTGAATTGAATCAGCATTTTTTGCGGCTTTTAGGAATTTGGGCCATTTGAGGCTAAAGAACCTGAATTTTCATGCACCACAAGCCTTTATAATTTATGAAAGAGGTCTTCCTGTGTATGGGGACCTAACACAACGTAGAGGGTCATTTTTTATGTGAGGTGTATTTGCGTTTCGTCTACAAGGCTTTCAAATCTATTTCACGTCAGGAAGTACACGTTAGGTGAATTTAGTTTGAGAGCACATTTTAACTAATCTTTTTTTTTTTTTGTCGACATACGGGTTCCTCGTAAGGATGATTTTGTTTGATACTGTATGGTAGATATACCCATATTTGGATATCTGGGTGATATGTTGTAGACAATAGAATTGTCTGTCTGTCTTTCGGTGTATCTTTATGTACGCCTATAAATCGTGTTCGGATGCTTGGTGCATCGTAAAATTAGGTGTGGTAAACATGAGTCAATACACCAATCATTTATAAAACTCCTCACCGTACTTTTCATACAGTAGAAGGGTGGATAAGGAAAAAAAACTTCTCAAAATACATGCTAATATAGGCGAAATATAAAAATTATCCTAGAAGGACGATCAAAGCATATGTTGCGCTTCTCATTGTGAGACACAAAATTCGCGAGTCTATAAGGGGTCTCCGAAAACCACATTTTAAGGCCCTTCAATTAACAGTGTGTGTGATATTCCCATAAAACTAACTTCGTTCTGATAAACTTATGAAGGAATGACAAACCGCTAACCATTGCGACAGTAGCTCAATTGATAATGTCTGGTGTTAATATTGAACCCGCTGAGCTAAGGTTCATGTGATATTTTTCATGACAACACATTTATGATGGGATGTACTACCTTTGAACACACCCAGAAAGCTACGAGAAGCTGAGAGCTTATACAATTCTCTTTGGAGTAGCGGAGGATCGCACTTTTGACTTTGGTGAAGTCTGCTAATTATTTATCTGAGGTCTTATTAATCAATTTTATCTTTCTACGAGACTCAGAATATTCCATTTCGTCATTCAGCATTATTGAAACATTTTGGAGAATGTTTTTTCACTTTAAGGTATGGTAATATCATTGCAGATACGCAAATAGGAATGTAAGTAGTCGCTCAACGACTTAGTTTGACGACTTGATTCCACGAGGAACACAGTTCCGTGCACTACGTCTGGAGAATCCGCCCGATTGAGGCGCGTTGTGATATCCGTCGTATAAGACGTGGAAATTGTCCGCTTTTCAGCGAGGAAATATTATCAAGTGTCATCGAGCACAATTGTATTGCGAATCACAGTTGTTGATGTGTAGTGATCAGCACGAATAGTAAAGTGAACTTATTTGGCAAGTATTGTGAATTTCTACATTTCTGTAGCACCACATTTTTATACCCACGTGATTTGTGGAGGGCCAAGAGCCTGGTGCGAAATATACAGGTAAATGTGATATTGTTACTTTAGACAAGTGTTATATTAAAAATACATTGCATATAAATTGCTAGGATGGATTCATCCATAAGAAATCAACGCCCATTTCACGGATGCCACGTAATTGCCAAAGTAGCGTCTGCGCACGTGTGAAACCGCAGATCAGTGCATGGCCATTTATTAATGATATCTGCAAAGTGTAGAGGCTGTGTTACCAGATATATGTTTAAAGCCTGTGATATCTACGAAGCATACCGTAATTTTCAAATAATAACGCACTACATGATGTCTAATATTACCGACCTCGTGTTCGACATTTACAACACCATGTTCGAGTCGGAGATAATGGGCTAAGTACCATTATGGTATGGGGGAGATGTCTCGGACGGAACGAGCATGATTATGGAACTTCAAGAACGTCGAACGAGAAGGAAGGAATCGAGGATGCCTTTCCTAGGCATGTCCAATCCATTCACGATGTCAACTACAGAGACAGACCGAACCCTGGTCTTTGGGAGAGTCAAGATGGAAGTTCTGATAAGGACGATGCCAATCCTGAAAGCCAGAGGTGCTTTTGTTCAACCCTTGTCGTTGGACAGAGAGCTAGGTGTGGGCTCCTTCATATCGTGAGTTTGTACAACCCTTCTTTGTTCTAGTCATTGGTGGTATAGTTAGATTAGTGTAGATTGTAAATCAGCCGAACTTAGTGACAGCCATTTCATAGGTAGGGAATGTAATTAGCATAATTAGATGTCATTTATTTACAGTGATTGTGAGTCACCCTTGGGTTTGATATTTTGTTCAACCCTGGTGCAACCTGATGGACGTCATAGGACGCCAATTTCTGTCCATTGCTAAACGTGACTGTAGTCATTTTGAGGCTACTTTGTTTAACCCTATCTGGGGTGATTTTTCAAGTCTTAGCAGACTCTTGTTATGGCAAACTGATGCCATGGTCATGATTCTTTAACTGCACTTTTTGCAGCCAGTCAATGTTACGCCCCTGACTTCATTAGAGTAGTCGTATCATTTGGGTAATCGACTGTAATTACCAGTTTTGTAACTGCATTTATATTTCATTCGAGATGTGCTCAGAGGCCATCCAGGTCAAGTGTGGACCTTACAAGTAAAAGGGATGTTTCGTTGCCTAGCATCGAACCCCGTTCCCAACGTATCATTAAGCAGATCCAGCAGAGTGGAGTTTGCACCATAATATTATTTTTGTTAGTGTCAAGTGTGATGACACGTGATTTATTTGAATGTTTAATACAAGAAACAAATGAAGTATTTTATCTTTGAGAGCTAAGAGCTCCAGCAATGAGTGGCATTGCTATCTTTTAAACGTCTTTGCTATGAAAGACAGAGTTATATGTTTGTATTCAGCTTTATAGCGTGCTTTTAATGCACACATTCTTCGAGGTTTATAACCTATGGTAAAGGTATTACTATGAGGCCAGTTTTACAGTTATTCTCTTGCTTAAACTGCCGGCCCAGTCAACGTGTTGTGTCATACAGTACAGGGAGCTTGTAGCCCGCTGTGACAGGAACAGGTGGTTGAATACTTCCCAGCGCCCGACTGAGAGCGCTTGCTTCTAAGTGAGACAGACTTATGTTAACACAGAACAGAATGCTTATAGCATTCATTTGTTCTTCATTGCATTGATAGCTCATGAAACCCAGTGTCCACTTCTGTGTCTGAGCACATGTTCTGTAGATTGTCATTTGTTAGTTAAACGCCTTTTGCGTGTACCGTTGTTTCGACGAGTACAGTTATGTCAGGTTTCTTATAGTATGTTGTAGGCTAGCCCCGTGAAGGAGGTTTTTCATGTATGAAGGTATTTTGTGTACCATGTCCGGGACAGTTCCCGTGGACCAGATATTTAAGGAGGGTAACTGATGTGTCCAGGCCCGTCCCAGAGTTATTGAACGCGAGCTGTGCGTCGCTGGTAACTTGTGTTATTGTGTGTCCGAGTTGTTATTGCTCGTTGATTGTATTCCGTCTTTTGAGTCGAGGCTTTTTGGCAGAGCTGATCTCAGGGAGACGCTCCGTGCCAAGGCTTGTCAGCTATTATTCGCCATAAACCAACGATAATCTAAACTTACATCTTAATAATAAAACGCATAATTTTGATTAACAAAAGATAACTAACGAATCCTTTCTATTTAACCTTGTTCATTTGCATTTGGAACCTGCTGACATAGCCGTGCTAATGAAGGTATTTCCTGGAGGAAATGGACTTTAGGACAGCTGACACTTTTTGTAGCGACTGAAGCTTGCTCGAACCTTGAGTTCGTAGCTAGTGGAGCGCAGGCCATACGATGTTAGACGTAGTCTTCACTACGCAGTCGTCACCGTAATTACACACGTTAAATGACTATGGCTTACAAACAGTAAACCAAGGTGTAGGCAGGCTTTGAATAAAACTGTGGTCTTGTATTTATGTATTTATTGATGTAAAAGTGTACGAATCCTCTATGTTACCCTTTTGTGTGCTGATTAGCACCTAGTTCGTAAGAATGTCTTAGATGTTTTTTTATGGCTTGTCATATAGCTTTGATTGTAATTGTTTGATATTACGGACGTCACCGCCGTAAATTTTGTAATTAATTGATAGGACTTAGCTAGATGAATTAATATTAAATGTAAATGTGGAGATGGTATCATCCTAACTTAGATTTGTTTTGCTACCCTGTTAAATGTAAATTCCGATATTAGCTTGATCTTGTAACTTGACCTAGGTTTTTTTTTCGTCGTACCATTTTCCTAGTGTTGCTGTTGTTGCTTTATTATTGTGAGACAGATCTTTCGCGAGGGTTTACTGTAACTTCTCAGGTAGGGACCTGCTCTTTATTTTTGATTATTTATTAGCTTGCGGATTAGCCGATAGAAACCCTCCGAACTAGGATAGGGGTTTGTCAATTTTACAATAAAATTTCACGATGTTTTACATAAGTCTGGATGTTTCTTTTCTCAGTTTAGCTTTTAAGGTGAACCTTTCCTTAGGCAGTCTATGACCTTCGTCACCATGTACCACGATCCCCGTGGACGATAGTTTCTCGTGCCGCTTTGGCCTATTTGGAAGTTCACCTGATCCTCTCGGCAGTTAGGTCCGGCGGATGAGATGTTAGGGAAGTCATGGCGGTTGTTGGCTGTCCTGGCAGCTCCTCTGACGGGCTCATAACATATACCTATTATTTTAAATGGCACCCAACTCATGTGCCGAGTTTAACGTGGTGACCGTCAGTTCCATGTTATTTAAGAGGATCTTAATGTTGATCAATGGTAAATTGACCGGACTGGGACGAACTTAGAAAGTCGTACTGCAGATCAATTAACCGCATGGCATTCATGTTTGATACAAGTCCATGGGGTGAGGCTTTTGTGTTAGATAAACGATGGATAGGATTTTCTTTGATGATGCCTCATCCTGAGTAAATGTAATACTTTGCTTTGCTCGCCGTTGTCTTTGTAAATGTAGAAGCACTTAGTTTGCATACTCCAGCTGTACTCGTGATGTTTATTTAAATGAAACATGCTTTATACCACCAAGTAACTAATCATAGCTGTAAGTTCCATTAGAGATTGATCCCTCTCTTTCTCAATAATTTTTTGTCATGGATGAGGAAACAATTCGTCGTGTATTTGGGGAGATGATGGCAGTTGTCAATGCCAATCTCCAGCAGATTACTGCTGATTTAGGTGAAGTCCGGGGTGACTTGGGTGAGAATACCCGAGCTGTCAATAATGTCCGGGGTGATTTAGAAGTTAACACCCAGTCAATTAACAATGTGAGTGGTCATGTGGACCAAGTTAGACAGGATCTTGAGGTTAACACCCGATCGATTAATATTGTAAGTGGTCATGTGGACCAAGTAAGAGATGAAATTAATAATGTTAGGGCTGATCTAACGCAGGTCAGGGCCGACATGGACGCTCATAGAATAGAGGCCAGAAATGATCTTACGGCAGGTTTAGCAGCTGTTAGGGTTGACGTAATACGACACCATCAGGAGGCTAACCAGCGTATCGATAGTTTAACAGATCAAATGAATAGAGCTAGGGATGACGTGCAGACCCGATTAGAGGAGCACACCGCTCAGATTCAGGCAACGATTAATAGAGTCCAGGTAGATATGAGGGCCGACTTAGAGCATACTCGAGAGGAATTTGGAACTCGATTAACTCACGTCGAGGGATTCATGGACAACGTCAAGAAGGACATGGCTACCATGAACATAGGACTCATACTGATGAGAGGTGCAGCGAACGCCGTCAACAATAACGTCAAGACGATCGTCGATGGTATGATCGAGGTCAAGGACGAGTTGAATACAAACCGAAAGAACATTACGGAATTAACCGATACCGTAACAGGGCTACGAGAAACAGTAGACATGCATCGAGAAGAGAATAAGATCGATGTAATGCTGTTGAGGGGTGACCTTAATGAGCATAAAACCATTATGGAGGCGAAGGTAGCCGAGGTCAAGGATGACGTAGGTAGGATCCAGGACAACATGTCCAAAGTCAAGGAAGAAATTGACTAACTACAGAAAAGATTTGAGGAAGTCGCGATAACCGAGAGGTTAGACCTCAGTTACAACTTGAGGACAGCTATTCGTGAAGTCGACACCAACCTCAAAGGTAAAGTCGAGAGAATTGAGATGCAGCTCAACGATTTGGGAAATAAGGTCGCAGCTAAGACTATCCCAGGGCTCGAAGTTATCGAGAGACGTCACGACCGACTTGAGACACATCCTAGGGAGATACATTTACCTCCACAGATGGGAGACTCTCAAGCAACACCAGGATTGACAACTTGAGGACAATCGAGCATAAAACCATTAGGGCCTGCACACTTTCAACCTAGCGCACCCATGGAACCGCAACCGTCTCAATTTACCGGTTCAGCGCAGAGTCAAGCGTTAAATTTTGACGCGCATCCTTTCCAACCCGCACCTAATCGACAAAGTCAAGAGACGAGTACGCCAACGCATAATTATATGCCGAGTTCATTCAGACCCGCGCACACACAGGGGAACGTGACAATCGTCCGTTCGCGAGAAGAGCAACCAGCTCGATTCTCAGGCACTGGAAGTGGCATCACTCCTGTAGAATTCTTGGCGAATGTGGAGAGCTACTTAAGAGACACAATGGTAACTCCGGAGAGAGAACACCGAGTCATTGAGCGTTTGCATGAGGGGCAAGCCAGCACTTGGTTCAGGGCCTTCCGTTATTCATTCGTAGGCTACCAAGACTTCAGAGAAGCCTTGCTGAGGACTTACTGGTCAAGCGACATCCAGCGAAGTATCAGAGCTGAGATGTACACTCGCCGATACAGCTCGAACACTCCGACGCGCTATGCGAACTACTTCGCAACCCAGCTTGCGAAACTTCGTTGTTTACAACCCCCACTGTCAGAGCAAGACCTTGTTAACACCGTCGTCTGGCAATACCCTGCAGACGTGCAACGAGTATTGATCGCTGCAGGAGCATCTACATTTCAGCAGTGCGATCAAATCTTGCGACGATTGGACGCCAATACCGAACAGTTTCCGACACACCGTCAACAGAAGGCTGACAGGCGTGAAGAGCGACACGTTAACTTGACGACTGTGGACAAAGTGTGCCAGACGCCACAGCAAACACAGACTCAAGAGAGCTTTGAACAGCGCAATGACTATAATCGTGGTCGGAGAGACTGGAATAACACTCCATACGCTAGAGACCGGAGAGATGACCGTCGTAGTTACTGGAACCGACGCTTTGATCAAGGAACGAACGACAACCGTCGTTACGATAACGACCGCCGAGGGAATAACAACCGGAACCCACAGCAGGGAAGTGTCCGTAGAGATTACCGCTATAGCAGAGGATACAATCGAGATCGAGACCCCAGATACCCGACCGATCGAGACTGGAGAGGAAGAGCACAGGAGAGTCGTGAATACCTTCAGCAACTCCGAGAACTCCAAGAAATCCAAGAAGGGGGAGATCAGAACCCGACTTCGCGGGAGACACGAAATACCCAGGCGGAAGAAACGGAGCGAAACCAGCCCGGTACTTCCCGCCAAGAGAGAAAAAAAACGCCGAAAAACCAGTAGATTCTTACCCGATTGAGCACAGAGTAACTGCCACTATCTTACTCTGGGAGCCGATTCAGGAAGATCTATTAGACGAACCACAACTACGAATTGACGCGTCTACCGAAGATTGTAGCTACCCTGAATGGATGTGACGTAGTCATTCTCATCTATACTGGAGCGATGATAAGTGTCATTTCCGCCGATTGCCATGCCAGACTGAAAGCAAACTCTGAGGTGACAGAGCTGCCAGGTTCTGCAGTAAGAGTCAGAGGAGTTATACCTGACCGTGTTGTAACGTGCAAAGTTCAGAATTTATGCACTTTGAAAATTTCGAGCCACGTGTACATGCACGAATTTCTGGTGATGAAAGGCTTGCATCATGATGCCATATTGGGTGCAGACTTCATTCGGAAGTACGATGGAATCATTGATATGGGACGTAATACGGTGGAGTTTAAGCCGAACGAACCCATCCAAATGAATTTAGTAGAGGAAGAACCGGAATTTGAATCCGAAGTCAACGTTGTTGAGAATTTAAATGGCAAGGAAATTGAGGAGACACAAGATGCCGATGAAGAGGCAGAACAATTATCAGCACCCATACGAGAGAAACTAGATGCAATATTAAGCGAATACGAGGATATATTCGACACCACACCTGGTGAGATGTTGGACTACGAGTACGATCTTATACTACTGGATGTTTCCCCGTTCCAGAAGAAGATTTATCCTATCGCAGAGAAACACCGCGAGGAAGCTGCTAAGAAGATCCATGAGATGGAAGCAGCAGGTACAATTAAGAAGTCACCAACTCCTTTCTTGAATCCTATAACACCTGTGGTTAAGGTGGATGGAAGCTTGAGACTTTGTCTCGATGCGAGGGCCTTAAACGAACGCTTAGCTCCTGAGCATGACCGACCGCCCAAGATTAGGGACATCCTCAGAAAATTTAAGGGAAAGAAGATATTTTCGTCTTTGGACTTAGTACAATCCTACTACCATATAAGATTATCTGAGCATACTCAGAAGTATACAGGGTTTCTGTTCGATCAGACCACCTATGTCTTTCGAAAACTACCCTTTGGAGTGAAAAATGCCGGAGCTGCATTAATTAGAGCACTTGATGCGAAGCTGACTCCTGAAGTAAAACAGAAGGTGATATGTTACGTGGATGACATCATCATAGCTTCGGAAACGGAGGAAGAACATTTAGCAACTTTACGCCTTGTTTTTGAGAATCTTCGACAGGCTAATTTCAAAGTGAAGTTCGACAAGTGTCGATTCTTCCAGAGAGAAGTCAAATTTGTGGGACACATAATTAATGAAGATGGATACAGGCCGAATCCGGCAAAGATCAGAACCGTTGCTGCATTTCCGACACCAACCCGTGTGAAACACGTGAGACAATTCCTGGGAATTATCCATTCTTTGCTGCTCATTGTGAGAGGTATTCTGAGACTGTCGCACCACTTCAAGGTCTGCTGAAGAAGAATTGCAGATGGGCTTGGGACGACGAGTGCGAGACAGCTTTCAGAAAAGCTAAACAGATGCTGGTTGATTCGATTCAGTTAGAATGTCCAGACTACTCCCGGAATTATATTCTAGAGACTGATGCATCTGCGATTGGAATAGGTGCCATCTTATTGCAGGAGGATGATGATGATAAGAAACGTCATTACATCGCTTTCTTAAGTCGACGTTTGAGAGCGCATGAATCTCATTATTTCACCACTGAGATTGAAGCACTTGCGATTGTTTACGCACTTGAGTACTGGCAGAAACTTTTGTTAGGTCAGAGGATCGTCGTGAGGACCGACCACCATGCGCTGACCTTCATTTTACGAACAAGACTGGCAAGCGACAGGATCACACGTTGGACGCTGTTTCTCCAACAGTTTGACTTGGAAATTGTTTACCGACCAGGCAGAGAGAATGTGTTGGCCGACATTCTCAGCTGGAATCCTGAAGCCACTGTGAATGCCATTGACATCGAGGGAGAATGCGAGGAACACCTTCGCCGACTTCGTCATCTACCAGAAGGACAACGACGTGAGGAGGAACTCAGGAATATTATCCGTTTCCTGGAACGACGAATGGATCCACAGGATGCTCAATATGCGAGGACAGCTGCTCTTGCAGATTACTATTTGATCTATCATCGTGTCTTGTATAAGTTTGTGGACGAGGACCACACTCCACTGCGTGCAGTCATTCCGAGGAGATATCAAGAATCTGTCATTCTTATGGTTCATCTATCCATTGGACATGGTGGGACTGACAAGACCATTGCAACCATCAAGGAGTCTTTTACTTGGAAAAGGCTAGGAACCACCGTTATACAGTGTTTACGTGCTTGCAACGCATGCCAGCGGAAAAAGTACACGTCACACTTGTTGAAGGAACCTCCTAGGCCAATACTCCCAACTCAACCTAGAGAGTTATACGCACAGGACCTTTATGGCCCAATACCAAAGGCCCGCCGTGGGAATCGCTTCATTGTTGTAACTATTGATGTGTTCACGAAATATACGATGCTTCATCCAATACAGAAAGCCACCGCACACCAGATTATCCAGAGAATTAGACGACAAGTGATACCGGAGGCAGGAAAGCCACAATTCCTGTTGACTGATCATGGATCACAGTACACCTCTGCGTCTGCAGAATTCGCCAATGCTATGAACGAGTTGGAGATAGGTCATGTTTTATAGTCTATTCGCCATCCAGAGAGCAACCCAGCAGAATGCGTAATGTCTACTATCGCAAAATTCTGTCGATTGTATTGTCAGGAAGAACACTGGCGTTGGACCGAAGTCCTAGTTATCATGGAAAAATGTATTAACTCAACAGTCCATGAGAGCACTGGTCAAATACCCATGGTTTTGCATTTGAACCAGATGCCGATGAGAATATGGAATCGTGTGATTGTAAATCCACCTTGTTTACAACCATCACACGCCAGCAGACTTTTAGCTGCAAGGGACACTTTGAACAGACAAGCTGCGAAACGTTTGAGAAGAACTAGACGCCAGAGATTCAGAGAACCACTAGTTGCGGGAGACCTTGTCCTTATAAGGAGACCCGGAATTTCAAGTCCTATAGACCGCATATATGGGAAATTTCTGTCTTTATATTATGGCCCCAGTCGTATCCGACAACCTCTGAACAATGGAAGTTACGTGATTGAAGACATTCGGACAGGAGAGCACATTGGAACCTTCAACGCAGCTAATCTAAAAAAAATATCACTTATGAATGAACTTTGAGTCAAATAAAAATGTCGTCCCTACATTTTATTTGAAATGACTGAGACGCAGATGAACTCGCTGATCTAAGGCTCATGTGATATTTTTCATGACAACACATTTATGATGGGATGTACTACCTTTGAACACACCCAGAAAGCTACGAGAAGCTGAGAGCTTATACAATTCTCTTTGGAGTAGCGGAGGATCGCACTTTTGACTTTGGTGAAGTCTGCTAATTATTTATCTGAGGTCTTATTAATCAATTTTATCTTTCTACGAGACTCAGAATATTCCATTTCGTCATTCAGCATTATTGAAACATTTTGGAGAATGTTTTTTCACTTTAAGGTATGGTAATATCATTGCAGATATGCAAATAGGAATGTAAGTAGTCGCTCAACGACTTGATTCCATGAGAAACACAGTTCCGTGCACTACGTCTGGAGAATCCGCCCGATTGAGGCGCGTTGTGATATCCGTCGTATAAGACGTGGAAATTGTCCGCTTTTCAGCGAGGAAATATTATCAAGTGTCATCGAGCACAATTGTATTGCGAATCACAGTTGTTGATGTGTAGTGATCAGCACGAATAGTAAAGTGAACTTATTTGGCAAGTATTGTGAATTTCTACATTTCTGTAGCACCACATTTTTATACCCACGTGATTTGTGGAGGGCCAAGAGCCTGGTGCGAAATATACAGGTAAATGTGATATTGTTACTTTAGACAAGTGTTATATTAAAAATACATTGCATATAAATTGCTAGGGTGGATTCATCCATAAGATATCAACGCCCATTTCACGGATGCCACGTGATTGCCAAAGTAGCGTCTGCGCACGTGTGAAACCGCAGATCAGTGCATGGCCATTTATTAATGATATCTGCAAAGTGTAGAGGCTGTGTTACCAGATATATGTTTAAAGCCTGTGATACCTACGAAGCATACCGTAATTTTCAAATAATAACGCACTACATGATGTCTAATATTGCCGACCACGTGTTCGACATTTACAACACCATGTTCGAGTCGGAGATAATGGGCTAAGTACCATTATGGTATGAGGGAGATGTCTCGGACGGAACGAGCATGATTATTGAACTTCAAGAACGTCGAACGAGAAGGAAGGAATCGAGGATGCCTTTCCTAGGCATGTCCAATCCATTCACGATGTCAACTACAGGGACAGACCGAACCCTGGTCTTTGGGAGAGTCAAGATGGAAGTTCTGATAAGGACGATGCCAATCCTGAAAGCCAGAGGTGCTTTTGTTCAACCCTTGTCGTTGGACAGAGAGCTAAGTGTGGGCTCCTTCATATCGTGAGTTTGTACAACCCTTCTTTGTTCTAGTCATTGGTGGTATAGTTAGATTAGTGTAGATTGTAAATCAGCCGAACTTAGTGACAGCCATTTCATAGGTAGGGAATGTAATTAGCATAATTAGATGTCATTTATTTACAGTGATTGTGAGTCACCCTTGGGTTTGATATTTTGTTCAACCCTGGTGCAACCTGATGGACGTCATAGGACGCCAATTTCTGTCCATTGCTAAACGTGACTGTAGTCATTTTGAGGCTACTTTGTTTAACCCTATCTGGGGTGATTTTTCAAGTCTTAGCAGACTCTTGTTATGGCAAACTGATGCCATGGTCATGATTCTTTAACTGCACTTTTTGCAGCCAGTCAATGTTACGCCCCTGACTTCATTAGAGTAGTCGTATCATTTGGGTAATCGACTGTAATTACCAGCTTTGTAACTGCATTTATATTTCATTCGAGATGTGCTCAGAGGCCATCCAGGTCAAGTGTGGACCTTACAAGTAAAAGGGATGTTTCGTTGCCTAGCATCGAACCTCGTTCCCAACGTATCATTAAGCAGATCCAGCAGAGTGGAGTTTGCACCATGATATTATTTTTGTTAGTGTCAAGTGTGATGACACGTGATTTATTTGAATGTTTAATACAAGAAACAAATGAAGTATTTTATCTTTTAGAGCTAAGAGCTCCAGCAATGAGTGACATTGCTATCTTTTAAACGTCTTTGCTATGAAAAACAGAGTTATATGTTTGTATTCAGCTTTATAGCGTGCTTTTAATGCACACATTCTTCGAGGTTTATAACCTATGGTAAAGGTATTATTATGAGGCCAGTTTTACAGTTATTCTCTTGCTTAAACTGCCGGCCCAGTCAACGTGTTGTGTCATACAGTACAGGGAGCTTGTAGCCCGCTGTGACAGGAACAGGTGGTTGAATACTTCCCAGCGCCCGACGGAGAGCGCTTGCTTCTAAGTGAGACAGACTTATGTTAACACAGGACAGAATGCTTGTAGCATTCATTTGTTCTTCATTGCATTGATAGCTAGCTCATGGAACCCAGTGTCCACTTCTGTGTCTGAGCACATGTTCTGTAGATTGTCATTTGTTAGTTAAACGCCTTTTGCGTGTACCGTTGTTTCGACGAGTACATTTATGTCAGGTTTCTTATAGTGTGTTGTAGGCTAGCCCCGTGAAGGAGATTTTTCATGCAGTGGCGGCTGGTGTAGAAAATGAGTTGTGTGCTGTAGGCTTAACACTCCCTCCAATTTTTTTTATATATAAACATATAGAAACACTCACTCAGTGTCGAAAAATGAAGTCCATACGTCGCTCCTTCTTGTTGCAGAACTTGTCAATCACCCTGGCATTTCCCCCCCCCCCCTCCCCCAATACTGGAGACCATCTTCTTCTAAATGGAGAGCATAGCGAGGGCACTTAGTCTTTCTTGTGCCATGTTGTTCCGCAGAAAGCTCTTGATCCTCTTCAGCGATGAGAAACACCTCTCAGGCTCTAGCATTAATAAACACTCCCTTATGGATACCCTTTGCTCGTACACCACATTTACGGTGCGCGACCTGAAATTCCATCTAGTCGCTGGTCCTGTTGGAATTCTTCGAGCTGCCACTGCTTCTAAAGCAGACGTCCGTTGCGGCGACCTTGATAAGAAAGCAGAGAACGCTGACAGGTGAGCGAAGAACATCCTAGCCGACTAATTCTGCGAAGCTGCATGTTCCATTGTTAAATTCAGTTGGTGTGCATAGCAGTGGATGTAATGTGCGTTGGGATAGCAGGCTTTTATATTTGCTTGCACTCCACCTTTACCACCACTCATTACTGATGCCCCGCCGTAGGTCTGCGCAATAACTTTGTGTGGTGTAGCGTTAAATATGTTGTCCATTACACTTAAAATACATGATGCAAGGGAATCCGCATTCTGACCTTCCGGTTTAAAGAAGCCCCAAAATCGTTCGTATGGAATACCATCTTCCTCATACCGAAATACCAACACTAACTGTGTCTGCTCTGAAACATCGGTAGTTTCATCGGCCATCACACTAACAAAATATGCTTGCTGCATTTCTTCTGCTATCACTTCTCTGAAGGTTCCAAGCATGCTCGTTCTGGATGGTTTTTGAGGTCCCTTTGAATACTCTATTAGATTCAATGTGCTCCTTTACTGAACTGTCTATACTAGAAATTAAATCTGCTAGACGGCCCATGAAAATGCCAGGATTGTCTGAATTATCACTTTCGTCGTGCCCTCTTAAAGCTAATTCAAACGCACCACAAAACTTAATGCAGTCCGGGGTAGGTCTACTTAACTTCCTTACCTTAGTTTTTTCTTCAAGAGTTCTGGTTGAAAATGGGGTTTTCAAGAGGCTCTCCTCTGAGTTTTCCATATTGCACAAACACGCAAACAAACTCAACACATATACGCATTCCTCATACAAAATTAATTAAGCACTGCACACAAAAACACCTGCAATTACAAAATATTCACGAACTCGGAAACACTTGCTGTGACCGCTCAAAAACAGTACTACTCAGTATTACCAAAAGCATTAAAATGAAACCAGCAACGCCGTAATGCAAAATCACATGTTATTTTGCTATAGTGAAATTTATGAACTAGGCATCACAATAATCTCATGTCCTTAATAGACGACATAAACATTATAATTTTTTATAGTACATCGATTTACAAAATGTGGCTATAGAATAAGTAAGTTAGGAGTATTGGAAAAGACCTTCTGGCGGGAACAGCTGATGGGTTCCTCTGCTTTTTTTTTACCCCATTTTCTTTGAGCGATTCCCTCTTAAATCCTATTCCTGAGTCCAGATAGTGCCACTGGCCACGTTCACATTCCGTGTGACCAGTGCTGCTTCTCTGTGGTCGAACAAAGAATCGCTGTGATGACTGGTCTTAGCTGTTGTCCCAACAGCACATCCAGAACACAAGGGAAAAGTTGGGCGCGCATGCGCGGAAGACAAAATTCACGCTTCCTGCCAATAAACGTGGAAATTCTCGCTGGGCTGTGATCTGCACAGCTAAGGTAGTGCATGGAGTGGAGCGTACGCCAAGATACCTCGTACCGTACCTGTTCTGTGAGGGGAGTAGAAATATTGCCTACTCTTTGCTTGACGTCTTTCTTAAAGCGTTGTATTTGTAGATAATAGGCCTACTATTAAAATAATTTATTTTCAAATAAAGCAATGTGCTGCAGCACTTCAGCACATAAGGAGCGGCCGCCCCTGTTTTCATGTATGAAGGTATTTTGTGTACCATGTCCGGGACTGTTCCCGTGGACCAGATATTTAAGGAGGGTAACTGATGTGTCCAAGCCCGTCCCAGAGTTATTGAACGCGAGCTGTGCGTCGCTGGTAACTTGTGTTATTGTGTGTCCGAGTTGTTATTGCTCGTTGATTGTATTCCGACTTTTGAGTCGAGGCTTTTTGGCAGAGATGATCTCAGGGAGACGCTCCGTGCCAAGGCTTGTCAGCTATTATTCGCCATAAACCAACGATAATCTAAACCGACATCTTAATAATAAAACGCATAATTTTGATAAACAAAATATAACTAACGAATCCTTTCTATTTAACCTTGTTCATTTGCATTTGGAACCTGCTGACATAGCCGTGCTAATGAAGGTATTTCCTGGAGGAAATGGACTTTAGGACAGCTGACACTTTTTGTAGCGACTGAAGCTTGCTCGAACCTTGAGTTCGTAGCTAGTGGAGCGCAGGCCATACGATGTTAGACGTAGTCTTCACTACGCAGTCGTCACCGTAATTACACACGTTAAATGACTATGGCTTACAAACAGTAAACCAAGGTGTAGGCAGGCTTTGAATAAAACTGTGATCTTGTATTTATGTATTTATTGATGTAAAAGTGTACGAATCCTCTATGTTACCCTTTTGTGTGCTGATTAGCACCTAGTTCGTAAGAATGTCTTAGATGTTTTTTTATGGCTTGTCACATAGCTTTGATTGTAATTGTTTGATATTACGGACGTCACCGCCGTAAATTTTGTAATTAATTGATAGGACTTAGCTAGATGAATTAATATTAAATGTAAATGTGGAGATGATATCATCCTAACTTAGATTTGTTTTGCTACCCTGTTAAATGTAAATTCCGATATTAGCTTGATCTTGTAACTTGACCTAGGTTTTTTTTCGTCGTACCATTTTCCTAGTGTTGCTGTTGTTGCTTTATTATTGTGAGACAGATCTTTCGCGAGGGTTTACTGTAACTTCTCAGGTAGGGACCTGCTCTTTATTTTTGATTATTTATTAGCTTGCGGATTAGCCGATAGAAACCCTCCGAACTAGGATAGGGGTTTGTCAATTTTACAATAAATTTTCACGATGTTTTACATAAGTCTGGATGTTTCTTTTCTCAGTTTAGCTTTTAAGGTGAACCTTTCCTTAGGCAGTCTATGACCTTCGTCACCATGTACCACGATCCCCGTGGACGATAGTTTCTCGTGCCGCTTTGGCCTATTTGGAAGTTCACCTGATCCTCTCGGCAGTTAGGTCCGGCGGATGAGATGTTAGGGAAGTCATTGCGGTTGTTGGCTGTCCTGGCAGCTCCTCTGACGGGCTCAATATATAACACCGTTCGAAGAACGGGTACTTCTGCTAGTTTAGTATATTTTGAAGATCATGGAGGGATCGTCAAAATTCAATCCAGAATGGCTGCCACCATCAAAGTACCCAGATTTTCAGCCTTTGTTAGAAGAAGTTTCCAAGAATGCAAAACATGCTTTTTGTAACGTGTGCAAAAAGCAGATTGCTTTGAGCAACATGGACAAGAGAGCTATCACTAGCCACATGACAGGAAGAATTCACACAGCAAGGATCACCAGCCAGCATGTGAAGGCGCTTTTGTCAGATCGATCCATACTTCAGTTCGGTGAATTTATACCCCGAGTCAACAAGACCGAGCTTGAACAATTTGATAGGAAAAATGGAAAAAGGAGTGTGGTCACGTCGATCAGTTACGAGCCGAGTACTGGAAGAGGGACGGATTGCTGGAAGACATGGAAGAATTCATAATCCATATTGGCAATGACAGTGACAGTGAATCGGACTCTGAAAATGATTCAAGCAGTGACTGTTCAGTTCAGAGTGTAATGTCAGGAATAGAGGAATTAAAAGATTAGGATTCAACTAACAGTACCAGCAATTCCTAATACCTACCTACAACATCGAGAACATTATCAAGAATACCCATATAGAGCAATGACTTAAGCACTCAAAAATAGATTTTTTCATTTGTACACAATATTGAAGGAGAGCCAAGAAAGGCAGATAGAAAAGGGAAAGAGGAGAGGGCCCACCCCAAAGGCAATGGAAAAGGGGGAAAAACCGGACCAGCTCAGGAATCCCTCGGGGTCGCCAACTCCCGAGCTCACCAGCTGTGAGCCCTTGAGGTTGTAGCATTATCCATGGTGCACCAGAACTAGTGGGGCTACACACACCCTGCCTCCTTGGGGGCCTTGAGCAGAAGGCAGGAGATATCATGAAAATAAAAAGAAGGGTGACCGCTCGAAGTGAGGAATCAGGAAAGATGAGAGAAGAGCCAATTAAGGCGGGAGAGGAAGAGACTCCCTAGGCCTCGGATACCCTAATACCGTCCGGATTGGAAGAGGACAAGAGTTGACCAAGAGAGGTCAAGACAGGAGAGAAGCCCGGCACAAGTGGAAGCAATGCCAGACTCAGCCGGGGTCCCGTGGTCGCCAGCCCACGTCCCACTAGATGTGAGCCGGGGGGGGGGGGGGATTGTACACAATTAATACACCGCATTTAGAAATATAGCATATCGGCAGCGGTAGCTACGCACGCTAAAGCACAGCTCTAGGCCCCACCGTCGGCCATCCTCGAAATGGTTTTCCATGGTTTCCCATTTTCAACTCCAGATAAATGCTGGGACGGTACCTTCTGACAGGCCACGGCCGCTTCCTTCCAGATCCTTGCCCAGTTTCATTCACTATTATTAATTTCATCTCTCCTCATTAACTCCTCTCATGCGGTTGGCGTCAGGAAGGGCATCCGACCGTAAAAGCCATCCACCACAAAGACTTTCATCGCATATCATCCCCGCTCGCGTTTCTTCAACGGGAATAATAAGGGGCAGACATACATTTACAAAATAATATAGCATGTGAAACATATGGTACCTTCAATGGGGGAAATTAACAGGTTACATTTCAAAATGTTACTCTTATGAATATAATCAATGACCCAACAAAGATTTATTTAAATCCTTTCTAAATAGATTTTTTTTCTTTCGGGACGTTATTCATTTCTCGTATAACATACAAGCTTATGCCTGCCTGGAACACACTGTTTGATTAATAGAATTAGTTAAATGGAAATATTTAAAAGTGTGGGTCTACCAGTTGAAAAAAGCAGCGCACCTGAAGGAAATAGAGGACTGTGACGTACTTTTGTCATATTTAGGCTATTAGATCGGTGTTGTGCTTAGGTGGAAACTTGTGCAGTAATCTCGAAGTGAATAAATACTGGTCCATTTACATAAAATGATGCCGATATTTAAAAATGAGTGCCCATGAAGGGAATCTGATATTCCCCATAGAAACGCTACATCAACGGCAACAGCACGTTCCCAGTCCGCTCTCTCGCTCAAGCTCGCCCTCCTCTCTGTCACACTGGCTGACAGAGCTAGTGCTGTCACCAGGGTCTCACTTCAAGTTGCTGAGCTTGAGTAGTTAATCTCGCCTGGATTATTTTTACACTAAACAGTTCAAGGGCTTGGAAGAATATCAAGATGTGTGGCAGATCATAAAAATCGTCCTCATATTTTCTCATGGTAACACCTTTGTGGAGGAGGGTTTTTCCATTAACAAAGAAATGTTACTGGAAAACATTCAAGAGGAAACTCTCATAGCGATGAGAAGAGCATGGGATTGAATTCAGGATGCAGGTGGAGAAGATGCCATAAACATTGATGATGAAATGGTTCATTACACTTGTGTGGCTAGGGCTAAGGCAAAAATCGCTATCGAACTACGAAAAAAACGGGAAACGGAGATAGAGCAGTTGAGTCATGACGAGAGAGAGAAGAAGAAGAAGAGAAAGGATGAAGTGTTAATGGCACTGAATAAAGAAAAGGAAGAATTGCACACAAAGCAACATGAGCTGGAAATGAAAATAAAATCATTGAAGAAATAAGAACCTCAAACATATTCAAAGTCACCTAAATATCTGGGATTAAATATTGTACCTAAATAATTGTGATTATTTTGAAATGTGGTCAATGAAACGTGTAAGTTATTAATTTGTGAAAGATATCCGTTGTTGTAAGAGACTATATGCGTTATGTATTTTACGTTCTATAATATATAAAAGTATTTACCGTACATAAATTTTGTTTCATTTTTTTAAATAAACATAAATAGTATCTTTATAAAAGTATATGTGTTAATAAAAAGTTAAATTTAACACAGGGAAAATCATTTTAGGTAATCAGCGGTCACCCTGTTTAATGAATGGTTATTTTATTTCTCACCATATCCATACATTATACTGTATTTTGGCTTGGGAATATCCAAATTGTTTCATATGTCTTGCATATGTAAAATACTAGGTCATTTTGGATTAAGATTATGTACTGCATTACCAAATTGGACAGCTGACTTCAACAGAACGATCCAACTAGTAAGAGTCTTCTGGTTTATTTCAAGGTTAGACCACATCAATGTGATACAGACTGCCGTATCCATTAAAGTTGATTTGTTGTCACATTACATCTGATTCAGTTATCGAACATTCATGTTTTTAATTCTTTTTGTGAGCTTTCTTTTTATTTAAATTTTTGTAAGGATATCCATTTTTTCTTTTATCTTTGTAAACTTAGTTTTAAGATTATTTTAATTCAATATACACTGATGGAGGTGTCATTGAACACCGAAACATGTACGATTAAGCAGTGATTAAACCACATTCTTTAGTGTTTGACAAGGCGGTTTTGAATAAGATAGTACTATCAGTCAACATTGATATTAATTATTACCATTGTCATAATGGTTAATATTTACGCATTTTATAAAGAAAAAAGGTATGCAAACCATTAATGAACCTCAAAGCCAAACCCGGCCGAAGTCGTCAGATTTTTTAAAGCGTTAAAAATCCCTCAGTATGTCTTCCTTCAGAAGAGAAGTAAAGCAGGCCGGCCCATGTCTTGTAAAAGAACCTTACACTAACTACAATTCTATGAAGCTTAATTTGTAGGTTAGATTTGATTAACGCTCTATTAGTTCCAACGTTCGCTGCCAGGTGCCACTTGTAGCCAAGTTCACAGCTAGATGTCGTTGACGGTAGCAAAAGTAGGAACTACTTGAAATTGATCGTCTGCTGTCCTTGCTTGAATTACAGATAACACACACCAATACAGCCATCACAACGCGGTCATTTAGCCCCGTGTACTTAGGGTGTGTGTAGAATCTGTCTGATAACCGGTGTTAATTGTGATGACTGTATTAGTGTGTTATATGTAATTCATGTAAGGACTACAGACTATCAATTTCAAGTAGTTCCTACTTTTTCTACCAAATGCTACTGTCAACAACACCTAGCTGTGGACATGGTTACTAGATGCCATTGCAACCGGCACTTGGTGGCAAACATTGGAACTTAAAGAGTGTTAATCAAATCTAACCTACAAATTTTGCTTCACACAATTGTAGTTAGTGGAAGGTCCTTTTATATGCCATAAATCTATGACATGGGCCCACCGGCTTTACTTCCCCTCCGAAGGAAGGCATACTGAGGGAAACAGGTTGTGCACATTAACAAAACCGTACGTGAAGGCACAATGGGAATTTAACATTGATTATTGGAAGCTTTTCAGTCAGTCACATAGGCAGGAAAACAAATATATAAACACCCTAACCTGACAGAAGTATTACATAAAATATTTATCACAAAATAACAAGAAAGGAAGAGTGGGGTACAAACTGAAAAATGACTTCTAATACTTCTATTTAACAATGGTGACTAAAGGTAGGTTTCTTCAATGATGTTCCTGCATTTTCGTCCTGTACCAAAATAATAATGTATGGTTAATAACAATAGACTTGATTTAATTAAAGTGGACTGCCTGAACAGGAGCCTAGTCACAGTGCTGTGAGGCTAGAGAATCCCCAGTTTGTTTCAAACATAACTGATGTTATATGCTACATCTGCCAGAAAGATCTGTTATTTGTCTTTTTTTTTTTTATCCAGAGTAAAAATGGAAGATTTTCTACTGAGTTTATCTGAATGTCAAAGTCACTCTTCAGGTGGAACGGCCTGCCTCATGACGTGGGTTTTCTTTCCGAATTCCATTGCTGATTCCATCTAGAAGCTCTTGAAATGACTTTTTAGCCATCAAATGTCTTCAAGAAATTCAACATTTCGGTAATAAACACAATTTGTGTGGTCTTATTTTCATTCTTCGTAAATTCATCATTGACGTGCATTTTCACCAATTTTTCAGGTACTTGACCATTGGCGGCTGGTAATAAGGTTGCAGTGGTGCACAACGAGCAGATTTTTAAAATCTTATATATAAAAGTGAGTCTGAATGTATGAGGGGTGTTCATAAAAGGTACGAAACGATACTGTGGGTACAATTTATTCGTTGTTCAAAGGTAATCACCACAGGCCTGTGCACAGGTGTCCCATTGCTTCACTAGCCGCAGGATTCCTTGTTCTTGTGGTTGTGACAGGAGCTAATCCTGTACGTTGTCCTTTAGTTCGTTATCCAATTGGAAACGTTTTCCCTTGAGATGTTTCTTTAATGGACCAAACAGATAGAAGTCACATGGTGACAAGTCCGGACTGTAGGGCACATGCTCAAGTTGCTCCCACTTGAACGTGGCTAATACACCTTGTGTGATGTTAACATGTGGGCGAGCGTTACAGCCACCATCTGGCGATAGATACCGGCTGGTTTAGGCCCTTCTGCAGTCAGAAATCTGATGACACCTCTCTGCTCCTCACTTGTCGAATTGTGCAATGTGAACGCCATCACTGCTGCTGCTTCAACTTCAACTGGACGGGATAGAACGTCCAACTGTCAGCTCTCTTCTGCGTCGTGTGTGTGCACCGACGCATGCGCAGTACCTCGCCAGACACTACATCAAATATAAAGGGACAGGAATTCCGCCTGATCAATACAAAACTAAAGTCACAATTTGTGTGACTAAAGTTTTGTATTGATCAGGCGGAATTCCTGTCCCTTTATATTTGACTTTTAATCAATACGGAACCATGAGTGATTGTACGAAGACACTACATCTCCTAGATGTCGGCCTACGTTATCCCACAGCGGCATATTCAAATATCAACCAGTTTTGGTTTTACGACGATTCGTACCTTTTCATTTGAACACCCCTCATGTGGATTTGTTCTCTATACAAATCTACACCGATCCACCAATCTCAGCCAAATTTTGCATACACATAGTTCAGGACCCAGAAGAAACTGCTGGCTACATGAATTTCTGATAGTCTTACTCATTCTTCTGATTACGGTCTTTTGGCACTCAAGCAAAGGCTAATAAAGTCAGAAAATAACTGATGAAGGAATGGCAAGGCCGGTTGTCTCCATGGCAACAGTAGCTCAAGACATGACCACCAAGGTTCCATCTATCTCTTTAAGAGGTCATGGCACTCCATTTTCAATCCAAACCATGATGAGAACATCAAGAATCTGAACGCCATAAAAATCTGAATACTTTTTTTTTTTTAATGTTACTAACAGAGGTCGTTGTAGGGAATTAAATACAAAAATACATTCATTGGCTAACCCTGCATGTGGCTGGAGATATCATCACGAAACTTAATATTTAGATTAAATGAGCTTAGGCCTAAATGATTCTGTTGTTGTTAATTTCGAGGCTCTGCAACATCATGGTCATGTAGCTCCATAAACTTGAATGTGTCTGGAATTTTTCTGATAACCTGTGTTACTGGGATGGCTTGTAGTAGTGTGTGTATTTGTAATTGAAATGAGCATTGGAAAGGAGGTTGCTCTCGCCTTCAGTTAGGAACTAGATCGTTATTTGCTTTGAGTAGAAGTGGGAAACCACGGGAAACAATTTTCAAGTTTTGCCTCGAGAGGCACAGTGTAGCCTGTTCAAACGCTCAGACCAGAATTAAAATTTCTTGGCAGAGCCTGGATTCAATCACGGACCTCAAAGTTGACAGCCGAGAATGTTAGCCGCTAATCCACGCAGTCATCTAAATGATTTTTGCTTTTTGTGTGTAATTTTATTTAAATTTTAGTCTTGAGAGCACCGAAACATATTTTGGGTCTAATTTTATACTCTCGATGCCGCTGCTGTTACGGCTGTTATGGGAAATTTTGAATCTTTACCTTATGGCGAGAGGTATCACGCGCAATATATTGTATGTAATATCTACTAGAATTGTAGTTTTATACTCTCCGTTCAGGTGTGTTCTACTACTGATATGTTGACGTTTATGTTTTATTAATCATAATGTCTACCTCTACCAGCTGTCTTTTGTATTACAAATCAGATATACAGTAACTTTTGCGTGATATTGCAGATTGTTCTATGAATAGTATTTGCCTTTGTGATTCGGGTTGCATTGTAATTGGGGCTAGCAGGGACAGATGACCTCGTAGTTCTGCCCCTTAAAACAACAATAACTATATTGTAATTGGTAAATATTCTGCTCTATGAATATGAAAATCCACAGCCTGCTTCCAGTCTCTGACCGGGTCAGGAATGGAATGAATGAAGCCCCCATCTAGCGGCGAGGATATGGACTGTGCCGGCTGCCGAGGCCTGACGCACTCCTCTGGGGCAATGATTAAATGAATGACAAATGAAATGAAATGATAGTGTTGCTGGAATGAAATTGTGACAGAGAAAACCGGAGTACCCGGAGAAAAACCTGTCTACCTCCGTTTTGTCCAGCACAGATCTCACATGGAGTGACCGGGATTTGAACCACAGACCCAGCGGTGAGAGGCCGGCGTGCTGCCGCCTAAGCCACGGAGGCTCCGCTCTATGAATATGCTAATTTGTAATGAAACCGGATGTTAAAATATGAATTGAGTTGAAAACATGTTAATAACATACCGTAATATTGCACTTGAGTAACATCCGAGTCGAGGAGAACTATGTTCTAAACTCACTTACGGGAAAAATTAATATACTCTGCAAAATATATTGGCATGTATCTTTCTATAACATATAAAGACACTTCCCGGGCAACGTCGGGTGCAATAGCTAGTAAATGACGATTATTTTTAGCAATAAAAAAACCATGCACTTACATGCACAGGAATTCATAGTTTTGTTATTTAATAATTCAGAAAAACGTGTAGTTCTGTGAACTGTTTGAGAAAGCGAAGCGCTCCAACATTGCCGTATAAAAGCGCACACCGGTGATTGTTGTCAGGCCAGAGCACCAACCAGATTTCAATAGTGGAGGGTATGGCAGAGATGCTAGACCGAGTAAGTCCTATCCCAACAGTTGACTTGATTGGTCGTAGCACGCTGTTTGCAACAAGGGAGGAGAGGGGCGGAAAAAGACATCGGAAATGCCCCGTCTACTGCCGATACCATGTCTTGTGATGTTATTAGCTTGGAGGAAAGAACCGGAAGGAGTTGCCTTAGCTGCACTGGCTAGTGCAAGCTGCTGAAGCCAAACGGCATGCCCCCTTCGAGTAGCAAGAAAATGACTTGCTTTGCTTGAAGCCACGACAATTCAAGAATTTTTCTTGGAATGGCAGGATACACTTTGTACATCACGTTATATGGCACAAACAAGCTGTGTTATTGTCTTAAAAGCCAATACAAATAGAAATATGAGAGCACCTACGCAAGGCTAGTTTTGTAAGGAAGACTCAGCAAAACGTAATAATATAGTATGCTGAAACACTGATTTAATTGAATACAGGTATCTGAAGGAGCGAGTATTACCAAAGGAGGAACATCTTCAGAATTAATGATGCCGAACTATCTACGGTATTTACACCAAATTGATTTTTAAGTTTATGTTTCAGGCATTCATCAGTGTTTAGGCCTAATTTCGAGCAAATACATTTAATACATTTTCACTCGTTGTTCATACACTTTTTATTATTCAAGAATACGGTACAGCAAAATTAATAATTTGGAAACTTTGAAAGATGCATGTATGCACAAAAAATACGGTCTAGTCTACATTTTCCGGTACCATACGTTATTTTGTTTGTGGGCTAGAAACTTGGCGATTGGCCTCGTATTGTCTAATTATGTACCGCAATTATTATTAACCAATTGGTGTTTTTGATCACTTGCAGAGGAGTTTTTTTTTTATAATTGAGAGAGATCTCGCGGTCAGTGGCCCATGCATCTACAGGTGACAGATGAGCATATGTGGTTTAAAGTGGGGATAACATATTCTGGAACTTCCAGTGGGAGTCCAATTTTCCCTTTTAACTGCTCTCATCCACTTGTCTTTCTTTTCAAGAAACCAAAGGGAGATAAAATATCGTAAGTTATTTCAAAACACTTGTGCTCACAGAAGAAATATTATGTTCGATTAACAGCTATGCATAACCACAAATTGTGATACATATTGAGTGATTGCAATGAAATGTATGATACATATTAATTACATAAAAATAATAGACGAACGATGTTGAACTGATAGAAAAAAAATCTCTATCTGCAACAGAATTGCATGGGTGAAACTTGCAACGGTTCAGTTTCAATAACTTATTGTAACTTTCAAGTACAGTATGGTAAACAATAGGCCTACTACGTTTTTATGCTTTCTGGTATGTTCTTGGTTTGTCGATTCTTGCAACCTTATGCACCAGACAACATTATTCGAAACAAACTCCAAGATAACCATGCACAATGCTCTGCCGCATACAAGTCACAGAACACCAAATACAAGTTACGCCAGGTTATGCCCACATTGGATTCGGCACTTGGCTTCACTTGAACGAGCTCTGGGCAACTAATCTAGATTCATTCCTCCATCGTTATTTGAGCGTGAGTGCGACACTTGCGGTTCTCTCTCGCCCTCGTGTAGTCTATAGCTTACGCGTTGTTTTTTCTTTTTTTCTCGTTAAGTAATTCAAATGAGCAATTTAATCTTGAGGTGAATGTGATATTCTCAGTACTGCGGCATTCGTGACGAATACGCTACATCTGTTTTACCAAGCACGTGTATACCATCATCTTCTCTATCAAGCAGCCTTTTACCCTACCCCACCTCTCCTTAGTGTAAATAGTACGACACCCAGAACAATTATCTGCCAGCCGCCATTGTACTTGACTATAGAGCATTTAGCGTTTAGAAAAGACTGTGGAGCCTTATGGCGACAGTGTTGCTAACTCTACACAGAGGTAGCGCTGACGTCATACGTTATGTTCACCAGCTTCGAGTACTGCGCTTTCATAAGTTAGTGAGACAACCAAAACCCCAGCAGCTACCTGAAATAGAACATGCCCAGGAAGGAGCAGTTTTGCAGGTGTTAACGGATTGGACCAGTATTAAGGATACTGTATGAGAAGAGAACCAATAACGACATTCATTTCGTTGTGATATGACGCATTACTGATTGACAGATGTCGAGAGCAGAACCCTTCCTTCCTTCTTGGATGTATGCAGATGATGTTAACAATTTATATGTCAGCAATACTGTTGATCATCACCTCTTAAGTTATTAGTTAGGCTGAAATTTAGTTTCTTTCAATTTAATTCTTGTTGTTTTGTTTAGATTAATATTTGTAATATTGTAGTGAGTTAGCCGTGGGGTTGGGGGCGAGCAGCTGTGAACTTGCATTCGGGAGATAGTGGGTTCGAACCCAACTGTCGGCAGCCCTGATTAGATCGAACAGAAAATAAAACGAACACGCAACAATAACACCAATGACGGATAGTGCTTCAGAACTTATGTTGCCGTCGGAACTGAGCACGTGCTCCACTCCGGGCGAGCATGCAGCACAGGATGAGGCTGTTCTTTCCAGCGTGCTAACCTTGGCAATTTTTTAATTACTAAGACGTCATATAATCGATACGTGTATGCAATAACAAAGGTAATCAATTGGCAGATAATTCTAGGAAGCAATTATGATGAAAAATATACATGTTCAGAGTTCCTTCATGATAAAAGGTGAGGAACAAAACCAGTGTAGGGGAGGTTTCCGTTAAAAGTAAAAGCCCATAAGACCCACAGTCTTTTCTAAACGCTGGATGCTCTATAGGAATATAAATTTATAATGGTGGCAGCCCTGTACAACAGTTTTGTTTGATCAGAGAGTAATTCTCAGAAATTTTTGTCCACAGATACTCAGTTTTTACGAACAGAGTTATTTGACATCTCTCTAGTGTGTGGCCAGCTTTAGATGAAAGCGCTACCCAGACAACATGAAATTCGGTTTCGATTCCAAACTGCAATTGAAGGGTTCATTCCAAGAACAAGACAAGTCCAAAAATTAAAATGTTCAGAAACTTAAAAAAAAGCAGTTTAGCTTCATTTGTGCTGAATGAAATATAAATTGCTTTTAGACCTACTACCGTATATACTCGAATACCACCCGCACATTTTTAAACAAAATCGGACGTGAAAAATTGGGGTGCGGGTCTTATTTGAGTCATCCTGATTTTAAAGATTTAAATTGCCCGCCACGCGCGATATCGGGTGTTGCGAGTATCCGCTAGATGGTGCTAGCCTTCTTCCGGCTATCACTTTGTTTTACCGTAAGCAGGCGGCGTCATACTTCCTCGCGCACGTTTTCCGAGTGTAAACATGAGTTGTACGAAGAGTTTGCGGTCGTTTAATGTGAGTGAGAAGCTGAAGTTATTGGAAATCGTGCCCGGCAGGAAATACAGTGCACTCCCGATAATTCGCGTGTGGATAATTCGTTTTGCGGTTAATTCGCGGGTCTCCATGAGTATTTTTTAAATTGGGAATTCTCACAGCAACTAATCATCACGCTAAGTTAAGCAATCTCTCTGTCGTTTAAAAGAATTTTGATGCGACGCAATGCGTAAAGACGAAATCATTGAGACTAGGGAAGACTGAACTGCATTTCTCTGCGATGCAACAGTAGGCCTAATTGCGCAATCTTCGAAAGATACGCGCATGTTGCCGCGAGTGGTATAGCACAGATTTCCTTTGTCTTTGAAGCCCAAACAATACAAGAGGAATGCACTTTCACTCGGAACCTACCCTCCCTTTCCCAACAGCCACGCTCCAAGGTCGCTGATCTGTGAGTTGTGAAGGGTGGATGTGCGGACAGCGTATTGTAAACAGCGATCATTGCGTAATGGCGCAAACGCGCACGACATCGAGAGCGTGTTTGTTCGATGCTCTTCATGCAGTCAACTAGTCGGGAGGAAAGTACCGCTACTCCGCTCGTACAAAAGCAAGCGCTTGCCGACTTTTGTAACGACGATATTTCGAACGGGCAAGTTAGACGTCGATAAAGACGATTATGATTTACTACAGAAAAGCAAAGAAGAAATAGCATGGCATTTGACTGTTGGTGAGGAAAACGGAAATCCAGTAGATTTCGAGTGCGGGATTGATGCAACGGAAATCCCGAAACTTTCCCACAGTCAAGCTAGTGTCTCTAGTCACACTTATCTTTTATATAGAAAAACGAGATGAATTTTCGTTTTCATATAATATTTTCTTCGGAAATGTGCAATCGAAAAATAGAATAAACGATCTAAGAAACAAAAAGTAATGACGGCTTTTTTTAAATATATTAATGTAGGCATAATCCACTTAGGCCTACCAGTAGCCTAGCATGTCGTATAAGACACTACAATCAGGAGTTAAAATTATTATTTCGCGTGTTCAAGCCTATTTTAATATTTTAACCAATAGTTTTGTTTTTCCTAGGCTTAACAAAAATAACTGCGGATAATTCGCGGAAGTTCGTGCATTAATTACCGCGAATTAACGAGAGTGCACTGTATGATATTGACGAGTCATGTATTCGTGATTGAGCGGGATGACGTCTATGCTACAACCACTGGATGTCTGCGTGAACCGCCCGTTCAAAGCAGCCTTGAAACAGCTGTATACGGAGCAGATGGCGGCCGATAGGCTCACACTGACTCCAACTGGTCGTATTCAGCGCCCGGAAGTTCAGCTGCTATGTTCGTGCATTTTGACGGCATGGAATCGTATCTCGGGAGATCTCATACGGAAGAGCTTCAAGAAATGTAGTATTTCGAATGCTATGGATGTCAGTGATGACATTTAGTGGGATGGTTCCGAAGTTGGTACTTCTGATGACGATGAATGAAGTGTTTGTGTACTTTTATTTGTATTTTTAATCGTTTGATGTGTGTTATTTTAGGACGACTTCAAAACTGTTGGAAACTATTTTGGATAAATGCTATTCTGTTTATTAAGTTACGATTGTACATAATTTTGAGTATTTTTTTTAAATTTTGTTCTTCAAAATCAGGGTGCGGGTCTTATTCGGGGGCGGGTCGTATTCGAGTAAATACGGTATATTGTATCACTAACAGCCTTACAGTGCACATAATGGAAATATATTTTTTATGAGGATAGTTGAGAAAAAATTAAAAAATCATTTGGACTAGTCTGGTTTTTGCCGAAATCGTAGTTGAATACAAAAATGAAAAATATTTTTATCCTCAAATAGAATTACGGTATTCATTATGTAAATCCTAACAAAGCAGAAATCATTATTGAATGCCAAACATTCCAGGTGATTAATTATTGGAAAAGCATTGGACTTGTCTTATTTTTGTAGAATCTCCAATATTTCACTCGTACATCTTCATGCTGAGGGCCGGGAAAGAGCATGATTGATGGATAGTATGGATATAGGTTGTGGACAGGGTCTACGGTAATCATATGCATGTTATGACACCAAAAGAATCTAGAAAACAATTAAGGATGCTAATGCTGGTAAAATTGGCATTTGACATTGTTGTTTTTTTTCTTCCTTTATTTTGTAACAACTTTTAGAGATATATTTATTATAACATTACGTTCGAACTTAACTAAATAACATTAAAAATAAAGTTCTTCTACTTACATTTTAAGATTCCTTTGACAAAATAAAATATGTACGTGACCAATCAAAAAATACACAATGATAAACTATTGTTGCAACTATAAAGAATCAATGCACTTTAGTAAATGTAGTAATGTTGTACGTTGCTAAACCAAGTAGGTTGCTAAACCAAGTCAACTTATAAAATATGCCATGTGCAGCACTGCTGCACACTGTTCCCTTGATCACCTATATGTAGAGCCCTGCGCAGATAAACAAAATGATGTTATCCACCCCGCATCTGCACAACTGTTATCCGCATCCGCACGACTTTCTTCCGTATTCCCACGTTTGTTATCCGAATCTACTGGCAAAGCAACATATTTAGACATTTGAGGAAAAATTCATTCTCTTAGGCTTTGTATGTCATGTGCTATGTTTAAAATGAATGTTATACAGCCAGAATTGCAACCCTTTCCTGTTCGGAGTGTTAATTATGCTTACTGACATAATTTGAATGAGATTAGCTTAAATCATCATCTTACATTTGTCATGAAAAAAAAAAAAAAAACAAAAAAAAAAAAAAAACAGAATGGTAAAATATGATATGTCATAATAAACACCTGGGTCCTAGTAATGATATTAAATCTAAACAAGTTCGGATTGTATTCTAAAAACTATCTGCAAATTTTCTCCAAACATTATCTGCAGCTTATCCGCTATCCGCACAGCCATATAAACTATAAACGCATGGCGAAAAATTTTGCAGATATCTGCGGGTTTATCCGCACCCGCACAGGGCTTCACTTGTATGCATATAAATTTAGTAAGAGTCGTGACATTCTGATTCACTTCAGTCAACTGGGTCCATTCAACCACAATGCTTTTTACGTTAATTTATTTAGTTCTAGTTCTGGCTGTCCATTGTAAAAATGTAAGCAAGAGCCTCTTTGTAGGTATTTTTAGGACAGATCAATTGAAGAAGCCATGAAATGGCCATACACGTTCGAATTCTTGTTAAAAATAATGTACATAAATGGACTGTACTTCCCATCTCCTGTTCAAATTTCAAACAAAGTTCACAAAAGGTATCTTCCAAAATCTGATGGTTATTGTTTTAAATGGCCGAACAGCAAGGTCATTGTTTTTTTAAGGGGCGAAACAGTGAGGTCATCTGCCAACAGCAAGGTCATCAGCTAGTTGACTGGCAGAGCAAAAATTCATATTATACATCCATATCTTCTGAAGTACCAACACATTTTTTTGTTTGCAACAGATAAGTTATGGTGTGTAAACAATGGTGAACCAATGTAACAAAAATGTGGGTATTAAACATTTTGACCTTGATACTACTTGGCTCACAATTCATGGCACTTCTAGTACTTCGTGCTCTTTATTCACATGAAATTTTTGTATATATCGACCATATTTGTTGACACTCGGATATTATGTTTCATAATCATACCTCAATTTTTGTTTCACAAATACAAGGTGCACCTCTTATTTATTATGATGGTGTACAGTACTTAAGAAACTATATTCTGAAGATCTAAGCCCGACATATGAATCATTTCATAATTATAGGATGCAAGTTCAATATTGTTAAGCCCTGTTGGTATTTTATAAAATAGGACTTCAGTCACAGCTGACGCCCTTCCTTTACAAAACACTCCCATTCTGATCACCATGTTGCAATGTCACATTGGACTGATTTCTCTCTTTTTTCAATCGGTGAGATGAATGTTCTAAACATGTTATCTCAAGTTCATAAAAAATGTGGCTGATGCCCTTTCTTTATGAAGCTATTCAAACACAGTGAGGGTGTTTGTCTGCCAGATACCTTCCCCAAATACAAGAATTTCACGAAACTGGTACTCTGCAGTACCTCAAAGGCCAGAGATGTAATTTTAATTAATCTTTAAGGTCACCTTATTGCATCTATTCCTCTGAATGCCAACTTTTAAAACAAGGAAACAGACAGCTGACAGCTTCATTTGACTCCAAGATAACTAGTAAACACACTGACCAGGGATAGGAAGGAAACTAAGACAAAATCAAGTTCAAAATTAAATTACAATAACTTTTCCGTAATGACTATCATTTTAAACATTACGCTTCTAGGAACTCTTGGTACATAAATAGATGAACATGCATTGTTTTGTTCAGCTTATTACAAAGGGTTCCAAAGTGGACGGTTTTTGGCTTTTCCTATTTTGCTGGTCAGTGTATTTTTCACTACCCTCAAGTCCCATATAACGTTAGTAAGCGTAATGAAATTACTCTTTTTTTTAAACATTATTCCACTTATAAACAATATTCAATGTAAAACGGCAGTGATAACAGCTATTTACATACTTCTTCACAGAATGTATCTAAGTAAAAATCACTTTGATATTATTTACATTAATCTATGTCTAACCGCAACACAGAACACCAAACTCCATCTAGTCAACGTCCTCCGTCTTCCCAATCGCGACCTACGCAACGAAGACCTAGACTCTGAAAAAGGTTGATTTAGGTCTTCGAGATGTAGGTGTACCAGCACATCCTAAGAGTTTCTTCATTCAACCTTCGTACTAATGCATCGATCCTAGAAGAGCAGGGAATTAAAACAAGACTCTTGATGCAGATCCCATAGGCCTAGCTCCAAAATCTTTGGGAAATTACCAAAAGAACAGGCAAAATGGAAAAATTAATGATCGAGAAGAAGAGTCTAAAAATGGGATACCGATGAGATAGGTGGAAGAGCCACAGCCCCTAGATGGGAAGTGGCAGAGGCAAGAGACTGTTGGAGAGAGATCAAGACAATTGACAGACTGAAGCGTCACCCCACCCTGTAAAGGGCATAGAACCGAGAAGGAGGAGGAGGATGTCCATCCCTGATGATCAATTCTTTACCACCTTCTATAAAATGGTGAACAGCAGGTGTCCTTTTGAAAGTCAGTACAAGCCTCTCCAACTCGAACCCATCTGGTCAGAACACTCAAGCCTTCCCCACTACCTCTTCATTTCTCTCAGCGGTCTCTGTTATGATGACCCGTGTCACCTCCCAACGCACAACCAAGAACAATATAAACATTTCAATTTCAATTTATCACTACCTCAAATCAACAAGCATATATTTATATCATCTGTACAGCTCTCCTGGAGGAAAGAAAACAATGAATGTGTGGCAGAAACCTTTCTTAGTCAAAAGTTTCAACTTTGACAATAACAAAGATACATCCCATAACTATAACAATCTCATACAGCACACCACGTTGTGTACTACTCAAGCTGACTAGAAACTAATCTCACATTAGTCATTAGTGTTCATAACCCGAGTTTAGCTCGTAAATCTTGATGACCGCCTAACAGCATTAAAGATGGATTTTCCAACATATCCTTAATTGCCTGCAAGAATTCGGCTGCCACACCTTCATCAATTGCTCGTCGATCGAAGGACAGCGTTATGGTCATTCTTTTTACACCACTTCCATCACCACCTAAAATAAACAGACATATTATTTGGCAACAAAGAAAAAACATAATAAAAATAACTAAATTTCCATCCCACGATTTAAAAATAAATTATGTATGTTGTTAGCATAAACCACATTTCATAAATTGTATAAGAACAACTAGCACACTTATATGCACTATACAGAGTCCCAAGGATGAGAGAGGGGTCATGTACAAAACGGTAAATCGTCACCAAGTTGTAGATTTACTGTAATAGCAATAGCCACTACATGCACTGTGGTCTTGGCTGTAAACAGTTTGGGTCCTTTGTAAATTGTGGTACCTCCTTAGTGTCAAAACATGAGTTTAAAACCTAAATTACAACATCTGCAGCACATTGTTCCAGAGTTACAAGGCATCAAGCAATATTTCATGCAGTCACTGTATTCTGAGCCTCCTTCCAGTTGAACAAAGCAGCTTTCATAGCTTCCATGCAGCAAGTTAGGACAAGTGAATTCAGCATGCTATGCAGTTGAAGGTCATTGAGTACATAACGCCAGTTATCCTGCTTGGCAAGGAAACAGCATATCTCTGTAGGAGTAACAATAAGAAACAAGTGACTGCATACAGATAATACATTAGAGCCTGTATCACACAACACTCATTAGCATGGAAGCTTCTATCAGTAAGGGTTTGATAGTTGGTATAGATGCATCTATTACAACTCATGGAATTGAACAGGTGCCATTTTTCCCAACAATTTGCATGAAAGACTGAGTACAAGAAACAAACAAATTGCTTTTCTCATTCTAGTAGAGATCCTAAAGGTAACATGATCGGTTATGTTGGCAGAACGTGGCATCTTACTTAAATACTGGCTGCACAACCTACTGTTAAATGTTTTATTTGATTATCTAATAATTTTGTTTAAATGTGGATGTGGACCTATGCTGCAGAGCTTCCACCCTATTTATCTGCGACAATGCTATGAATGATGGAATTTCTACTCCACTTTATTTATGTGCCCTCTAAATTATACATTATGTACACATGAACAAGTCTACAAATGCCATAAATGTTTTCTTATATTTCCTTATTCTATTTCCCAATATCAGCCTAAGACATAGTACAGCTTACCTTGTTCCTACATATCTCCTGAACCCAAGTTGGTCTTAACCCAACTCGGTTTCTGTCCTGTAAATTATTCTAGTCAGGATCTTTGAAGCATGAGTGATCAAGTTGACTGTACATCTGTCCGCTCCTGCTTTCTTCGGTATAGGGATGATATTGTATCCTATGCATAATTTATCTCCCATCTTCACAGTGGGTTTAAAACAAAGTTAACATGTATCCTTCTTAAGAACTTCTTAAAGAAACAATGGTCACTGTCTAAATCGGTGGCTTATGTTGATTATGTTTTTACAACGTAATCCACTTCTTTTTTGGCCAGAAAAATGATTAGGATGTACAAGAACAGTTGGATCTAGTGAGTAGTAAGATTGAAGACTGTGAAATGAAGATTGCAATGAAAAAAAAAAAAAAACAAGACACTGATGATGCCATGTGGGAAGAGGGGAGGGGGGGGGGGGAGGGGGGGGGGGGAGGAGGTATATTAAACTTGAAGGCAATAATTTGAAACTAGTGGAGAACTTGAACTTAGGAAGTGAAATAATGCAAGACTGGATGATGAGATCAATATGAGGAGCCAAACAGGAAGTGGTTTTTACCATAGTGTCTATCTTATAGGATTAAGAGGTAATAATAAAAGTTAGCTTGGGAGCATGATGATGATGATGATAATTGCTGTTTTAAGAGGCCTAACATCGAGGTTATCGGCCCCTAATGAAATGAAATGGCGTGAAATGAAAGGATGTAGATAAAAACAGCTCACTGCCATGGAAGAAACGAAAATGGTGTTTATAAAACAGACAGTGAGCCCCAAAAAGTATGCCTTAATTGAATAAAAAGAATAAAAGGCAGATGGTAAAAAAGAATAAAACAAATAAGGCACAGTGAACAATAAAATAGATGAACACAATAAAAAACATAAAACAGAATTAACCTGAATTAAAAGTCGTAACTACACATTAAAACTTAAAAAAGTAACCACTCTCCCTCATGAACCGGATGACGAGGTCTACTGACGGCCCGTCATCTGGAAGCATCAATTCAATTAAAAATCCAGAATATAGTGTCAAAGGGTTCTACTTTCTTTTATCAAGTGCAGAACATTGAGATAAAGCAATTCCTATAAGAGCCAAGCAGACGCTGTTCAAATCATGTTCCCAATTATGACATACGGCTTAGAGAACTGTGTCTTATTACAGGCCGGACGTTTGTTTTAGACGATTGCCCTTGACCTTGAAGCCTGTGGGTGAGCCTGTACACAGTCACTCTCTCACCCTATCCCTTCACATTTGTCACCACCGATCTGATGTAATGGAATTCCAGACTTGAGCACGTGGCGACACCGACTTGCAGACAGTACAGTCAACGTCGAAGTATTGTGTGACGCGGAAGTACAAGTTACGTATTTACGAACAAACGTCATTATATTTGGCAATGACTGTACTTCAGTAGGAGTGTGAAACAGCTTTGTCAATCATCGGACCGCTTAGGGCAGCTGATAACAATACAGGTACAGCAGTAACTCGCCTCCAGGCTTCCATTAAGATTTTTCACTCATCTAAAACAAACGTCCGGCCTGTAAAGAGAGACATTAGCAAATTACAAGCTTGTGAAATGAATTTTTTAAGATCTACTGTGCAAAGACGAGAATGAACAGAATCAAAAATGACTGCATTAGGAGGGATATGCAGGCGACCTTAACAATGGAAGAAAGAATGCGCCTTACATGGCTGAAATGGTTTGGTCATGAGCAAAAGGATGCCAAAAACACAAATTCCCAGAGAGTACCGTATTTCCTCGCATAATCGTCACCACCGCGTAATCGTCGCACCCCACTTTTCAAACACTAAAATAGATTTATAAAATTTCATCGCATAATCGTCGCATAGCATGTTCGTATTTGTGCGCCAGTCAGTTGCACACGCTGCCGCGACTTTATAACCTGGCGCGACTTTGTCAGACGAAAAATATCTAGTCTTCATGCTTGCGGGCAATGAACTGTGACGCGAGCGGCAAGCTTCGTCACTTAGCACATTCCGCGAGCGTATAATCTGGCGTGATCTTGTCAGGAGAAAGTAATCTTGTATTTATGCCTGCCGGCTATGAACCGCGACGCGAACGGCCAGCGCACATTCCGCGAGCGTATAGGCCTAATCTGGCGTGGTCTTGTCAGGAGAAAGTAACCTCATCTTTAAGCCTGCCGGCTATGAACCGCGACGCGATCGACCAACGCACATTCCGCGAGCTTATAGGCCTAATCTGGCGTGGTCTTGTCAGGAGAAAGTAACCTCATCTTTAAGCCTGCCGGCTATGAACCGCGACGCGATCGACCAACGCACATTCCGCGAGCGTATAGGCCTAATCTGGCGTGATCTTGTCAGGAGAAAGTAATATCGTATTTATGCCTGCGGGCTATGAACCGCGACGCGAATGGTCAGCGCACATTTCGCGAGCTTATAGGCTTAATCTGGCGTGATCATGTCGGCAAAAAGTAATCTCATCTTTAGACCTGCGGCCTATGAACTGTGACGCGAGCGGCCAGTGCACATTCCGCGAGCATATAGGCCTAATCTGGCGTGATCTTGTCAGGAGAAAGTAATATCGTATTTATGCCTGCGGGCTATGAACCGCGACGCGAATGGTCAGCGCACATTTCGTGAGCTTATAGGCCTAATCTGGCGTGATCATGTCAGCAAAAAATAAAATCTCATCTTTAGACCTGCGGCCTATGAACTGTGACGCGAGTGGCCAGCGCACATTCCGCGAGTGTATAGGCCTAATCTGGCGTGATCTTGTCAGGAGAAAGTAATATCGTATTTATGCCTGCGGGCTATGAACCGCGACGCGAATGGTCAGCGCACATTCCGCGAGCTTATAGGCCTAATCTGGCGTGATCTTGTCAGCAGAAAGTACTCTCGTCTTTATGCCTGCGGGCTATGAACTGTGACGCGAACGACCAGCGCACATTCCGCGAGTTTACAGGCCTAATCTGGCGTGATCTTGTCAGGAGAAAGTAATATCGTATTTATGCCTGTGGGCTATGAACCACGACGCGAATGGCCAGCTTCGTCAGCACATTCCGCGAGCATTAACCAGTCGTGACCTTGTTAGAAGAAAGAACCCTGTCTCTGACTGCGGGCTATGACTCACGCCAGACTCACGCTACGCGAATGACTGGCCCGTGCAGCAAATAATGATACAGTATATTCTTTGAAATTTAATATTCTTCGCATAATCGTCGCACCCTACTTTTTTCCGCGAAATTTTGGCAAAAAAAAGTGCGACGATTATGCGAGGAAATACGGTACTTGCAAAGGATAGTACCTGGAAGGAGACCCGTAGGATGTCCCAGAAAAAGGTGCTTCGATCAAATCACTGAAGATATTCTATAAGAAGTTTACAATGATAAAATTCAATAGATGCATCTTGTCCACTCCAATCCTACCCGGCCTGCTGGAAGGATATCTAGCTGATGATGATGATGATTAAAAGCAAAATAGATTATGATTGTACAAGGTATGTAACATTCCCACAATTACATACGGAGCAGACATCCAGGCATTAACGAAGTGATAATAATTGGATCCAGACAGCAGAAATGAGAATTTTGAGAAGTAGGGAATTAAAAACAAGAAGAGATAGAGTGATAATGAGTATATTTGGAAGGACATTCAACTGGAAAAGACAAGTGATAAAAAGAAGATTAACAGGCTTTGATGGTTTAGAGCCAAAGCAGGTGATAGAAATGCAATCAAAAGTGAAGAGAATGGACAACATAAACCATATAGGACAGTGAAACCTGAATTTTTATGTTTTTACTTTCATCAATTGTGATAAGGAGATCATAAAATAACTTGCTCTTCCCTCCCGTCCTGTGCTGACTTCTAAGACTTCCATGGATCTCCTAAGAACCATCATCATCATCATCATCATTTTCTTCGGCTTATCCCAATTAATTGGGGTCGCCGGAGCCAACCTGGCTCATTTTTTTGGTTTTGGCCGGGGATTTAAGACCGGATGCCCTTCCTGACGCCACGTGATTTTTCAGGTGAAAATTTCGCCCAGCTGTCACCGGGATTTGAACCCCGGCCGTCCGGGTGAAAGGCGAGCAGCTAAGCCACTGCGCCATCACGCTCCCCTCATGGATCTCCTAAGAACATGTACAGTATAATAATGAGAGGCTTGGACATCATGCTCATCAGCCCCATGCACATGGGGCTGTGAGGGTGTTTATATATATGTGTGTGAGAGAGAGAATTTGTCTGATAACCAGTGTTCTTGTGGTGTCTATACTTGTGATTGTGGCTAGGATTGTTTAGGAGGTGGCCATTTGGTAACATCCCAGCATTTTTCTGGAGTTGAAAAGGGAAATCTTAGAGAGGTGGAGATTGATAGGTTCTCGGCTGAACTCGTGAGGCTGAGTGTTATACATTCCAGCCCTCTAACCAGAATTAAATTTCTTCGCAGAACAATTTGAATAGTGCCCCCCTGAATTTACAAAGCCACTGAACCAACGTTCAATTTTGCTTACCTCATAACTGTTTTTGAGATCTATCACTGTTGCACTGAGGTGGTAAAACATAGGACAAAGTTTACAAACTTTAGCAAGGAACTACTAAACATTTACCTACACTTACCAAGAACATCTTGTCCACCTCCAACAGCAAGGATAGCACACTGAGGAGGATTGATGATGGCACTGAACTCCTTCACTCCAAACATACCAAGATTTGAGATTCTAGAACAAAAAAATACATATAAATGTAAGTAATTAATCAGAGTAGAATACTAAAAGGAGCTTAAAATTTAGTTGTACTAAAATATGAATGATGAACTAAACAAATTAGCGGCACACTGACACATTGTTTTATTCAGTTTGGTATAGACAGAGTATCGGAAAATTCATGACTTCCAAAACAAGCAAAATCAACTAATTTGGAATTTAATATTATTTTGTAAGAAGACTATTTTTGACATTTCCATTCATGAATTAAGTGAACCCGGGAAACTGGAATTGTAAATGAATGATGATGATGTCTGATATCGTAAGTTATTGTGAGGTGGCTGTAGCAGTGTGTGTATTTGTAGGATTGGGATGGAGGTGGCCGTGGCTCGTAAGTTAGGAAGCATTCCAGTAATTGCTTGAAGTAGAAAAGGAAAACCACTTCTAGGATAGCCAAGGTGGAAATCGAATCCATCTCTTCTCAGTTTTGCCTCACGAGACTGTGTGTACCCTGTTCCAACCCTCAAATCACAATTAAATTTCTTGGCAGGGCCAGGAATCGAACCTGGACCTCTGGGGCAACAACCAAAAATGAGGTTTAGAATGAACTATTTTTGTCCTTAATTAGATGATTACCATATTGACTTACTGTTATATACTTTAAAGATCCAAGAGTGAGATCAAAGGTTTTATAGAGCTGAATAGTGATATGCAACATAAAGTTGGTCTAGTTTATCAGATAACTTACGTGAAGCTGCCACCCATGAACTCTTGAGGCTGCAACGTTCCTTCTCTAGCTTTAGCAGCAAGGTCTTTCACAGTAGAAGATATTTCCACAAGGCCTTTACCAGCAGCACCTTTCACAATGGGAGTGATGAGACCTGAATCTGTAGCCACAGCTATCGAGATATCAATTTCAGGAACGGCGATTACCTAATAAAACAAATATTGATTCTATGTTATCAAGAATAAAAGTACAGAGTTCAAGAAATTGATGGAAAATGCAAGGGCATTTAAAACGAAACGTAATAAAAATATATTTTTTATAGTAAGCATATTTGGTATATTCTGTTCAGTAAGAACTGCTTACACTCAAGGGCAGAGCCACAAATCACTCCACAAGACATTAGTTGTAAAACAGTGGGCTATAGTTCTGCTACTATAAGGCATGACACCAGCTGAAATTCATTGCCGATTTACACTCTTGCAGCGATGGTAAAACCAGAGTGGAGAGGTTTTCCCTGTTCACCTAAATATTTCTATAATTTATATCATAATTTCCATACAATTTGACAGAAATGCATGTTATGTTCCCCTATGTTCAGTGCGGAGCTTCCATCATTTATGGTTGATACAGCATCGGCATCATTCAAAACGGAAAGTTGCATTTAGTTGTGTTGAATTCATAGCACTTTCTTTCAATTGTTGCCACGTTCTACTCTAACCGCCAGTTTCATTACAAAGCACATTGTCACGTTTAAATTTTACGTCAGTTACGTTACAGACAGCACATTGCCGTGTTTAAATGTCACGTCAGTTATGTTACGGACAGCACATTGTCGCGTTTAAACGTCACATCAAGTTTAGTTGAAAAGAGCATATTGCATATTGTGACCAGTATATCACCAATGTATCCTTCTCCTGCCAATCTCCTTTACTCTAATTTTGGATAAGTCGAATTTTTTTTTTTTTTTCAAAGCGTTAAAATCCTTCAGTATGCCTTCCTTTGGAGGGGAAGTAAAGCCGGTGGTCCCATGTCATAGATTTATGGCATGTAAAAGATCCTTCCACTAACTAAACTGGTGTGAAGCTAATGATTCGAGATATTGAGGTTTGACTGTATTATGATTAATATAACTTTTTTTAAATGGTGGTGATAATATGTTGAATAACAAGTAGTTCCGTGAAGACCTATATAGCCTATTTTTATGTAACCTACATATGTTAATTGCCTCTATCAATGCACAAAATTTCAGTTTGCTTGCTGTAATAGATTGATAGATATTGAGAACCGTCTAAATATTTTGGAATGTTGCCATGTTGGATATTTATATATGTAAATGTAAGCCATAGAGTTACGTACTATTAGCGGCTTCGGTGGCGTAGCTGGTAACATGCTGAACTGCTGTGCCCAAGATCGCGGGTTCAAACCTGGCCGAAGTCGTCGGATTTTTAAGAGCGTTAAAATCCTTCAGTATGCCTTCCTTCGAAGGGGAAGTAAAGCCGGTGGTCCCATGTCATAGATTTATGGCATGTAAAAGATCCTGCCACTAACTAAACTTGTGTGAAGCTAAATTTCTAGGTTAGATTTCATTGTAACGCTCTATCAAAGTTCCAACGTTCACAACTAGGTGTCAGTGATATGTGGTAGCGAAAGTTGGAACT
The DNA here is from genome assembly GCA_946902985.2 of Meconema thalassinum. NCBI lineage: Eukaryota > Metazoa > Arthropoda > Insecta > Orthoptera > Tettigoniidae > Meconema > Meconema thalassinum. The sequence goes on along the minus strand of OX336391.1, from coordinate 566,022,691 downwards.
ACTTAAAATTGAATGGAACTTGTAGCTCACCCTATGGGTGTCCGCTGGAAGCAGCTACAGCCCCTGGCGAGCCGAACATGTCCTCGGACATTCCCGGCACTAAGAGCTATATGATAAATAAATAATAGATGCAGATTATTGCATAGGTTTATTATTTAAACTTCAATCGCATGATTAGGATACAAGTAATAAAAATAATACGATTTTAACATTTCGCACAGCCACCATCTTGAGGTGAATTATAAACTTTAAATTCTACTGTCAATACGGATATTTATGAGATTTGTTTTCAATGATAAATGTGTTTGCATTCTATGTTGAGGTTATGAAAACAATTGAAATAAATTAGATGTCAGAGGCTTAAGTTTTGTATATGCATTTACCGTATCAATTTTCACTGCGCTCGGATTGTTAAATCACTATAAACGTCCATTTAAATATTTAAATTTCGCATGGCCGTCCTGTTGGATTTGTATTCACCAGGTTATTGAAAGTCCCATAGGTGAACTTATGTTAATAGATTTTATGAACATACAAAATTTCAGTTTGATTGATGTCATAGATTAGTAGATATTGAGATCCATCTAAATATTTCGGATGGTCGCTATGTTGGATTTTTATATATGTAGGCCATAGAGTTATGTACTATTAGATGATTATCACGTAGGTTCATGATTCAAATGTTGACTTCATCGCATGATTAGGACACAAGAAATAAAAACTTTTTAAAATTTTCCACAGCCGCCATCTTGAGGTTATGTAAACAATTGAACTAAATTAGATGTCAGTGCATTGCAATGTGTATAAACATTTACTGTACAATGTTTCACTGCGCTCGGATAGCTAAATCATGAGAAAAGTCTATTTAAATGTTTCAACTTTGCTTGGCCACCATGTTAGTTTTGTACGAGTACTTAACAGGTTTTTGAAAGTTACATAGGTGAACTTCTGGTAGTGCCCTTTATCACCGTACAAAATTTCAGGGTGATATCAGTAATAGTTGGGATATATAGAATGCCGGTGAAATATTTCGCACAACTGCCATGTTGGATTGGTGAGACGTAATAAAATTTGAAGGGCACGGTTGGGGTCAGATGAAGTAGTACTATGTCCTTCCCGAGTTTCATTGAAATCGCTCCAGCCCTTTTAATTTCATTAGGGGGGGATGTACACACACGGACAAAAGGTGATTTCATAAGCCTATTTTATTCATAAATGAAAATAGGCTAAAAGTTGGTGGTTAAAACACAGGTTTCATTAGCTTGTAAATGTCAATTGTTGAAATTTAGGAACACACATGAAAAGAATAAAATATATTATATTTTTCATGCCCACTCTTTGTTCTAGTGAAGAGGAAATACTGTTTGATTAAGGGCCGGTTGTTCCATCTCCTTTTATACATCATGCAAACTCCGGTTGGGCAAATCTCCTGTTATCCCCTAAAAACCGTTGCACCATCTCTTGTTGTTGTCATGGCCTGGCAAACTCTTGTTGTTATGCTCCTAACTGTCTGGTAAAATAACACCCCGAGCGACTTCTGTTAGCCGATAACAGGAGGTTTTCATAATCCAACATGTCGTCACACGAACAGAAGCCTCGGACTACTCCCTTACAATTACCCGCCTTTTAAAAGAATTGACGAGAGTAGTACATGGAAACTATTGTTTTCTGGTAAAGCATAATGGTAACAACATGTGAGTGGAATGTATGTCGACTGAATGTGCTGATATTAATCGAATGACAAATTGAGGTTAGAATGATTCGTCCCATGCCGCCTTGTTTGTTTTGGTTCACGTACGAGTGAAGGATTGATGTCTGTTGAAGCTACGGTATGTGTGAAGGGCCTGCATAATAAATCAGCTCTAATTCCAATGATAGATACGGTATTCGTATATAACAGGTAAGCTTCATTTTAATCCTGATACAGTAGATGTTAGACTTGACTACTGGTGTTAACACCGTAAGTAATACAGTACGATTGATGTTGTCCAACCCATTTTATTTCCAGTTTCGTGATGATACGGTACTGTGCCTCGGACGACGGAGATAATCCTGTGCTATTAGGCCTAGGTAAGTTTGTCTTGTCTGTACTGCGTGAAACAGTGTGTAATGAGTATGTGAAATTAATCGGTAAGTTAATGCTTATAATGATGTTGGCCTAAGCCCAAAGTTGTGTTGGTAATGTAGGCTATGTTGTATCATAGGATCACATGTGCTTTGTAAATTTACTAGAGACATGCCCTGATGTTGATGAAAATAACTTTCATTATTCAGTCAAAGAGGGATAATAATACCCATATTTAAAAAGGGAAGTAGGAAGGAATGCAAGAACTACAGGGGAATTACACTCATGTGCCACTGCGCCAAAATATTTGAGAAGGTACTGGAGAGAAGAATTCGGACAGAAGTTGAAGATGGGCTGAGGGAAGAACAGTATGGATTCAGGCCAGGAAGGTCAACAGTTGACCTCATCTTTGCAGTAAGACAGCTACAAGAACACCATTATGAATATGGGAAAGATCTGGTGATGACCTTCTTGGATATTGAGAAAGCATATGATAGTATTAATAGAAACAAGGTATGGGAAGCAATGAGAGCAAAAGCAGTGAACAAGGAGACAGTGGCAAGAGTGAAAGCAATGTACGAGGGAAGCAAAAGCTGTGTAAAGGTGGGAAGAGAGAGAACGGAATGGTTTCAACTGGAGAGCGGTCTGAAACAAGGAAGTGCCCTCTCACCCCTGTTATTTATAGTGGTGATGGATGAAATCATACGAAAAGTGGTAAATAGCATTGGGGAAAGGAAAATGAAGGCAATGGTGTTTGCTGATGACCTTCTGGTATGGGGAGAGGATGAGGAAGAAGTACAAGAGCAATTAGATGAGTGGGAGAAGGTAGTGGTATCATATGGGATGAAGTTCTCAGCACAAAAGAGTGAAGTGGTCATCACAACGAGGAAGAAGAACAGACTGGATATGGGCATAACACTTGGAGGACAGCAGTTGCAGAAAGTAGAATGCTTCAAGTACTTGGGAAGCATAATTGAAGAAAAGGGAGGCAATAGGATGGAAATGAATGAGCGGGGAAGGTGCGCAGATGGATTTTTCAAGAGTGTTAGGGGGATGATATGGAATAAAGATGTACCACAAAAATGTAAAGGAATCATCTACAAGACCTACTTTGTGCCAATTTTGACATATGGTTCAGAAACATGGGTGATGAAGGAAAGGGACAAGAATAAAATACGAGCAGTGGAAATGAAGTTCCAGAGGAGTAGGGTAGGAGTGACAAGAATGGACAGAGTAAGGAATGAGAGAGTCAGGGAGATGGTAAGAGAGGAACCATTGCAAAATAGAATAGAGCGATCTAGGCTACAATGGTATGGACATGTGAGGAGGATGCAAGAGGAGAGGACACCGAAGAAGATGTTTGGAATGGAAATGACGGGAAGGAGGCCAAGGGGAAGACCAAGGGACAGATGGACAAAAGGAGTTAAGAAGAGTGTGGAGGAAAGAGGAGTGTGCTGGGACACAGTGAATGACGAGGAATGGTGGATGGACAGGAAACGATGGAGAGGCTTATGTTCCAAGCAGACCCGACCAGCGGTTGGAAACTGCTCAAGATGATGATGATGATGATTCAGTCAAGTGTTTCCCCGTTACGGTATGTAAAGGGAGGTGAATGTTGTCGTTTCAGTAGCTCTACTGAATCTGAAGTCACCCAATTGATGTCAGTTTGAAAGACTAGCACCAGTTCAATGGGCTACATGAGTATAATTTAATTTTACCAATGGAATACTTAACACATGCCCTTCTCAGTAATAAATTACACATATATACATATATGTAGGGCATGAAAACAATTAACAAACCATTGAGTGTTATGGAAAGACAATTATATCGTTGAGAAGTTATGTAGGAAGCAGCAGCAGTAGTAGTAGTAGTAGTAGTAGTAGTAGTAGTAGTAGTCATTGTTGTTTTAAGGGGCGGAACTACGAGGATATCTGCCCCTATTATGTAGGAATAGTCTGCTTCATGATTAACAAATTCCCAGGTAGCATTCAGTTTATGAAAGGATATGTTGATTTACAGGGAACCAAATGTTATGATGTTGCATTATATGGTGCACATAAAAGAATTTATTGAGCAATGCATTGATATCAGATATTTTTAATACCTAGGCCTAATGAGGGTTCAGTTTACGTATAATTTCTCAAATTCTATTTTCCTATTGCCAGATACAACATTCACATTGGAAATGAGTTGAAGCATAGTAGAACTCTGAGAACCTCTGTCTCTTGAGGGGAAGTGAATTCTGACCTGCTGGGAATATTAGGCCTAAGGCCCTGGGAATCAAGGACATGTTAAGACTACATCCAGGTACGGTAATTAACTTACCCCATCTGTACCAATATGCAAATTTGGTAACTCTGTGTGTATGGTTAATTATTTCCAGTCGCTGGAGGGGTGTTTGAAATGTCCTTGAGACTTAAAGCACAACATCTAGGTCTCTGTATAGTATTGAGATATGCATACTGTAACTTAGTAATTTATTGTTTAAAAATACAGTGCATTTCTATATGAAGGATGGTATTATTCTTGCAGTAAGCGACTGATTTACAAGTAACAGTGAAGGAGACAAGAACACATGATAACATTTTCTTAAGTACTGAAATTAGCCATAAATACCTTCTGTAATGATTCAAAATAGATCTGGAAATGATATAGTTCATTCCTCCAATGTCTATAACACATTTTTCTGTGTAAGACAGCTACAAGAAAAATGTAGAGAACAACAGAATCCACTCTTCTTAGTCTTTTATGACTTGGAAAAGGCATTTGATTCGGTTCCAAGACCAGCCATGTGGGCGGTGCTGAAGCGGTTTGGTTGCCCCCAGCGTTTTGTAGATCTAATCAAGGCTCTCCATGATGGCATGACAGGTCAGGTTTGTCATCAGAATAAGATGTCCGATGAATTTCCTATTACCCATGGACTGAAACAAGGATGTGTACTGGCTCCAACGCTTTTCGCGCTGTACTTGGCTGCAATGCTTTATGATTCATCCACAAACATCCCAGGTGTGGAGGTCAAGTATCGTTTTGATGGAGGGCTTTTCAACCTAACTCGTCTCCGCTCCTTGAGGAAAACTCAGGTTACTAAGGTTACTAACATGTTGTATGCAGATGATGCTGCGTCGCCAACTCTCACACCAGAAGAGCTGCAAGAGTCAGTTAATTGTTACAAAAGTGCATGTGATCGCTTTGGTCTTACCATAAATGTCAATAAGACTAAAGTCTTGGCACAACCTTCATCAGGCACACCTCTTCCTCAGTTCAATATCTCCATCTCAAATTTGCCATTAGAACAGGTGGACCACTTCTCGTACCTGGGCAGTACCATTTCTGTGAGCTGTACCTGTGAGCAAGATGTGGATAAGAGAATTGGCGCAGCCCATGCAGCATATGGACGATTAGCGCACCGGGTCTTCATGAATAAAGATCTGTCCATGAGTACAAAGCTTATGGTGTACAAAGCAGTAGTCATTTCTACATTGTTGTATGGCTGTGAAACGTGGACCCTTTACCGACGTGATCTTAGGAAGCTTGAGCGTTTCCACCTACAAAAACTTCGATCAATCCTGAGGATTAAATGGGAAGACCGCATTACCAATATTGCTGATCTGGAAAAGGCTCACATCAACAGCATAGAATCATCCATGATAGGTCACCAATTTAGATGGATTGGTCATGTCCATCGGATGGATGATGTGACATTACCTCGTCAAATGCTGTATGGTGAGTTATGCTATGGCACCAGACCTCATGGTGGTCCTAAGAAGCGCTACAAGGACCAATTTAAGCAGACCCTGAAATTGACAGGTCTTGATTCACAAACGTGGGACATGCTGGCTGAAGACTGCTCAACTTGGCGCCGTACCATCTCGGAAACTGTAAAGACGTTTGAAAGGGATCGACGCACACATGAAGAGGCCAAGCGTCAAGCTAGGAAACTTCGACCACAATTTACCTCCCAAAGCTTTGCTACTTCTGGATAACGCTCCTGGACACCCTAAAGAAGAGGATCTACATTCCGAAGACAGGCAAATTCAAGTCCTCTACATGCCTCCGAACACGACACCACTCTTGCAGCCCATGGACCAAAATGTAATCCAGCAAATAAAAGTTAATTACAAAATATCGCTCCTTTCTGATATAATAAAACAAACTGATGGAGTAATACATTTTTTGAAAAAAAAAAACAACATTAAAGACGTCGTTTTCAATATTGCTCACAGCTGGAACAAAGTTAAAAGTGACACTATCCAGTGTGCTAAGAAAAAGGTTTGGCCAACGCACCCTGCTTTCAATTCTGAAAACGTGGTTGACCATTCTTTAAGATGATAACTCTTGTTTACAATTGACTTCCCAATTTTTGCAAGAGTTTTCTAACAAATATGAAGTGGATGTTGCCATGACAAATGAGGATATCACCGATTGGCTTCAAGGGACAAGCGAGGAAAATTTTCAGTCCCTGTCTGACGAAGAAATCCTCAGCCAAATTCGATCCACGGATGACGAATCTAATGATGACTTGGAGGTTTCGACTCGGCGAACAGTGACCAACAGTGACACATTGAATGCTCTCAATGTCTGCACTCAATGGGCAGAAGAAAATGGCATCGCAAGTGATGATGTCCTGGTTCTTAAACGGTTACAAGAGTGAATTTTTGATAAATGTATTTTTGTATAAATCAAAGAAACAAAAAACAATCAATGATTATTTTTCATAGCCAAAACCTGTCTAAGTATTATTTTTTTAGAAATAGAAATGTACTGTACATATCTATAAAATGTTTTTTTTTTTACTCCCGATAATTCGGAATTTTTCGATAATCCGGCAGTTGCCCGGTTCCATATATGTCGGATTATCAAGATTGTAGTCTACTTGGAAAAATCTTGAATCATTAATAAATTTAATGGCTTAACTTACATTGGGGGCAGATATGTAGACAATACTTTCGTTATAACAGATGAGCAAAAAACCAATGCAGACTCCCTTCTAAATTATTTTAACTCCACGGACCCACACAATAAATTAACTAAAGAATCAGAAAATAATGAATCAATCATTTTATTGGATGTCACACAGTAACCAGAGAAGATCTTAAGATTAACATATAACATTTACAGTAAACCCACCCAAACAGTTGATGTAATAAAAAATGACTCATCACATCCAGGAGCACACATAAAAAGGCCACATTTTACAGTCAATATATCATTGAGACCAGGATAAAATTTATAAAATATTATGTGTGGAGTGTAGCCTTGTATGGTTCAGAAGCTTGGACAGTGGGATGTGCTGATAAAAGAAGACTTGCAGCTTTTGAAATGTGGTGTTGGCGGCGGATGGGAAAAATTCCATGGACCGCAAGAGTGGCGAATGACGAAGTGCTCAAAACCATTAATGAAAAGAGAACATTTCTCAAAACAATACGGAAACGACGAAACCAACTGATAGGATATGTCTATCGCCACAATAACTTTATGGGAACTGTGTTAGATGGCATAATTCGGGGCAAGAGAGGAAGAGGGCGACCGAGACTGCAATACATCAAACAGATCATAACAGATGTTAATGTCCATTCATACAGAGACATGAAGAGACTGACTGGCGACAGGGAAGAATGGAAGAGGAGGATTGCTGCCGACCAATCTACGGATTGAGAACATGAATGAACACAGAGCCATGAATATATCCCTATCCCCAATTAATTACAAGAAGGAAATCAATATGATTTTTCATATTGCCAAGAAAAAAAGTTCTGTAAGTAATAAACTAAAATAATAAACAAAATGTAAATTAACCCCAATATGACATCTATTAGAGGTAAAAAGAAAAAATTTTAAACATTACCAACAATAATATACGGTATACCAAACTGCTAATCATTTCAAAAAAAAAACGGGCTTAAATATTGCATTAAAACCTGAAATACTTATGCAAACAAATTATATATACAGTAGTAATACTGTTCAGTCAGAAAATCAAATTGATCACATCGCGGTGAGCAGGAGGTTCAGAAGAAGCTTGGAAGATGTTAGGAACAAGAGAGGAGCCGACGTTGGTAGCGACCATCATCTTGTGGTTGCCAACTTCCGCATGAAGATCGTCGCAGTCCGCCAAAAGTTTAACACTCGGCACAACAAGTTTGATGTGGGCAAGCTTAAGAACCAGCAGAGATTGGACCAATTTAAACTGGAGCTCAGAAATAAATTCCAGGTGTTGGACTCCGAGACAGAGAAGGATGTGGAGACTGTGTGGAGCGAGGTAAAGAATATCTTCGTGGAAACCAGTGAGATGCAGCTCGGGTACAAGAACTACCTGCGGAAAGAATGGATATCCGATCAGACCTGGGACAAGATAAATTATAGGAAGGAGATTAAGGCCAAGCTCAACACCTGCAAGACTGGGCAGCAGAAGGCTCTCACACAAGCAAAGTACTGTATTCAACAGCAAACAGGGAGGTCAAGAGGAGTGTACGGAAGGATCATAGGTGGTGGATTGATGAGCAGGCGGAGAAAGCAGAAGAAGCGGCAAGAAGGGGGGACGTTAAGGAGCTCTATGGCATCACAAAGATGCTTTCGAAGAAAGTTTTTAATAAAACTAAGCCTGTGAAGAGCAAGACGGGCGAGATCCTCACGACGTGTGAACAGCAGCTGACAAGATGGAGAGAACATTTTGCGGAGGTTCTTAGTAGAGATAGAGGACCAGAAAGTAAGCAGCGAGGAGAAGATGAAAAGGAAGCAGAAAGTGACCCAAGCATCAGCCTCGACTCCCCAACTCGGGGCAAAATACGGACAGCGTTGAAAAAGATGAAATGCGGGAAGGCACCAGGTCTGGATAATATCCCATCGGAAGTCATCCTGAATCGTATAAAAGACTGCGTAGAAAAAAGGCTTCGGAAGGAACAGGCTGGATTTCGACAACATCGCAGCTGTGTGGATCTCATCAACACCCTCCGAATCATCCTGGAGCTGACTGTGGAGTGGCGGAATACCCTTTACCTCACATTTGTTGACTTCGAGAAAGCCTTCGACTCAGTAAATCAAAGAATCATGTGGAAGACCCTCGAGGAATATAAAATTCCAACAAAGATCATCAGAATCATGGAAGAGATGTACGAAGGGTATGAGTGCCAGGTTCTTCACGAAGGCAAATTAACAGAAAAGATAAAGGTCAGTTCCGGAGTGAGACAGGGGTGTGTCCTTTCCCCCACTCTGTTCCTGTTGGTCCTGGATAGTGTGATGAAGAAGGTAATGGGAGGACGGAAGAGGGGTATTCAATGGGGTATAAATGACAGGCTTGAAGATCTGGATTTCGCCGACGACATTTGTCTTATGGCACAACGGTACCGAGACATAGAAGATAAGCTGAGGAGGTTGCAGAGAGAAGCAGAACATGCAGGACTGATGATCAACACCAACAAGACCAAAGAGAGGAGGATAAATTCTGTCATCACGACTAGTTTGACAGTCAACGGAAAGGACATTGAGCGAGTTGAGTCCTTCCTCTACCTTGGAAGTATAGTCACAAATGATGGGGGAGCGGAGGAAGATGTTCGAAGCCGTATCAGGAAGACAAATGGTGCCTTTGTCCAGCTCTACCCTATCTGGAGAAATAGAAACATTTCCAGGAAGACCAAGCTCCGCCTTTTCGATAGCAACGTAAAGTAGATTCTTCTCTATGGCTGTGAAACATGGAAAGTGACAAAACCGATCAACAACCAGCTACAGGTGTTCATTAACAGATGTCTGCGTCGCATCATGAATGTGAGGTGGCCGGACATAATCTCAAATGAAGATCTTTGGACCATCACCAATCAACAACCGATTAGCATCCAGATCAAGGAGAGGAAATGGCGCTGGATTGGTCACACACTAAGGAAGCCGGACGGAGCTATTGAGAGGGCGGCGCTAGACTGGAATCCTCAAGGCGCCAGGAAGAGAGGTCGACCTAAGAAGACCTGGAAGAGGACGATCGAAAATGGAATTGCAGAAGTGGACAAGAACTGGAGTCAAGTGAAGAGAATGGCCAGGAACCGTACTCATCATCATCATCTTCATTTCCCGTTTCCAGCTTCCTGGGTCGGGTTGTGAAGTAAGGACCTCCAACGTTTCCTGTCTCTCCACCACTCCTCTCCTGTTTTTAGTACTTCTTCAGGTTTTCCTCCTCTCTTCTCTACACACTCCCACACTGTATCTGCCCATCTCTTTCGGGGCCTTCCTCGTGGTCTCTTCCCTGTCATCTTTTCACAGAAAGTTTTCTTTGGTACTCTCTCCTCTCCCATTCTCATCATATGTCCATACCACTTTAACTTTGTTGTTTCTATCCTGTCCTGCAGCTTCAAGATTCCTGTCCTTTTTCTAATCTCTTCGTTTCTAACTATCTCTTCTGGTCTTGCCCTCTATACCTCTTAGGAATTTCATCTCCGCGGCTTGTATTCTACTCTCCTCTCTTTTTGTAGTAGTCCACGCTCCAGCTGCATATGTTAGTATGGGTCTGTAGTAGGTTGAATATAATACATTTTTACATTTCTTTGGTACATCTCGGTTCCACAGAATACCCCTTATGCTCTGGTAAAAACTGTTCGCTTGTTGTATTCTCTTTCCAATTTCCTCAGTTATCCTTCCATCTTCTCTGATCACACTTCCCAAGTACTTGAAACTTTTAACCACTTCTAGAATTTTCCCATTCAATTCTATCTTTCCTCTTCCTTCCTTCTTTCCTCTTGACATTACCATTGTCTTGCTCTTCTCTGTGCTTACTTTCATCCCATATTTTTCTATTTCTTGATTCCATACATCTAGTTGTTTTTGTACTTCCTTTTCATCCTCGCCCCATATCACTATATCATCTGCAAACAGCATGGCCTTTGTTGCCTCTTGTCCCAATCTATATATTTAAAACACTAAGCTGATTTTTGTTACCGCGAGATTGAGGGAACGGTAGAACCGTTTCACTTCGTAGAGCAATCTGTCGAAAGCTGTAGGCCTGTAGATTTGCAGAGTGTCTTTAAAATAAACAAATATGTTACCACATATTTTTAAATTTATAAACAAAACTGCAAAATTATTGGCTCAAGCGCATGCGCAGAATCACCTTGGTTAATGACAGACATGGCGGATGTCCACCGCGTTTTAATGTAATAGTTATTTATAAGAATTATAATAAAGGAGGGGAATATTGATTATGAAGTTTCCACGATATAAACAGGAATAGAATATTACAAAAAACGGGAAATTTAGAAGAACTTATACGGACTGTTGAGAGTGAATGTTGTTTAAGTAACTTAATATTGCACCCTTCCACCAGTGATTCGGTAGCTCAGACGGCAGCGTTCAAATCTCTTAATTTATGCAACGCACAATGGAAGCAGTTCGAATCCCACCTCCGACACATATCTTTATTTCTCGATTATTCTTTCTGCCTATTGGTAATACATTGTCTTAACACATTTTACATTTATTATTCCCATAAAGTAAGGAATTCCCCACGATTTACGTTCCCATATACTTTTAAATTATTAAATAAAAGATGGCCACAATCGCTTTCGCCATGAGAGACAATTGACGAACATAATTCATTTGTTGGACTCAGACATCGTGGTCACTCAGCCCCGTCTACTTTGGTGTGTGTGTGTGTGTGTGTCAAATTTTCTCTGATAACCTGTGTTATTGTGATGGCTGTACTGATGTGTGCATTTGTAATTAAAGTGGCGAATGGGAAATTGGCGACCGAAGCTTTAAGTTAAGAACTATTCCGGTATTTACCTGCAGTGGAAGTGGCAAACCACGGAAAACCACATCCCAGATTGTTGAGATGGGAATCGAACCTTGCCCTACTTAGTTTTGCCTCAAGAGCGCGCCCCGTTCCAGCCCTCAGACCAGAATTACACCTGCAGTGGATGTGGCAAACCACGGAAAACCGAACCCAGATTGTTGAGATGGGAATCGACCCTTGCCCTTCTTAGTTTTGCCTCAAGAGTGCGCCCCGTTCCAGCCCTCAGACCAGAATTACATTTCTAGAGAAATGGCGAATAAAGGATTCACCGTATCGTAGTGTGATCTTTGTTTTTGAGAATTAAAAAGAGGGGATTGAAGAACTTCAACAGGCATTTGAGTTCGTTTGTTGTTTAAGTAACTTAATATTGGTTTAAAAGTCTGTTGACTGGGTGGCTCAGGGGTAACATTGCGGACCCAGGAATGAATTTTGCATAGTCGAAGGAGTCTCACTTCAGACATGTATTTTTATTTCCTAATTATTCTTTCTGGCTATTGGTAATTCATTGTCTTAACATATTTAACTTTTATTATTCCCGTACAGTAAGGAATTCTCCACGATTTACATTGCCATATACTTTTAAATTATTAAATAAATGATGGCCACAATCGCTTTCGCCATGAGAGACAATTGACGAATATAATTCATTTGATGGTCAGACATCGTGGTCACTCAGCCCCGTCTACTTTGGTGTGTGTGTTTGTGTGTAAATTTTTCTCTGCTAACCTGTGTTATTGTGATGGCTGTACTGATGTGTGCATTTGTAATTCATGTGGGGAATGGGGAATTGACGACCGAGGCTTTAAGTTACGAACTATCCCGGTATTTACCTGCAGCGGACGTGGCAAACCACGGAAAACCACATCCCAGATTGTTGAGATAGGAATCTAACCTTGCTCTCCTGAGTTTTGCCTCAAGAGTGCGCCCCGTTCCAGCCCTCAGACCAGAAGTAAATTTCTTGGCAAACCAGGGATCGAACCTGGATTCCGGGGCGATAGCTCAGAATGTAGCCTTCAGACTGGGCTTCCCTGTGTTAATACGATTTTTGACAAGCACTGAACGGTGGCTGTCGAAGTGAGTCTATGCTCATTCCAGTAGTTGGCGAAGTATGCTCCCTTGCTTAATTTACTGTCATGGAAATGCAAAGGATTGTACCTATATCAGGTGATGGAAATTGCTTATTTAGAGCAGTTTCGTACTGTTTATTCCAAAATGCAGGACGTTATCCTGAGCTGCGTTTGCAAGCAAACTGCAAAAATTGTTGCTGGCATGAATAATAATAAGGATTTTATTATTGGCGATCAGTATCATCGCATTCTCATCAGCAAAAAACTGGAGAATGAAAGTATCTGAACTTCATTGTATACGTGAATATTATTGTTTATTGATTATTTGTTTAGAGTACATAACAATGAGTCTAACCACGCTGTTGATTTAGGCAATGGAAGCATTATTTGCCATTTAATATTTGGCGGCTGCGTTGATGCAGGCCACTATAGTGTTATTGAATATGACGTTAATTTGGAGAGAAATGCTGCAATAAATATACCCATTTGACGAAAAAGAACATTAGCCACAAAAAAATGGGAAATCGTAGAAAAATAACATGCCACTTTTAAAATCTAATATAAAAATGCCATTTTAGAAACAATTCCAGATATTATGCCGTAGAGTGTATGGTCCTTGACGAACAAATGTAAACATTGTTCTGCACTGTATTTCTGTAGCGAGAAATCTACGCTTGGTTACTTTGACCTTTGGTGTTGTAATGGCAAAATTAATCTTACTAATTATAAAATATTTGACAGACTGCAACAATTTTTCACTGGAAATGATATCTCAAGGAATTTAAGAGAGAATAATCGGCAGTAGAACAAATGCTATGTCCTTGGTTTCATTTGGTGCCAATGTCACTGTGCCACATGCATACGGTCCATATTGTTTTAAAATATATTGAATTGCACATCATCGCATTTCTTCGTTAATGTGAAAAAAATCCACAGCCTGCTTCCAGTCTCCGACCGGGTCAGGAATGGAATGAATGAAGCCCCCATCTAGCGGCGAGGATATGAAATGTGCCGGCTGCCGAGGCCCGACGCACTCCTCTGGGGCAATGATTAAATGAATGACAGATGAAATGAAATGATAGTGGAGAGTGTTGCTGGAATGAAATTTTGACAGGGAAAACCGGAGTACCCGGAGAAAAACCTGTCTGCCTCCGTTTTGTCCAGCACAGATCTCACATGGAGTGACCGGGATTTGAACCACGGATCCAGCGGTGAGAGGCCGGCGTGCTGCCGCCTAAGCCTCGGAGGCTCCGTCTTCGTTAATGTATATTCCAAAATTATAAGCGACGGTTCCTGCGGCCAGTTGTATGTATTAGACTCCTCAGAATTCTTGAATTCCTTGGAATTAAGTGATTTACTTCCACATACTCCAAACGATTGACCCATAGATATGCCCTTAGAAATCTGGTTTCCTAAGGTCATCTAAATGCTACCATATTAATTATAAGAAATATGTACGAAAATTGCTTGAATGTAGATCTAACCCTTCGACTTGATTCCATATTAATTATATGAAATATGCATGAAAATGCTTGGATTTGGAAATAAGTGCAGTTAAAATTAGGCAGAGAGGTCTAATCCTTCGACTTGATTTAACACCACCGGATAAAACAATCATGTTCTTTTAAGAGGCAAAATTTTCCGATTCGCATGGCATACTTTATCGAAATCAATAAAGCTCAAGGGGGAACTCTGGAACGTATAGGTCTCAATTTGCCTCATCAAGTTTTCAATCATGGCCAGCGGTATGTTGCAATGTCTAGAGTGCAATCTTTTGACGCTCTTAAAGTTTCAATAGTGTCAAAAAATAATTATACAAAGGACGCATATAATAAAATTCTTCAGTAAATATTTTCATATTGGCCGTCATGTATTGACGGGTTTCAACTAGTCTCTGTTTAACATTCTTGTGAATTTCATCCATGACTATGATGAATAGTAAGGGGGACAATACACTTCCCTGTCGGAGACCTGTTTCCACTTTAAACCATTCTGTTTCTCCTATACTGGTCTTCACGCTACTCACACAATATTTGTACATAGCTTTTAACATTTGGACATCAGCTCCGTTAACTCTCCTTTTCCTTAATACATTCCAAACCACCTGTCGAGGCACACTGTCGTACGCTTTCTCAATATCAATAAATGTCATCACCATGTGGTGCATTCTTGGAATACACGGTACCTGAGATTATAATTTTTAATGTTTTTGCATGTTCTTTCCTTCCTCTTTGTCAGACACCAACAGTGATCTTCTGTTCTCTCTTAGGGGTTCAGGTCACTTATATTTTGTATGAGTCTGTTCCAGATATATATTCTGTGACCCACCTAGCGTCATATAACAACGAATCTCTGAAGCTCTTCAACTCTTCCTCGCGCAAGAGGAATTCCATATCCATTTGGCTACCAGATCCTGTTATCATCGCCAGCTATTTTCTCCTTGAGCAAGAGGATTACGTCTACTTCTTCACTCACCATGCTGCGCTAGTATCATCTGTTAACTCTTTGAAGACCAGCTCAGCAAGAGAAGATTATTTTTTTTGTTACAATATTGGCAATGTTTATATGTTCTCCTTTTGTCTCCTACCCCCCTCTCTTTCCCCCTTCTTGGACTCTCCGTGCTCCGTTGAGCAGCTCTCACTTCGCAATCTGCAGTTGACTCGGCCAGTCAAAGCTCTTCTTGAGCTAAGTCTCCTCAACCCATGAGGCAAACTCTCTTCTACGCCATGTTGGCAAAGTAATTATCGTCATCCAGAACTTTGACTTCAACATGAAATCAAGATAAGTACCACTTTAAAGGTTTTAACCTCATCTTCATCATTTTACCTACATGCTTTTATAGATTATTTTATAGACAGCGTGAGATTACTTGTGGGGCGGTAATCATTCTTCATGGGATTTGCCATGTTGAGCTTTCGCTTATATAAGCCAACCTTACTAAAAAGAGCTTTTCTTAAGCTATTTAAATGAGAAATCCTCTCACTACGTGGGATATTACTTAATACCCGCTGTCTATAATTATAAAGCTAGTTCCTCCGTTGGATTTTCTCAACCCCATTTTTCTGCTAAGGTCGTTCTGGAACCTTCGAGATCTTGTACTCTATCTGCGAGTCTTGCCGTCAAGTATTGTTCACGCACTTGTGAAAATGCTAGTTAAAATGAGGAATCTTTCTTAAATTACTGCAATAGCGAACTTTCTTCCCCCGTTGGAACATTCTATGGCGCATTTAATTGTAAATCACAACTTTTTCAAGAAATAGACTCTCACCTATATAGTGCAATCAGTTATTTCCATAATTGCAATAACTTTCTTTCTCATGAACTTTCGAGTTTCTACAGTGAACTTTGCATCAATCTTTACAGACTATAGTGATAATCAGTGCTTGCTCCACGTTTCTACCGCGTCGCGCTCGTCCGTTTACATTAAATACGGCCATGAACATTGATCCTATATCCTAATGATCTTTCCTCAACCTTCTACTAACAACCATTATTAATAAAATTGTAACTTTCTATAAGGTGTCACTTACGAAGTGCCCTTCCAACTTTGCTAGTTTAACATTAATTAAATTCTGCATAATTACGTGTGTAACACACGATTCAAATTCACATTGTTTCTTTCCTATAATCAGGAAAAACAATTCCTTAAACTCTTGAGAGAGTCATGTTCAGGTTTCACGAAATGGAAACTGCCCCATTTTGCTCGTGATTCCTAATTAAACATAGGAAGTCTAGAAACTTCCTTTTCACTTTCTCCAGGTTTCACAGTAAGTGACCTGTCCTCCTTTGTATAATTCTCATAAAGTAATCCTGTTTAAATATAAGAAGTTGTAGGAACTTCTATTTTTTGCTTTATGTTTTCCTTGTTGTTATTTTCGAATTTGTCATTTTCTCTAGAACATTCTCTCAAGTATTTCTTAAGGTACACTCTTTGTACTACAATTCACTTTCCAACTTTAATTACTCCATTGTTTATTTGTTTAAATCTTATCAAGGTTTTAGTACTAGGTTTAAAACCTTAAGAATTGTTATTTGCCTGGAGCAATTTCTGAATGTTGTCGGAGGTCTGCGACCTCAAATTGTTAATAAGATTGGAAAATATTTACTTGTTAAAAATATTAATTTCTCCTGAATTGTTAAATAAATTAAATATTTGTTTTTGGATTCATCATTTCTCTGATACTACAGTTAGGCAGGATCCTGGCTTTCCTAGCTCTTCCTAGGTTTATGCCCTCGTTCACACTCAATAAAGCTTTTACTATTTGTCTGGCCAGACCATCACCCTTCCCTATAGTACTTTTATTCGTGCTTGGAAGGAAATACACTAAAGCCTTTCTCTGGCAAACTGCCCAAGTCTTAGCTGCGGCTCCCGTCAGCTTCGACCAAGCTCGTACCCACTTTAGGTATCCGAACACGAATTTGCGGTGGCAACCGCTTCTAAGTGTATTGAAAGTTAAATTAATAACTTTTGTGGGACTCTCCTCCTATTTTTCTATCCTTTTTCTCCAATCCAAAATCTACTTCCTTCCTTTAATCATCTTCCCTTGGTGGGTGGGTTATTCCTCAGCCTATAATCTACCCAAAAATTGGTGCCGAAACCCGGGAGAGTCCATTTGCTATGTCCATTGTTTGTCAAGTGTCATTTGACAATACTTTGCAAATTATTAATATCTGCTTTGGATTTTTCAGCTATAACTACATCATGCAAAGCCTGTGAACGGGAAAGAGGCCGCTCCTGTCTCCTATGGGGTGTCCTGTTCTTTCTACCCATTCGTTGCTGCAAACTTGACAGCATCTCCAAGGTTCTACAGTTTCGTGAGTTGTATTTCAATTTATTCTCTTTATCATGGCTCCTACTGAAAAAGATGAAACTCTCATTGCTAGACGTTCTTCCTATAAAGGGCAACTCACTAGATTCAGAAATTTTATCAACAAGTTAAATCCCGCCGAGTGTGATTTAGACATCTTGACACATCGCCTTAAGTTGTACGAACGGTCATATGATTATTATGATCAAATTCAAACCGAGATCGAATCCGCTTGCCCAGAACTTCAATCGGATCGGGACGAGGTCGAACCCTTGTACTTTGAAGGGATTGCCAAGGCCCACCAATTGATTCGCAATATCTCAGAACCGGACACTAAGGTCATCAATCCGGCCCAGTTCGCACCCGCTTCAGTTCACAAGAACAAACCGAAACCGTTACTTCCCAAGATAAGCCTACCGCACTTCTCAGGCAAGGAAGGTGAATGGTATTCTTTTTACGAACTTTACTGCTCCCTAATTCATGAAAATATCGAGATTCCAGACATACATAAATTTTACTTCCTCCGCACTTCTTTGGAATGTGAGGCCTTAGCCTTAGTGGAGTCACTGCCTTTAAGCGCAGACAACTACCACATCGCCTTTAATCTCCTTAAAGAGAGATATGGCAATTTACGTTTGAGTGTCGCTCGACACATCCGTTGTTTGTTTAACCTACCAGCCGTCAAACCTAATGACGTCACCTCCTTAAGAGACCTCTTAGACTCTATGCAGTTAAATGTCAGAGCGTTATACCAACTAAAGCAGCCTGTCCAAACATGGGACACCATACTTATTCACCTAGCTACATCAAGATTCGATTTTTCGACACTGAAGGCCTGGGAGATCGAACTCGCCTGCAACAAGGAACATTCGTTCGAACACCTTATCTCGTTTCTCAACAGTCGATGTCAATTCCTTACAGCACTCGCATTTCAGTGCGAAAAGGTCGAAACGAATCAGCAGTGTCAAATTTTTGAGAAAAACCTTGCTTTTTCAAAGGGACATCAGCCCCCATCTGTCGAGAACAAGCAAACCCGTTCTTCGTTCAATCATGCAAGAGAACATATCAAGCCGCTCAACAAATCGTTAAAATGCACGCTCTGTAAAATGCTTCACACATTGTATTTGTGCAAATCCTTTAAAGAATTGTCTGTCGAAGATCGAAGGAAGTTTGTCTTAAATAGCAAACATTGTTTCAATTGCTTGTCACCTAAGCATTCTTCTTCGAACTGTACGTCATCAAATCTCTGTTTCTATTGTAAAAAACCGCATCATTCTTTATTGCACGTTCACGATAAATCGAGGTCATCAGCACCCGCCTCTTCAAGCTCCATGCAGAGCAGCTCCGAACAAACTAATGCTTCTTCCTGCATTTCCAACGCCGAAACTTGTCACAGTGCGCAAACCCTTTTGACCACTGTACAATTCGAAATCCAAGATAAATTTGGAAATTGGTTTAGAACCCGTGGTCTTCTCGATTCCGCTTCAACTCATAACTTTGTTTCGCAATCGTTGATTAAAAAACTAGGTCTCTCGTCATCGCCTACTTCTATCAATGTGACCGGCATTGACAATTTGAAAACTCAAGTTTTGCAGTCTTCAAAATTGAAAATCAGAGACGTTTGCCAAAGAAACACCAATCTTAATTTAAACTGTCTCATTCTTACCAGTATTGGCAAGGACACTCCAAGTCACTCTATTAATACCTCCGGATTAAAGATTCCTTCGCACTTAAGGTTAGCCGATCCTCAGTTTAATGCTCAAGGTCCCATTGATGTACTTTTCAGTGCCAATGTTTTTTGGAAGTGCCTTCGCAAACAAACACGCAAGTTATCCTCAACCGTGGTCGCCAGAGACACCGATTTTGGTTGGGTTATTACTGGTGAAATTCAGCATCCCAGTGTTCAAACCAAAGCGCAATGTCATTTCGTTACAGCTGACATAAATCCCATTTCTGAAAAAGAAAACGCTCATGTTTCAGATCTCAATATTTTTGAAAAACACTTGTCGAAACGATGTCTTATCGTGAACAACTGCGCTACCTCTGTAAGTTTTTTAAATGGTTTTTCCTTCTTCCCGCACAAGATGGCCATTCAAGTTCGCCTTGCTTTGTGTTATTTCGTCTATCTTCTTATGTCATTTTTTATAGCAGTTAATTGCTTAAACTTTTTCTCGAAAACTATCTTCCCCTTGTGTAAAACCATGGCTATCAGTCACCATCACTTTGCTGTACGCTATGTTTCACTTCTTTCGCTATGTAGAAGGATGGCCACGGCCGGCTCCTCCCTCCTTCCTCACAATTGGAAGTCGCTTTTGAAACCACTTGAAACTCTGAATTCTATAGCATCTAGAATAACTATTCTTATGCATAACCTTCGTCTCAATGTCCCAGCTTGTCTTCTTTGCTCGAAAGAATTAAGCTTCTTTTTGCTGAAAATTGTCCGATTTCGTGATCCTCAAAATTATGCGAAATTGATTTCTTACTTTATTTCATATAGCTTTAAATTGCTTTTTCACGTCCAAGTTACGATTGACTGCATGCCGGTCAACCTGAATATCTGCTTTAAGTTACAGCTGATTCAACAAGTGTTGTTTGTTTATTCCGAACTGCTTGTTTTTCAAACCTGTTTGTATACAAGCCTGAATAACGCCAAGTCACTGTTTATTTCCTGTACGCTTGACAAAGGTCAAAGCAAGTTTCTCTTATCTCAACTCTGGCTGATTGCCAACCATTGTCTGGCGAGCCGCTACTACAAGTACAGAAGCCGTTCACCTACTTCCCAAAATAAACTTGTTCCGTTTAAGGACTCTTTCAGCTATTTATATTCGTTATCTCGCTGTACTCTGTGGGTCAAGGCCGCGCTTGCTTACGTCTTCCACTTACTCATGCTCGTATTCTATAACTGCTTCGATCCTTGTTTCAAAACTTCGTTGCGTATTTCTCACGCGCTTATGTATTGCAATTTGCTTACATATTTTGCGATCTTAATGTTCATTGATGAACAAACTTGTTTTTTCTCGTCGTCACATTCGATGTGTTTTTGTATTCATACTTGTCATGTCACGTTTCTCGCTGACTTAAGTATTTTTCTGAGTAAACCCTTTGATACTCATTATAACTTGAGGTTATTGTTTATGGCTACTCGTTTGTTACCTATGGCGTTCTTGCTTTCTACTCGCATAGTTCCTTTGTTTATTTGGTATATTCTTGTCCTGAATAGATGTACTTGTTTCTATACGCTTTGTTTAAACTTGTTAATTCTCCTTTTGCATTGTATCGCAATCTTTACTAGTGCTTTATTTCTCTCAGCTTCCAGCTATTTCGTGATTGAAAGTGTTGATAATTCTCGCCTTTTAACTCCGCTTTCTAATGACCCTGATGACCTCCTTCCACTCACACCTGGTCACTGTCTTACACGCACTTCTCTCTCTGCCCCTCCTCCCCTTCCTAATTCTTTCAGGGATTCTGATTTACCTATTGTTTGGCGTAAACTTGAAGCCCTCCGTAATTCTTTTTGGAAGAGATGGAACTTGGAATATTTAACTTCCTTGCAAGGGAGACAGAAGTGGTTTCTTTCCAGTCCCGACATTAAAGTGGGAGACTTGGTCTTAGTTAGGGAAGTTTCTCCCCCCTTAGTCTGGATCTCGGGTAGAGTGACCGAGTGTTACCCTGGAAGAGATAGGAGAGTCAGGGTATTCAGTCTTGACCACTAATGGTCAGATCACAAGACTACTTCTCCGCAATTGCTTATTACTGTACTTGTTTTTTTTGTTCGCTGTTGGTGTCTGCCCCTCCCAGTATGGTGCATTCTTGGAATACACGGTACCTGAGATTATAATTTTTAATGTTTTTGCATGTTCTTACCTTCCTCTTTGTCAGACACCAACAGTGATCTTCTGTTCTCTCTTAGGGGTTCAGGTCACTTATATTTTGTATGAGTCTGTTCCAGATATATATTCTGTGACCCACCTAGCGTCATATAACAACGAATCTCTGAAGCTCTTCAACTCTTCCTCGCGCAAGAGGAATTCCATATCCATTTGGCTACCAGATCCTGTTATCATCGCCAGCTATTTTCTCCTTGAGCAAGAGGATTACGTCTACTTCTTCACTCACCATGCTGCGCTAGTATCATCTGTTAACTCTTTGAAGACCAGCTCAGCAAGAGAAGATTATTTTTTTTGTTACAATATTGGCAATGTTTATATGTTCTCCTTTTGTCTCCTACCCCCCTCTCTTTCCCCCTTCTTGGACTCTCCGTGCTCCGTTGAGCAGCTCTCACTTCGCAATCTGCAGTTGACTCGGCCAGTCAAAGCTCTTCTTGAGCTAAGTCTCCTCAACCCATGAGGCAAACTCTCTTCTACGCCATGTTGGCAAAGTAATTATCGTCATCCAGAACTTTGACTTCAACATGAAATCAAGATAAGTACCACTTTAAAGGTTTTAACCTCATCTTCATCATTTTACCTACATGCTTTTATAGATTATTTTATAGACAGCGTGAGATTACTTGTGGGGCGGTAATCATTCTTCGTGGGATTTGCCATGTTGAGCTTTCGCTTATATAAGCCAACCTTACTAAAAAGAGCTTTTCTTATGCTATTTAAATGAGAAATCCTCTCACTACGTGGGATATTACTTAATACCCGCTGTCTATAATTATAAAGCTAGTTCCTCCGTTGGATTTTCTCAACCCCATTTTTCTGCTAAGGTCGTTCTGGAACCTTCGAGATCTTGTACTCTATCTGCGAGTCTTGCCGTCAAGTATTGTTCACGCACTTGTGAAAATGCTAGTTAAAATGAGGAATCTTTCTTAAATTACTGCAATAGCGAACTTTCTTCCCCCGTTGGAACATTCTATGGCGCATTTAATTGTAAATCACAACTTTTTCAAGAAATGGACTCTCACCTATATAGTGCAATCAGTTATTTCCATAATTGCAATAACTTTCTTTCTCATGAACTTTCGAGTTTCTACAGTGAACTTTGCATCAATCTTTACAGACTATAGTGATAATCAGTGCTTGCTCCACGTTTCTACCGCGTCGCGCTCGTCCGTTTACATTAAATACGGCCATGAACATTGATCCTATATCCTAATGATCTTTCCTCAACCTTCTACTAACAACCATTATTAATAAAATTGTAACTTTCTATAAGGTGTCACTTACGAAGTGCCCTTCCAACTTTGCTAGTTTAACATTAATTAAATTCTGCATAATTACGTGTGTAACACACGATTCAAATTCACATTGTTTCTTTCCTATAATCAGGAAAAACAATTCCTTAAACTCTTGAGAGAGTCATGTTCAGGTTTCACGAAATGGAAACTGCCCCATTTTGCTCGTGATTCCTAATTAAACATAGGAAGTCTAGAAACTTCCTTTTCACTTTCTCCAGGTTTCACAGTAAGTGACCTGTCCTCCTTTGTATAATTCTCATAAAGTAATCCTGTTTAAATATAAGAAGTTGTAGGAACTTCTATTTTTTGCTTTATGTTTTCCTTGTTGTTATTTTCGAATTTGTCATTTTCTCTAGAACATTCTCTCAAGTATTTCTTAAGGTACACTCTTTGTACTACAATTCACTTTCCAACTTTAATTACTCCATTGTTTATTTGTTTAAATCTTATCAAGGTTTTAGTACTAGGTTTAAAACCTTAAGAATTGTTATTTGCCTGGAGCAATTTCTGAATGTTGTCGGAGGTCTGCGACCTCAAATTGTTAATAAGATTGGAAAATATTTACTTGTTAAAAATATTAATTTCTCCTGAATTGTTAAATAAATTAAATATTTGTTTTTGGATTCATCATTTCTCTGATACTACAGTTAGGCAGGATCCTGGCTTTCCTAGCTCTTCCTAGGTTTATGCCCTCGTTCACACTCAATAAAGCTTTTACTATTTGTCTGGCCAGACCATCACCCTTCCCTATAGTACTTTTATTCGTGCTTGGAAGGAAATACACTAAAGCCTTTCTCTGGCAAACTGCCCAAGTCTTAGCTGCGGCTCCCGTCAGCTTCGACCAAGCTCGTACCCACTTTAGGTATCCGAACACGAATTTGCGGTGGCAACCGCTTCTAAGTGTATTGAAAGTTAAATTAATAACTTTTGTGGGACTCTCCTCCTATTTTTCTATCCTTTTTCTCCAATCCAAAATCTACTTCCTTCCTTTAATCATCTTCCCTTGGTGGGTGGGTTATTCCTCAGCCTATAATCTACCCACCATGTCTTTTCCAAATTCCCATCTTTTCTCCATCATTTGCCTTAATGCAAAGATTAGGTCAAATGTTGATCTGTCTTTCCTAAAACCATACTGTTCTTCTTCCATCTCTCCTTCTATCTTCCTCCTCAGTCTGCCTTCCAGAACTCTCTCAAAGATCTTAGCTACATGAGCGATAAGAGTGATCCCTCTGTAGTTATTGCATTCCTTTTTGTCACCTTTCTTAAAAATCGGGATAATTAATCCCTTTCCCCATTCTTCTGGAATCTCTTTCTTCTTCCAAATTATTCTAAATAATCTATACAACCACTGTACACCTATTGGTCCCGCTGCTTTTATCATTTCCGCGGACACCTCATCCTCTCCTGCTGCTTTACCGCTCTTCATCTTCTGTATGGCTTCCTCTATTTCTAGCATAGTGATCTCCTTTTCTTGTTCTTCTTCTTCCATTGTTTCTTCTTGTTCTTTTTCATCTTCCAGTTCAATGTATTTAACATTTAGTAACTTTGAAAAGTATTCTTCCCATCTTTTTAATATATCATCTCTTTGATACAATATCTGTCCTGCTTCAGTTTTTACAAATTGTGTGTTTTCCCTACCTTTTACACTGTTTTTCACCAATCCATATAGAACCCTTTTACTTCCTTGGATATCCTCCTTCAAAGTTTCCGTGAAACCTTCCCAACTTTTCCTTTTTTCTTCTTGTACAATTTTTTGGCATGCCTTCTTTGCTTCTCTATATTTTTGCCATTTCTCTGCATTTTTACTGCCTATCCACTTCCTCCATGCCATTTGTTTTTCTTTAACAGCTTCCTTTACCCTGTTGTTCCACCAAGGAGTCTCCCTTTCCTTTTTCTTCCCTGATAGTCTTCCACAAGTGTTTGCTGCACACTTCGCAAAACAATTTCTAAAACATGACCATTCCTGTTCGACACTTTTTGCTTCGTCTTTGGGAATTTCCTTTTTCAAGTCTTCTTGGAACTTTTCCATTGCCTCTCTCTCTTTTAGCTTCCACACCTTTATTTTTCTTTCCCTTTTCTCCGCAAGCTTTGTGATTTTCCCAAGCCTTAATTTGGCTATCACCACTTTATGGTCTCCTTCAAAATCTCCTCTTGGCATAGCTGTCACATCTACCAGTTGTCTACGTTTATCCTTTTCCACTAGGATAAGATCGATCATTGTTTTTGTCTTTCTGTCTCCCCATCCATACCTAGTTATTTTTTGGGAGTTCTTTTTCCTAAACCATGTATTTCCAACAATTAATCCATTCCTTCTACAGAAATCCATTAACATTTCTCCTTCTTCATCCTGATTTCCATAGCTAAATGGGCCAATTATCTCTTCTTTTCCCTGCCTATCTGTTCCCACATGTGCATTCATATCCCCCATTATTATAACCTCTTTGTCTTCTATACACTTTTCCAGTTCTTCTAAAAAATCCTCTAAACATTCATCTACCTTCCCTGTCTGGGGTGCGTAAATCTGTATAAAATCCTTTGTTCCACTCGCAAGTCCTAGTCTAATTTTCATCATTCTGTCATTAATTTGGTCTACTTTCTCAACATACTGCACTAAGTCTTCTCTTAATATTATTGCAACACCATTCATTGCCTTATTTCCTCCACTCCAATATATTCTATATCCCTTCCCTTTCTTGACTTCTTTCTCAGCTTTTCCCTTCCATTTCGCTTCACTGACTCCCATCATTGCTATTTCCTTCTTTTCCATGTAGTCCACCAATTCTTCTGTCTTGCCATTTAGGCTCATCACGTTTATGAAGGCGATGTTTGTGGTGTCTGTTAGCCTACTTCTCACAGTTCCCCCAGACCCCTGGGAACTGCGCGTCGCCTGCAGGGGACGCCCTAGCACTTTCCGAGGCCTCAATTCACACTCACTCATTTAATAGGCTATTAGTACGATGAGTTCGCCACACTCAAAGGCATTTTATGACCTACTGCCAGGTATTGTTCTAGGCCGATCCACTGGATAACAGACGCCTTTTGTAGCCGCTCCTCTGGAGTACAGACGCTACAGAATTCCCTCTTCCGCCATCGACGCCGTACCGAAGTCCATCCTCTCCGCCGCCGATACCGTTGGGGCTTCGCCCATAACCCTGGGCTTGGGCCCTCCATATTATGACCCCTGGAGAGAGGGTGTCCCAGCATTTTAAAGCCCCCAGGAACTGGGCTGCCTGTTGGTCCGCGGGTTCATTTTCCGAGGTATTTGAACCAGCCCACATTTCTGTGAGCCCCCTATCCGCCACCTGGGGGCGCGCCCTCTAGGGGTTAACAGGCTCCCCCGAGGGCAGGAACCGTACTACGTGGAGAAATTTCGCCAAGGCCCTATGCTCCGGATGGAGCGGCAGGAATTAAGTAAGTAAGTAAGTAATACTGTTCAGTAATTGTCAATGATTCAGATAATTTCTGAAATCCAGAATATTCAAATTTGAATGCTTAATATGTCAAACAAGTTGCATAGGACAATCGGAAAGAAATTTCAACATACGTTACCAAGAATATTACAACCCAATAAAGTACATTCATACACATCACTTGACAGAGACCTCAAAATATTACACTGCATCCAACAAGATGCAATTATGAACATTTTAGAACAAATCAAAATCTATCCAGATCAAAGACATAACCCTACTATAAATCCCAATGAAAATACAAATAAATATAATATTCTATTTGAAAAAATAAACATCCACATGTAAAATAAGAAAACTAGCAAACTAGCAACCCCTATTTCTGAAATTACCGGTATGCTTCTTCTCATTAGTAACCCCATCCACTTCCCCCTCCTCCCCATACCCTTCACCACCTCTGACATCAAACGGGCCTCAAAAGCTGGCAAGAATGAGAGGCAAGCCAGTCCCTATGCAGAGCCCTGCACATCTAACCACACTAAGGCGAGACGTTTACATCTGGTGGAACTCTCGTCCTACAACCTTTTCATTTTCCCAGTTTCCTTTTGTCTATATAGAACCTATGACACATTTTACAAGAATAAATAAATAAATAGATAAATAAATAAATAAATAAGAATGAATGAAGTATAAATTTAAGACAAGACCACATCAAAGTCATCTTACAATTCAACAAATTATTATTCTGCATTGAGCATTAATTACAAAAGTTTGGATTAATTTTATACATCTGTCGCCATACAACAGGGAGACCTTCAATCAATTTTACAATATTATAAATTAAAATATTCTGCATACTGTCAACTTCAAAAAAAAGATAATTCTACACAAAAAGTATAATACATTGTGACAGATCTTGGATCTGCACAGACACTCCTCATCATTGTTTATTGTATGTATAGTTGTAGTTTATATTAATTTAATCGGAAAGTGCCCATTTGTAGAGTAGAAGTTAGTACCCAGGCCTAATGGCCTTGTGTTATATGAAGTGAAACCGACTAAGAAGCGACACGGCATAACATAGAACTAACGCAATGTTTGGAAAGTGATAAGGATTTAGGTGGCGGTGATACGAGATATACATGCTTTGGTAAAAATTATTAGATGATTGTTTGGTATCGAATGGATGCGGTTTGTTATATAATACGACGAGCTTCTACATGTATTAGTGAATATAATTGTTTTATAGAAAAGATTCACATCCTTATATAACGGAGAAGTATCCGTAAATTGATTCTTCATAAGAGTAACCAGATATATCGTATGTTGCTGAAAATAAAGAACACCTGTATGCATGTTATGCCCCAAATCTCAAGTAAGCCAAGGTAGCTAAATGGATATGTAATGTACGGCGCTTTCCGGTTAGTAAGACATAGATTGATTTATTAAATTTTAAACATTCCTTTCTGTCATTATATTCTGTAGTGGTTATTAGGTTATTTCAATATTTACTTGTTATACATATTATTTCTACGAGAGGGGGAAGAGTGTTTTGCCATAAGCAAGCTAATTGTCCTGCTGTCCGGGAGAAGAGTCTTATGTATTCTATATTTCATTCTCATTATGGAAATGAGTGGCGCCCAATAGAATTTGTTTACCGATTTAAGAACTCGCACAATATTTTTCACATCTATACAGGGTGTAACAAAAATGTACGGCACAAAATGCAGGACACATTCCTCACACGTAGACGAAGAAATTATGTTATATAAACATTGACTCCAACTCATTAATCATGGGAAACACACAAGAACAGAACGTACCAGCATACCACATGCAACTCTTTCTCACAGGAGATGTTCAATATGCCCTCCGTGCGCATTGATACAGGCATCAACCCGTCGTAGTGAATCTTGGATGCGCTGTTGTATCCCTGGAGTATTGTGTATGGTTTCGCAGCCTTCCATAATACGGGCACGAAGACTCTGAACATCTTGTACTGAGGTCGATACACAAGAGCTTCCAAATACCCCAAAAAATAAAAGTTCAGTGGGTTAAGGTCCGGAGAGCGTGGAGGGCAGAAAATTGGACCACCTCTACTTATCCATCTGTCACCAAACCTGTTATTTAGAAGCCAATGGACATTAACACTAAAATGAGGAGGTTCTCCATCGTGCTTGAAGTAGGCTACATGTTTTGTCGTACAGCTAAAGGCACATCTGCTCAGTCGCATGGCAACAGGGCAATGTAAGACAAAACACTGGCGGTGCACCTACAATAATGACAACGTAACCAAGAGTGCATGTTCCCCATGATTCTACCGTTCTGTTCTTGTGTGTTTCCCATGCTTAATGAGTTGGAAACAATGAGGTGTAACATGGAAACAAACCGTTTCCGGACCCATGTTCATATAACATAATTTCTTCGTCTACGTGTGAGGAATGTGTCCTGCATTTTGTGCTGTATATTTTTGTTACACCCTGTATAATAAGAATTTTGTCAGTGACATTGTTCATCAACATGTTACATGCATTCATCATAACCATATACCCAATGTTTTAATGTTGCCCTTAAAGGTATATGAAGGTACTGCTGAAACATGTACTGAACAGAATAAGGCATAAATAAACAAATTTTATTGATAAGGTGGACAGGTGTAAATCAATATATACTGTAAACATAAGAAAATGAAGCTTATTGCTTGATAACATAGTATGAAAGAACGGTAACATCAAAGAGAAGTAATACCTGATCATTAATGACATGCACATTCACTTCTGGGTACTGCTGCAGGGCATGAGCCGCAGCCTTTATAACAAAGTCATTGATGGATAATGCCACTCCATCATTCTTCAGGTCTTTTCTCAGATCCAAAAGTTTGTCGATTGAACATGTGGCACTTGAAAATGAATGTGGTATTTGTCTCTGAAAAAGCAAAGGTAAGGTCTCAGTAGCCTAATGGTACAACAATACACTGCATATGCGGAGTTTCAAAATAAAAGTTCAATATTTCAGAGATACAGAGGTGGCAACCTTTAGAGGTCTGAGTACTTCCATCTTAAATACATCCCCTTTCCCCTTCCAACCTCTCGAGTATTCAAATCTATAACATACTCTTGCTCTACCAACTGAACTAATATGGTAAGATCCATAATTCTCACGGCAAGAGTAATAATAATACTATCATATGTCCTTGGATGCCGGGTGCAAGCTTTGTTATTTGATACCCAGAGGGCAGCTTGCCTGTCGAATTTTGTCGTTCCTTGGAGCGCTATGAAAGTCAAGGTGGTTAGATATCTAAGCACCTTGACACTATAGCGCTTTCTAGTAGAGAAAGGAGGAACTTTGTGTTGGCAGAAAATCCAGAGATTAATTTTGCCATTATGAACACGGCCTACTGAATTCAAATGGGTTCTGTAACATGCCAACAACGTATGACATGCATGCCGAGATTTTTGTCGCCTTTAAAAAATCCCTTACCATGGCCAGGAGCAAACCTGCAAGCTTGGGGTTGGTAGGCCAACACGATAACCACTCACCCATCGTGGCAAGCTACGCCAAGGGTGAAGTTAGCCTATGCTAACACAATCACACTGTAACTGTAGCATTGTGTGGGCTTGAATTTAAAAAAATGATTTCTAAGACTATATTGATGACCAAGGAGGCTTTCAGCTATTAGGTTGCATACATACAATGAGTACAGGCCATACAGATGGAAGGCAAAGAATTAAAATGTTTAAAACCTTGGCAAAAAAATGTCCTGTATTGGATAGTAAAAAATAAAGAGGCTGAATGATCCGATGGATTATGTTAGAATGGTGAACAAAAGCGGACAAGAGAAAGAAAATAGGGAAGAACTGAAGAAAATGTGGAAAGAACATTTTGAAGAACTTCTGAACCCAAATGGAAACCACGGCGACGAGGAAGAAATCGGGGAAGAGGAAGATAGACTGCAAACACATACCTGCCAACCTTCGGAAGTCAAAAATAGGAAGATTTTTTAAATTATAGATTTCATCATGCGAAGTATACCGTGGCGAGGGCGAATGAGGGTACACGAAAGACCTGCGTGTCTTTATTGGCAAAGTATAAATTTAGCATAAAATTCACAAAAATGTAAACAATCATCAATCATCGAGTAGTATGTTTGGCCAATATTTAAACGTAAGAGAACATAATTGTGTGTTTAAAGAAAATGCATACAATCATTCGTATGGATTACACGTCGAATTCGCTACACATATTCACGTAGGCTTGACAACTGTTTGTCCGTAATATACCACCAATCAGTATGCGGTACGGCGATCAGCTGACTCACCATTCCAAAATCGCAGCTATGGAGCTCACTGCCAAGCGAGGAACTTACACAAACTTGCACAAAAACCAAGGTTACGCAAATCACAAAAGAAATTACCACTTACGAGAGAATCTGAGCAGGATGTCTACTGTAAGAATGAAGTAAAAATTAGTTACTTTTTAGCTACCTTTTAGTTCCCTTTTAGTTAATTTTAGTTACGTTTGAATTCAAGATACGTCTGCGGTGTGCAAGTAAAGGGGCACATCACGCGGTGAAGAAAAAGAACAATGAACTGTGTTTAAAGCGGTAAATACAATTCACTTAGGGAGTTATAAAAAAATTAAAATAATAAATAAATACTAGATATTTATTATCAAATGAGTTGTTTCAGGTAATATGTCGTCTTGTGCACAAGGCGTTGTTATAATTGCCAAGAGGATGCTCTGCTCTTGACCGTTTGGCGAGATTTCCTTTGTCACCGCGGTAGATCACGAAGAAATTTATGGGACGGTAAGTGATTGTAACCGAATTCTGTCTTCACAGTCAGGTACGGAGAAATTTCGAGATGTTACACGATCGGCGCTGGTCTCACCCATTTGTCGAGATTCCCGTAGTTTTCGTGATAGAACACGGATAAATATCGCGATTTAGATAATCGGTGTCACTTTTAGTCGTTCGACGAGATTTCCATTGTCCTTGAGGTCGGGCACGAGAAAATATAGCATTATTACGCAATCGGCGCCACTTGCTGTCCGTTTGACAATAATCCAGTTGTCCTCGTCATTGAATGCGGATAAATATCGCGATGTACCGCAAACGCTGCCGCTCTCGGCCGTTTTACGAGATTCACGTTGTCCTCGCGATATTGTGCATACCGCGCCGTACCCGGCCGTTGAACGATTGTCTATTCGTCCTGACAGAATGGTGGATGCCAGCTCAAGGTTGGACATGGTTAAAATTCACAAGTAGTTATGGACAAGTTGTATGGCCGGCGCCGTGATTCCCGCTGTCCCTATTCTGTGGTTGGGAGCTCATCAGTTCAGGGTGGATCACGAGGAGAAATTAGTATCGCGACTCTATTTAGGCTGTCATATCTAAGTGGGTTAATGCACTTCTCGCTCCCCGTACACTTTTGAGTATACGGACATGGGAAAAGTAGCGAGTAGGTTTCGGAATGTTTCGTGATTGGTGCCCGATCACCTTTGATGGGATTCCCACAGTCCTCGTGGTCACAAGTTCACGCTAGGGTGTGGGTTTTATGATTTTACGTAACTGACGTCGATTTCGGTCCATTTGACGAGATTCCCGCAGACAAGTCGTGCGGTCAGACGGCTGTCTTGAATATGAATTTTCGAAGTAGATATCAAATATTAAGAATTATTCTGAGAGGATTGCACGAATAATACGACTAGAGGACACGTTTTCTTTCGAATGCGAATCACGAATTATACAAGTTTTCGAAATAACCGGTTAGATTATAATATATCCGATTGAACCAAAGTTCGAAGGAAAAATCGACATATAACGGAATTTCGAATTAACCATGCTGGATGTCGCAAATTTACGAGACAGATTTTTAAAATAAGTTATAGCCCACGTATTTCGAAGCTTTTTCGAAACGGTAACATTTCGCAAGATTGCGACATTAAATTATTTTTCGTTATTTCTGGACTTCAATTTGACAGTCTCCAAATAAATGCGAGAAATGCGAGGTTTCTGATTAGTTTCAGAAGTTTTCGCGAATAAACATCTCGCGAAATGTCAGATTTCCTAATAACACAGATAAATATTTCACACAAAACTAAAACGTCTTCTTGATGCCGAAAATATACGCTGAACGATGTATACCACTCAGGGTATCCTCAGTATGCATTTTCTCGAGGTCGGGCACGGGAAAATATAGCTTATGCAAACAGCGCCGCTTGCGTGAAACTCGCTCCATCGAATTCTCTGAGCCTAGAGGCACGAGTTTAAACGATTCAATTCGCCTTCAAAAAATTTTCGTTACCCGTATGTACAATTCGTTACTTTTTCGTTACTTTCGTTACCCATTTGTAAAATTCGTTGCTTTTTCGTTACTTTCGTTACCGGTCGACACCTTGTTGAGAATGGAAATTATTTGCAGTTCCTTTATCTTTTACAATATATCACTGGGGCCCGAAATTCGGAAGAAATAATAGTAATTAAGAAGATCGGAAGACGAGGTGAAAATTCGGAAAGTTTCCGAATAAATCGGAAGGGTTGGCAGGTATGCAAACAGAAAAGGACTTAACATGGAAAGAAGTGGAAGATGCAGTGAGGAAGATGAAAGGAGGGAAGGCACCGGGTGTGGATGAGTTGAGTGTGGAGATGGTGCGAGCAGCAGGAGAGGTATCAATTGTATCAATGGTTGTACCGAGTGATGAAGACAGCAAGGAAGGAAAAGAAGATTCCAGAAGACTGGAAAAAGAGAATAATTGTCCCGATATTCAAGAAAGGTAGTAGAACAGAATGCAGACACTATCAGGGAATAACACTAAAAATGAGTCATTGTGCAAAGATAATTGAGAAAGTTTTGGAAAGGAGAATTAGGACAAGGATAGAAGGAGGGATGAGGGAAGAACAAAATGGCTTCAGAGCAGGAAGGTAAGGCAGTTACAAGAACCGCACTATGAGTATGGAACAGATCTAATGATGGCCTTCCTGGACATTGAGAAAGCATATGACAGTGTATACAGAAACAAAGTATGGAAGTCCCTGGAGGACAGAGGAGTAGAAAAATGGACTATACGGAGGATAAAGGAGATGTACAAGGGAAGCGTGAGCTATGTGAAAGTGGGAGGAGAGATCGGACTGGTTGGAACAGAGAAGCGGCCTGAAACAAAGAAGTGCACTGTCACAGTTACTTTTCATTGTGGTGATGGATGATATATGACCCAAGTGGCACAAGTAATTGGGGAAGGAAAGATGAAAGCAATGGTGTTTGCAGATGATTTGATGATTTGGGGAAACAAGGAGGAGGAGGTACAGGAGCAGTTGGATGTGTGGGAAGGAATAATACAAGGATATGGGATGAAATTTAGCATAAATAAGAGTGAGATGGTGATCACAACATGGAAGAAGGAAAGAACCACAACGGGAATGACAAATTTATTGGTGGGGAACAGCTGAAGAAAGTGGAGAGTTTCAAGTATCTGGTAAGCCTGATACAAGATAATGGAAGAAACGATAGAGAAATAAATGAGTGGGGCAGACAGGCAGAAGCATTCCGGAGGAGTGTGAGAAGCATGTTATGGAGCAAGGATGTCCCTCAGAACAGCAAAAAGATCATATATCGGACTTACTATGTCCCTATCCTGACGTATGCCTCGGAGACCTGGGTTATGAAAGGATGGGAGAAGAGCAAAATACAGGCCAGTGAGATGAGATTCTTGAGAAGCAGTATTGAAGCTACAAAGATGGACAGAATAAGAAATGAGAGGACCAGAGAATTAATGGAGGAACCATTACAGGATGGTATAGAGAAATCTAGACTTAGATAGTATGGACATGTAAAACGAATGGAGGAGAAGAGGATACCCAGGAGAGTACACGAGACGAAGTGGGAAGGAAAGAGACCGAGAGGAAGACCGAGACACAGGTGGCTGAAGGGGGTGGAAGAAAGCGTGAAGAAGAGAGGAGAAGACTGGACAAGGATGGAGGCTGAGAGATGGTGGGAGGACAGAAGACATTGGAGAGGCTTGTGTTCCAAACAGACCCGGCCATTGGCTGGAAACTGTGCAAGATGATGATGATATACATTATTTTGACAGCAGCAAATTCTTCTAATAAAAAGGTACAGGACAAGTTCATACAACATGTGGATGGTATTGTACAAAACACAATTCACAAGAAAATGGCAACTTTGAACGATAAATTTAAACGGTTAATTAGAGAAAGCACAAAAAACAATGACTCATTTCACATACATTTCAAAAACCGATTGAAAATTTATCTAACATCAAGTTTAATCAATCTGAGATGCAAATCCTTGAGAAAGGACTAAAATTCAATTGAAATGTGAATTATAACAAACATAATAGCGATAAACTTATAGCCGAAACTGAGGACCTTTCAAAAAACTGCCCATGAACAAGCAAACAAAGCAAGACACGAGGTTAATAAGAAAATTAAGAAAATATTCAAACAGTCAAATCCCAAACCAAGTAACAACATAACTAATCAAGAACTAAAGATATTAAAAACAAAATAGAAATAAATAATTTAACAGTCACTAAAGCGGATATGGGCAACACTACGGTGATCATGCATAAAAATGACTACGTCAAGAAAACGGAAGAATTTCTCGATAACTCAAATTTCGTAACCCTAACCAAATATCCTACGTCATTATCACAAAGGAAATTAAAACAACTCCTCAAGAACACCCTGTTCTTACTAGACGAAAAACAATCGAACAGATTAACCAATATGAATCAGAGTATGACCACATTAAGACACTGCCCAAGATACACAAGAAAGGTACACCCATAAGACCAATAGTTAACTTTAGAAACTTTAGAAACCCACATTATCGTTTTAAACCTAATTGCTCATTTAAGAATACTTAACACTTTTGTGGGAAAAAAATATATATATATATTTAATTTCAATTTAGACAAAGAGCATAGATTACTCACAGTGGACATTAAGGACATGTTTACTAACATCCCAGTAGGAAGCACAATAAATACGGTATAGAGAAAATTTGAAAAACAATAGCAATCTATCGGACATAGAAATCGAGGAGTTCATCAAGATTTTAACGTTCACGTTAGACAACAACTATTTTTTGTTCAACAATAAAATTTATAAGCAGGAAGAAGGGTTGGCGATAGGATCACCAGCTTCTGGAATCCTAGCCAACATATACGTGAATCATTTGGAACATTGTAAAATAATGGATAAAATTAAGGGCATAACATTTTGGGGGAGATATGTGGATGATATTTTTGTCATTCTAGACAAAAATATCTTGGATGAGAACACATTTTTAAGCAAAATAAATGAAATAAACACAAACATTAAATTCACTATAGAATCAGAAAATAACAACTCCATAAATTATTTAGATCTCATTGTCACGAAGAAAAACAATTGGTTAAATTATAAAATATACAGAAAGCCAATGCAAACTAGTACAGTTATAAAGAAAGATTCTAATCACCCAGAAGGTCATAAGAGAGTGGCTTTCATAAGTTTCATAAATAGGGCTGTCAATTTACCTTTAACGGAAACAGCTTACAAAGAGGAAATTTCCGTAATATATCAAATTGCGGAAGCGAATGGTTACAACAGAACATATGTAGGTAAATAACATTATCAATAAAATTAAAAACAAGCCTAAATCTAACTTAATAAGAGAAAATAAAGAGAAATCAGTTTATGTCGTTTTTACCTACACCAATAATTTAACTTACAATATAACGAGTGCATTGAAGACATACAACGTGAAAGTGGCTTATAAAACGGACAACAGCAACCACAAAAAATAAATAATTTGAAACTAATTAATCAAACAAACACAGTAGATCAGGTATATACAAAATGAAATGCGCAGAATGCGAAGCTGATTATACAGGTCCAACAGGACGCAATTTTAGCACTCGTTATGCAGAACACTTAAATGCAATTTAACATAGAAAATTTTCTGCTATAGGAACGCACATGAATGAAACGGGTCACAAATTCACCAACATAGAAACGGATTTAAAGATACTTCATTACGAGAATGAAGGATCCATAATGAATATTTTAGAACAATTAGAAATAAATACGGCTCAAAGAACCAATCCAACTCGTAATCTTAATGAAATTATTTTTGAAACTAATATTTTACATGATACCCTCTTGGATCTTCTTGGATCATCATCATCATCATCATCATCATCATCATCTTCTTCTTCTTCTTCTCCTTCTCCTTCTTCTACGGCCTCATTGGACCACTTCAGTCAATCATTTCTTGGTCCTCTTCTTCAGTAAGTTTTCTTTCAGAGTTGCCCAGTAGCTTTTAATTCGTTCTAATCTTCTCAGGCATTCCTCATCTGTAAATGACCTTTTTACTGTATGACGTTTGTCTATTTTTGCTATAAATCTTATTTTTACATCTTTCAGTTTTTTTACATTTTTTGTTTTGTTTTGCAAGTCATTGAAGGTTATTTCTAATTCTTTCATATCTTCTAGAATTTCCTTAATCCTTCCTACTTGTTGTTGCATATTCCAAAGTTTCTCAACATTTTTTCTAGATAATCTGGTTTCTGGTGTCCTCATAATGTGACCAAAAAAGAAGAAATCTGTTTCTTCCGAATAGTATCAGTGATGGGCTCTAGTTCTCTGTATACCACTTCATTTGGTACTATCCGCAATTGTCCATCTCTCTGATATTTTTTATTTATGCATGTTCTAGCTATTTTTCTTTCTACTTTTAAAATTTTGTCGATTCTGTTTTTCTGAGTAACTTTAAAAAGAGTTTCGCTTCCATATGTCACCTCTGGTTGAACCACTGTCTTGTAATGTTTTAATTTTGTTGTGATTGATAGACATTTTCTTTTATATGTAGCCCATGTTAATTTTTGGGCTTTTATCATTTTATTAGTTCTTTCTTGCCATTCAGGTTTCTCATCCAAGTTGTAAGTTATAATTTCTCCTAAGTATTTAAATTGCTTCACTATTTTAACTTTCTTGTTATTTACTGTTAAGTGATTAATTAAAAGTGGTTGCTACCATTATCTTTGTCTTTTCAAATGATATCTGAAGTCCAATTTTTTGTGCTATATTTTGTAGGCTTATTATTTGATTTCTGGCTTCTTGAATATTATTAGCCAGTAACACTAAGTCATCTGCGAATCCTAAGCAATTTAAGTCTATTTGATCTTTCTTGGTTCCAATTCTTATGCTCCTAGGATTTTCCCTGTACCATTCCCCCATCACGTATTCCAAAGCACAATTGAAAAGTACAGGCAATAAACCATCTCCTTGTCTTAATCCTGTTTTAATCGTAAACGGCTCAGATATTTCTCCTCTGAATTTTACTTTAGGTTTGGTGTTTGTTCGAGTTAGTTTTATAATTTTTATTAATTTGGGATGAAGTCCGAAATTCCTTAGTATTTTCATCAATAAAGATCTACGTATACAATCATAAGCTTTTTTGAAGTCTACAAAGGTTATGACTTGATATTTTTGTCTACTTTTGTAGTAGTCCATTACTAATTTTAAGGTGATTATCTGTTCAGGGCAGCTTTGCCATGGTCGAAATCTACCTTGGTATTCTCCTATTTCCAGTTCTAATTGATCTTTACAACGATTATATAGAATTCGTGACATGATTTTATATCATCATCATCATCATCTTGTACAGTTTCCAGCCCCAGGCTGGGTCTGTTTGGAACATAAGCCTCGCCACTTAGTCCTTTCTTCCCACCACCTCTCCGCTGTCACTCTGGTCCAGTCCTCGCCTCTCTTCTTGACACATTCCTCCACTCCTTTCAGCCATCTATCTCTTGGTCTTCCCCTTGGTCGTTTCTTCTGCATCTGCATCTCATGTATCCTCTTGGGAATCTTCTTCTCATCCATTCTCTTTAAGTGTCCATACCACCTCAGTCTTGATGTCTCAATCCTACCTTGCAAGGGCTCCTCTTTCACCATTTCCCTGACCTTTTCATTCCTCACCCTGTCTGTTCTTGTTACTCCGATCCTACTTCGCAGGAACTTCATTTCACCTGCCTGTATTCTGCTTATGTCTCTTTTCTTCATTGTCCACGTTTCTGAAGCATATGTCAGTATCGGGATATAGTAGCTTCTGTATAACACTTCCTTGCTTTTTTGTGGGACATCTTTATTCCACACTAAGCTCCTAATGCTTCTCAGGAATGCTTCTGCCTGTCTGCCATGTTCCGTAATCTCTTTGTCATTTCTCCCATTTTCCTCCACTATACTTCCCAAGTACTTGAGACTTTCCACCTTCTTCAGCTGTCCACCTCCAAGTGTTATCCCACTCATTGGTCTGACCTTTTTCCTGGTCGTTAACAGGATCTCACATTTACTGATGTTGAACTTCCATCCGTACTCTCCCACTGTTTCTTCCCAAGCCTTCAGTTGCTCCTGAATTTCCTCCTCCCTGTTTCCCCAGACCATGAGATCATCTGCAAACACTATTGCTTTCATCTTATCTTCTCCTATCTTTCCTGCTATCCATGTCATTACCTCGTCCATAACCACAATAAAGAGAATGGGTGACAGCGCACTACCCTGTTTCAGGCCACTCATTTGTCTGAACCAGTCTGTTCTTTCCCCTCCAACTTTCACACAACTCACACTTCCACAATACATCTCCTTCACTCTGCCTACAGTCCCTTTTTCCACTCCCATGTTTTCCATTGCTTTCCAAACCTTCTCCCTACACACACTATCATAGGCCTTTTCGATGTCCAGGAAGGCCATCAACAGATCCTCTCCAAATTCGTAGTGGTGTTCCTGGAGCAGTCTCACTGAAAATATGAGATCCACTGTTGATCTCCCAGGTCTGAAACCATACTGCTCCTCTCTCAATTTTCTCTCCACTTTGGCTCGTATTCTACTTTCTAATATCTTTTCATATATCTTGGCACAGTGAGGTATGAGTGTGGCTCCCCTGTAATTTCTGCTCTCCTTTCTACTTCCTTTCTTAAATATTGGGACAATTAATCCTTTCTTCCAATCTTCTGGGGTCTTTTTCTCCTTCCATGTCACCCTCATCATACGGTACAGCCACTGTTTCCCAACCTCCCCTGCTGCCTTCACCATTTCAACACTCACTTCATCCACACCCGGTGCCCTTCCTCCTTTCATCTTGTCTATAGCCATCTCCAGTTCTCTCCAATTCAGGTCCTTTTCCATTCCTGTGTTGTCTTCTCCATCTTCCAATACATTGTCTTCCTCCCTATGACCATTTGGATTCAGCAAATCCTCAAAGTACTCTTTCCACACTGTCTTGAGTGTTTCTTTGTTGTGTACCTCATTTCCGTTTTTGTCCATCATTACCACATCCTCTCGCAGACCTCTTCTCTTACTTTTGACCATCCCATAAAGTACTTTCTTATTTCCTCTGCTGTCTTCCTCCATCATCTCTGTCCACTTTACCATCCACTTCTTCCTCTCCTCTGCGACAATCTTGTTTTATATGTGATATCCAAAAGGGAAATTTCTCGATAGTTGTCAGGATTTGATTTTTCTCCTTTCTTGTATAATGGATGTATTATAGCTGTAGTCCAATGGTCTGGCAGTTCTTCTTTGATCCAAATGTTCACTATGCATTGGTGTAATGAAATCTTTACTGGTTCTGCTGCATATTTCCACAATTCTGCAAATGTTTGATCTTCTCCACACGCTTTGTAGTTTTTGAGCTCTCTCAGAGCTTTGTAGACTTCTTGGATTGTGGGTGGATTTATATTTTCTGATGGTGTTTTAATAATGGTGTCTGTATTTATTTGAAGCAGTTCTGGTGGATCTTTGCAATTTAGGAACTTGTTAAATGTTTCTGCTAAAATTTCTGTATTCTTTTTTATTACTATGAGCTAACTCGCCATTTTTGTCTTTTAACATTAATGTTGGAGGTTCATATCTTTGTAGTTGTTTGCTAAAAATTTTGTAGTATCTTGAGTTTGTTTTCGCGCTATTTGTTTCGATCATCAGAAGTATATCCTTTTGGTATTGCCGTTTAACCCTTCGTATTATTTTTTGAGTTATCTTCTTTTGCTTTATGAGTTCCAAGTGTGATTCATCTGTTTTTGACGCTGATACCGTAACCAGGCTTGATGTCTATCTTCCACTGTTTTATCACACTCCTCGTTTCACCATTGGTGTTTCTTCCTTGGATTTATTGGGGCTACTTGTTCAGCTATTTGTTTCAATTGGGGAACTATTTCCTCTAGATCATCTGTTATTTTAATATATCTAGTTCATTCTTTGTATCCCTTGTTATTTATTAGTTTATGAGGGTCGTATGTTTTTTTGTTTTTCTTTAGGTGAGGTTTTTTTTCTTTGTCAATGGGGTGAATTTAATTTTAATCTTTATTATGTAATGATCCGATCCAGTATCTGTTCCTCTCAAAACTTTCGCATTGTAGATCTCCCTGTGATAGTTCTTATCCATACATATTCACCTTTTTTCCAATCTGGATGTTTCCAAGTTTTGAGTTTATTTGGTCTTCTCTTGAAGTAAGTCGATTTGGAGATCATATCAGGGTACAGCAGAGCAATGCATTCTATCAAAGTGTAAGAAAACTTGTTTGGGATAAGGAAGTACCAAGGAAAAGCAAGGAGGTAATGTATAAAGTGTACTATGTTCCCATACTAACTTATGCAGCTGAAACTTGGACCCTGACTAGCAGGCAAGAGAGTAGAATCCAAGCCAGTGAAATGAAATTCCTAAGAAGTATGATAGGAAAGACAAGGAAAGACAGAGTGAGGAATGAAGATGTTAGGAAGGAAGTTGGGCTGGGAAAACTAAATGAGAGAATTGAGAAGAATAAACTAAGGTGGTTTGGACATGTAAAGAGGATGGAGGAAAACAGAATACCAAGACAGATGCTGGAGGCGAAGTGCAAGGGTAAGAGAGCAAGAGGAAGACCTAGAACAAGGTGGATTGATTCAGTGAAGAACAGCGTAAGAAAAAGAAATCTAGACTGGGACAAGATCGTGGAAGAAGAATGGTGGAAGGAAAGAGGAAAGTGGAGAAGTGCCATAAATACCCCGACCCGGCAGGAGCTGGATAAGGGGAAATGATGATGATGATGATCAGGGTTCCTGCAAAATTCCACCAGTCTTATGCAATTCCTGTTCTTCTCTGTGCTGGCCATTTTCCTATTATGTCTCTATCTTTTTTCCCTTCCTAGCTGGGCATTAATGTCTCCAATTAAAATTTTGGTGTGACTTTTATTTATGTTTGTTGCTGTCTGATCCAAAAGCTCCCAAAATCCCTCCACAGCATCTTTGTGTTCTTTCTTATTATTTTTATCACTAGTTGGGGCATGGGCATTTAGTATGGTAAACGTTCTATTTGAAGCTTTTAGAGTTAGTGTCGAGAGCCCAGGGGATAATGCTTTGAATTCTATGATGGACTCGATTATTTTGAGATCGACTACGAATCCTGTTCCGAATTGAGGACATTGCTTCATTACTCTTTTTCCTGGTATTCCCTTGTAAATTCTATACCCTTGTGATTCTATTGGTTCCTGATCAGTGTTTCTCATTTCTTGAAGCCCAGTTATTAGAATCCCTTTGCGATCTGAAATGAAAATCCACAGCCTGCTTCCAGTCTCCGACCGGGTCAGGAATGGAATGAATGAAGCCCCCATCTAGCGGCGAGGATATGAACTGTGCCGGCTGCAGAGGCCTGACGCACTCCTCTGGGACAATGATTAAATGAATGACAGATGAAATGAAATGATAGTGGAGAATGTTGCTGGAATGAAATTTTGACAGGGAAACCCTTTGCGATCTAATTATAAGTAATTATTTTTTTTGTAGCAATGCCTCATAATATTTAATATACAGTGGAATCTCGTTAGCACGTTCTCGGTACGACGTTTTCCCGTTTAGCGCGATGATTTTCTCAAGTCCCAGTCCCAATTCTACAAAATACATGTTGATATTTCCCCTTAATACGTTCTCTATTCCCGCTTACGACGATCAAATTTCCGCTGTACTATTTGTAAGCGAACCGGATTTTATTCTTATTACAATATAAAATTCAGCTTCTGGAAAACACGACGCGATATTGCCTCATATTCTCTGATAGTTATTGACAGTGTAGAGGATTTCATTGTGTTTGACGGCGTAGAAGCGGCTATAGCTATGACGCAACACAGGTGACGTGTCTCTCTCCCGCTGCCCTTTCTCTACTTTCTCAAGTCCCTATCCTACTAAATTCATGTTGATATATCCCCTTAATACGTTCTCTATTCCCGCTTACAACGATCAAATTTCCGTTGAACTATTTGTTAGTGAACCGTATTTTATTCTTATTTCATAAAAAAATCGGCTTTTGGAAAACACGACGCGATATTGCCGCATATTCTCTGATAGTTATTGACAGTGTAGATGATTTTATTGTGTTGGACGGCGTAGAAGTGGCTATAGCTATGACGCAACACAGGTGACGTGTCTCTCTCCCGCTGCCCTCCACCCCCTTCCCTTTGTTTATTTCTCATGTAGGCGCATTATTGTCTTCGTATTCCGCACTATTGACTTCTAGTTCTTAGTGTTCACGTACAGTTATGACCTATTTTATTGCGTGTTTCATAATGGATAAGAAGAAAGTACGGCAGATAACTAATGATGAGAAGATGAAATACATTCGAGACGTGGAATGCAATCCATGCAATCCTCACATGAAGTGTGTGGATATAGCGCGAAAGTGGAACGTTCCTCCGTCTACACTGAACACGATTCTCGGCAAAAAGAAGGAAATCGAACGTGCATTTGAAGAAGGGATGAGCGGCAAAAGGGAACTTGTGCGAGAGGGACAGTTTCCTCAACTAGAAAGCTCTTTATTGAAGTGGTTCAAGCAAGCCTGTGCTTCAAACATATGCGTTTGCGGTCGCCGGCAACAGAGCCGTCTCTGGCGGAGCGCGAGAGCGAGAATGTCCTTGCTGATCAATTATAAAGAAAGACCCTGTATTATATGTGTTTGGAAGCGGATGGGGAACATTTTCAGCATCTACTGTAAATCATGGCCAGTAAAACTGCATGGTAGGCTACTGATTTTAAGCACCGTATTCTGCCGTAGGCCTACATATGCGTACGCTGTCGCTGGCAACTGAGCCGTCACTGGCGGAGCGCGAGAGCGAGAATGTCCTTGCTAAGCAAACCCTGTATTATACTGTAGTGTAGAGGTACAGTAATTTGTTTTTATGTTATTTATTCCGTGTAAGTTACTGATAACCTATGTTTATGTTGCGACTGTAGTAGTGCATACAATCACTTACTAAGGTCGGCGATTTGACGTCCATATATACGCCACATTCTTTCTTATACGTTGTAAATGCAGTATGGCGTTTTTCGGTAGTACGTTTTCCCGCATATGACGTCCAAATTTTTCAGTCCCTTGAAAAACGTACTAACGAGATTCCACTGTATACTAAGTAGAGATAAAAGATTAAGGAATATGATTATAAGATTCCTGCACAAATAGGAAGGTATCAAAACCTGTACTCCCGGCAACTACTGTTTAGATGTGCGCTACTTACACATACTCCCACCTTGTTTCCCTTCCATTTCCCTGCCGGCAGGTCATCGCTAGTACAGGCTCACCCTACAGCTATCAGTTCAGCTTGAGACAGCTGTGAGTGCACACACACATGCCGCACTCAAGGACTCATGTTAAGATAGGCTAAGAGGACCATAGAATGGAGGACAGTGGTGGAAGAAGAATGGTGGCAGGACAGACAGCTATGGAAGGGGCTTGTTTATTCCCACACCCGGCCTGCTGGAGTGGAGAATCGATGATGATGATTATTATTATTATTATTATTGCAAGCACAAGTTGAATCCACAGTGGCCAAAATTTTCGATCGGTTAGGAATTTTACAAAATTTAAGGGATCAATAGTTCTAACTAGTATATTTTATATTTCCTTAGAATAAAATGCTGCTCAAAACATGCTACCATACAGCAAGAGGATTTG
Source organism: Meconema thalassinum (assembly GCA_946902985.2). Lineage (NCBI taxonomy): Eukaryota > Metazoa > Arthropoda > Insecta > Orthoptera > Tettigoniidae > Meconema > Meconema thalassinum. The sequence continues at coordinate 565,978,406 of OX336391.1, read as the reverse complement.
AACTGGAAATTACGTAAGTTTTAATAATCCACGTGAACTAGGTGAACAATGTTCGTTTAAACAGATTTGAAAGCAATCAGATACTAGCATTTGTTCTTTCTTCTTTTTATTATAGTCAGATGGTGATGCAACATCACAACATTGGTGTAATATAATACAAGAACCTTGCCTCATCAATAGGAAACAAGATTAATTATATTCAACAGATTAAATAAGTTGACACTTTGCCATTTTAGTAATATGGGACGAAGAAGCCTACTGGAAAGACTCAATTGCTTTTAATAGACATTATGTGATAGCATTGTAATATAATAATAATTTTTACAATAGGCATGTTAAGTTTCATTGTTTATTAGTTATAGTGGATATTTTAATATGTTAAAGAAAGTAGATGCATTTGATGATGGACTATGTTTTTAAATAAGTGTTTTTTACAATATAATAATAAGTGCACCTGGCTGAGGAAAGGCGAATTGTACGCTTGAAACATGTCCCAGTGTTAAACAAAGAAAATTTTCTAATAAAGAGTATTGAATAGATGGAACAGTATAATAACTAGTCAAATAGGATAATCAGTTAATACGGACCAATATGACATTAAATACTCCTAGGGAGAATATTGGCAAGAGACCAAGAGGTAGACCTCGAAATGGGTGGATGAACCAAGTACACAGAGCCTTGGCTAAGAGGAGCATAGAATGGAGGACAGTGGTGTAAGAAGAATGGTGGCAGGACCGACAGCTATGGAAGAAAGCTTGATACGGTAATTCCCATGACTGATGATGATGATTATTGCAAGCACAAGTTGAATCCACAGTGGCCAAAGCCGAAGTTTACAGGTTTGACTCGTGCATGCATCAGACATTTTCATTATTTATCTCCCATTTCACATTGTTTGTACTCATACTACACACAGCCTAAAAACTGAAAACCACCTCAGTCAATAAAGGACTTACAGTGAATTGAATCTTCAACATTCGATTCTCAAAATTATAGAAAATGCAGTTAGAATAATATCAAACAAAGTCGATTCATTTTTACTCCCAAATATTTAGTGCATTTCTTCTTTATATTTAAAAACCCAGCACAGTCATTTCTGAAAAGGCAATCAAGCTCAAAAATAAATCAGAGATTATCAGATACCTTAGACATTTAGAGTACATTAATACCCGAACAAGCTCAAAAACATAAAAATGTAGTAAAAAATCGAAAATAAATCTGAGATTATCAAATATCTTACCGACATTAAGGATATTAACAGCCAATAATGCTCAAAAATATCTGAGATTATAACATATCTTAAACATTGAAGACATTAACAACCAATCATACTCGACAATAAATCTGTGATTATTAGATATCTGAGACATTGAAGACATTAACAGCCAATCGCGTTCGAAAATAAATCTGAGATTTTTAGATGATGTAGACATTGAGAACATTAATAGCCTCACAAACTCAAAAACAAATCTGAGATTAACATGTATCTTAGACATTGAGAACATTTACACCCATGAGTTTGTTAATGTTAAGTATAACAATATTATAGGAAATTGATTACCTTGGAATCTGACAATCTTTTGGCAATTGTTCTTCTCATGGTAGTGACTTCTACATCATCAAAGCCAGCTCCAGGCATTCTTTTAACTGGAGGCTTAGCAGGCTTGGATGGTTTTGCTTTTGCTGCATCTTCTTTAGAAGGGGGAGGCACTGAATAAAAAAACACAGTTATTGGTTAATTTACACGCAGGTAGATATTTATTCAGGCACCACCAATAGGTGTTTGCCAAGCACCACACAGGTTGGTTGCTTGTTTCCTTAGTTTAGGGGCTGCGACAAAGCGGTCATGTAGCTCACAAGAGCTCACAAATTATGTATATTTACGATCCAAATATAGTAGACTACTTTCATCGAAATATAATGTTTTTCAGTTGGTCAACACAAATCTACCCAATTGTAATGGATGTTCCCCTAATCCTGAAAAAAATGTACACGAGATTAATAAATACACTTGGATGACCAGTTTCAATCATCAAGCAATCATCATCAGAACCTTTATCAATCTCAAGTAAATTCTTTTTCAGGATTAGGGGAACATCCATTACAATTGGGTACAATCATGTTGACTGACTGAAAAAGTGACAGTCAGTCTGAAAGACTAGACTTTGTATCAATTTAAATGCTACAAATGCTGAAAAATGCTAGAAAGGCTGGAGGCTTCTGGCTTTGCTCGAAGCCAAAGACTCTTGACATGTTAGAAAATCTTCTGCATAATACTTATCTTGCTTTATAATACTTTACCTTGTTTCAAATTACTCGCGAACGTCAAGGGCAAAGCAAGGTCAAGCGCACGGGGCGAGACGGCTGGATGACGTGCCCCTTCCATCCAGTCTAAAAACACTTATAGTGGGCGATGTATTGAAGATAGAAATATGCTCTCGCGGACTTTTTTGTAGAACTTTTCATGCTGACCAATTCTTACGATCATAGTATATTGATATTTTTAACGGTTTGCCCAGCGTAAGCTTAAGAAGCGCACGGACGCCAAGTTTGTTTTAGACTTTTTCACTGAAATCGTTACTGCTTGGCTTCCTTTGATCATACATAAATTATTTTCTACAGAATCTTTCCTCGAGATATCCTTTACAGAATGGTGAAAACCGCATCAAAATCCATCCAGTGGTTCTCGAGATTACCCGTGACATCCAAGAATCATGGATTTTTGTCTTATACTAACGAAGTAGAGATTGTCGGGGAACACATGCACCAAGTGGTACTATGACATCACACATCTCAGTGCATCTAGGTACATTTCGTCCCGTCACCGTTTGAGATCATTTAAAATGATAAAACATAATATTTCGATTACGAAGGCTTCCAACACAATAATAAAAATATAGATGACATATTGGCTTTCACGACCATTAATTATACATTTAAACTCCAGCAAATCTTTTAGGTTTTTGCCGTGCCTGTTACAGACCAAAACCGGCTAAACTAAATAGTTCTTCCAGACCTCTGGCCATGTCATGCAGATTTACTTTGCCTGAGCTTTCAGCCATCAAATCCATGGATCCAACATTCAATTTTATCTTACCGTATCCTGCAGAATTTTATTCCAAGTGCCTTATCCGGCTCCGTGGCTAAATGATTAGCGCGCTAGGCTTTGGCCCGAAGTGCCCCAGGTTCGATTCCCGGCCGAGCCATCAGGGATTTTAATCTCCTGGGGTTATTTCGCGTGGCTCGGGGACTGGGTGCATGTGACGTCTTAATTCTCACTTCATCCACATTACGACGCGCAGGTCGCCCACGGGCGTCAACTAGAAAGACCTGTACTCGGCCTCTACGGAGGCCACACAATCATTATTACATTTATCCCAAGTGCCATACATTTTTATGTTGTAATTTTCATTTCCTCATCCATTATCTAAATAACTTTCACAATATTTTAACTAAAATGGAAGAAAGCCTATTCCAACAAGCAGCAGTAGTGCATATGGGCTGTACTGGCGAGCCCAGTCTCTTGATGTCACTCCTCCACCAACATACCCACCTAGAGTCAAAAGTGTGCCATGTCTGTTCCCATGTTTCTATCAGTCTTCTCCTGTTCAACGAATGTTTAGTTGGAAAAAGATTAATTTAAAAAAATCATAAACAAACAAATACTGGAGAAGGTAATGAAAAGGCACTCAAAGAAGTAATCCAATTAGGAGAGTGCAAACTGGTAATTACCGTATTATTTTCAACCACAACCAAGATAAACATGAACACACAAAGATAAAATTCTAGCAGCTGCTATACTTGAATAAACATTTGCTTCAATCCAGCACATTTTCTCCCAAAATCAAACTCTTGATTTTTTTTTTCAAGAAAATATACAATCATGTGTTTCATATTGTTTCCTCTATGGATTTCTTCAAAAATCCACCTACTAACATGAAACAGATACTTTTAATTGTATTTCCTTTCATATCCTGTGCCATGCTGCATGGCACTCCTTTCGCTCCCAGGATTTTTTATCAACTCTCCCAGCTTCAAGGAGACTAAGGTATTATTTATTTATTTATTTACCGTATTTATTGAGTTTCCAAAAACATAGAAGAACCTTATTTTGCCTAAGACATTAGGGTTATAGTTCGACAATTACAAAATGTACAACAGTACTTGTATTACATTATAATAACTTATGGAAAATATGATGGATGAATGTAAGAAAATGAGAATAAAAACATAATTTTTTAAATATAGGATGCAGAGGTTTAGTCAATTCATTATTGCAGTAACTCGGGTGACATTTTATAACAAGTCTTTCTCTTCCAAAAGCAGGGCAGTCGAAAAGCAGGTGATTTACAGTTTGAGAGGATCCACAAAAGCATGTTTAGTCATTTAGAATAGTTATGTAAAATCGCTCTAAGTATGACATGAATTTCCCATGTCCAGATAAAAATTGAGTAAGCACAAAGTTCGGAACTAGTATTTTCACTTTGAAGTCGATGACGAATCTCAGGAAAAAATATTTCTCTCGTAACAGATCCTTTCGAAGTTGAGGTCCAAATGTTATTCCACTGTTGAGTTATGAAGCCTTTAATCAGTCTTTTCAGGTGAGATATTGGAGTTCTGTCATGTGAAACTTCCATTGTTGATTGTGCATCCTCTTTAGCTAGGAGACTAAGGTACGACATACTGCCCCCGTTGGCTGCCAAACGAGTCTTGTCAGCCCATGCAGTCATGTTACAATGTCAACATGAAACACTAGTTTGCTGGGGACTATACTCGACTAGTGTATAGCAACTTACATATTATTATGAGGTCTGGTGCATGAAGAATGCTTGTGCATTACTACTTCCTAAGGAAACATAAATGACTCAGGTATTAATGAGACTCATTTAGGCAGTCCAGAAACGTAAAACTTGGTACCAGAATACCGAACATTCCCATGCCCTGTCTTGCAGATCATGTGTGAACTACTGTGGTGCTCAAGTGAAAACTTGTAATGCAGTCCTTTATTAAATGTATAATATTTGTTTTTAAACTGTTCGTCCTTATCTTCCGTGAGTGACTGCATGTGTCGAATGTGCTCTTTTGCCTTTAGTTTGGCTTGCTTTTAGTCCGATATGAGCTAGTGACAAAAAAAAAAAAAAAAAAACGAAAATTGAATATGAGAAACAAAGGGTGAATGGAGGTAGAAAATCAGACATAGGACCAGAAAGGTCGTATGGTAGGTCCAATGGCAATCTATTTGCCTACTTACAGACCCCCATGAATTGTATTAGATGCTCAATTTCTTCTCACTAGTATGTTCTCATCCCCGAATTTTAAATAACATAACATGATTTTAACTTGGTTGAATATTGTTCTGGTGGAAATTGAGCTTGGTGGACTAACATGGAACATCCAATAATCTGGAGAAAGTACATCACGTTTTTGGAAAAATTCTACATGTGATCAGCCTTCAAGTTTTATGTGAGGTTCAAACCCATGCTGTAAAAAACACCAGAAAAAAAGCTCTAAATTCTCCCAAAATTACAGGCATCCACACAGTTCAGATGCTCCTTTCTAAAAGTGTACTTTTCACCAGTATTTTTGCATTCTCTCTCTCCAAGAAAGGACAACACAACTAGGCTGCTTACCTAGAAAGGGCCAAAATCCCAAACTCAAACTTTGAGATTTCCTTGCCAAGTCTTTGCTTTCTTCAGAGGAGTCGCTGCTACTAGTACTATCACTCTCTGAACTCGATGATGTGTCACGGCTACTCATTACATTCAACATGGAATGCTTAGCAGATAAACTTAACCGTCCCCCATCTTCTACTGAAAACACATACATTTGTTACAACGCATGGGGAGCTATTCAGAAAAGAAGGAGCACACAGTTCACACTGAAGATCAGAAATAGTAGGAGCTGCAGCAAGATCATTCCATAGAGAAGCACAGGCAGGCATGCATCCACGAGAGAGATTCACCATAGCTGGAAATGTTCCGGAAACATCCACTTGAAGTTACCCCATTAGTAGAGATTAGCATCTTCAAATTGATTTTTTAGCATTTTGAATTAGAACACATAGTACGGTATTTTTAGAGCATTTTAAGTTAGTCACTTAGGATGATCAATTTAAGGTAATGAACAGCTAACACAAACATAAGCTCCTGGATACAGGTGGTTTGCTGCTTACTTCATACTGTCTGGATTTTGCAGTTTCGTGATTTTACGGATTCATGTCAAATTTTGATTCAGAGGATTTGCATCAAATTCGAATTTAATGATTGTGATTAAGTCTGGGTTTTACAGATATAGACTTTCCTGAATCAAACACTTCTCTATTCAGATACACATCCATTTTTGAAATACTGATTTTTAAATTTCTACAGTGGCAAACTACCTCTCTCCTCACCTTGCTAGTATGCCTCATTGGAAGTTTTGGGGGTTCTACCACATAGCCTACGGCAGTGCTTTTTGAGGATCTAACTAGCCTCCGGGCTGAATACTTAATAGACAGGCTTATCTGATAGGATAGCTGTAGTTGAAACCGGGCTAAGCCTCTCCATCGTCTTCTGTCTTCCCACCACCTCTCAGTCTCCACCCTGGTCCAGTCCTGTATTTTGCACACCACACCTTTCAGCCACTTGTTTCTTGGTCTTCCTCTTTAATTTCATCTCTTCTATCTTTCTGGGTATCCTCTTCTCCTCCATTCACTTAACATGCCCATAGCATTTAAGCCTTGCTTCCTCTATCCTATCCTGTAATACTTCCTCCTTCACTAATTCTCTGATATCATTTCTTAACCTGTCCATCATTGTCACTCCAATACTGTTTCTCTCTCTTCCTTTCACAACCCAGGTTTCCGAGGCATAAATCAGGATTGGAACATAGTATGTCCGATATATAACCCTTTTTCTGTTTTGAGGGACAACCTTGCTCCATATCAGGCTTCTAACTCTCTTATAATTCTGGTCGTCTCCCCCACTCATTTATTTCTCTCTCGTTTCCATTTTCCTGTATCATGCTTCCTTGATACTTGAAACTCTCTACTTTCCTCAGTCGTTCCCCAACAATGGTTATTCCCGTTGTGACTCTCTCCTTCTTCTTGGTTGTAATCATCATCTCACTCTTACTTAGGCTAAATTTCATCCCATATCCACGTACTATTTCTTCCCATACATCCAACTGCTCCTGTACTTCCTGCTATGTGTTTCCCCAAATAATCAAATCGTCTGCAACCACCATTACTTCCATTTTCAATCACCAATCACTTGCGCCACTCTGGTCATTAAATCACCCATCAATGAAGAGTAATGGAGAAAGTGCACTTTCTTGCCTCTAACCATTCTTTTGATCCACCCAATCTGATCTCTCTCCTCCCACTTTCACACAAATCACGTGTACGTAAGGAAGTAATTTTAAAGGAGCAATTTTTTGTTATGTTATTAAAATTAAAATATTTCAACAGTTTAATCATTGTTCAGGACACTATGTATGAAAATAATACTCTGTATCAAAGTTGAAAAAAATAGGATGACATCGGGTGAAAGTAAATTGATAAGAAGCGAGATGACAGACCTGAAGTAGTACGGAAAGACAGGGCTTGTACTTTAAGTTAACTAGTTAAAAAGTTAAACTAAATGATTAAAAAAACTGTCGTCTATGCATAATACATACAGTAGTCAAAGTATTAGATTTTTGTTATTTGTTTTAGTTGCAAAATTCTCACACATTTCCTCAGGAAGGATACACCAACCTAAGTGTTGTGTATCTACATGTAAGTATCGGAACAACAAATACTCTACTGTCGACCAAAGTATTATGTGTACTCGAGTTTGAAGGTTGTTTGTGAAGTAACCAATAGACCTACATAAAATCCAATACCATCAACATTTTCGTCGTTCTATTTTACGTTAGTTCATGTAGGTTTGGATTTTTTAATTTATATTTTAATATTTTTTATCGCAGTTGGAACACAAAAAGTGCACATTTTTAAGCGTGTTTCAACCATGCGTCACATTTAAGAATTATTATCTCAAAAGCCCATATCAGATCGAATCCAAATTTTAACACAATATACATTGGAATGTTGTATAATTGGTTTATTAATTTCACAATTTTGTGTGTCCAAGAAACAAAGTTGTCATCATTGTTGTAAGGTAACTTTTTCTCGGCTCAGGGTGGTTGGAAAATGTAGTTCTTGGTTGCGTTGTAATCGTTATACATCAAAATGTTATGCTGTATGACTGTGAAATACGTAAATTAATTCATTTATTTTATATCGGTATGTATTTGTACGAGGAAATAACACATGGTTCACCAACAAGCCGCTCCGGGAAAACCTGTACAGCGTTGCTGAGATGGAGCCCATCACTTCAAAGCGAGACGCGCCATGATGCGTGTGGGCACCATTTCGGCAATGCTGTACAGCTATTCCCGGAGAGGCTAGCTGGTGAACCATGTGTTATTTCCTCGTACAAATACAAACCGATATGAAATATGTTAATTCATTTACGAATTTCACAGTCATACAGCATAACTTTTTGATGTATAATGATTACAACGCAATCAAGAACTACATTTTCCAACCACCCAGAGCCGAGAAAAAGTTATCTTACAAAAATGATAACAACTTTGTTTCTTGGACACACACAATTTTGAAATTAATAAACCAGTTATACAACATTCCAATGCATATTGTGTTAAAACTTGGATTCGATCTGATGACAAGTTTTTGAGATAATAATTCTTAAATTTGACGCATGGTTGAAACACGCTTAAAAATGTGCACTTTTTATGTTCCAACTGCGATAAAAAATATTAAAATATAAATTAAAAATCCCAAACCTACATGAACTAACGTAAAATAGAACGACCAAAATGATGATGTCATTGGATTTTATGTAGGTCTATTGGTTACTTCACAAACAACCTTCAAACTCGAGTGCACATAATACTTTGGTCGACAGTAGTAAGAGAGCTATCAAAAAGCAGTAGAGTGCATGGTTAAGATCGAAAGATGGAAAGCAGCAACTTGAAATACAGGAACGCATTTGAGAACATGCACAAAGAAAATCAATTGCAAGCTTCGTCTCTCTAATCTAATTATGCACTATGTGAAGATAAGTCAGGCATACGTTTAGTGCCAAAAGATCACAGCAGTTTGCTATTAAGTTGTGGGTGTATTACAATACTTCGTTGAAGTGTACTAGTGCGTCAGTATAGTTAACATTTGAAATATGGGCAAAATATAAGCTTCCTCTAAGAAAGCTTGGCGTAACAATAATTAATGTACACTAATAAATAAGAGGAAGATGGAAATCAGACCTACAGGAAGAACATGCTGCCAAAATACAATATGTGCAGCATAAGAATGATACATTGCCAAAAGGTTGAGAACATTTCAGTTTAGCAACTGTGCGGGACACAAATACTGACAACAAATTCACAAAAGGGCACCACATCTTCCATGACTAAGATCAATTCAACAAGTTTTTGATATTCATCAGAGGATGGGAACTTTCTAAACTAGAACTTCCCATCTCACTGACAAAGTGACATATTAGTTTGGTCACAAGGAAATCTTCTGTAATATTACTTCATCCTTGAATTAATTTGAATCATCCCATTTGTATGCATGCGAGACTTACAGGGAACACACTCCGATTTTAACCAAACTTGGTGAGTGGAATCATCTCAGGCTCAGGAGTGATGAACCTTAAACTTGAAGCTTTCATTCAGATTAAATGTTGATACAAAGTGTTACAAACAAAGTATTTTAATATTGGCACACAACATCCTTGTCCCACTCCTCACCTGATGCCGCTGCTGATATATGATGTGATGCAAAGGGAAGGCTAGCCTTGACTGGCAGGCCAAGGAGAGGTTTTGTATCACCACTCGGTGGTAAATATAGTATTTACTACACATGCTTAAAGATAAGACTTAAATTCCAATAAAATAAAGAATTCAGCAAAATTAAATTAAATTAAGCAATAGCAAAACAAATGAACCTTACAATTTAATTGCTAAAAACATTCCAAGAAACGATTATACAACTTATTCAAGTGGGCAAACACAGATCCGGCCAGTGGCTGGAAACTGAGCAAGATAATGACTCAAGTGGGCAAATCTTCCTTGTCGTGCTCGTGTGTGTGAATGGAATTTTTCTGGTTTTAATTACAGTATGTATCATTATGGTAAATATATTAGTGAGTGTAACGGTAACCATCAGACACTAAGAATGGGGTAAGGTGCCCCGGGATATGCAGTAAGGTAACTTGCCATTTACAAGAGACGAGAGTGGAAGAACCTAGGAGAAAGTCTCACTGGGAATGAATGGCCAGTGTTAGCGCCAGGAATCTTACTTGGGATTTACAAATGTACAACAACTCATGATGAGTGCCTTAGCCCGTTCAGCCATGGTAGCACTCGTAAGTAGTGGATATGTTTTCCTGTAGTTTAAAATTTTATTTTCTGTTGAACTCTTATAGAATTGATGTCATATCTTTGAGCATGTACAGTAAAATATTTACATTCCCTATAGCACAGCGAAACAATCCTCTCCTCGGCCTGCCCTCCCCTCAGATCACATCGCATACCAACAGACAAGCATGTTGCACGCCAGCATCCCAACACATCGTATACGCATTCAATTTGAATGAGGGTCTCAAGTCATCTCTTAAGACTGAAATGATGCCACTCACCAAAATAGGAAAGTTTTTTCCTTGTTAGAACAGCCCAGGAGGATGAGTGTGCAGAGTTTTCATATCCTCTCCAACCAATAGCACTACTTCATCCACTTCCCACAGCAGTCTGTCTACGGTGAAAGGCCCTAAAAGACATATCGGGGTGCGTGGTTGCAGTAGTGTGATTAATCGGAGAGGATATGAGAACTCGGTGTACACGTCCACCTTGTGCAAGTTTTCGACCGCAACGCTGACATGTACAGTCTGTGTCTTGCTGGTAAAACCTTTACACAGTTTATGATGAAACCATGTCCAGCAAAGCACTTAATGACGTGTCTCAGCTCGTATCCTCCCCATTTCCAGTCATCACAAGTCACTGCATCATCATCATCTTGAACAGTTTCCAGCCACTGGCCGGGTCTGTTTGGAATATAAGCCTCTCCATCATCTTCTGTCTTCCCACCATCTCTCAGTCACCACCTTGGTCCAGTCTTCTCCTTTCTTTCGCACGCAGTCCTCCACACCCTTCAGCCACTTATCTCTTGGCCTTCCTCTTGGTCTCTTTCCCTCTATTTTCATCTCATGTATCTTCCTGGGTATCCTCCTCCCATCCATTCGCTTAACAAGCCCATACCATTTAAGCCTTGATTCCTCTATCCTATCCTGTAATGCTCCCTCCTTGACTAATTCTCTGATCTTCTCATTATTCAACCTGTCCACCTTTGTCAATCCAATACTGCTTCTCAAGAATTTCATCTCACTAGCCTGTATTCTACTTCGCTCCCTTCCTTTCACAACCCAGGTCTCTGAGGTATACGTCAGGATTGGAACGTAGTATGTCCTATATATGACCCTTTTGCTGTTTTGAGAGACATCCTTACTCCATACCAGACTCCTAACAATTTTCCTGAATAATTCTGCTTGCCTCCCCCGCTCATTTATTTCTCTGTCATTTCTTCCATTTTTTTGGATCATGCTTCCCAGATACTTGAAACTCTCTACTTTCCTCAATTCTTCCCCTCCAATTGTTATTCCCATTGTGACTCTATCCTTCTTCCTGGTTGTGATCATCCACTTGCTTTTGCTTATGCTAAACTTCATCCCATATCCATGTACTATTTCTTCCCATACATCCAACTGCTCCTGTACTTCCTCCTCCTTGTTTCCCCAGATCATCAAATCATCTGCAAACGCCATTACTTTCATCCTTCTTTCGCCAATCACTTCCACCACTCTGGTCATTATATCGTCCATCACTACAGTGAAGAGTAGCGGTGAAAGTGCACTTCCTTGCCTCAAGCCATTCTTCTGTTCCAGCCAACCTGATCTCTCTCCTCCTACTTTCACACAGCTAATACTTCCATTGTACATTTCCCTTATCCTCCACTGCATACGTGTTGTATAAGTCCCACCATGTGAGTCTCTTCTCCACGAGTCCACATGTTTCCCGCAACAATTGTTCATGTTTTCTTATTTTGCTTGTTGCTTGGGTATTCACTTGCTCCATGCAGCACAATTACTTCACCAAGAGGTGCTAAGCTATTAACCCTTATAATACCAGGTACTTACACACTCTTATGCAAGAAATACCAGGCTTTTCTTTTAAAATTTTATAAACTAGCAATGTTTTAATAAAATTACTTTAACTTCTTATAGACATAACCCTGTCATTTTTACTGGACGTAGAAAACAAATTGCTATAAAATACTAACATAATCACATACTCGGATTTTTTAAGAGCGTTAAAAATCCCTCAGTATGCCTTCCTTCGGGGAAGTAAAGCCGGCAGTCCCATGTCATAGATTTATGGCATGTTAAAGAACCTTCCACTAATTACACCTGTGTGAAGCTAAATTATATAGGTTAAGAATGTAAACAACACTCTTAGGTTCCTACGTTCGTTGCCAGGACCCGACTGCAGTGGTGTCTAGTAGCTGAGTTCTGAACTAGTAGTCGTTGACGGTGGTGTTTGGCGGCAAAAGTAGGAACTATTTGAAAAATTTGAAGTCTGCAGTCCTTACTTGAATTAAAAAACAGATAACACACTCTAATACAATCATCACAATTAACACCGGTTATCAGACAGATTCTACACACACCCAAAGTACACGGCACTACATGACCGCGTTGTTGCAGCCCCTAAACTGAGGAACCAACCAACCTAAATTTGCACCACAAGGCAAAAAAACATATTTACATTATGCGAACCGGCAAAAACTAAGGACCATGCAAATATCATGTCATTTCCTTCTCGTAGTTCTCCCTTCCTATCTCTTCCTCCACACTTCCTTCATTCTTTCAGAATGTTGCGCCTTTCTTTCTCCTGTCCATCTTCCTCCCCTGCGCTCTCTCTTTTATTATTTATTTATTTATTATTATTATTAATGAAATGAGAACTCAAAAGTACTTATGAAATTTGAATTTTAATGTCAGCATCAACATTAAGTTGGCTTACTCTCTAGAAAAATCTCACTATCCACTATGACTTAACAAGCATACTTAGGTCCTGGACTTGCAAGAAACAGCAAGCAGAGCTCGAATTTCCAACTGAAACTTCACTAAATACTATTGCAATTGCTGTCATTACTACCTACAGGTTCATCTTCATTTTTGTCACTCTCTGAATCAGTTCAACTGTCACTCGCACTAATAATAACGCCGCGAGGTTATCGTTACATTCACTTCCTGACTGAGAAACTGCATCCCCATCACTAAAACCCATATATTGTCACACCTTCGTCAGAATTATCATAATGTAGCCATCACCAGAACGCATACACACTATTAATCTACTCAGTTAGATCGTCATTGTTCTGGAATGCATCTTGTATTGTTGAAGTCATGTTGCTGCATGTGTGTGATACAAACAGGTGGCCGATATAATCATAACTTTGTAAACAAAGCAATTAGCACAATAATTGCAGTAGATTTAGGTGTGGGTATGTCCTGTCCTGAAAACTGAGAGTTACAAGCATAAACTGAGTAGCTTACATAAGGAGCACTATTCCATTTCTGGTAATTTTTTTAAAGTGCTGCAAGAAATGTTTTTGCTCTCTCTGGTATTCTAAAGGTCATTTTGCTCTTTATACAGGCAAAAAATAAAAGTTACACGGACAAAGACAATAGACAATCTTGTTTCACATCAGTAGGCCTACCAACAGAACAAAATAAAAAACGTTAATAAAAATGATCGGTCAACAGCAGTACCCATTCACCTTGACTACTACAATAGTCATTAGTTTAATACACATCTACAATCATAACCACTTTAAATAAGTGTTGTTTTCACGTAAACATTTCCCTCATCAAGTGTTACATTTCATCATTGTCCTACGATGGTATAAATGAGATGCTATGTATTGTACTTTAAAATTGTTTGCTGATAAAGAGTGTATGACATTCAAAACATGTACGACAAGCTTTATTTAATGCAGACATCTTTTATAAGGTATGAACCTTCATAAATTAAGGTAATCTCTAACAGAATATTAATGTCACGAGGGGTAGATGGCCTTGATATTTTCCCCTTAAAACTAAATTCAAGGCCACCACATTATCTTGTTTATACACTCTCCTTTAAATATATAGTCCATACCTGTTTTAGGTGTTTTTTCTGTCAGTTTATTCGTTGCTATGTACTTCAGCACATCCTCCCTGATAAGTTTGCTTCGGTTTCCAGTAGGGGCGATTGCATCCGCCTTCAGATCATATTTCATTAATAACTGGCGCACAGCTGGGCCGTAACTCCTTTACAACACAGAAACAAGTCATTCAGAGACAGAACTAGATTGCCCTAGGGACAATTGGCATATAGACAGTCTTTCAATACCGTGCAAGGACTAGAAAGACAGAGTTCAGTGGTTCAATTCTAGACTATAGCAACTCTCACTGGCTATTCAGAGTGGCAGCTTTTATTTTTCAGAATTGTTTTCACCCCCACTTCAGTTGAATAAAGGTACAGTATTAACCTGTTTATCTAGAGAAGCCTACCTCACATAACAAAAAAAACTTGAATAAGACGGAATGTGTTGCAAAATCATATTGGATTTTAGATTAGGAATGACGTAACTGTTGCTGCTGAAGTATGGTAATACATTTATTAATAATATCTTGATGGCAAATCACATAAATAGAACAATAAAGTATAAAACAATGCAATGTGTGTGTGTGAATGGTGAGATACAACTTGCAAATGGTCACGTAATCAAAGCAACAAATTGGCAAGCGATGGCAGGATTATGCGCAAAGATCCACAAACAGCACCCATCTCTGCAGAAGTGTGCTTCAAGCTGCATATTCCTTCAGTTTACAATGAAGTATGAAACACCTGTTAAAAATTTTACTCTTAATGTAATTCATTACACTAATGAAACAAATGCCTTGGTTAAGGTAGTACTTTGGATAAGCAGGCTTATACTGTACATCACCTTACTTCAAATTCAAAATGTTCCCCCAAATAATTGTAGTAACACACATGCACTGACTCCACAATAATACAAATTATCTGAATCGCTCACAAACATGAAATGCATGGGGCTGATGACCAAAATCTTAATCAAGCAACAATAATAATGTAGGTATACATATATTTACTCAGGTCATGAAGTCAGTTCTTACTGTGTTTTTAAGTACCTAGCCTATATGTTTGCATTTTATTTATCTTTTTGCATTAAAATGGTTACAGTACCCCACTAAACCTGTGATGCTACAGCCCATGAAGGGCCTAGGCTTACCAAGTGACCGCTGCCCAGCCATTTCGCCTACAGATTAAGGGATGACGTGTGGTCAGCACGTCAGAGAGCTACTCGATTGTCCTCACAAGACTGAGTGTACCCCGTTCCAACCCTCACGTCAGTTTCTAATATCTCTGACGGAGCCAGAAATCGAACCCGGAGCCTCCAGATGTGAGGCAGGTGTGCTACCCCAACACCACAAGGTCAGCAAAATGGTTACTGTACAATTGTGATAATATAACATACCTGCCAACCTTACAAAACCAAAAATCAGGTGATTTTGATACGAAAATCAGGATAAATCAGGATATGCAGTGCATATCAACACAATTAATTTTAATTGGCAAATTAAGCTTCAAAAAGAATTATGTAAAGAAGCATTCAGCAACATCACATAGACACAGTACAAAATGCAACAACAACAAAAATTGGCAGCACAACAAAGCACAGAAAACTGTTTCAAGAAAACAGTTTTTTTTCCATATTGAAGAATCAAACACAAGAGTAAGAACACTAGAATGTGACGACAATGTTGCAACAAAATCAATAAACAATCGCTTACACCGAAACAAAACCCATTAACAAATTCAGGTACCCAAATAACAAACATTACCGGTACTTGCTGATATAATAACTTCAAAAAATCGTGGAAAATGTGTGAAGTTCGCCAACAATTAGCTATTTATGTATTTAGCGTATGGCATTTAGTGCCGGGAGTGTCCGAGGACAAAAACTAGCGTTATTGTGAGTTAAGAAAAACGACCAAAAATCAAGAGTCTCCCGCCTAAATCGCTGCAAGCAGCAGGAGGTGGCAGTTGCGTGGAAATGAACCACACATCACTCAACACCTAAGTGCTCAATCCACAATAACCTGACCATTTAATAACAATCACATAATCACACTAAGCAAATAAACTCAAAGGTCAATCACCACTATCAGCATTTAACAAAAATATCACGTATCTTGACAAGTTGTGCAAGTTTAATTACTACTGCAACTATGTATGTGCCATCATCATAATGGATTTCGGCCAACCAAGGACCACGTAAATAACTCTTCACGATTTCAATTTTCTTTGGCGCCAGTATTCTTTCATTCTCTTGCTCACAGCTTCCTTCTTTTCAGCTGTCCAATGTTGTTTCTTCTTGGTCGCTGTTTCTGGCTCTAGGAACCCCTCAAATGTGTGTATCTTATTTCTGAAAGTGATTCTGTTGCGGATGTCTTGATCATCATCATCACCATCTTGCACAGTTTCCAGCCACTGGCCAGGTCTGATTGGAACACAAGCCTCTCCAACGTATTCTGTCTTCCCACCATCTCTCAGCCTCCACCCTTGTCCAGTCTTCTCCTCTCTTCTTCAAGCTTTCTTCCACCCCCTTCAGCCATCTGTCTCTCGGTCTTCCTCTCAGTCTCTTTCCTTCCCACTTCGTCTCGTGTATCCTCCTGGGTAGCCTCTTCTCCTCCATTCGTTTTACATGTCCATACCATCTAAGTCTAGATTTTTCTATACCATCTTGTAATGGTTCCTCCTTCATTAATGGTCCTCTCATTTCTTATTCTGTCCATCTTTGTAGCTTCAATACTGCTTCTCAAGAATCTCATCTCACTGGCCTGTATTTTGCTCTTCTCCCATCCTTTCATAACCCAGGTCTCCGAGGCATACGTCAGGATAGGGACATAGTACGTCCGATATATGATCTTTTTGCTGTTCTGAGGGACATCCTTGCTCCATAACATGCTTCTCACACTCCTCCGGAATGCTTCTGCCTGTCTCCCCCATTCATTTATTTCTCTATCGTTTCTTCCATTATCTTGCATCAGGCTTCGCAGATACTTGAAACTCTCCACTTTCTTCAGCTGTTCCCCACCAATAAATTTGTCATTCCCGTTGTGGTTCTGTCCTTCTTCCTTGTTGTGATCACCATCTCACTCTTATTTATGCTAAATTTCATCCCATATCCTTGTATTATTCCTTCCCACACATCCAACTGTTCCTGTAGCTCCTCCTCCTTGTTTCCCCAAATCATCAAATCATCTGCCAACACCATTGCTTTCATCTTCCCCAATGTCTTGATCAGTGATATTCATTTCTTGTAGATACTTTTTGGTGTTAGTAAACCATTTTTCATAAGAGTTGCCTTTTCTATTGGGCTTGTTGAAGTGGTTAAAAATTTTCTTAGTGAGTCTGTCGTCAGGCATTCTTGAAACACGACCAAAGAATTTAACCCTTCGTTTTCGTATGGTATCTGAGATTCTGCTGCATTTTTTATATACAGTACTTCTTTGTTACTACGGAATCAATATGTCGCCGTGCCAGTGCAAGACCACAATAAGTGCAAATTTTTCAATTTTTATTTTTTTACAGCAATTAGTGTATTTTAATGTGATCTTCAATGTAAAAGTGCAAAAATTGCAAAATTTATATAATTGGCCCTTGAAGTAAAATGAATTGGTTTTGCATTGGAGTATTTTTTTAAAGATGTTCCGTGCAAAACAGCGTCATCTGCAGATGCATCGGTTTTACACTGGAAATTGAAAGGGAATTCATTTACCTTCAGTGCAAGACCACGATATCTGCAATGACTATATTCCTGATACCAGTAGTTCAGAAGAGGAAGATACCTATGATGATAACAAACCAGACAAGATGAGTATACAAGACAAAGAACTACCATCAACTAGCAAAGAACTCAAAAGCTCTAAATCTTCAGCATTTCCTTTGAAGGAAAGTTTCGTTAACAAAACATCAGACATCTGTGTTCCTTCGGAAAGTGCCAACTTAGGGAGCAACTGAGAATGATCAGGCTCAACAACAACAGCAGCAGCATCACCACCTCAGAAAGACAGACGCCCGAAGAAGCGTCGTCGTCAAGAACATAAATAGGCTCGAAACATAAGAAAACTTAAAGTAAATACAGGACAGTTAGTAAACAACAAAAATGGTACCTGTAGGAAGGATAAAACATTAAAGAAAGGATGCCAAGGAAACTGCAATTTTTAATGTCCACTTTCAGAGGAGGACAGGATTTCAATCATTAAGAGCTTCTGGGATCTTGGAGATCTGAACAGGCAGAGACAATTTATTAGTCAAACCATGACACAAGTAAAGCCGAAATATAGAAGAATCACTCCTGGAGGTGGAAGGTCTTGCAACATGAATTAGATACAGTTTAACGATAAGAGGAGATAGAATAAAGGTTTGCAAGAAGATGTTCATGGGTACCCTTGGCGTGGGAAACACCATGATTTCTCCAGTTATTTCCAAGAACAAGGATGGTTTCCTTGAAGAAGAAAGAAGGGGGAAGCATGGAACGCAAATGATGATGATGATGATAATTGTTGTTTTAAGGGGCCTAACATCGAGGTTATCGGCCCCTAAACAAACGCAAAAAAAGCTACCCCCAATGATAAGGGAAGGAGTGAGGCCACACATCAATTCAATTCCAAAAATGGAGTCCCATTACATTCGAGCTGATACAACACGAGAGTATTTTGAAGGTTCGTTGGATATATCCACATTTTAATGTAAGTTAGAAAATGAACCGATTGCAAAGAAGCACGTACACGAAACAATATTTAATACGGAATTCAACATGGGGTTTCATAGACCTAAGAAGGATCTGTGAAGAATATAAGAATTCTACTGAAGAAGAAAAGCGAAAACTTAAAGACAAATATGAAAGACATCATGCAGAGAAAGAAACAATGAGACGGGAAAAAGAAAATTATATTCATCAGGCCACTGAGGAAAACCATGGAGTGGTGGCTGTGTTTGATTTTCAAGCTGTTACACCTTGCCAAGTGGTGAAATATCAAGCTTTTATTATAAAAGAAAACTTAATTTATTTAAATTCACTATTTACAAAGCAGTCTCTAAAATTGGAAGATGCTGCATGTGGCACGAAGGTCAAGCTGGAAGAGGGGCAAATGAAGTTGGTAGCTGCATAATAGAGTTTCTCAAAGAATACCCAAATCAAGAAGTGAAGAACAAATTCGTGTTATCTGCATACTTTTACGCTGTTCTAAAGTTAGAAATTCCGTCTATTCAACATAAGTTTTTGGTAGTAGGACATACACAAAATGAGGGAGACGCTATGCACTCTCGCATAGTATATGAGAAGAAAAGAGCTCTGAAATCCGGTCCTATTTACGTTCCCCCTCAGGTTGCTACTATCGCAAGTCTTGCAAAAAGGACTGAGAAACCTTACCTTGTAAGACAAATGGAAACAACTGACTTCATAGATTGCAAGTCATTATGCAATGACCTCGGCAACAATTTTTCCATCAATGAGGATGGGGAGAAAGTTTCGTGGAATGCTGTCACTGAGATAATGGTGAAGAAGAATTCCCCTGGGGTGTTCTTTTATAAAACTTCCCCGAAACTCTCAAACTCAAACCAGCTTATAGAAAGTCTCCAAAAATATCAGCTAGCAAGAAGAAAGACCTTATTTCACTCTGTGCAAAAAATCTAATACCGAAGACGCATCACCCATTCTTCGTTACTTTGGAAGCGGAAAAGGACTGAGGTTCTGACTATTGAAGCAAATGACGTGCTCATGCTGACCTTGTGAACTATTTTCCATCATTCATTCCATCTTTGGCCTCAGTGTGTCTATTTTCAATAACAAGTGATTTTTTTTTTCAAAGTATTATTGTAAATAGAATTGTGTATAGAATGTTCAAATAAAGCAGTAAACTAGGGAAAAAATGAGACTGAAGTGTTGGTATTGATTAATTGTCTAACAATTTTCACAGAACAGTCAGTGCGAGACCACGACATCTGCATTTTAGCCCTTTTTGTGGGCCTTAATTACAAAATTTATAATTTTAATTAAAAGGACATGGTACACTATGCAATCAACCGAAACATATCCAAAATTCAAAATTCTCTATAGATTTTCACACTGTCGAAAGGCTAATACAAAGTTATAGAAAACTTCAAACCCGTTTTTCTCAATAAAATGATTTTTGCAGATATCGTAGTCTTGCACCGGCACGGCGATGTGTCAGCACATTTTTTTTTGGTTCGAGAATTTTTCTTAAAATTTTTCGTTCCGTTTTTTTTTTTTTTTTTTTCAATTTCTTTGATGTCTTTTATGGTTGTTAGTCCTAGGCATTCTGAAGCAAACAGGCACTTTGGTTGAATTACTGTTTGATAGTGTTGTAGTTAAGTCCTAATAGAATGAATGTGTATATATTGTAAATATCATAGACATAGACTTGTAGACATAGACTTAATAGCCTAAGTGTAAAGGATCTGATGATGATCGCTTGACAATCGAAACTGGTCATCCAAGTGTATTTATTAATCTAGTGTAACTTTTTGCAGGATTAGGGAATCACCTATCACAATTGGGTACAATCGAGTTGACCAACTGAAAATTATTACATTTCATTTTATATCCAGTTCAGTAGTGGTGCATGCCTTAGACCAGGTTTTTATCCCATAGAAGCTCTGTAGAACTACATGAAGAATAACAACAACTGCCAACTGATGGTGTTGCAATTCAATTTCACAACATTGTTAGTTCGTTATTGTTGTTTTAAGGGGCGGAAACACGAGGTCATTGCCCCTAAATTTCACAACATTGGAGGAAATATAACTAGTGAGCTTAAATGTTATACTGTATCTCAGTTCATGAAACTTACATAAGCACCGATGTTTTAAATGTTGGTTTTCCTGCTGGCTGACTACTACATGTTGGTTGGCTTTCACTTGAACTAGCTGTTGTACTAAAGCCAGCCACTTCAACAGACTTCCAGTCTTCACCTTCACCCACCATCAACCCAATCAAAGTGCCAACTTTTATGTCTGTTGTGTTCTCGGGAACCTAAACAACAAGAAAACATCACAAACAGGTTACAGAGATTTTAAATGCATTTTGCATTATTGACCAACAAATATCCCGCAAGGAAAGTGCTGTCATTGATACGAAGAGCAGTAACGGACTGTCGTTGCTTGTAGTGGGACAAATAGAATTCAACTTTAGGAAGTGGCTCCCCTTGGAACAAAACTAAGGAAGCTTGTAGTTTAACGTGACCGTTAATCTAGAGATCATGAGCCACAGGACCTCCTTTTTACGTGGAATCCGAACCACAAGACATGGCATTTCACTTCGAAAATCTCACATGCATTGACCAGGAATAGAACCCGGACCGCCTTGGTGAGAGGCATACAGCTAGACCGCTGAGCCACCACGCTCCTTTGGAACAAAACTGTTGAGTAATACTTGAAAAGGGGATCGTCCTTAAAATATGTTTGCAAAAAAATGCCATAAAATTTAACCCCTCTCTCCCTATTGTAACATGTAACAATTCTCAACCCCCCTGGAGAGCACAGGGGTGCAGCGGTCAAGCTGTTTACTTCTCACCAAGGTAGACCGAGTTCAATTCCTGGTCAATACATGTGAGATTTTCAAAGTGAAATGCCATGTCCTACGGTTCAGATTACACGTAAAATGGAGGTCCCATGTCTCATGATCGCGAGATTAACGGTCACGTAAAACTACAAGCTTCCTTTGCTTCTTTCCCTTCCCCTTAAGTGAACGTCCAAAATAAAACACCCCCCTTATTCAATGTATTGCGTCACTCAGCGCATGAAACAAAATCCACTTTTTAGGTCCGTTCTCCGGCACCAGAGGCAGGAAGCATATTGCTGAAATTGTGAGAATGCTACTGTAAAAATAAAAATAAATAACCCCTGGCACTACAGCCCGTGAAGCTACCGCTGCCCAGCCATTTGACCTGCAAATATTGGGGTGACACGTGATCAGCGCATCGGGTCCCCTCGGCCGTTAATCTTGGTTTTTGTGATTGGGGCGCTGCCTCACTGTCAGACAGCTTCTCAACTGTCCTCACGAGGCTGAGTGCACCCCATTCCAGCCCTAACGTCAGTTTCTAAAATCCCTGACGGAGCCGGGAATCGAACCCAGGGTCTCCGGGTGAGAGGCGGGCACGCTACCCCAACACCACGGGACCGGAAAATGCTACTGTACATAGGATAATTTTTTCTTCCACAAATCAACCTACAAAAGAAGACGTTTTAATAAAAACATATAAGTTAATGAAACTGATACTTGTACCACCATATATATTGTAACCACAAGGAAAGCACTGTCATTGATAGGAAGAGCAGTAACTGTGATCATGCAGAAGCACCAGAGCCACCCGTGTGCCATAGGCGGAACACAATGTGTTTTCTTCTGGTGTTCTGCATGATTTCAGTCATCTCTAGAACATCCAAGAAGTTGCCCCTGAGCACCCTCTTTAAGACTTGGAAATGATTCCTGATCATGTGGCAACGGTGATGTAACCGGCTAAATGCACCTGCCTAGACAGAAGAATATTCAGGTTTGAATGCCAAATGTGGTCTCATTTTCAAATCTTACTAAACATCTTTATCATTATCATTAACCGTCTCCAGCTTCCCGGGTGCGGTATAAGAGCGCTCTCCATGCTTGTCTATTCAGGTATATTTCCTCCTCCTCCACCTGGTGCCAATCGACACCTCTTCCCTGCAGGTCTTCTTTTATTTGGGAGATCCAGCGTGTCCGTGGTCTGCCTCTTGGTCTCTTGCCCTCCACATCTTGCTCAAGCCATACTCTTGCCGTTCTGCTTGGATTCATCCTCTTCACATGACCAAACCATTTCAACCTTGATGTAGCTATTGCTTCATGAAGTGGTTTCACTTGAATCTCTGCACGAATCTTCACATTTCTGATCTTGTCTCTTCTGGTCTTCTGAAGCATTGTTCTCAGGAACTTCATTTCTGTAGCCTGAAGTCTGCTACTATCTCTTCTGTTGATAGTACAAGTTTCAAGTCCATACGTCATTATAGGTAAGAAGTAGGCCTGATACATAATTTTCTTGGATGTTAAAGGAATTTGTTGGTCCCAAAGGAGGTTCCTGACCTGGTGATAAAACTGAGCTCCTTTTTGGATTCTGTTGGTGACTTCAGCAGAACATCTGTTATCTTCAGTCATAATGCTACCGAGGTATTGGAAATAATCGACTTTTTCTAATTTCGCTCCATCCAGCTCAATGCTTGTATGCAACCTCTGTCTGCTGACTGCCATTGCTACTGTCTTTGTATGACTGATTTTAAGGCCAAACTCCTTAAATTGGTGGTTCCAAGCATTTAGATTCTGCTGTACTTCATTTTCTGTGCAACCCCATACCACTACATCATCTGCAAAAGCAAATGCCTTGAAATCATTTCCAGAATTCTGTTTCACCCTTTTCATAATTTCATCCATCACAGAGATAAATAGCAGTGGTGACAACACACTGCCTTGTTGCACTCCCTTAGTTGTGGCAAACCAATCTGAATACCCATCTCCTATTTGCACACAGCTCTGGCAATAACTGTACAGCATCTTCACTTTCCTGATAAGAGTTTGTGGGATATTTCTGTTTGATAGACATTCCCATATCTTTTCTCTAGGCAAGCTATCATAGGCTTTTTCTATATCTAAGAAGACAAAGATGATATCCCTTCCTTTCTCCCAGTATTTTTCCATGATCATCCTTACTGCAAATATGAGGTCGGTGGTTACTCTGTTGCCTCTAAATCCATATTGCTCTTCTTCTAACTGGGGTTCAAGGATGTTCCTTATCCGTTTAGCAATAATCTTCTCCATTAGCTTAAGTCCATGTGATAAAAGGGGGATTCCCCTGTAGTTGCCACAATGACGTCTACTTCCCTTTTTGAAGAGAGGGACTATAATACCCTTTGTCCAATCATCTGGGATTTTTTCTTCCTTCCAGATAGCATTCATAACTCTGAACAACCAATGAAGTCCATGGATTCCTGCAGCCTTTATCATTTCTACACTCATTTGGTCTAAGCCAGGTGACTTGCCTCTACTCATGCTGTTCAAAGCGGTTTCAACCTCTGACCAAGTCAGAGGAGGCTCATATTCCGTACTGCTGCTCTGATTTTCTGGAGTGTTGCATTCCTCCTCCATTACATCCTTACCATTATATAGCTGGAGAAAATATTTCTTCATTTCCCTTCTTACATCTTCCTCTTTCCATACAATGTTTCCATCTTCAATTTCTAATGCTTTTATTGGGACATACGGGTTTCTTTTGTTTTTCAAAATTCTGTACAAGAGCTTGTTATTGTTTCTGCTGTCCTCTTCTAGTTTCTTAGTGAATTCTGTCCAACTATTTTCTTTTTCCAATTGTATTAATCTCTTCGCTTTCAGTTTAAGATCTCTGTATTTCTGGTTCAATTGTTCCAGTCTGATTTCATTTTTGTTTGTATCCTTCTGGTTTTCTTTGTCCCGTTCTTTCCTAGCTATATTTCTTTCTTTTATAGCTTTCTGAACAGCATCGTTCCACCAGGGGGTCTCTTTCTCCCTTACTTTGGTGCTTGTTTTTCCAAATTTCTACTGCAGCACCAACCATTGTTTCTTGAAATCTTTTCCACTCTTCTTATTTCATCTTTTGGGATGTGGTCACTGATTTTCTTCTGATACTTTTTCTGTTTCTCCGGCTCTTCTAAATTCCAAACTTTTATCTTGGATATGCGTCTTGGTTTTATCTTTTCCCTTGGGACATTTCTTAGTGTGGCAGTTAGTAGTCTATGATCACTCTCTAAGCACTCTCCTGGGAGGACTTTTACATCCGTGATTAGGGTTCCAGCTTCTTTGTCAGAGATAATGTAGTCAATTAGGGATTTCACTTTCCCATCCCAGCTGTACCTTGTGATTATGTGACTGGGTTGTTTCTTGAAAAATGTATTTTTAATCATGAGATTATTTCTGAGGCAGAAGTCCAATAGGTATTCTCCTTCTGCATTTCTGTTTCCAAATCCGTTGGGGCCAATCACATTTTCATACCTTTGTCTTTCCACCCCAACTTGTGCATTAAAATCCCCCATCACAATTATATTATCCTCTTCTACATGTTCTTCTAGGTCTTCAAGGAATGCATCTTTCTCCTCCTGAGAACATCCAGACTGTGGAGCATAAACTTGTACAATGGTCAAAATCTTTTTGTTTGTTTTCCAACGCAGTTTAATTATCCTCTCATTGGTGTATTCTATGTCTGAAACTGCATCTACATTCTTGCTGATGAGGAACGCTACACCATTACGGGCTTCTTCCGGATTTCCATGCCAGTAGAGCTTGTATCCTTTCCGTAGTGATTTTACACCTTTCCCTTTCCACTTTGTTTCACTCAGGCCTAGTACCTCTATCTTTCTTCTTTCCATGAGGTCAACGAGTTCTTCACCTTTAGCAGTCAGGATCACGATATTCAATGTTCCAATCCTTGTTTTGTTCTGTCTCGTTCTGGTTTTTGTCTTTGTATATCTCTGCCTAACATCAGGTTATTGGCCTTCATTCCTGGCTGAGTTATGCAAAGACGAAGTCACTTTAGGGGTTGTTTGGTATCCGAGGCTCTTTTCAGTTTTGAAAGCAATTACAACATTTCTCTCTTTGCTGACTTGCTAGGCCTAACGCTAGAGAGGATTTTCTTTCGGGGTTTACTCCCTTAGCCTTTGGCAGTCCCCAGCCTCACTGCAAGGCAGCAGCTGAAGAACGGATTTTTAGTCCGAAATAATTGCCTCGAGGTGTTATCTGGCTGTGGGTAGGCATTTCCTCCTTACCCCAAAAAGATATGGTTTTCCCGCCAATACTCGGGAGGCTGATTGCAGTGGTTTCCCACTGGGCGATGGGGTCGCCACATCCCTACGCCATCTTACTAAACAACATTTTAAAAATTTGTATTGTGTAACATACTTTTCAAACCTTGTTGATCACTTTTATCTAAAATCTTCTTAGTAACTTACCATACAGACGGTATTAACATGTTCAAAATTGATCCTAAAATGTAGTGCACAGTACCCGGGAAACTGGAACTGTAACCTGATGATGAAGTGCACGTTTGGAGCACCATATTATCGCTTGTCCTAATACTGCATGTAATAGTAATGTCAAAGTAATGTAATATTACAAAGTGGGTGTCAGTTTGGAGATGGCCAACAAGTAGATACCATAATGGTACTGGATAAAGAAGGGTGGTGGCTGAGAGTAGGCTCACTGTGTGTGGCATGGGTAATCGGGGTATTCACGGTAGATGAAGGGCAATGGTGGAAGTCAGCTGATAGGAGAGCATGGCTTCAGGAATAAAGTAGATGTAGCCAGACTGTAAGAAAGTTAGGCCTACAGGTATGAAAGCTGTTCAAGTGGAGAGGGTTTTATGTAGACTGAGGTTCCCCTGAAAAGAAATGCATGGACAGTTACATGGTAGGCTATATCTCTGCAGACTTATAAACAGAAGAGCAATCCTAATTTTAAAAATATTCCACGAATTACAGGAAAATATGCTGAACATTTTTAGCTATGCTCACTGATGATAACAATAAAGCCTTCTAGAGCGCAGCAACTCCAACTGAAAACCCAGAAAAAATGTGAACTACAAGCCCGCTGTACTCTGTCACTCTGGCTGACGGAGCTAGCGCTCACGCAGGGTTACACTTCAAGTTGCTGAGCTCTATTCTAAAAGACATGCATATCAAATATGCATAGATGCAAAGATAAAATTTTATCTTAACCCTCCAACGTCCTTTTGAAAGTCAGTTTGGCTTTTATCTGAAAAATGCCAACGTCCTTTCAAAAGGATGTTCAGTATTTATTTTTTATTATTAAAAATAATAGCCATTTCCTTTCAGAATTTAGTTAAGGACTTAATATAAAAACCCTCTTTTATTTCAATATATCAGTCCAATCGGCAGACATGTTTATTGGAGCGCTTCTCTTGGGAGTCTCGCTGTGCATATGCTACACTCTATCTCTTTATCTTTTACTTGTTCACTTATTGTTGAGTGAGAATACAGTTCATTTTTGATGCCTTGAATATACCGTATATTATATACCTTTACTGATTTTGGTAATTTATTATTATTATTACTGTAATTGTGATATAAGTGTTTGTACAGTTAGCATGCAAGTTCTCACAAGTATTGAAATATAAACCAAACAATAAAATTGTAACTAGACTTGCATTTAAGTTTGGGCCATTTAGGTATGCAAAAGAATTATTTTTACTAGAGATTTATTTTGGGTTAAATAGCAATTAAATTTTCTATATAATTTTATAAGTTGTACTATTCAATAAATGTGTTTGCGATATACCTAATTTTTTGTTCTACATACATTTTATTGCTTACCTTTTGTTTTGTTTTATTATTAATTAATATCTTTTGGTTCTGGCTGCCAAATGTTTACTAATTGTCATAAATGAACAAAGTAAGGCTTTATTAATATAGGCAATCATATCAGTAAAAAATAACAAAAAATCAAGTTTCTACCAACCATAACAGCTGAATTGTGAGTGGCCAATCACAAGCTTGCAAAAGGCGGAAACTGGGCTTGGGGCTCAGCGGATAGGAAACCGTAATAGGACGTGGCGCTCAAAGGGTTAACAACCTTAACCAAAAGCACAATGCAGGTATATGGAATTATTTCATTAAAAAGTAAGCTAAAGAACAGCTGACACAAGATATGATAAGGTTCTAAGAGGAATAGTCAAGACGGAGTAATTGCAAAACAATATAGTGAAATAAAGACCCTGTGAAAAGAACACTGAGGAAGAGGAATTAAATTAAAACCAAGATAAGACACCAAAGGAAAGAGGGCAGAAATATGTGCAGCTAAGTGTGGAGAAAAGGGCTACAGTTGGAGGAACTCAAGTCACAGACCTGAGCTATATGCCTGGAGAGTAGGTGTTGGATAAGGTATTTGAAAACAAAACAAAAAAAATCTTTTCTTAGCAAAGCAAAATAATATGCCCATTTCGTAGAAAATATTTGCATATAAGAAGGCAAAATAAGTGGCTGAACGTATCTGAATCCAACAAGGCATGCAATGACAGCAAAATTAGACATGCGCCAACATTCCCAACTTCTTCATACTTTACCAATATCTTAGCCAGTATGCCCTCATCCTCTGTTTCAAAGGAAACAACAGCTTTATCAGTTTGTATATCACAAAGTACATCACCAGGTGCTATGGGATCACCCTCTTTTTTGAGCCATTTAACAATAGTGCCCTCGGACATGGTCGGAGATAGTGAAGGCATTCGCAACTCCTGCCCAACAACTGAAATACAAAATTGATAATGATATCAGTTCAAGAAATTCAGCAACACCTTGTAGGAGCACACAAATGATGATAGTTTTGTCACAGAGAATCCCAGCTGTAAGTGAGCAATTAAAACTTCCATCAAATATTAGGCAGAGATGGGTAGCACCAGAATTATCTGTAACCGGGCACATATCCAAGGAGGGGATTTAGGGGCTATACTGTATTTCCCCCCTGAAAAGCCTGGTCTGTCCTCTCCTTTAGGCAACTAGTGCCTTGTTACCTTCATTATCCAAAAATTCCATACTACAAGTCCAAATACAACTTGGACAGCATTAAAGTTAATTCATTTAGAGGCTTTGCGACATCATGCCCATGTAACCCCATGTACTTGGGAATGTGTAATTTGTCTGATAACCTTTATTATTGTGATGGCTGTATTAGTGTGTGTATTTGTAATTCAGATGAGGATTGGGAAGAAGGCAGCTGTGGTCTTAATTTAGGAACAATCCTGGCATTCGTCTGGTGTAGAAGTGGGAAATCATGGAAAACCACTTCCAGGTGGGAATCGAACCCGCCTCTTCTTAGTTTTGAACAGCATTTAAGTTAATGGTTTTATGGTCAATGAAAGGGGCACAAGCCTCTTCAAGGATTTTCATTTGGATAATATAGCTTTATTCAAGGCATTGCTGTTACAGCATTACAAGATTCTATGCTCTGGAACCATCTTCACAGACCATAAATATATATTTCGACACCACTCAGTTCTACGCTCCCCTAATTCATAACATATTATAAAAGTAACTTCTTTTGGTAAGCATGCTTCGTCTCACGACAATCCCTAAATGGGGAAAGCTATTTGTGTTTTCAAGCAATCAATATACATGTAGGCCTATATACATAAGGCAGTTTATACACCCACCAATTCCCAAAATTATTTTCTGGGTATGCCCCTGTCTGTAAGGATAATTTCTTCAGCATTCTCTACTTGTAATCAGTACCTTTTTAAAGTAGTGACATATTTGGTTCAAATATATACCACAATACGTACGAGTGTCATGGGGAAATGTTAAAGACTAGTCAATGACCACTCCAATTTACAAACAAGGTAATAAAAAAGATTGCAATAATTATAGAGGCATTTCTTTGATAAGTTTCCCAGGCAAAGTGTACTCAGGCATTGTAGAAAGTGTTATAAGAGTAATATTACCTGTGGGTTATATGTGGTAGAAACAAATAAATGAACAGGCACAGATCTTTGCTAACGTCCTTTTGGCTCTACAATACCAACTACACTGGTATCAATTTACTTTTATTACGTCTGCATTGTCTTTGGTACATACTTGCCAACATATGCCGGTGAAAGATCTTACAACATAAATAAGTAAATAAGAGTTAAATTGTCTTTCTTAACACTTCCCCTCAATTTAACATAGATAGTAATCTATTAAATGAGTTTAACAAACTAATGATCACAGTACAAAAATAATCTTTCACAGCTTTAACAGTTTACAAATTGCTTATATACTAACAATGCCCAAGCCAGCTCGAAGAGTCTGGAAATGGTTACCAGTCAGTGGTTTGGTGAGAATATCTGCTCTGCTCACCTGAAGGAATATGAAGAACCTTGAAAACATTCTTCCGATACATATCTTTCACAATATTATACTTGACATCAACGTGTTTTAGCCTTTTCTCTTCCCACTTATCTAGACAGAAAATAGTTGACTGATTGTCTTCAAAGATGACAACTGGTCCACATAGTTCAACACCTATGTCCAAAACAAGATTTCTCAACCAAATGAGTTCCATTACAGCACATCCGAGAGAAACGTACTCCGCTTCAGTTGATGACTGGGCAACGGCAGTTTGTTTTCTAGTCACCCAAAGTACATTAGCACCATAGACTTCGAACATGAAACCAGAAATTGATTTCCTATTCTTGGTATTACCCCCCCAGTCTGCATCAGCATAGCCAACTAGGTTAGCACTAGTTCCTGATTGCCTTTGAAATAAGAGTCCCATCTCGCTTGTTTCCTTCAGATAACGTTAGACACGTTTGAGCCCAACCCATTGCGCATCAGTAGCATTACTTTGAAACCTACTATAGAAATTCACTGCCATGCTTATACCAGGACATGTCAACATGAGATACATTAAACATCCAACTAGTTCTTTGTAAGGTCTGACAGAAAGGATACATTCACCAACAGGCTCCTTTGCTGGATCTACCTCCAAGGGAGTTTTAGCTGGATTGCAGTCTTCAATTCCAAAACGTTTCAGAAGGTTTTGGATGTATTGGGGCTGGCTTAAGAACATTCCTCTCTCTGAGCGATCAATTTTGATTCCCAGAAATTCCCTGAGATCTCCAAGATCAGTCATCTTGAATTCTGCCATGAGAGCCTTCTTACATTCCTGCAGAGCTGCAGCTGAACTACCTGCTACAATAATATCATCAACATAAAGAAGTAGGGTAATAGCAAGTGTGTCATGAAAATAAAGACATTTATCATATTCTGATTGCCTGAAACCATGCTTCTGAATGAAATCATTGAATCTAGAGTTCCACTCCTTTGGGGCCTGCTTCAATCCGTAGAGTGTTTTGTTCAGCTTGCAAACCAGAGGTGGAGTTGACTCTTGCTCAAATCATGGCGTCTCTAAAAGCCAGGGTAGTTAAAAGGGACGTAAAACCAATAACATTATTATTATTGCTCAAATCCCTCTGGTTGAGTCATGTAGATTTCTTCCTTGATACTGCCGTGAAGGAAAGCGTTCTTCACATCAAGTTGTTGAGTAAGCAATCCATGATGATTAATTACTGACAACAATACTCTCACAGTCACTAGGCGGGCCACTGGTGCATACGTCTCAAAATAGTCTAAGCCCCGTTTTTGCGAACAGCCTTTAATGACAAGGCGGGCTTTATACTTCTCAACATTTCCGGATGCATCATGTTTGATTCGAAACACCCACCTGTTGTTGATTGCCTTCTTACCAGGTGGCAGCGTTGTCAGTGTCCAGGTTTTATTTTCCTGCAGTGCATTCATCTCTTCTTGAACTAGGGGCGTGGTGGCTCAGCGGTCTAGCTGTATGCCTCTCACCAAGGCGGTCCGGGTTCGATTCCCGGTCAATGCATGTGAGATTTTCGAAGTGAAATGCCATGTCCTGTGGTTCGGATTCCACGTAAAACGGAGGTCCCGTGGCTCATAATCACAAGATTCACGGTCACGTAAAACTACAATCTTCCTTTCCTCTTCTTGAACTGCTTTCCGCCATTCTGTAGCGTCAGGTCGATCTTCAATGTCCTTGACAGATTCAGGAACATCATCTACTACTGCACCCATAGCTAGTTCACTTAGGGTAACCTCATAATCATCCAGATACTGCGGTCTCTTCCTCACACGAGTTCCACGCCTCTGTTCTTCTGTCGGTGTGTCATTGGCTTCCAGATCTTCCCCTGAATTTTTGCAATCTTCAGGAATTGGATCTTCCATGGTACCTTCTTCCTTTGAAATAGGATTCTTATTAGTTTCAAAGTGCGATGGATCAATATCTATAAACCTTTCACCTGGAGAACTCTCATCAAAAATGACATCTTTCCCTTCAATAATTTATTGGGTGTCAGGACACCACAATCTATAACCATTATGACAGTACCCAACCAAGTAAAGTTTCCTCGATCGACTTGTCAAATTTTCCTCCACTCAGTTGTTTGGGAGTATGAAGGTAAGCTGGTCAACCAAATACCCTGATCTTGCTGACATCAGGTTTATGCCCATACCAAAGAGTTGCTGGTACACAGTCTGATAAGGCATTTGTAGTGCTCCTGTTGATAATGTACACTGCTGCGCTTACTGCATCAGTCCAAAGATTCTTCTGTAGTCCTGAGCTCAACAACATACATCTTGCTTTGTCCAGGATAGTTCTGTTGAACCTTTCAGCTACTCCGTTTTGCTCAGGTGTGTAGCTCATGGTATATTCCAACTGTATTCCTTTCTCTTAAAAGTAAGTCTTCAGCTCGTTCGAGGTGTACTCCCCACCTCGATCACACCTGAAGCGACTTATTTTGCTCTTGAAGTGAGCGGTTGCCATCGCTTCATAGATCTTGATGTAGTCTAATGCTTCACTCTTCTTTTCTAGAGGATATACAGCTGCAAAATGTGTGAAGTCATCTATTAGAGTTATAATGTATCTTTTTCCATTATATGACTCCGGTGTAATTGGGCCAAACAGATCACTGTGGATTAGTTCCAGTGGCCTCTGTGCTCTTCTTCTTGTTTGGTTGTGTGGCAGCTTACACATTTTTCCTTGACAGCATATTTCACACACTTCCTTCACCTTAGTTTCTTTCATACCATCCACCAGGGTTTGCAGTTTCTGAAGCCCTGCCTTACTTGTGTGACCAAATCTTCTATGCCACAAGTCCTCGCTTCCAAGTGTTAGGCATGCAATTTCCTTCCTGGTATGGAGTGTTAGCCTATACAACTTGTTGATCCGATGTGCAACTGCAATCACATAATTTCCTTTCATTATTAGTGCCTTACCATCTTCAAAAATGATTGTGCATCCACTCATTTCCAGTCTTCTCACAGACAGTAAATTTATTTCCAAATCTGGAATGTACAACACGTCTGGAATGATCACAGTATTCCATGTTCCGTCCACCAATGCAAAAAGTTTCATGTTTCCCTTTTGTGTTGATGTGACTGAGTGCCCTGCTTTTGCTACTTTAATCTTCATAGGATTAATCTTTACACTTGTCTGAAAGAAATCAGCTTGATTAATCATGTGCTCTGAAGCTCCAGAATCAAGCCACCATATCACTTCATCACTTCCAGCCTTATTCATTCTTGAGTCTATTACGTCAGATAAAGCTGAGGAACAGAATTCCTCTTCCTCCTCGAGTGACATTGGCAGCACCAGTTTGCATCCCTGAAAACTTTGTAGGCTGCCAAGGAGTGTTACGTGGGCTGGGACAGTCTCTCCATAAATGACCACTGCCCCCACAGTTGTGGCACTTGTAAGAATGTGAAGCAGGCTTAGTATTACTGTTAGCTCCAGAAAATACCTTGGACTGTTGCTGAGTGTATGTTGGTGTTGCAGTAGTCTTCGGCTGCTAGTACTGATGTTTCTGTTTTCCTCCATTCTTTACTTGTCCTGGTCGAGTAAAGAAAGCAGTTGTTGACTCATTCCTCTGTGGTTTCTGTTTTCCTTGCAGATTCCTCTTAGATTCTTCATCCAAAAGTCTATTTTTGACAAAAGGAAGGGTTAAGTTCTCACCGTTTGCTGACATGGTTTCAATAGAGGTTACAACCATACTATAGTCAGTTGGCATGGTCAATAACAAATGACAAATCACATCTAACTCATCAGTATTTGCTCCAACAGATTTAAGTTCTCGAATTTGTCTGTCAAACTTCAGAAAGTGATTTTCCAAAGTTTCATTAGTAGGGTTATGTCGCATTGCAAGCAATGCTTTCCTTGCCTGAAGTTGACTGGCAATTCCTTTCCTTTGAAAAGTGTCTGCTAAAGTTTTCCAGACCTTGAAGGCTGTATCATGTCCTCGGCAATATTCCAAATGACTATCATCTATAGCACTCACAATAAGTCTAATGCAATACTTATCTTTCTGCCGGAGTTTCTAATTAGCTGCTTCCCTGGCCGTTCGAGCTGCCGTTGTCTCGCCCGCTGGTGCTTCAGTATACTGAACTTCTTCTGTGATGTGGGACATCAGTTTCTTTTCGTCCAGTAGAACTTCAAGTCTGAATTTCCAATTGTCGTAGTTCTTACCGTCGAAAAGTGGAATGTGGTATCTTTCATCATTGACTCTTTGTCTCTCCTCGTCGTTCATTTTTCCTTTTGTTCAAAGTAGGCCTACACTAAAAAGTCATTATTCTTCCTCCAATATTCCGTTAACCTCACAGTATTGATTCCCGTTTCACTCACCAAAACTATCCATACGTTCTGGGCACCATAACCTGTTATAAGAGTAATATTACCTGTGGGTTATATGTGGTAGAAACAAATAAATGAACAGTCACAGATCTCTGCTAACGTCCTTTTGGCTCTACGATACCAACTACACTGGTATCGATTTACTTTTATTACGTCTGCATTGTCTTTGGTACATAGTTGCCAACATATGCCGGTGAAAGATCTTACAACATAAATAAGTAAATAAGAGTTAAATTGTCTTTCTTAACAGAAAGGAGAGTTTGATCATTGACTGAGAGTAAGATGTATGAAAACCAGTGTGGCTACGAGAGGAATAGACAGTTTTGTTCATCTTTGGTAGATCTAGAGAAGGCATATGGTAGAGTACCCAGAGAGAAGATGCTGAGCATCCCGAGGGATTATGGTATCCGAGGATGGCTGCTACAGGTAATCAAAAGTATTTATGTTGATAATCAGGTTGCAGTGAGAGTTGATGGTAGGATGAGTTCTTGGTTCAAGGTTGTTACAGGAGTCGGGCAAGGCTGTAACCTCTCATCACTGTTTATTTGATATATGGACCATTTGCTGAAGGGCATAAACTGGCTGGCTGGGATTCAATTAGGTGGAAACCAGATAAGCAGTCTGGCCTATGCTAATGACCTGGTAGTCATGGCAGACTCCATAGAAAGTCTGCAAGCCAACATATTAGAACTTACGGAAATTTAAGGAATATGGTATGAAGATTAGCATTTCAAAGACAAAGGGAAGATACGCAAGAAAATAGAATGCCAGGTGGGAGGAACTAAATTGGAACAGGTGGAACAATTTAAACATTTGGGCTGTGTATTCTCTCAGGGTGGTGGTATGGGGAATGAAATAGAGTCGAGGTATGGAAAAGCCAATACAGTGAGTTGTCAGTTGCAATGTACTGTATTCTGTATGAAAGAAGTTAGTGCACCGGTGAAACTCTCCCTACAATGCTCAGTATTGAGACCTACCTTGCTGTATGGAAGTAATAGCTCAGGGGTAGATTCAGGATATCTGATACATAAGCTAGAGGTAACTGTTACGAGGTCAGCACGAATGATAGCTAGGACAAATAGATGGGAGCAATGGCAGGAAGGTACTTGTAAAGAAGAGATAACTTAAAGGCTGTTAGAAATGAACACGCTAGATAAAGTTGTTTGTATGACCAGACTCAGATGGTGGGGTCGTGTTTAGAGAATGGGGGAGGTGAGATTACCTAAGAGGTTAATGAGTTTGGCTGTAGAGGGTAAGAAAAGTAGAGGTAGACCTCGGAGGCGATGGTTAGAATCAGTGTTTAATGATTTCAAAGTGAGAGGTGTAGAAACACAGGAGGCCGCAATGCTATCTGCTAATACATCATCATGGAGGCGGCCTGTTCGCAAACAGAGCCTTGCAGACTAGACTGGATGCTCAAAGGCAAAAGTCTCAAATGAAACTGTATATATTGTGTATTTACCAAAGGTATTTTGTCTAATTTCAGTACAGTAGTTTAAAAAGAAAAGGTTTGGTCTCCTCCAGTGTTACTGAAGTCTTAATTCTGGTGTGAGGGCTGGCTTCGTAAGGCAAAACTGAGAAGAGGAGGCTTGATTCCCTTCTCAGCCATACTGGAAGTGTTTATCCATGATTTCCCTCTTCTCCCAGGTAATTGTTGGGATGGTCCCTGTCCTAAGGCCTCCTTCCCAATCCTATCCCAGATTTACAAATGCACACACTATTGCGTCCATTATAACAACACAGCTTATCACACAAATACATGGGGCTATATGGCCACGATGGCACAGCTCCTCAAAAAAGCAACATCAGTTTGGAGCATTCTAATCCAATTGAACTGGCTCTCCATGCTATTGCAAAGCAATGTACAATCAAAACCATGAGATAATTAAGGACCTATTTCATAATACAAGGTCTAGTGGGCATAAAATACTGACAGGCCTTCGCTAGAATCAAGAACGACTCCTTACTTCCCTAAACTACCCTTGTGATGACCATTACTGTCAGTAACAAATCGTGGAGGGAAGAGGCTAATAATACTCGAGAATTACTGTCAGTGACATGTTAGGTTGTAAAGCACTGTCAAAGCCAGAATAATACTGATTGATGTTTGGCTACTCTTCGTACGGGTCACGTTAGCGGCCTTCGCGTTCTTAACTTATCCTTACGATTATTGCTGTCGGTAACAAACGGGCAGTCAAGCTAGTAGGGGAGTGTCCACGTATCCTGCACTTGTTCCAACAATTAGGATAATAACAGATAGTAATTAAAATAGAGTAAGCGATAGAGAAATTGGTATCATGATGGCCAATCAGATGCTCTTTATATACTTACCAAATAAAAAGGACGATTTGTGGAAACATAATTTATGTTTCGTTTCACTCCAAGTAGGCTGTAGAAGTGTCTGAACATATTTCTGCGTACACTGCCGTATCCTAACCCTTATTGCTGCAGCCATTATTGTAATGACCGCACTATGACCTTCATTTGTTCCTTAGAAAAAAATGAATTGTGATGGTTGGTGTTTCTGTCGTCGGCAAATAAGTATTATTACAGTGCAAAATTACAGATCTTAGACCCTCCTAGTCTATATAATAGACCTCAACATCCCGCTTTCCTTACTTTCCACAATCATGGGCTGTTCGTTACAGGAAAGCCACAAAAAATCTGTTTATTATACATAATATAGTGCCTTTAGTGTGAAAACAGTGAAATTACTTTTTCTCTATTGGTATTGAAAAGAATTGAATGCGTACAGCGAAGGAACAACAACAACAACAACAAACAAGATTTCTTGAACGCAATAATTATTGTCAGCTGTGATTCTAATTTAATACATACGTTGTGAAATACAGAAGCAATGTTTGTACAACAAATTAAAAGCATACCTAGGATATGTAAGCTTTCTGGGAATGTAAGTAGTATATAATGTCATCTGTAGTTATGTTTTCAACCAAGTTCTAAATACAGTAGTCCATAACTTAAAAGGTAGGCTACTAGAAGGTTTGACTAGAAGGTTATCATCGCTTAAGAATTTGGAAATAGTTAATGTAATGCACATTGTGCGCACTTATCCTTAATAATAATAACAACTTATAA
This sequence comes from Meconema thalassinum, assembly GCA_946902985.2. Classification (NCBI taxonomy): domain Eukaryota; kingdom Metazoa; phylum Arthropoda; class Insecta; order Orthoptera; family Tettigoniidae; genus Meconema; species Meconema thalassinum. Next base: position 565,940,863 of record OX336391.1, on the reverse strand, counting down.
TAGATAAGTTTTAGGCATAAAATTACAAATACAGCATGAGAAAATACTGTACATTTTTATAAAGTGATTTACAACCAGGAAGCCGTGAGCTGGGACCAACATTGCTTTCACTGTAGCCTAAGCTATGCTCCTTTTATATTTAGCCTACCGTACTCTTATTTTCGATGTGAAATGCCATGTCCTATGGTTCGGATTCAACGTAAGGAGGAGGTCCCGTAGTTCAGGATAGCATGATTAACGGTCACGTAAATCTAAAAGCTTCCTTTCCTTCGACATTCAGTGATCAATTCTTGTTTGTTTAAAACTCAGCAATTTTTCTAGGTTTGTGCCGTGTCTTGTGTGGGGTTTCGCCTAGGACACCAAGCTGGCTCATCAGCAGGCCCTTGTTGTCCCCGAAAGCCGTGAAAGCCAATATACCATATTTTTGGAAGCCTTCATAGGGAGGCTATGGCTGATTGAACTTTTAGTTCTCGCAGAAAACAGGCGCAGGTGCGCTTCATAAAAAGGGAGGTAGCGCGCAGTTTACTACTCCTGTGGGGATCTGGGCGGGATGAGCTAGCTTCGTGTCCTAGGCGAAACCCCACACGAGACATGGCACAAACCTAGAAAAATTGTTGAGTTTTAATTCACTGGCCGTGAAAGCCAATATACCATCTTGTTTGTTTGTTTCCTGTGCCTGTTAAGCCAACCTGAGGGAGTAGTGGTTATGCTGCTTGCCTCTCGCCAAGGCCGGGTTCGATTCTCAGTTAATACCAGTGAGATTTTCGAAGTGAAATATCACGCCCTGCAGTTCAGATTACGCGTAAAAGAAATTAGGTCCCGTGGCTTATGATTGCGACATTTACAGTCCTTAAACTACAACCCTAGAGGCTGGTTAGATCCACAAAGGGCACCTAATCACAAGTTGTGGGGTTACAACCCCTAAAAACTCAATGCAGAGCTATAATGAAGCATAGGCCTGCATCTGCACGGGCAGGATGACCAGTATAGTAGTTTGTCATTGCATTCCTCAGCGAGGCAGTGCAGCAGCACTGACCATAATGTTTTTATAGCAGCAGATTTCACATCATTCGATAAAATGGTCCGGTTAGCTCAAATTATAATTGCCAGCATTTCGCCCCAGTGTATTATTGGGCTCATTAGAAATATTATTCATTTCAGGTTCCGTATTGACAGTAATTATGAAGAATAATAATTTTCAATCTTTCCGCCTATTCAATACTTTAATTTATGTCACATTTCAGGGGTACATGTTTCGAGTCCCGCTTTTGGATCGTTCTTCAGCCCACAAACTTATATTTAGAAAACATCTAAACACAAAGAACATCGAAAATCTTTACGATGACATAGAAATACACATACACAATAAAAGGTTAAAAACACTGAAACAATTCTAAAAATCTAAAAAATAGCATGCATGGTTCACAAATTTGAATTTGATCAAAATGTTCAGCAATCGCCGTCCAACCTCGTCTTCAGTCACATCAATAGAAGTGTTTTAGGAATAATACAAGATATGCCGCAAAGGTGTCCTACAGTATACCAATTATAGACATCGACCGTCAACAAATGTGTCTGTCGTCATATAGTGTCAAATGACGTTTTACATAGAACAGAACAAGTGCAAAATGTGTACCTGAAATTTGTGAACCATGCAAGCTATTTTTTAGATTTTTAGAATTGTTTCAGTGTTTTTAACCATTTATTGTGTATGTGTATTTCTATGTCATCGTAAAGATTTTCGATGTTCTTTGTGTTTAGATGTTTTCTAAATATAAGTTGGTGGGCTGAAGAAGGGTCCAAAAGCGAGACTCGAAACATGTACCCCTGAAATGTGACATAAATTAAAGTATTGAATAGGCGGAAAGATTGAAAATTCTTATTCTTCATATTATTGGGCTCGTCAGTTGTTTATGGTACACCTCACCAAGACGAATGGCTAACACATACTGAGAAGGCCATTACAAGACACAAAAGGGCCGATAACCTAGATGTTAGGCCCTTTAAAACAAGAATTATCATCATCATTACAAGACACAAAATACATGTAGTATTGACGTCACGAGGAATGCCAATGTCCTATGGGAGTCAAACTCCCTTTCACAAAAACAATAAACCTTACCGTGATAATCCAATTTGGTTTCAAATATTCCCGAAGCAAATATGATGTTAGTTTCCATTTGAGCAGATGTAATATCAAATAATATGATAAAATGGCCTGGTTAGCTCAAATTATAATTGCCAGAGTTTCGCCCCAGTGTACCATAATTGTTCTATACCTAACCATGTTCACGTGATACGAGGTAGGCTCCAGTACTTCACAGCAAGTCTTAATTATCACTCTAAGGTATCTTGCCAGGTGTGTAGGTAATAAATGCTATGACAGCATCCAGGGCTTCATGGTGCGCTGCTGTAATCCGCACATGCTATAAATGTGACGGTGAGTCATTGCGACCTGCCCGCGGCACAACTATTGGAAAGCCCCGTTCTATAGGGATGGTCCTCACTGTAGATACCAATTCTATAAACCCTGACCGACACACACTCCAAGTACCCAAGGTTAAATTCAGAGGTAGGATCTCAGAAAACTTCGAGATAAAATCAAGGGTCAACAAGGTGGTGGATTTTCCCCATTTCGCTTCAACTGAGTCCCTGAAAAAGTTGTGAGAGAATGGCTCAAAAAACTAGCCATCTTGGATGTCCAGAGTGAGGTCTGGTTGAGTCACAAAGAGGATTCCTGGATCTTTGTGGATGACATGGCACTGATCGCTGCAAATAGCGATGATCAAGTCGACAGTTTCAGAAGATCAGCAGCCAAAGTGGGATTTCAAGTGTCACTGGAGAAAACAGAATACAGTACATCGACATCAAAGAGGATAACAGGTATTTAAACAGGGTAAAATCAAACAAACAGACATTTAAGTACCTTGGTGTCTGGATTTAACCCAACATATCGCAGAAAGCAACCTTCACTACTGCATTATTGACAGACTCGAAACACCTACAACAAGCGAAGCCTGACAGCTCAAAAGCTGAAGTACTATATGACAGTTATCAGCCTGCAAGTGATGTATGCCACTAAATAGATAAAGCTTAATTGAAAAAATTAGAAGTCAGAGAGAAAAAACTTCTCAGAAAGATCCTGGGCCCAGTTCTGAAAAGATGGGAAATAACGAAGAACACACAATTCAGAGCTCTCAGATAGAGAGACTCTCTGATGGTGCCAGGAAAAGAGTAGTACTTCGAGTATGGACGGTATTTGGTAAGGCTTCAAAGTCTAACAGCAGTCACAGGGTCAGGCACACGCACATCAATTGCACTAGGGTTATCGTCATTGGCGGCGCGTTCTATATGTTCAGTGAACCCCTAGAAATATATAACTCTTATTAAAATGGTTAATCAAGTGCGTATTTCTTTAATTACATATGTAAATTTGCACTCGGAGGGATGATTTTGACATCAACACTCGGTTGCTCTCCGGAACCAGCGGAAAGGTTCAATTTCTGGATCGCTGGCGCTCGGCGGTGAGACGTAAGGAGGGAGCGATGGGCACAGGGTCGTGTGAGGCAAGGGGGGTAAGCCAAGAACAAAGCTAAACTATCGCAGGTGAAAGGACCAGCTCAAGCCAGCGCTAGACACGATCTACCTCGAACCACCCCGAAGTTAGCTGATGCAGCCCTGGCCGATGTATTGTCTCTAAGCGTGCGGTTTAAAATTTGCCAGTTATGGTACGTTTTGAAGGGATTTTAATTTCACTATTTTGCGTTTTAGATATAATTAACCACAATGAACCAGAATATTTTGGTAACTACGATTTGTATAACATCAATAGGCGCACATAGCCTATGTTTATGTAATTAATGTAAACTTTTAATCATTTAGTAGTGCTCATAAAGGCAAAATACGTGAAGATAAGAACATGAATAACAGTCTGCGTAACACGTTCTTGAAGCAGTGTTTATTTCTGACCCGTCAGTTCAACCACCTCCAGAACAGTACCTTAGCGAATATCTTCTCATTTCTGTGTTTATCGAAGTGCTCTATTGTATCCGATGTTCGTTATCACGGTGTGTGGCGGTGTCTTGTATTCATCAGTGTCAAAATCAATACCATTCGGTTTCTTCTAGAGAATACCTTTCCAACACTTAGTATAGAAGAAAAGTGCAAAATAAAGCAGCTTGGCAGGCCTCTTCCCTCCCTGAACATTATTCAGAAGCAAACTAGTAGAGGTAAGGATTTTTGTAGAACATTTAAGCCACAGATTTACGAGAGGAATACTTGGCTATGTGGTTGCAATAACATTAATAGGCTTTTCTGTTTCCCGTGCTTGCTTTTTGCTAAGGGTAAGGACATGAATTGGACAAAAACAGGGGTATCAGATCTCAGCCATTTAACACATAAGATCAGTAAGCACGAAGCATCTATTACACATAAAGAGTATAAAGAGTACATGTTTAGATCTTTCAGTTCTGGGGAAAACAGATATTAGGCAGCAGCTAAGTAGTGCTTTCAGAAGGAATATTGAGAGGCATAATGATAGTGTCAGAAAAAATAGGTACGTGCTCTCGAAGATCATTGACTGTGTGAAATTCTGTGGTGAATTTGAACTTGCTTTGAGAGGTCATGACGAAACACTCGATTCAAACCATCCAGGCGTATTCAGAGGACTCATTAATTTTACTTCGGCATTGGATACCGTCGTTAGGGGTCATTTCAACAGTGCTACAGTCTTCAAGGGTACATCGAAGGACATTCAAAATGACATTCTGGATTGTTGCATGTATGTCGCGAGAATATTTTAGCTGAAGTAGCTACTGCAGACTTCGTCTCCCTGATAGCAGATGAAGCATCTGATGTGTCTTCAAAGTGTCAGTTAGTCATTGTACTTCGGTATGTATTAGCTAATGGGAAGCCTGTTGAAAGGTTCTGGACTTTCTTAAACCCAGCAGGAAACGACGCCTGCTCATTAGCCGATTGTATAAAAGGGGTCCTCACTCACGTAGTTGGAGAGCACAAAGAAAAAGTAGTCTCCCAAAGTTACGATGGTGCCAATGTTATGACTGGCCGAAATTCCGGAGTACAAACAATTGTAAGACAAGACTACCCATTTGCTTACTTTGTGCATTGTTACGCCCATCAATTGAATTTAATTCTGGCTCAGGCTGCTAGCCACAACAAAGAAGTGCGATTGTTTTTTGCCACCATTGGAGAGATACCAGAATTATTTTCTCATTCGCCTCAGAGAGTGGGCATTCTTGATGAGGTTGTGGGCAGAAGGGTTCCGCAGTGCTCAGCTACGAGTTGGAACTTGAAATCAAGATGTGTTCTTACATTGTATGAGCATAAGGATGCAATACTGGAATGCTTGAAGAAAATCGAAGACATGGGCAGACAAACAGCTACTATGAACCAAGCAGGAAAATACTGCGTCTGAAAATACAAAAGCCAACGTTTACTTTTTGGTTAGAGTTCTTTTACAGTGTTATGCCTCACGTGGACATTCTAAACAACCAATTACAAAAGCGTTCTGCTAACCCTGTATCAGTGCGAAGTGCAGTAAGCTTCTTCGAAACTGCAATTTTGAAAGTAAGGGACAATGTTGACAGCATCGTTGTGGAGGAAAATGTAGAAGACAACAGAGGGAAAAGAAGATGCGAAAATAGTTATTACTCGAGGAACATTGCGGCGAATGAGGTGTGTGACGTGATTATAAATCACATCAAAGAGAGATTCAACTTCTCCAACCACTTACTGGCCTCCACCTTCTTTGACCACCAATTCTTCCCATCCTTCCAAAATAATTTTCCAGAGGAGAATCTTACGTATGTTATAAACCACTTACTGGCCTCCACCTTCTTTGACCACCAATCCTTCCCATCCTTCCAAAATAATTTTCCAGAGGAGAATCTTACGTATGTTATAGAATCCTATCCTTTTCTTGATAAAAATAAACTGAAAACCGAACTGCAGGTGATTTTTTCAAGAAGTGATTTTAAAGAAATGAAAGATGCAACTGGCTTCCTTGCTTTTTTGATAGAGAACAATCTCAAGGAACCTTTCAGATAAGTGATGAAACTTTTGAAATTAATTATTACTGTCCCCATGACTACTTCTGAACCAGAAAGATGTTTTTCCACTTTAAAGCGGATTAAGACATTCCTAAGGAGTATAATGCATGAAGATAGACTGTCTGCTCTCGCTATGTTGTACATCGAGAAGGAAATGACTCATAAATAAGTGGATTTTAATGAGAAGGTAATTGCCTTATTCACCGCCAGGAAGGAAAGGAGGATGGATTTCCTGTACACACAGGCGACAGCTGTTATACCAACACCAGCAATGTCTTCAACATCAGACGAAACTGGATCAGCTTAAGGTATTACACCTTATATTCTCTGTCTTTCATTTCTCATAGTTTTGGTAACTTCTTTGAGCTGCAATCGTGTCTCTTCAAAGGAAAGTCACCTTTCTAGTCATGCAATGTCACTATTTTACATCTAAGGAAACATCAAGTAACATTAAATTTGGCCACATTATTTTTCCAAGTAGTGAACCCCCAGATGTTTTATCTACGCGCCGCCACTGGTTGTCGTTGACGCCTTCAACCACAAAATTACATCCGCATTGATATCTCTGCAGTAGAAGAAATACTAAGCCTGTTTGCCAAAATCAAAAATATACATATATACGAGTATAGCTAAAATAGGCTGTCCGATAATACCCTAGGCAAAATAAATATTTTAACAGAGAAACTAACCATAAAATGATGCAATATAGTAAACAAATCAAGTTCCCCTTGAATTAGATATGCTGGTTAACCAATAACTAATATTTAAATAAATAGTTTTGTGGTTTTTCTTTAATATTCAAGACCACAAGAAATGTGTTGAGAAATTTGTGACTTTTAGACATTTTTAACTTAATTATAAGGAAGACCTTAGGATTTTTTATATAAAGAATTTAGAATTTTAATTATTTATTTATTTATCGTATGGCTTTTAGTGCCGGGAGTGTCCGAGGACATGTTCGGCTCGCCTGAGTCTGTAGCTGCTTCCAGCGGACACCCTAAAGGGCGAGCTACAAGTTCCGTTCAATTTCAAGTAGTTCCAACTTTCGCCACCAGATATCAATGATACCTAGTGGTGAACGTTGGAACTTTGATAGAGCGTTCTGACGAAATCTAACCTAACAAATTTTGCTTTACACAAGTTTAGTCTGTGAAAGGATCTTTTACATGCCATAAATCTATGACATGGGACCGCCGGCTTTACTTCCCCTCCGGAGGAAGGCATACTGAAGGATTTTTAACGCTCTTAAAAAATCCGACGACTTCGGCCGGGTTTGAACCCGCTATCTTGGGCACAGAATTTTAATGATTGAATGATATATAGCTGAAGATGAGCTAAAAATCAAGCTCAAAATATGCCCAACAAATAAAATATGGATAAATAAATAATTGAAGCAGAACCTAGTGCTAACTAGACTATTTCACAACCTAAAATACTTCATGCAAACATAAAGATATAATAATTAAATAATACAAAATTTTTAGTGCAGTATGTTAATAAAATTTTCATATTAATTGCCTTTATTCAAGTTCAAATACATATTTAAATACTTTCATAAATACTTTTGTAAGGATGTCCATTTTGATTAGACTTGTATATTCAAAATTGTTTTCTTAGAGTTAAGTTTTATTTACTAGGCTATATTATTTTGCATAAAAATGCCCTATTTAGTGTACACTCTAAGTAATGTTATATCAATGCTGATGAAGACCTCAAAGAAGGGTTGAAAACATGTCACAATAAACATAGTAATAACAGGTGTCTCTCAGTACTTAATTAATACAAAAAGTAATACAGTACGTCTATTAATCACATTAAACAAAACATCATGGTTAATGTTTTTGCCCCATTTCCCAACCCTGAGAATTAGTTATGCACAATTTAGTCACAGAAACACAGGTTATCAGAACTCCAAAATCAGACGCAAAGTTGGTAAGAGAGGCTAACAGAGAATGACATGCATCGTAACCTTCAAAAGACGATATATCTGGAAAGTGGTCCTCAAACCAGTGGTACCATCAGCATTGATGACCAGAATTTTGAGAAAACCACAGAATTCAAATACGGTACCTTGGATCTGTAATTACATCTTCGAATGATTCCACCCTGGATCCCCGGATGAGAGTCAATGCAGCATGGCTAAAGTGGAGGTAAATCACTGGTATCCTTTGTGATAAAAAGATGCCTGTTCACCTGAAGGTAAACATTTATAAAACAGTATTGCGCCCAGTAGCCCTCTACGTGATAGAATGCCGATCTTTGACAAGAAAACAGGGACAGGTTCTCCACACGATTGAGATGAGGATGCTGTGATGGTCCCTTGGTTTAACTCGTTACAATCATGTACCAAATGGCATTGTGCGTCAATGGCTTGGTGTAGCCCCATTTGTGGAGAAAGCAAGGGAGGCCCGACTCTGGTGGTATGGTCACGTCTTGCGGAGAGACGATGATTCAGTGGCCAAAACAGCACTCCAACTCAATCCTGATGGACGTCGACGCCTTGGTAGACCACTAAAGAGGTAGATGGACAACATCAGAGACGACATGAGGGATGTGAATCGCAATCCTGAAGACGTCCACAACAGAGCCTTGTCGAAGAGACAGCAGAAAAGCAGATCCCATGTGAATGGGATAAATTCCAGGAACGAAGAAGAAACATAGGTTATCAGACAAATCCAACACAGACACAAATACATGGGGCTGATGGCATCTCATTTCTCCAAATGAATTAACAACTTAATTCTTTTGTTCAGAGAAATGGCCTCAATCAAATCTCTCTTTTGTCTCTATTTTAGAATTTGAACCAGATGATGGCAGTTCAGCCCATCAGTGTTGGTACTGTAAAGCTGTCTGATCAGTATGTTGATCCTGTAAATATTATGGAGCCTCAAATTCCTCCTTACCAAGAGAAAATGGATGAGCCTCTGCAATTAAAGAAGGCAAGGTAAGATGGATACTTTATTTTCCTTGTTTTCATTCATTTGCCAGCCTCAAGGTGGAGGGGTAGTGAGCTTGCCTCTTACCCTGGAGGTCACAGAGTCCATTCCTGTCACAGTCGTGGATTTTAAAACATAAGTAGGATACATGAAAATAAGTTATTTAGTTCTTCACGGAACTACTTGTTTCTTATATAGTTTACCAGTTGCTCAAGACATCTAAACAGCAGTAGCAGTAGGGTGCAGAAAATCAAATGTGTAAACAAATGATGCGTAATACACGATATTGTAGCATGTATCATGTGTTGCCGAATAGACTACAGGCCACTAAAGCAGTGGGTGGAGCACAGTTGCCAAGTGGGCGACGAGAGAGAGTGTGGAACTGTGGGTGGGGCCGCGAGTTCTCTTGGTGAATCTGAATTGCTCAGTCTCTAGAGCAGTCCAGTTCGATCCCGCCCAGACAGAGCCAGTTTGGTCTAGAAGGATCAGGGCGTTTGGTTACCGATATATCAACATACAAATTTTCAGTTTGATTGCTGTAATAGATTCGTAGATATTGAGAGCCGTCTAAATATTTTGGATGGTCGCCATGTTGGATTTTTATATATATAGGCCATAGAGTTATGTACAGTACTATTACCATACATGAAAATTATTGCGTAGGTATATTATTCAAACTTCAATTGCTTGATTAGGACACAAGAAATAAAAACGAGTTTTTACAATTTTGCACAGCTGCCATCTTGTGGTTATAAAAACAATTGAAATAAATTGGATGTCAGTGGATTCAAATTTTTATAAGCATTTACCGTACCAAGTTTCATTGCGCTCGGATGGTTAAAATGCGAGAAACGTCCATTTAAATTTTGCGCCACTGCCATGTTGGATTTGTGCTCACCAGGTTATTGAAAGTCCCATTGGTGAACTTATGTTTATAGCCTATATCAACATATACAATTTCAGTTTGATTGCCGTCATAGATTAGTAGATATTGTGGGCCGTCTAAATATTTAGGATGGTCGCCATGTTGGATTTTTATATATCTAGGCCGTATAGTTATGTACTATTAGGTGATGATTATTACGTAGGTTCATAATTCAAACGTTGACTTCGATCGCATGATTAGGACACAAGAAATAAAAACTTAATTTTAAAATTTTGCACAGCCACCATGTTGAGGTGTTGTAAACAATTGAACTAAATTAGATGTTAGTGCATTACAATGTGTATAAACTTTTGCTGTTCCATGTTTCATTGCGCTCGAATGGTTAAATCTCAAGAAAAGTCTATTTAAGTGCTTCAACTTCGCTTGGCCACCATGTTCGTTTTGTACTTAACAGGTTTTCGAAAGTTACTTGGTTGAACTTTTAGTAGTGCCCTTTACCACTGTACAAAATTTCAGGGAGATATCAGTAATAGTTTCGGAGATATAGAATGCCAGTGAAATATTTAGCACAGCCGCCATGTGTGATTGGTGAGATGTAATAAAATTTAAAGGGCACGGTCGGGGTCGGACAAAATAATACTATGACCTTACCAAGTTTCATTGAAATCGCTCGAGCCGTTTCGATTTTATTAGGGAGGGACACGCACACATACACAGACAAAATGTGATCTCATAAGCCTTTTTTATTTTTATTTTTCATGAATGAAAATAGGCTAACAAATGCTGGTTTATTTCATGTGCCATGCTGTAGATGTACTTAAGATAGCTAAATGTGACTATTATTTGTAGTTAAATATTATCCCTGAAATGTTTCAGGTTGCTCTATCAATCACGAAAGAGAGGAATGCTTGAAAATGGCTTGCTGCTCAGTACATTTGCTGCCAAATATCTAGCTGGTATGTCAGAAGAACAGACCAAGCAGTACGATCGGCTCATCAACCTGCCCTCCAATGATTGGGACATTTTTTATTGGGCTACAGGAGTAAAGCCTGTTCCTTTAGAATTTGACAATGATATGATGACCCTCTTCAGAGAGCATGTTCAGAATAAAGACAAGGAATCAAGACTTCAACAGCCTGACCTTTAATGATCAAATTTCTCATTGTAGACTAAAATATTCTCAGTATTTTATAACTCTGCCTTGTAGTTTTATATGTGTTTTTAAATTTCAAGAAGAGATCAACCCCTTTTCAGTGAAATTTGTGAAATTTTGTTGTGATTTATTCCCACGTTTTACTCAATGAAAATAACAACTGGTAAACAATGAAATGAAATCTAGAAAATAGGCATTTCATATCACAAGTCTAATTTCATGACTCTGTTGCTTGAGTAAATGTATATTATCTCATAGGCTACTAATCAATATCTTATTTATTGTTTGTACATAGTTTAAAAAAATGCACTAATTGTTTCAAATATAGAATGTTGTTTTTATTTTTCTCCCTACTGCATTGCTGTATTTAATCCTAGGAGGAACTTAGTAAAACATGCCTTCTCAAAGTTCACATTGGATTACATCACGAGTTCAACATCACTTAGTGTGCCTACTGGGTCTGTAACTCTTCTTCCAGTGAATATGCAGCATTCTTCCACTACCTATATGGCCTTGAACTAGAGCCTCATAGGCAGTGGCAGTTCTAGAAGCTTAAATCGGGGGGGGGTTGGAATTGAAAGTTTGGGTGACTGAATTCAATAGAAAAGTAACCATATTTGTGAAAATACAATGGGCAACATTAGCACAACCATTAACATGTTCAGTTACACACATACTACTATGCCATATTATTTAAAGACGATCTCCTCCAACTATAAGATTCTTAGTATGTGGCCGCATGTTCCATGCAAGAATCGGCCTGTTTAGTCACCAGAAATTCATTCATAAAATGCCCTGATGTTGGAAGTGTATTGTCAGAAAACTGTATACTCGGAAACGAGCTGCAGCCGATGACGATTATTTCAAGAACAATAAGTTAATGCATCCAGATTTTATTTAGCGTATGGCATTACACATGATAAACAAAAAACACAATAATAATAATAACAACAAAAAAGTACATACAAGCACAGATATCGACCTATAACCTTATGTCTAGACTATTGATCCAGTCCAGGCTCGATGGTGTAGCACTGAAAAATTTGATGGGGTCACCTAGGTATGCTCATATTTTGCAGTCTTCAACAATGTGCCTGATGGTCTGATTTGGTGAACCACAACCACAGCAGGGGTCTGGTCGCTTCCCCCATTTGTGCAGGTTGTATGCACAAACTCCATGTCCTGTACGGATGCGGTTAATGGTCTTCCATATATGTTGCGGTTGTTCAAAGCCCTTGATTTTTTTTACAGGATCAATGAGGTCACGAACTTCGGGTGAGGCATTTCTAGTCCATGTTTCACGCCATTTAGCTCTAATGTTAAAATTACTATCAGCAAGCTGTTGAGCCAGTCGCAGGGGTGGATTCCTGGACCTGAGCCGGTTTATTGCCAGAGTGGGAATGTCGTCATGGATATGTGCAGGGTTGTTTATTATTTTAGAATATTCCTTCCTTCCTGGACGACATGATAAGGTGGGGCCCACAACAATAGGAAATAGAAAATATCAAATCAAATGGAAAATAGTTTTGTAATAATAATAATAAAATAAAGAATAGTTACAATATTTTGTATACACTACAGTACGTTTCTTTTCTTAATAATATGAAAGAAACCTTTAAGTCCCCTTGAAGAAGATTATGTAAACTATGTAGGGGAAGGTCCGGTAGCCGCGGACGGATGGTACCCCCGGACATGGCTTATTTTCATACCTACTCACGAGATAGAGCAGCATGCAATTGCTGCTGCTTGCTAGATACCATCCACGTACATTTGTAAATAGTTTTATTTTTGTAAGTTGGCAAGCATACATTCTGTGAACACATGTCGTTTTGGCGCGCAATACTCGCGGACAGAACTTAAATTTGAAGCTCTGTACCAGACTTTGCAGGGAAAGCACCCACTTGGCACTTATCCTAATTATTCAAAATACATTAAAAAACACAGCCAACATATTTCATAACGAAAGTATTTGTAGTTGAGGGGATGTGAATGTATTTCTCTTACATAAACAATCTGGTAGCCCCGGACAGAGTGACAATGTTTTTATTTGGTTGCAGGTAATTTGTGGGCTTAAAAATTGCTGAAGTTTAAAGGCAGGAATACCAATGGAGGTACCCATAGTGAAGATGAGATGAAACAAGCGATAGAAAGGGTGTTAGGGAATACAATATCATGTAGAGAAGCTGCTCAAGTTTTTGGCTTGCCAAAAAGTTCTTTGCATGATAAAATTAAGAAAATAACAGGCTGTGAAGTTGAATTATCGAATACTCCGACGTTGGGTAGGTTCGAAAACATATTTTCGGAACAACTGGAGTATGAGATGGTGCAACATATAAAAGACTGGATCAATGACAGGCTTATGATAAATTCACCTGCTGAATCTACTGCAGTGATGCAGCAAAATGCTGAGAATATCTTAATATGGATGAAAATATTTTGAAGCATGTGCATCCTACAGAGGAAAGCCCTGTCCTCCTGATAGTTGATGAACAATGCAGTCACAAAGACTTGCAAGAGATCTTATTTGCGCGTTCTCACCATGTGCATATTTTGAGCACTCCTCCTCATACGACCCACAAACTGGATACAGTGTTGTAGGTGCGAGGGATGGGCTCATGAGGGTTCTGCTGAGTTAGAAACAACTCATAATGATAATTATATCTGTGACATATGCATGTTGATGATTTTTGGGTTAAGTTCAATCTTTGTGAAAATCTTAGAGCAGTTATTTGTGTGTCCGGTGGTACCAGACAGGTTGATTTAATATACGAATTGTGAATAAATTTATCAAGCCCACAACTCCTTCAAAAAGTTTTCAAATTACTAATAATGCCTTAAACAGTGTGCTACCGTATATAAACTGCGTGATAATGTAAACATTGCCTAAAATTCGATGAATGGGTACGGACAGCAAACAAAATATGAAAATGTCCGGGGCTACCAGACTTTCCCCTAATATTAAAATATTACTTTGTAACTTTTTTCCCGGCTGAAGTCTTCTATTATTTCACTGAAATCTAAACTTGCTAAACGTTCATGGAAGGTCAAAGCTGCACTGAAAAAAAGGAATATGAATTATAAATTAGTTTGTAAAGTATAATTAATTAATTAAATTTTAAAACAATCCATGGCGCGGGGCCCTGGGTGGTCGCCCTTCCCTAGATCCGCCCCTGATGTTGAGCAGAGTGTCTACCCTCTTTACGTGGGGGCTGTTCATCGGCGCACAATATTCAGCAGTAGAATATACTAAACTGAGCGCAGAAGTTCGAAGAGTATCTGCTGATGCTCCCCAACTAGTGCTGCAAAGTTTTTGGATGAGGTTATTTCGTGTGCTTACTTTTTGAGATGAAATTTCCAAATGTTTCTTGTAGGACAGAGTCCTATCCAGAGTCACTCCAAGATATTTTGGATGACTCGGGTAGGGAAGCACAGTGTTGTTCATTCGGACTTCCAGTTTATAGTCCGCTGTTCTGTTGTTTAAGTGGAATCTGCTGACTTCGGTTTTGGAAAAATTTGGTACGGGTCTCCACTTAGTGAAATATGCATGTAGTTCATTGAGATCATCGGTTAGAATGTTTTCAGCAGTTTTGAACTCCTTGGTTTGAACAGCCAGAGCCAAATCATCACCATATCCAAACTTCCTTGCACTGGTTTCAGGTACGTCAGAAATATATAGGTTGAAAAGTAAGGGAGATCCAGAACTAACCATGATCAGAAAATGAGAACCGAAAGTTAGTTAACATAGGACAGAGATGAGACTACAAAACAGTAATAATTACCCTGCATGTTATAACTACTGTATGTATGCATTATTAGATAATATTGAGCAATGATATTCTTCTGTTTCCACCCTGGACAAACTGGTTCACTATATCTGAAGGGTCTTTTCGTGTCAGTTGCCATGAAACTAATCCACTGTTGTTAAAATTCACAGATTTACCATACGTTAATATAATTATACACGTTAGTAATTTTAAAAAACTATCATTGGTAAAAAAAAAAAACATTTCACTGTCTCATAAATTTATTCTTCTGTTTCCACTCTGGGCAAGCTGGTTTACTATATCAGAAAGGGCTTGAAGTAATTTTCCACTTAATTCTCTTTCAATTGAAAGAATTGCGAGATTGGAAAGCCTCTTTGTTGCCATTGTTGCTCTTAAATAGGATTTTATTGGTTTCATGACAGAGAAACTGCGCTCAGCAGAAGCAGATGACACAGGAAGAGTCAGCATCAACTTGAAAAATAATAGTAGCTGTGGAAAAGCAACTTCCATTTTCAGAAGTTCAGGAAAAAAGAATGAGGAAGTGTTAGGATATTTGCCTCTAAATACATTCTTAGCTAAACTGATTACGGTCTGTGAAGATTAGATTATACTTTTCACAGAA